>CM032062.1:12803962-13464422 GCA_018831715.1 Matsumurasca onukii
AGATCATGTATATTTATATATAAAAAAAATACTTGACTATACCGTTTTTTTTTTTTTATGTTTTTATCTTTTCCTTTTTTCTCTGTCTCTTTTGTTTTGAGTCGATATTCACTAACAACAAACACGTATATATCGAACCCGTTGACTCACAATGACACGTCAGGTTGTTACTGTCGATGCTGTTAGTTGCGTTTTTTAATAACGATTTCGTGCGTGTGGTCCATTATTTGTAAACAACGACAACAAGAAAAAAAAAAGAGAACGAAAATAAACAGAAAAAAGACACACAAAAAACTACAAGACTGTCGTAAGAGGTACGACACGCATCCCCACTATTAC
Source organism: Matsumurasca onukii (assembly GCA_018831715.1). Lineage (NCBI taxonomy): Eukaryota > Metazoa > Arthropoda > Insecta > Hemiptera > Cicadellidae > Matsumurasca > Matsumurasca onukii. Next base: position 12,804,302 of record CM032062.1, read on the forward strand.
TACTATTACAACAAGCTGGCGCACATCTGTACAATAGCCGGGACGTAATTATTACGCACGATTAGTATTTCTTCTTCCGAATCTTGCACGCAACTCGTGCCGATCTCGTAGAAATAATAATATTATCTCGTATAAAATTTTCTTACACACCGCACCCGTTGTGTTCAGAATAATCGAGAGACTGACCTGCGCGCGACAGCTGTTGCCGGCTGCGGTCTCGCGACGTGCTCTGTACGGTACTATGCGCCACTCGCCTACTCTTTCGTTCCAAGGCCGGAAAAGTCATCAGCACCGAAGGCAAACCCCACCCGATCCCCCCTACTCCATGTTGTGGTCCGTGGCGTCCACTCGGAGATAGGGGAAGACGAGTTTCGTTTGGCTGTTGTCCCGCCCGACTCGTGTGGCTGTGGCCGGGCTTTCGTCCGTGCACACCGGATCGTTGACCGGGAGGACCGTGCGACGGGCCTAATGCGGCTCTTTATGAACTGTCAGGCCTGTTGTGACGCCCTCCTGCGAGACGGTCTGGTCGTATGGGCGATCGTACCGGACCGAGCCACCCAGACACCAGCTGGTACGCCGTGTGCCCGCTGTCACGACTATGGCCATGTGCCGCGTGACTGCGAAGCCCGGGCTGCCAAGTGTCGTGTTTGTGGCGTGAGCACTGAGGGAGCACAGTGCCGGCATGAGGGCCACGACCTCACCCGGCCATACTGTGTGACCTGCAACCGCTACGGCCACTATACAGGACAACGCTGCTGTCCCCGCAACCCTAAAACCCAAACACCGCCACATTGCCTACCCGCCTAGCATCGCCACCATCTAACCCCAGCACCACTAACCCCTGGAAACTAAAACTCAATGATTTCCCCTCCATAACACCCCCGGCTCCGGCCACTCCGACCGAAGCTCCCGTTCTCACAGAGCAAACAACCACCGAACCCACTGAGGAAAACCCCTCCACCCTGACCCACGACACATTCCCCCCACCCAACCAACACCAAACCCACAACCGGATCAGTTTGTCACTGTAGACGCCTTAAATTCATTCCTGGAAAAATTCCTTACCACCATCAGTGAAGGCTTCCAACGCACCTTCGATTCAATCCTGGCCATCCTCTTAGCCGCGGTCCCTGCCCGAGACCGTAAGTCCCTTAGTGAGCAGGTCAACTCCGTCACAAGACGACAGTTTGACATGCGCACGATTTTTCAACCTATCGGCTCATCACTCAAAATCCTTCACTCCAATGCTAGACGAAATTCACAATGACAGTCATAAACAAATGCCGTTCCTCCCTCCGCTTTTGCCACATCAACCTATTCTCATTCCGTCGTAGACGCTCCGCACTAATCGACCTCATAACCGATTTCAAAATAGACGTCCTCACCCTAAATGAAACTAGACTGTCTCCCACCGCTCCGCCTACCTCCTTACTTCACTCTTATCCGCCTGGATAACACCACCCAAAGAGTGGCGGGCTAGCAATAGCTTTCCGCTCCACCATCGATGCCCGTCGTATTCCACTTCCTAACAACCCCCACTTTGCCCTTCTGGCTGAAATCCGTCTTCCTAACCAAGCCCCGTTACACGTACTGACGATGCATGCAACACCAGCCTACAACCTGGAACATGCAGAGGTTCTGTTTCATGTTACCCACACCTACCCTCGCCTAATAGTGGCGGCTGACTTTAACTGCCACCACACCGCTCTAGGCGACCATTCCACCACACCTCCTGGCCGACTTTTTGTAGATTCTATCCACGACTTAGGTCTAAAATTCCACCAAACCCCACTCACAAGATTCCCGGCCCACGAGGGCCAAAATCCTACTAGCCCAGACAAACTCCTAAGTTCACCCGTTTTTTCCTCAAAAATCATCAATATCACCTCAGGATTTGACATTGGCTCCGACCACATCCCGCTCATTTTTGACTTAAAAATCCGTCCCTACCCATACAAACTTGACCAGCACGACTCCTTTACTATTACCGACTACCGCAATGCAGACTGGCTCCTCTTTTCTAACCAGCTTTCTGAATCTCTCGCCCCTCTAACTAATAACCCTCCCCCTACCACCCCCGCCGAGGTTGAAGCACTCAACCAGAGCGTCACTGACTCCTTGCTCCAAGCCAAAAGTTCCGCTATCCAAACAAAAACCGTGCTTAAAACGCCCTTCAGGCTACCACCCGATGTTATTTCTCTTATAAAAGCTAAGAGGCGCGCTCGTCGCCTCCTCCTTACTGACCCCTCCTCCCCCTACCTCCACGCCTCATACCGTGCCCTGGTTAATCGTGTTAGCTACGCTGTACGCGACTTTCACGACCAGAGATTACGGCGCGTGTGTGATAAGGCGGACTCCGACTTCCATCACTCACCCAAGGACTTTTGGCGGCTGGTCAAGAGTCGTAATCGCCCCTCCGCACCTCACACACCCCTCCTTGTCGACGATGTAGTCGTTAACGACTGCGAAGGCAAGGCTGAAGTATTCAGAAATTCCCTACAGTCAATCCACTCACTTCCCCAACACCCCGACTTTGACCAGGACCATTTCCACCAAATTAACCAAATTGTAACTGCTAACTCTGATCTCTTTACCCCCTCTCAGCACCTCCCGGCCGTAGCACCCAACCACGACCTCCTTCAACCCATCACCTATGAAGAAATCCACCGTAAGCGCAAATCCCTGCGCAACACTGCCCCTGGCCCAGACGGAATCTCTAACATCCTCCTCAAAAAAGCTCCACAAATTTTAATTAACATTCTTACTGTCCTTTTCACAACGTCACTCCGACTAGGTTACACTCCTAAACCCTGGAACACGCCCACGTCATCCTGCTCCCCAAACCCCACAAAGACCCTAGAAACCCAGCTAATTACAGACCCATTAGTCTCACTTCCAGCATCTCCAAACTGTTCGAAAAGGTCCTCACCTCCCGACTCCACACTCACTTAAATGCTTTGAACTTAATCCCTCCCACCAGGCAGGCTTCGTCCTGGAGTCAACATGTACGACCAACTCCTGCGGGTCGTTACATGCCTCCAAACAAACAACCATTTCCGACACCCCACAGTTCTGCCCTCATGGACGTTCAAAGGCATTCGATACGGTCTGGCACAACGGACTGAGGGCAAAACTCACAACTACAACTCCCTCCCATAACCGGCTCTCCTCTGACCGTCGAAGCGCACCGCTCAGGTCCGCCTGAACGGTGTCTTTCAAACTTTAACCTCCGAGCCGGAGTCCCTCAGGGCTCGGCTATCAGTCCACTCCTCTACCTTATTTTTGTTCGTGACGTCCCAGCCCCTCCCCGACTAGACCAACACGGTTCCAAAAGCGGTCTCGCCCAGTTCGCTGACGATACCGCCTTTTGGCACTCAGCTACCACCGTCCATGCAGTCCACACTCGTTTAACAAATACCCTAAATTCATACCTTACCTTCTGCAACAAATGGCGAATTCTCCTGAATACATCCAAAACACAACTCTGTTTCAACCATAACTCCCGTAAATTTAGAAACAAAGCCCTGCCTTTCACCTTTAATGGCACCCGCCTTTCTTAAAACCACCTGCACTTACCTCGGCGTAACCCTGGATACCAGTCTAAATTTCTCCGCCTTCCACAAATACCTTAAAAAGAGTGCAACCGCTCGCTTCAAAGCCCTCACCTACCTCAACTTCAGACACCAAGGCTGCAACACCTACACTCTTACCCGACTCTACACCTCAGTAATCAGACCTGTTCTAACCTACGCCCACCCCTTCCTTCTCACAGCAACAAACCGTACAATCCCATCTTTCGAAGCCACCGAGCGTAGAGCTCTCCGATTAGCCTCTCACCTCCCGCCATGGGCCTCTAACCAAGAAGTCTATGACGACCACCCTAACTTTCCCCACCTGCATGAATTTCTGCTCAAACTCCAAACTAAATACAAAGCCCACGTTTTAGAATCCGAAATCCTAGCCGAACTCCGTCAACCCTACTTCACAGAAAAACCCTACCTCACTCTCACCCAACTGCTCAACCTTGGAGTGAAGTCCTAAACCACAAAACCCACTAACAATATTTGGGCTGAAGATAGTCACGGTACTATAGACCAGCCTGCAGGAATCTGCAAACCTCACAACAACTGAACTGAACTGGCCGCAGGTAAATGTGTGTGTGTGTGTTTTTTTTTCTAACCTTAAGGGATTTGGTAACGATGGCGTTTCGAAGATTCGCGCTCTTCTGTCCGTCGACGGAACGGTCCTGACAGACAACTAACCCACCTTTTTATCGTTATGTTGCGCGAGAGTTATTTGGTATCAAACCCTTAACAAAGTGAACTCATTTAGTTATTGTATGTTATTTCTTTCCATCCCCAGCTTATTACCAATCAGCCTTTCGTATGGTTAAGTACAACCGTACAACGTGTGGGCGATTAACGTGCCCGAGAGTCTTCTTAACAACAACGGACCAGTACGACGACAACGAAAGTTGACATAAATGGTGGCCTTGAAAAAGGCCGTTTTTATGGCGGTCACGGCGGACGTAAGCCGTGTTGACCGACTTAACCTCCGAATCCGTAGAGAGTGCGGCCCTGGCGTTTCAGCGCGTACACTACGTCCATGGCGGTGACTGTCTTCTTCTTGGCGTGTTCGTAGGTGACGGCGTCACGGATTACGTTTTCCAGAAACACCTTGAGCACGCCGCGCGAGTCTCCTCGTAGATGAGCCCCGAGATACGCTTGACTCCGCCGCGGCGAGCCTAACGGCGGATGGCCGGCTTCGTGATACCCTGGATGTTGTCGCGCAACACCTTACGGTGATTTCTCTCCTCCCTTACCGAGTCCGTTGCCTCCTTTGCCGCGTCCTGTCATCGTGGTGGTTCGACGTAGAATGTGCTTTACCGAGCCGTAGCCGTAGCCTGTGTAGACGAGGTTTTGCCTCTGTTTAAAGTATCTGGGCTGGTGTGCCCAATGACTTTTGGTCAACTTGAGGGGGCGGCCGAGACCGTCCCCCTGCCGAAAGAGGGCCAAGCTCTTAAAAGAGCTCAGCAATGAGCACTAAAGTGCGGTATGCGTAATATATATATGTATATATATATATATGTTTTTTTTTTTTTTTTCGGTAAGGAGTTTGGGAAAAGTATTTGGTTACGGTGATTTGGTTTGGTAGGTAAGGTTAAGTTTTAGGTCGGGAGGAATGGTTCTGGATAGGGATTAAGGTGGGTCGTGCAGGAGCGCTCGTGGTCTGCGGTGTCTCTCCGGTGGTGGTCCTCCGTCGGCTGCCAGTTCCTGGATGTGGGCCCAGGGTGAAGTCTCCGCAGCCTGGAACATCCGCGTTGCTTCGGACATCACGAACTGCTCGGTTGTCGGGAGCTGCAGTCCGCGCCTGATGACGTCATTCCTCACGTACCACGGCGCCTGGGTGGCTCGTCGCAGATACTTGCTCTGGAAGACTTCCAAACGCTTCCTCGCTGTCATGGTGGTGAGCCCGTACCAGGCCGGCGCAGCATAGAAAACCATTGGTCGCAGGAGTGTTTTGTAAAGAGTGAGCTTTGTCTCAGTGGTGAGTGGCGAGGCGCGACAGAGTATCGGGCCGAGACCACCCAGTGCGGCCCTCGCCTGTTGTAGTCTGAGTGTCACGTGAGGGGTGGCGGACAGCTTCCTGTCAATTGTGACACCCAGGTACTTTGTCCTGGTGGTCCACGGGATGACGTCACCATTGAGACTCAGCCTTTCCCTTGTTGCTTTGTCGTAGTGCTGTCTCGTAAAACACACTGCCTGCGACTTGTCAGCGTTGACCTTGATTCTCCATTGCTGCAGCCATGGGCCCAGTACTTGTAGGTGGCGGTTCATGTAGACGCAGGATTGCCGGATGTTCATGGAAGAAACGGTGAAAACTGCGAGGGTAGGTGTGGGTAACATGAAACAGAACCTCTGCATGTTCCAGGTTGTAGGCTGGTGTTGCATGCATCGTCAGTACGTGTAACGGGGCTTGGTTAGGAAGACGGATTTCAGCCAGAAGGGCGAAGTGGGGTTGTTAGGAAGTGGAATACGACGGGCATCGATGGTGGAGCGGAAAGCTATTGCTAGCCCGCCACTCTGGATGGTGTTATCCAGGCGGATAAGAGTGAAGTAAGGGAGGTAGGCTTGAGCAGTGGGAGACAGTCTAGTTTCATTTAGGGTGAGGACGTCTATTTTGAAATCGGTTAAGGTCGATTAGTGGGAGCGTCTACGACGGAATGAGAATAGTTGATGTGGCAAAAGCGGAGGGAGGAACGGCATTTTTATGACTGTCATTGCGAATTACGTCTAGCATTGGAGTGGAGGATTTTGAGTGATGAGCCGATAGGTTGAAAAAGCACATTCTACGTCGAACCACCACGATGACAGGACGCGGCAAGGAGGCCAGGGACTCGGTAAGGGAGGGGAGCGAAACGTCACCGTAAGGTGTTGCGACAACATCCAGGGTATCATGGAGCCGGCCATCCGCCGTTTGGCTCGCCGCGGCGGAGTCAAGCGTATCTCGGGGCTCATCTACGAGGAGACTCGCGGCGTGCTCAAGATGTTTCTGGAGAACGTAATCTGTGACGCCGTCACCTACACCGAACACGCCAAGAGGAAGACAGTCACCGCCATGGACGTAGTGTACGCGCTGAAACGCCAGGGCCGCACTCTCTACGGATTCGGAGGTTAAGTCGGTCAACACGACTTACGTCCGCCGTGACCGCCATAAAAACGGCCTTTTTCAAGGCCACCATTTATGTCAACTTTCGTTGTCGTCGTACTGGTCCGTTGTTGTTAAGAAGACTCTCGGGCACGTTAATCGCCCACACGTTGTACGGTTGTACTTTACCATACGAAAGGCTGATTGGTAATAAGCTGGGGATGGAAAGAAATAACATACAATAACTAAATGAGTTCACTTTGTTAACGGTTTGATACCAAATAACTCTCGCGCAACATAACGATAAAAAGGTGGGTTAGTTGTCTGTCAGGACCGTTTCGTCGACGGACAGAAGAGCGCGAATCTTCGAAACGCCATCGTTACCGAATCCCTTAAGGTTAGAAAAAAACACACACACATTTACCCGCGGCCAGGTGGTCAGGTGTTGTGAGGTTTGCAGATCCCTGCAGGCTGGTCTATAGTACCGTGACTATCTTCAGCCCAAATATTGTTAGTGGGTTTTGTGGTTTAGGAATTACTGCTCAAGGTTGAGCAGTTGGGTGAGAGTGAGGTAGGGTTTTTCTGTGAAGTAGGGTTGACGGAGTTCGGCTAGGATTTCGGATTCTAAAACGTGGGTTTTGTATTTAGTTTGGAGTTTGAGCAGAAATTCATGGAGGGGGGGAAAGAGGTGGTCGTCATAGACTTCCTGGTTAGAGGCCCATGGTGGGAGGTGAGAGGCTAATCGGAGAGCTCTTCGCTCGGTGGCTCGGAAAGATGGGATTGTACGGTTTGTTGCTGTGAGAAGGAAGGTGGGTGGGCGGTTAGAACAGGTCTGATTACTGAGGCGTAGAGTCGGTAAGAGTGTGGGTGTTGCAGCCTTGGTGTCCGAAGTTGAGGTAGGTGAGGGCTTTGGAGCGAAGGCACACCTTAAGGTATTTGTGGAAGGCGGAGAAATTTAGACGGGTATCCAGGGTTACGCCGAGGTAAGTGCAGGTGGTTTTAAGAGGAAGGCGGGTGCCATTAAAGATGAAAGGCAGGGCTTTTGCGTTGCTAAATTTACGGGAGTTATGGTTGAAAAAGCAGAGTTGTGTTTTGGATGTATTCAGGAGAATTCGCCATTTGTTGCAGAAAGTAAGGTATGAATTTAAGGTATTTGTTAAACGGGTGTGGACTGCACGGACGGTGATAGCTGAGTGCCAAAAGGCGGTATCGTCAGCGAACTGGGCGAGACCGCTTTTGGAACCGTGTTGGTCTAGACGGGGAGGGGCTGGGACGTCACGAACAAAAATTAGGTAGAGGAGTGGACTGATAGCCGAGCCCTGAGGGACTCCGGCTCGGAGGTTAAAGGGGTTTGAAAAGACACCGTTCAGGCGGACCTGAGCGGTGCGCCCTTCGATGAAGTCGGAGAGCCAGCGGGTTATGGGAGGGGGAAGTTGTAGTTGTAGGAGTTTTGCCCTCAGTCCGTTGTGCCAGACTGTATCGAATGCCTTTGAACGTCCATAGGGCAAGAACCGGGTGTCGGAAATGGTTGTTTGTTTGAGGCATGTAACGACCCGCAGGAGTTGGTCGTACATGTTGACTACTACGGGACGGAAGCCTGCCTGGGTGGGAGGGATTAAGTTCAAAGCATTTAAGTGGGTGTGGAGCCGGGAGGTTAGGACCTTTTCGAACAGTTTGGAGACCTTTACTTGTTTTATGGCCTTCAGTTCAAAGTTCAAAGCAGTCCTGTAACTTGTCCGCGTTATGGGACTTGGTGTGGAGTGCTGCGGGTTTATCCCTTTCCTCGTGAAACACACTGAATCTGTGTGGAAAATCATGCGGATTTTCAAATGGTTTGACGTTTGCCCAATGTATTGCTTCTCGCAGAACTTACAATTTAATTGGTAAATTACATTTTTGCTGATGCAGTCAATGGCGTCTGGGAATGGAAATGACTTCTTTGTTTGGCTACTTCTGAAACAGTTTGAGTTTTCCATCACACAGCAGGTCCCACACCTAGGTGTCTTGCAAAGTCTGCATCCAGGAAATTTACGGGCTATTTTTTTGCTTGAAAAGGGAAGCTTTGGCTTAATTATTAAGTTCTTCAAATACTTCGGTCTTTTAAATATGACTCTTGGCGTTTTTGAAAATACTTTGTTGGTTTCACCGGACGATTGAAGAAGAGGGAAAGCAGTTTTAATAATATTATTAATCTTGTGTAGCCCTGGATAAGTTGGCCGTAACGCTTGTGATTCTGATAAGGTTGTCTCGATCACTCCCATAAATAAATTGGCGTACGAAGGAGCCATTCTTGTACCCATGGCTGTCCCTTGTTTGTGTAAATAGTACTGGTTTTGGAACCTAAAGGGACAAACTCGGCCAAAAAGACGAGAAACTCTGTGGAGGGTGTTGCGTCATTGGGTCGTTGGGCAAGGAAATATCTTATAGCGTCGATCCCTTTGCCATTACTTATATTCGTGTATAATGATTCTACATCAGCTGTGACTAAAATTACATTGTCTCTAAAAGGCTGCCTTATTGCCTTCAGCTGTTCAATAAACTGATAAGTATCACGTATGTGTGATGGAAGTGATCTTACAAAGGGCTGTAGATTTTCATCAACCAAAGCCGATATTCTTTCGGTAGGACCACCACACCCTGCAACTATTGGCCTCCCAGGCGGAGGTCTCTTTCCTTGTGGATTTTTGGCAGAATGTAGAATTTTGTATCTTTATTCGTTTAAGAGCTATAACAAAAAACCTACTTTAACCTCGATTTTTCTGGTATTTTAGTAGTGTATACGGTCGTTTGACCTGCTTGGTACCAAGATTAATAACAACAATTATAATAAAGTAGTTTTTATTGGTAAAAGCTCATAAAATGACCAAACGCAAACATAATTAAGAATATAACAATATCTTTTAAAAAACAGAGTTTCGAAAGAAAAACTAGTTGTCATATTTATGTTATTACCTACTTTGCAATATGTTATCTGCTGTGTTATATCAGCTGATTGATTTTTCTATATGTTGTACTGTTGTAATTTAAATTTGTTTACATTGATACGTGACCATTACAGTGTATTCTCATGGTCATATTGATGAAAACTAAACAAATTTGAATTACATAAATAGAAAAGCTGGACAAATAAATCAGTTGATATAACACAGCAGATAAAATATTGCAAAGTGCGCAATAACATAACCATGACAACTGATTTTTCTTTCGCAACTCGGTTTTTTAAAATATGATGTTAAATTCTTAATAATTATGCTTGTTTTTGGTCATTAGCTTTTACCAAGAAGAACTATTTTATTAGAATAGTTGCTATTGATCTTGGTCATAAGCAGGTCAAAGAACCTTATACACTACTAAAATACTGGCAAAATCTAGGTTGAAATTGTTTTTTTTTGCTATCGCTCTTAAACGAATAAAGATACAAAATTGTTTATAATACTTAAAAACAACCTTTTCACAATGTTAAGTAAGTATTGTAAGTATCAAGTTTGGAATATGCATGGACACATATTGAATAATACACAAATTTGTTATACATCACAAAAAGAAAAACAGGACTGTTGTAAGAGACATTTCAATAAGCAAACATTTCTTTTGTACTAGCTGCAATAACCCTTTTTGCGCGGATTGAAAAATAAACGAGTAAAAAGATCATTGATTTTACATCTTTCAATGAGGATTTAGTTTCTTTTGTGTTTTATGTTGAGCCAACAAAATATGCTCAGGTTCACGAATGGACAGACTTCGTCTTCTCCTAGGGCCAATGAGTTCAGGAAGCAAACATATCATATAAAATCTTTCTAACTTGTCTTTCATGTTTGTTTCCTAAAACTCATCGTCCCTTTCAATTTTGTCCACCTTAATGCCTTTTGGGGTCCAGATAATGAAAAGGCAGAAGTCACGTCTAGAAATGTGAAGTTGACCTTGTACTTGAAAGAAGTAAGGGTGACTTTTTTTAACTACGTATTTTTTGGCTTTGTCTTTTCTAAACAAACAACTGATAAACGAATTTTAAAAGTAAAATAGCAGTCACAAAACCGAGCACACCGGGAACATCAGTCTGGCAGAACTGATTTGGTCAAGTAGAGGTAGTGGAGGAAGAGGTGGTTGGCGAGTAGGGCCGGGGGAGGTAGCCCAGCTGATCACTGTACTGCCAACCTCTTCACATCACAGCTGAGAGGATGAGCTGGAAACTCCTCAGACTATGCTGTTCAAGGTCGTTCATCACGTCGTCGACTATAGAGGGGGAGGCAGATGCCTTCCCCCATCCCTCTTCTCTTTTCGGGCTCACCTTGACTCATCTGTCGTGCGTTATTAGAATAATGTTACAATAGAAATATTTTAGACGCACATATAAATAATACGAATGAAATATCAAGAAAAAGATCAAATAAAAGCAATAACACTATATGTATTTCTACTTGTATAACACACCAGAAGATGGAATTATCTCCGAAACTGGTTGTGTATATAAAATGGTAGTTCAAGGGTACTTTGTGACTTATTTTTCGTCGTAAAATTGTAAACAGACAATAATAATTGAACCAAGACAGTCAAACTATTAAATACACGAAGTTTTAAATCTTGTTGCTTAGTTTATGTATTGTCTTCAGGCTGATATTTGTACAAGTAATCATTGTATATTTTGAAAATTCCGATCAATTACCTGTAAGTACAGTCTTAACTAAATAAGAAACGTTTCCGAGTATTAAATACTAATAATTATAAACTTCGCAACTTTTGATGGTAATTTTTACTCAAACAGGTTTAAGTTAATGTGTTGCACATATCAACACCATTGTTATAATCTACAAGATATGTCGTATGTGGTAAAAATGGTAAGATAAAATGTACACCAAATGCACCTGAACGCCAAATTCATTACGTAATTAAATTAGGATCATAAACTAATAAAATAGTGGTACAATAAGACCCTACAATTAGGCACTACAAAACTTTTGTTAACAATAGTCCCGTACTGAAATTAGCAGGTTTCAACAAACGGTAATCATAATTATTAATCCGTAGCAAGTTTACACCAATGCGTTTATGCCTTGGAATTGGAATGGTTTGACGGATTTATGACGGGCTAAACATATTCGAACTAACCGACTCTATACTCTGATGTAATTGATAAAGCAGACTGTCTGAGTTAAAATAATTCTATAAAGAGCAGAATTCTAGGAGTAAAAAGTAATATGGCTCTAGCGAGATTCGAACCCACGCTATGAATAAATCTGGAGAAGGCGATGGAGGGGAGGTTCCAAGGGTGCTTCTACCTAGCGGCACTTTGCTGAACTCGCACGACGAATTCGTTATGTCGACGCTTTGTTCATCAGTGAAAAACATGCGTCCCTAAAAAAGTTCAGAACTCGTACAATTTTCATTCGATTTCCTTAGAATGAAAATTGTTTTACAGTGCATGAGTTGGTCGAGGGCACCTTTTTCGCAAAAATTCTAATTTCTTTTTTATAAAACCTGTACAATAATCCAAACTTTAACTAACGTGTTTCTCCTTTTTTTAATAAATGGTAATAAATATAAAAAATCTGAGAAAAAGGTGCCCTCAACAATGAAATTATCTTCAAACTGACACTTCGAACGCCAATTTTGGTTTAAAAAAATGGAGGTATGAACTTTTTAATTTGTATTGCTCTTATGGACTATAAATTAAAGATGGCGGACTGGGATGCGCACACTTAATCCACTTCGAGATGTGTTTAAATTCAAGTGATTAGTGTACGCTATCCTATAGGAAGCCGTGGTTGCTACAATACGGCCGTAATGATATGGTGAACTTAAGTTTTCAATAAAATCATGCGGGAAAGCTTTCCTAGAGATGGATGACTGGTTCCATAGGATTGCATCCAAAATATGTATCGTAATAATACTGGCGTAAGAAAACTGTCACCACATTTCTAGGAAACCGTAGTTTTAACATGTAGCCCTTAAATGTTATTTTGTCATTGGTTTAGGGGACCAGCCGTTTCTGAATAAACCTTATATATTTCAACAACAATCGGCTGTTCCATATAAGTCCAATGATAAAAATAACAATATAATGTAGCGTTCAGCAAAATATTCCCGGTAAACAGAAAAAACTCCCTAATATTTGTAGGAACTAGAGGAAACACATTTACAACATAGTTAACAGTAATTTGTATTAATCATCCCGTAAAGCTAAATGACATAAAACAATTAATAATCAACTAATCGTAAAACATATTTTGCCTAATCTAAGAAATAAATAAGTTTATACATGTAAACAGGTGGGTGAAATAATTGTTTCATCACAATTTATGAAAACACCATTCAGATGTAAATATTTATACAAAACAATACTGTAGACAACGAACGCTGAGGAAATAGTGGCTTCCATTGAGCTCTCCTGCAATACAAACACAAAGGATGAGACACTTTAATAATAATTGCAAAATCAGAAGTGCTTGCCAGAGTTTTTATTAGTAATAGTACTCCCACAAGAATAAACACCATACCAACAGTTATATTTTGTCATGCCCTACAGCTATAAAATTCACACAGGCAACTTCAGTCCCAATAAAACTTGAAACTTGAGAGCAAAAGATAACACTAAAGTTATTACAATTTCAAAAGACCAAAGCAAAGTGCAGATTTTTTACTCAACATTCGAGTGGTTAAAGCTATTTTTAGGGTAGATTACTCATTGACTTGAGACACGGATTTCAATGTTCAAATATCTCAACTTCTCAAGAAATGCCAAAAGTGCAAAAATGCTAAGGAGCTGCTCTACCTGAGCCATGAATAAATTTCATTTATATGTAGACAACATTTGCAAAATGCAGTATTCAGTTGAATTATACACTTAAACATGGAAAGTTTTTCTCTAACCATAGCGTACTGACAAAAGCAAAATCACACCAAAGAAGACAATTTTGAAGTGGAATCTTATTGATTTGTTTGATTGTGCATTACAATCTAGTGTTGAATTCAGTTTATGCATTTTAGTTTTATCTACATGAATAACATTTTTGAAGGAAGCATGGAAAGTTTAAACCATATTTTGTACGGTTTTTTAGAGAGTAATAATTATTTTGAACTACTGTAGAGAAGTATGAAAACAATCCTTTTACAGGTAGTCTATTTACATAACCAGTCTTTCCTAACAAAACCTAAATAAACTATTAATGAAGGAGTATTTACAATTTTATTTATATAGATAATTTATTATACACTTATAGATACTTATATTATGTATATTTTATATTGACTGAAGTTGATCTGTAAAACAGTAATAATACTGTTAAGTCCGTAATTAAGGTATTTTTGTTTATTTACTATTATTTTATTCACACTGCACAATAGTTGACCTTTAATAAATATAAAACCCAAAATAAATATCCAATTGGTTTCAATCTTATATTTTAGAACTGTACATAACTAGATTAGTTAATAAGATCAAGAAAGAAATCAGAAGAGTGTCCCAAAGCCGATAGAGAAATAAGAAGTCAACCACAAAGTAAACAAGACAAATGAAAGTATTGAACTGTAAATTACCATTGAATCATTATACTTAGGAAAGGGTTGGTTTTTGTTGAAGAGGAAAATGTGGAAGGAGGAGACGAATAACAGCTACCTTTAAAGATGTTGCTATGCTATTCTAAGCTAAAGCGGTAATTCAGCAAAATTATAGCAACAAATTTATAGGAAATGCAGTCTTATCAAAATGATAGAGTAACTTAATTGCTACAAATAGGTGCCAATACAACTTATACAGTTAGTTAAACACAATTTTACTGAATAGGAAATATTGAAACCAGCTTTTGACTATTTAGATCAAATTGAACTAGTATCATTACTGAAAGTAATGTGACTACAAATTCAAAATTCTATTCGTATAAAATATCTTTAGAGACTAAATTTTGTATCCTCGTAAAACATAATGTTTGTATTTAGGCAAGAAATATAAACTTTAACGTAGTTTCATGATGTTTAGTGTTGTTGAAGTCTCTGTGGATGAAGAGGAAGGGTATGTTTAACCCAAGTTTGACTAATTACATTTTTAACTAATTTTGAAATAAATAAATATTTTTCCATTTCTTAATTATGTATGGACTTATTATGTCTTAGTTTGAGTAGAAACTTTGTAAAAATACACCTAAACAAACCATTAGTTTTCAAATCTAATGAAGGACTATTGCCAGTGAGGACGCTAAATTGATATCATATTTCGGAAGGACTAAACAAACAACAATTTTGCTAGAGATAAAGATTGGTGAACTATCAATGATTAAAACATCTTGTATATAAAGACTGCCAAAAGTGTTATGAGTGGGGAGTGTGAGTGTGGTAGGGAGGGGGTTGTGCTATGTGATGACTACAGCCTTGTGGACACACTGGCCGCCAGGACCCTCCAGCAGAGCCGGCCACAGGTACGTGCGGATGTGGTCACTGTCTACGTTTGCAGAGTGGAACCGCACGTGCAAGTCTCGCCTGAACACCCTCTGCTCATACTCAAGCACGAAGCTGGGGTTCTGTAACAACACATGTCTAAACCATGAAATGTTCGTCTATATTCAGTAATCTGAAGGTCTCATAGCCTGTTATGTATATGGCAGGGCTGTAGCCAGGCTTTTTGTCTGGCGTGGGCGGATCACTTACGGGATTTTGTATATCCTATAATTGCAAATTAAAACTTTAGACTTAGTTGGAAGGGGGGTCTGATAACCCCCTCAAGATGATTTTGACTTCTAAAACAAGCATTATTTTTGTACCCTTTTATTGGATGAAATTTGAACCCAATTATATATTACTTTGAATTTAAAGTGTTTGCTCATGGATCGATTTGTTCTCTATAGTTCCTATTTTATTTTTAGGAATATATAAACTGGTGTCATTATAGTAACTAGAATACAAATCAAATTAATGAATACACGGGCAGTTATTTTACACATTTTTCAGTGGTTAAATACTTTACTTAACAACCTTCATGGAATTGTCAGATGGGTGAATACAACTTTAGATCTAAATTTTATTTCTCTTTTTGTGTGTTAACGTCTTAATATTTCTATACATTTTTTTAGTTTTGTTACCAAATAAATCTTTAGTTTATTTATTGGAGTGGATGTAATTTCCACAGTACTCATTTGTAATATTCGATAAGAGTTCTCTTGAAACATTTCTTTGTACTGTATGTAGGGTGTTGCAATGGTTACCTGGTTGGTGAGGGCCCATGCTAACCTCACTGAGTCTCGGATATATTGCTGTAGTCCACTGCAAGCCTTCAGGCACGGGTAGTCGTAGAGTGTCGCCCACAACTGTGAGCTAACCTCCTGAACAGACAATAAAGTGCTCATTATAGTCAATATAAACATTTAAACCAGACTACGCGGACGTTTTGTTGTCTTAAAACGTTGCCGTTATAAATAGTGTTACTGTGTTATGGCTGAATAGTTCAATAAGTTTAAAACTTTTAAAGAAAATTCAATATAATTTTAGCAGATTGGAAGCCAATTTTCCTAATTTAATTTTTTTTTTGGCATATTTACTTAGAATACAATACTTTTAGAGCTTTAAAATCCCTTCAATAGATTAATAAAAAAGTGGCTCTTTTGGCTTGGTTAATACTTTTGAGATCATGTAAATATGATGACATAGTCAGAAGTCATCTTATAAAAAAAGGGTTCTTTTTACTTTTATATTGGCAAACCTTTATAAAGCCACTAAAGAGGTTTGTATAAAGTTAACGCAATTGGTTTCATAGTTTTTAGCCACTTTCAAACCTATAATGTTGTATGCATACAGACTTGAGTTGCGAGTTAGACTACATAGCCACTGAATGTGAAAGAGTGACGATGCCTACCTCGATGGAGTGAATGAGTTCGACATCATACTTCAGTTGTAAGTTAGACTTCATAGCCACTGCATGTGAAAGAGTGAAAATGCCTACCTCGATAGATAAAGTGAGGTCGACATAAGACTTCAGAGTTGTGAGTTAGACTACATAGCCACTGCATGTGAAAGAGTGACGATGCCTACCTCGATGGAGTGAGTGAGTTCGACATCATACTTCAGTTGTGTTAGACTTCATAGCCACTGCATGTGAAAGAGTGACGATGCCTACCTCGATAGAGTGAGTAAGGTCGACATCAGACTTTAGTTGTGAGTTAGACTATATAGCCACTGAATGTGAAAGAGTGACGATGCCTACCTCGATGGAGTGAGTGAGGTCAACATCAGACTTTACTTGTAAGTTAGACCAGCAGGCCACTGCATGTGAAAGAGTGACGATGCCTACCTCGATGGAGTGAGTGAGGTCGAAATCAGAGTGTCGGTTAGACCAGAAAGCCACTGCATGTGCTAAGAGTGACGATGCGTACCTCGATGGAGTGAGTGAGGTCGAAATCAGAATTTAGTTGTCGGTTAGACCAGAAAGCCACTGTATGTGAAAGAGTGACGATGCGTACCTCGATGGAGTGAGTGAGGCCGACATCAGACCTTAGTTGTGAGTTAGACGATATAGCAATTGCAAATGAAAGGGAGACGATGCCTACCTCGATGGAGTGAGTGAGGTCGACATCAGACTTTAGTTGTGAGTTAAACCAGAAAGCCACTGCATGTGAAAGAGTGACGATGCGTACCTCGATAGAGTGAGTGAGGCCGACATAAGACCTTAGTTGTGAGTTAGACGACATAGCCATTGCATTTGAAGGGTGACGATGCCTACCTCGATGGTGGTGAGTCGACAACAGACTTTAGTTGTCAGTTAGACCAGAAAGCCACTGCATGTGAAAGAGTGATGATGCGTACTTCGATAGGTGAGGCCGACATCAGACCTTAGTTGTGAGTTGGACGACATAACCACTGCATGTGAAGAGTGACGATGCCTACCTCGATGGGTAGTGAGGTCGACAACAGACTTTAGTTGCCGGTTAGACCAGAAAGCCACTGCATGTGAAAGAGTGACGATGCCTACCTCGATGGAGTGAGTGAGGTCGACAACAGACTGGTTGTCGGTTAGACCAGAAAGACTGCATGTGAAAGAGTGACGATGCCTACCTCGATGGAGTGAGTGAGGTCGACATCAGACTTTAGTTGTCGGTTAGACCAGAAAGCCACTGCATGTGAAAGAGTGACGATGCCTACCTCGATGGAGTGAGTCAGGCCGATATCAGACCTTTGTTGTCAGTAGACTACATAGCCAATGCATGTGAAAGAGTGACGGTGCCTACCTCGATGGAGTGAGTGAGTTCGACATTATACTTCAGTTGTAAGTTAGACTTCATAGCCACTGCATGTGAAAGAGTGACGATGCCTACCTCGATGGAGTGAGTGAGGTCGACATCAGACTTTAGTTTTCAGTTAGACCAGAAAGTCACTGCATGTGAAAGAGTGACGATGCCTACCTTGATGGAGTAAGTGAGGCCGATATCAGACCTTTGTTGTCAGTAGACTACATTGCCAATACATGTGAAAGAGTGACGATGCCTACCTCGATGGATTGAGTGAGGTTGACATCAGACTTTAGTTGTGAGTTAGACTACATAGCCACTGCACATGAAATATTTACGATGCCTACCTCGATGGAGTGAGTGTGGTCGACATCAGACTTGAGTTGTGAGTTTGACTACACAGCCACTGCATATGAAAGAGTGACGATGCCTACCTCGATGGAGTGAGTGAGGTCGAAGATGTCGACGGTGCGGTGGAGGAAAGTGGAGATGGCAGCTTCCAGGTCACTGTGGGCGGAGGATATCGGTGCAGGGTTGAGCAGGATTCTCTGCACTTGTTCTCGCTTGGTGGCCAGCAATGAACTCACTGAGCGAAACGCCAGCTGTCAGGCATTTATTATCAACGTTTTAAATGGTTCAAATGATAAAAATTTTAGTTAGTGCATGCAGCTTTTGAATTAAATTTACGATTTGTATTTTAGTTGCTACCAAATATGTCTAAAATCTAAACCGTTACTTAAAAAATTTGTCAAAGAACAGTTTAGAAAAGTTTAGTTTAGAAAAGTCATATTATATATACTTGTGATTCAGGTTTCACAAGGTGACAAAATTTAGCTCGGACTGAGTCTGTCTTCTCTGACTTCAGGACAGTTGATACTATCTTCTTATATATTTTTTTTATTTATTCTTGTTGTGTATAAGCATATATTCCTTTAGTGAATAATAAAATATAACAAAGAAAATCTTCTCTTTTTCACTTTTTAATTAGATTAAGAAGAACAAACAAATGTAATATTTGACCATACAATTTAATAGAACAAGTATTTTATAATCAAAGTGAAAACCACACAATGTTCATCACTGTACAGTAAACAAATAATTCATCCCAAAATAATAGTTTGAAATAACCTGCCAAAATAAAAACTTAACTGAAAAAATGTTAGTAAAAGTTACGTTATTACATTTTTTAGAAGATATCAAAGTGTTTTTATGTTTCTAGCTGTTTAAATTTCAATTAATTTCTTTTGAATGATTATACAGTTATAATTTTTGAAATAAATACAGTGTCACATGATTTGTTAAATACCACAACGACGGAGAAGAGTATTTTAGACTTGAGTTCCACAGCTTCATGCAGTTGAGGTAGTGTGTCCAAGGCGTCCAGAGCGTCAACTCTAGCCTGGGAGTAGAGGTTGGCGTAGCAGCGCACCAGTCTGGGACCGCTCAGTTCCCTAAACCACCACAACATCAAACTTAAAACTGCATAGTTTGCATACATTAAGCAAATTCTAAAGGAGATGGTAACGTTATTCATCATACCTTACCTTTGATGTAAGAAAAAATTTTAAAATTACCGGAGAACATATGTTGAACTATTAATGCGGACATTTTCCATTGTTGGTGAGCCAAAAGTTCACACAGTTTTTTGCTCATAAACGATGGAAAATGTCTGCAATAATAGTTCAACTTATGAAACCCTCCCATCGTCAAACAACGAAGTTCAAATAAAGTACCGGAGAACGTTAGAAACATGAATAAACAATATAACTCTTGAATAAAAAGTGCGATAATTCATTTTCGATTGTAATTTAGTTTTGAAGAATGAGAGGGTTTGTGTATAAACACTTTGGCTCAAACACATGTGAAGAAAAAGCAGAGCTTTAGAAAAAATACAGTGTATTCCTTTTTCATCTACTATTTGTCTCCTATCTTAAAGCAGGCTTGATACTTGACGGCTGATTGGGTAGAAAAACATCTTAAACCTGAGTTTTCACATAAATCTGCTTCTAATTCAACAAAACTAGGCTACAGAAACTAAGATATATGTGTCCTATTGTCATGACAAATGTAGGCTTGCGCAGCAAGTTAACTTCTTATTTTATACTTTTGTATGGGCTAATGTGGGTGTCATGGGTGCGCATTGCGCATGACCCTACTACAGCTGCAGTGCTGAACCTCCTGTTCCAACTAACAGGATCTTAGTGGTGTTCAGCTTACAATAGTTAGTGGAACTCCACTGTACTTTATACATATGCAACTTCAGTCCGAACTTACTGTTGCGGTGCTTTAGACGACAAGAGCTCCAGCCTCGCTCTTGTCCTCTCCAACTCGGCTCGTGTAGTCTCCAGCTCCACCTGCAGGGAGGCGATCTCCCTCTCTTGTTCCTGGGGTGGCAACACTTGCATAGCAGCGCGAGACTGGCAACCCTGGCAACATGCCACACCTGGCTTCCACTCCCACTCCGGCCCTGAAACTGTATTGTCCGGATATTACAAAATGTTGACTAAGTGGCAAAACTTGCATGCACCTCCTGTAAATCAATTTTGGTGGTTAGAACAAATTTTCTGACACAAATTTATATTTTTAATAATAATAACACAAAGAAATAACTCTTAGCTCAACATTGTCTTAAAATGGCCCTTCACACATGTTTGTGGACATTTGACAGGTTTGCACAGTTTTAACGGGAGGTAATTATTTCTTTACAGTATTATAAAGTCACTAGCTGACAATACCCGTGCTACGCTACGGGATTTAAATATTGAATTTTTGTAATTATATTTATCTAAATGTTTCTAAAAAAATCAATGTTTGTGTTGTTTGGTAAATTGTGTTCACAGATTTATAGGTTTAATCCATAACCTGGCTGACACGCAGCTTAGCGGTAAAGTGCCGCTGGAATGAGTACAATAAATTTTCTTTGCAATTTCTTACACTAAATTGCTAGTTTTTACTCTAATTTACTCCGCTTAGGCCCATTCTCCACGAGCGGGTAAAACGCGACCGTTTGCCGGCGTCTGAACCGCGCGAGTAACAGAACCAATGGGTTTAAATGGAGCCGTCTCCACGAGCAGGTTGCCGGTCGCGGGAGGACGCGTGAGCAGGCGGGTGAGCGGGTCGCACGTCCAAGGAGGCGTCACAACCGCGCGCCGGAGAACCGCCTGCCATTCTCCACGTAGCGGTTTGCGCGCTGTTCACCCGCCTCATCACTGTCATCAGTGCTCAATAGACTTTCGGTGACTCGGGCCGGCAAACGGTCGCGTTTTGCCTACTCGTGGAGAATGGGAGAGCGGTTTGCTCGTGGGTTGGTCGCCGTTTGCTGGCGTTCAATCAACCGCTCGTGGAGAATGGTCAAAGTTTTCGAGCGGGAGCGCCGGCGGTCGCGTTTTACCCGCTCGTGGAGAATGGGCCTTACTACCTCGCTTCAGCCTTTGGCCTTAGCTTTTTGTGCTCTATTACGACGGGAGATTAAAGGCTTTTAGCTACGCTCACAGCCATGCTTCGGCTTCAGACTTCAGATAGGCAAGTTCAGAGCCCCAATATTTTTTGGATGTTGTATGTATTATTAAATGAATATATATTAATACATAGAGTTATTGATAAAGACACACTGGGTAATGTGTTTAAGCTGTATCCATAAATAAATTTTCAACGCAATCATTTTAGCTGATTTTGAGTTATAAGAGTTCCAAAATGGCTCAAACCCGTTACAGACAGACAGACAGGCAAGAGTTGTATAACGTCAGTTTCGGTCTTACAAAGTGTAGTAAAACTTAATAACCAAAAAAAGGTGGATTCATTTCAATGTACAAAAAAACGGAAACTAAATAAGTGTTAATCGGTGTTTGACTACCTTGTGAGATTCATAGTTACCTCCGCCATTCCGGTGTTTTTAGAGCCCGCTTTGGGTGATCGCCATTTACTTTGAGGATATTATATGGACATCAAATGCTGCTACATGTTGCTAAAGACACACTGCGTAATGGGCTTTTAAAGACGTTTCATTCTTATAGCTTCACCCGATTTTAAGTTGTATGCGGCCCAATATGCTTTAAAACGTGTTCAGTGTTTACTTTGGTCCCCCGCCATTTATTTTTTCCATGATGTATGGATATAAAATATAGCTAAAGACGTACTGCATAATGGGCTAAACCCTTAAACAAAGTTTCACAGCCTCAGCCATTTTGAGTTACAGTATAAGCAATCCAATATGCCTTAAAAATGTTACATAAACAAATACTGAGTGTATTGATTTAATTTGTTTTTTGTATCAATAAAAATATTATGCTGTACACACATTATTTTAAAATTAAAGAGCTTGAAAAGTATATAATTTTGCATTTATTTGTTTATAACTTTTACATCTTCCAACTTTGTTAGCCACCACCCATCTAGATTCAATGGCACTCATGACTTAGGTGATTTTTTACAGATGTCGAGTAAAAAAGACATCCATATAAGCTCTCTCCTCAATTTTCCAACTTGATAGATGGTCTTGGTCATCTATGATTGACAACTGCAGAGAGCAGGTAAGGTCTGAGGGATACTCACCACCGCGGTCAGTGCTGGTGGGTGGACTGTCAGAGCTCTTGCTGGAGCTGGCTGTGCTGAGCAGAAGACACGTGCGGCCACTCCGGTGAGACCCGGACCTTACTGAACACACACACACACACAACATAGTCAGTGATATCGTATGTTAGTCAGCTGTGGCAATGATTACTAATCTACTGAATAAGATGGAAACACGCCATGTTAAAAATTCAGCCGGGTCGGGTAGTTGACAACCCGCCCATGCGCAGCGCTAGCGTCGCGGACAACCGTTGGAACTGCTCCACCGTGCTCACGTAGTACGCGGTGTGGCCACTACTCGGTTCAGCGCTGCTTTCAACTATGCCCCGCGCAGCCCCCCTGCCATCATACACTGTGACTCAGCACTGTTAGACTCTACTCCAGGAATATCTAGCCACCGTTCTACGTGAAACACAACACAGAGCTCTTCAGGCGATGCGCTACATTCATGGCCCCCAACTGGTACCAGTGCTTGCACACATTGAAGTGTTTATTTTCACCTCTAGTGAACTGAAAAGAAAATAATTGAACCCTTTTGAATTGCCTTGTACAAACATATTTGTTTTAACCAAACTGTAAATACAAAAGAGGTAACAAAATGAAAAGTTGAACAGAAAAATACTAAAACAAAATATTTGACCAGGAAGAGTTTGAAAAACTGGTTACAAGTTATACTTTAATTAATAACACTAGTTATCATTCTTAAATACGGGCCTAAAACGAATAGCAAATTATTATAAACAGCTGTAAATATTGGTATAAATATGACGATTGTAATGCAATGTATTTTGTTAAATTGCAATAAAGAATTTTAATTAAAATATAATATTACATTCTGATATATCCTCTCCTTAAAAATAGTATACAGGGTGCCCCTAAACTACTCGATCACACTTAAGGCCGGTTTTATGCACGGGCGTCAGCGACGCGCGACTAAGAGTCGCGTGACATTTCGGTCATCGAGAAGGACGCGCGTCGGAAGTGTTTTCCCGCCTTCGTTGTTTTAATTCATTTCTGACTCAGTTGCACATGAGTAAGTGCGGAGGGTGGACCCTGTTCATGTGTACTGTGTGTATAAGTTGATGCAAAAACGCAGGAAGACAAGGAGATGGGCCGTTCACCCCATTAACAAACTGCGTGCCAATCATGGAGTGTTTTTCACGCTCTATCAAGAGCTCAGAGAAGATGATGACAAATTTTTCAAGCTACAAACAATTATTGTTATATTCTTAGTTATGTTTGTTTTATGACATTTTATGAGTTTTTACCAAGAAGAACTATTTTATTAGAATTGTGGCTCTTACATTAGGTACCAAGCAAGTCAAACGACCGTATAAACTACTAAAATACAGGCAAAATCAAGGTTAAATTGGTTTTGTTATAGCTCTCAAACGAATAAGATACAAAGTTATGTTTTATACAAAAATGTTTATATTTAAATTATCTTTACAATGATATGCGATATGCTATATCTTACTATTTAATATTTTGACTTATTCATGATAATAGCAACTTCAATGTTTACATATATTTTGAGGTTAAAATGTTTTGAAAACATGCTTGTACTACATACCATTAAAAGCTCGTCAAATTCTGAAACATAATACGTAAACTCCATATTTTTAATCAAATTTATAGTTTAACGACAGGGCGTCCCGTAAAAGCTTACGCGACTCATGTTCATAGCTCTAGCTTTGTAATGGCGCAACATATCAAAAAAATTGTTTCGCCAAAATGTTGAGAACTGTCTTCTGATTAAAACTATGTACAATATGACCCACCTTTGTATTTAAAAATCTCGAGTTTTGACCCCGTGAGTTTCAGTATTGACACACCCTGTATACTGAGAATCTGAAAAATATTTTTCCTGAAATCTCCATGTACGATTTCCAGATAGAAAAGCTTGTTTCATCTTTCTAGCTCTAATAGTACTCCTGTAATCCGTTTAGGACACTTTATCGTGGTCACCCGGTATAGATAGGTAGCAGAAAAATTCTGAAATTGTAGAAAATGCAAAATGTAAATAAATTAACACCATCGTTAAGACATATCAGACCATCACCTGCGTGGTTCGAAGTCACGTTAAGCCGTCGGCCCTTGTATTTCCATTGGTCATTGGGCTGTTAATTAATGACCCATTCTAAGGAAGAGTCGGCCTTAGTTTGTAACAAGACTACATTTCATAACTTATTACTACCACTCATCCCACTCATCCTTCACCACATATTTGCCTTAAAATACCCTCATGAGAGTGGTCGGCATAATAGTGATATATGGATTAAGTTCGTTATCAGATTATCAAATGTACAGTATTATAATTACTTATTCTGCCCGAAAAACATTTTTTCCGATAGTAGTTTATCATTCAATGCAGATTAAAAATATAACTTTTGGGGTTTTAATTATGATTTTTAATCGTAAGTTAAACGTTAAATTACTGCTTCTGGACGCTTTAAACTATAGTTTACTATTCGGTGTTTAAAAAAATAATTTATATTTCATAATAACAAACCTTATTAATTGACTTACGCGAAATAAACACGATTACAACACATTTGAACTTGAAGCGGTCTATAGAACACCATTAGTCCGCGCGACGTCGCAGTTGCATAAATACACCGATTTGAAACAATGTATTTAGAGGTGACGCGCGTCAGTAGCGTCGCTCGAAGTCGTGAGATACTGACGCTGGTTTCACGACGTCGCGCGTCACCAAACAGTGCATAAATGCGTTCATTTAAACCAATGGACCTAAGAACGAGCGACGAGGTGACGCCCGTGCATAAAACCGGCCTAAGGGTATTGTTCCCTGAGTCAAAGTGGAAAATGGTTAATTATATGGGTTTATGTTTTCGTTTGGCCGTGTGTTCATTAGTAAATATTTCTTATCTTTCAAACGACTTGCCCAATTATTTGAAATTGTATATAGATGTGTACATAGTAGTTTATCACTTAAAAATATTGAGTCGGTGCTTGCTTTTGATAAAATTGTTTCAGCAGCACCGACCCAATATTTTTTTTTAAGAAAAAGATTGTAACAAGTCCTAAATTTTAGTCCACAATATTGCAAATAGTGTGCGCCTACAGTGGTATTCTAATATGTATTATCAAATTAATATTTATTATTTTGGTTACCATGAAATGAGTACAGCAGCAGCTGTAATATCTTACTGTACTGTAATGGAATAATTATTGTCTATACGCGTAAAACTTCAAAAACTCATTGTTTATGAATGTAGCATGTAAAGCAATACAGAATTGCATTACCCAATTATTTCAAACTTTTTATAGCATTTTACTGAAGGGTTGATTTTGAAGTTGGTTCAATTTTGTTAAAAAGCTTTTATTTGAAACGGTCCTGGATTGATATGGCGCTTAGTTAGTTTTGGTGCAGCTCTAATATCATTTGGTTGGTCACTCTTGGACTGTTTGTCCAAGTTGTAAAAATCTACTAAATCCTTCCACCTAACCAATTAACAATTTAGACTTTTTAGTGATTCGGTTTTTTTGATATGTGATTTGCTTTATAAGTTTCTTTTTTCTTGGAGTGATAATCTCGTCCTTTTTCGATGTTTCAGGTAATGGTTTAAAAGATGACAAAAACTGCTCTAGAGACTCCTCAATTGGTTGTTTGAGGCTAGTAGCAGGGAGCTTTTGACCAAAATTTAACAATCATGTTTTCAAAGATTATAACTATACTGTGTAAACTAAATAACAAATTAAAATAACAAATACAAATTTAAGTAACAAATTAAATAACAATATGATATGTGAAGCAAGAGCGTAATCTCGTGGCATACGCATGAATAATTCGGGCCGGAAATTAGTCAGTTTTCTAGGAGCAGTGAGTGATGACGTCTCGAGGGGGTATTGTGGGATGGGTAATGGTTGGGGGGGTCCGATGCTGCTACATAGATCTCTATTTATTTCCACTGGATTGCGCACTGAATACGCCGGGAATGGGCCAGTTTCGGTCGACCGGCAGCGGCTGGTTCCCCCACCACCAAGCCCTTGTCCCAAGCCCTGACATGCACGTAGCAACCCAAGGGACTGGCGTCATCCCTCCATCCTGCAGCTGAGTTCACCGAAACTATATGTTTACAGTTGGAAACATGTGATCATATGAAATACTGTGCTGCCTACAACTGCTCTAACAACAACTGGAAAAAACTGATGTTTAGGAGCAGCGGCAAGCCAGTGAAAAATCAAATGCAATCAATTTTGATCCTGACCTGCAAGAGTCAAAGACCAGTTTCTTTGAGGCACAGAAAATAAATGTTTTGGACGAAAATTATGATAAGGATATGGATCACTGGCAAAGATCTCTGACAAAGGACAATGTTTATACTGCTTCCATGTGATGACAAAACAAGATTTTGTAAACCAGAGCCATTCATGGATTTTGTATCATCAGTAAACATGGGAAAACTATTTTATCCTAACAGAGATGTCTTTAGTACAGCGATTAAACAAAATAACGACAAACCCAAACATTGTAGATAGAATTATTAACGAGGCTACCATGCATTTCGGTGAGACTGGCAACAGTCTGATGACGTTGTTTATGTGTGTATGGGATGTGTCTGATGACGTTGTTTATGTGTGTATGGGATGTGTCTGATGACGTTGTTTATGTGTGTATGGGATGTCTACAAGTTCAGAATCAATGTCAATTTGAAGAAACTGGGCCTTGTACTGAGAGTTTTATTGTAAACTATGTTGGATATATCTGCCCTAAAGAGCTATCAGCTATGAAAGTATTAATGAAGTTTTAGTAAATGCTTGGAGGTTCAGAACAAAGTAGTTTATTATTAGTTTGAAAAATGTCCTATCCCCTCAAACAAAATCAATATTATTGTATCCATTAGTATTTGCAGTCTCCCCCCTACTTGTGGCGGCCCTGGTCATTGATGTTACAGTACAAAAAGTCTTGTCTGTGGCGTAGAAGTGTAGATGCTCATCTGATATAACTAACGTTCTAACAAGTAACAGTACAAAGGTCCGTGAAAAGACGTTTTAACGTTTAAAACCCAGAAAACATTTTTTCCGCCAATGCAAAGGATAAGGGATATACAATAGGACAACAAATATCCTGGGGTAACTATATACATTGGTAGGGGTTAATTTCTAGAGTGAGAAGTATCGGAAGCTGTGATTTACCGAGGGGTCTGGGAGGTATGGAATACCCCCCAATCAAAGGGGGAGGGTCGGCGAAAATTTAGGAAATTACACTACAATTGGTGGAAAATAAAGGCATTTGAGCATGGTTAATAACATCCACATTATAACATTACATTATACTCGTATACAAAATAATAAGATAAAAAAGTAAAAATTGAAGAAGTTTGTAAGCAACTTTCTTTCTTAATTAAATATGAGAAAAATATTCAAACTAAATTACTCAAGCTAAATTAGTAATAAATTAGTATTGTAGTGTAGTACTACATCAGTAAAATATTGTAAGAAAAAATTAGTTAAACCTTTTAAAAGAGATTAAAAGTTGACAAGTTAAGATACAGAATACTGTAGATACGTTAGCTGAACTACACAATGAACAGTGACTCTGGGTCATACTGCCTTAAAAGATCGTAGACGTGTGCACTTCCCTGAAGTAATTAATCTGTATTTAAAACGATTTTAACAAAAACTTTAAAACCATAACTACAAAAAGTCAAACTTAAATCAGTCTAAATTTAAAACAAATACTTCCAGCTTATTTAGATCTGATTTTAAAATAAATTATTTTATTTTCGACCGGAGGTGAGCTCCGGCTGAAATTAAGTCATGTACATTGTTTCAATATACTGTACTAGCTGAGAGTACCCGCGCTTCGCCTCGGGGCTTTCTTAATATTGGAAGTGCCGAGTTTGAGCTGCAGCGGCGCGCATCATGAGCCTGGTTCTCTACGCTGAAGCAAGCTTTCCGAGCAAACGGTTGAAGATACGACAAAAGTGCTCAGAGCCATTTGTGTAGAAAATTAAATTTTAAAGTTCGTATGGGCTGTCAAAACTTAAATATCTGTTACCGTTTTTCTAGAACTTTACGTGACAGTTTTGGGGTTATAAATTTTTACATGTAGTGAGGTCTTATTAATGACAGCCATCTTGAAAATTAATAAAATTATCAAGCATGTTAATAGCCTATGTGTAAACCAGGTATATAAGCCACATTCCTGTAAAATTTCATTAAAATTGGTCCAGTGGTATTTACGTGATTGAGGAACAGACAGACACACACCATCTCATTTTTATATATTAGTATAGATAAAGAAAATGTAACTGTATTATGCGGAACAAACAAATGCCTACGTATTATACGTTGCTATTAAAGCCAGACAGTTGAGCTGTACTGCATCTACTTCTTGCAGGCGTTATTCGCCTTTTACTGAACCCACTGTAAATGACTGAATATTAAATTCGTCATTATTCCTTCCACCAACAACAAATAAAACCACTGATAATAGTTTTGGCAACACGTAGAGCTTTAAAACAAGGAAAGTGTTGTTGCTAAAATATTACTATGCAAAAATTGACACATACAAAAACTAAGTAAAATTTCTAGTGTGTACCAGAGGAAGACAGAAATGAATAGCGTAAACGGCTTCATAGGCTAAGTATATTTACGAGGAAATCACGTGTCAAGGAACAAATTCAGAAGGAATCTAGGACTTGGCTAACCTTTCCCAAAAATACTTTTCCACATTTGTTTTCTGAGTATTAAAAATGTCATTTATATAAACTTTATATAAATATTAAAACAGCATACGGTTTTTATGGGAGTTTCTTTAAAAATTTAACACCGTTTTCTTAATTTGTTATTGGACATAGGAACTTCTTGTTAAACTTATTTGATCAAGAAACTCAAAAGTTGTATTTCGTATAATTTTAATAAGATTATTGTCATGTATGGATTGCTCCATAGTAAATTAAAACAACATTTAAGTTGGAATTGCTCCCACAAATACCTCAAGTAAACCTATAGACTTCCAGTTATAATAAAAAGTGTTTTTGTGCGCCTCTAATTTTAAGTGCGTTCGCTACGCTATGATTAAGACCAATTCGCTTTACCCGTTTTTGCTGGCTATAATTTGCCAGTAGTTTAATCATTTTTAACTTCAAATCGATCTAGCAACAAAACCGTCAGAGGTGGGAAAAGTGATTAATACAATATTTGTAGGAAATGTGTTTCTACACTAACAATTTTTCATCAGATTGAAGAGCAACTATTTTACCGCTATGATGCAAAATATCGGCTATGTACTGTTATGTAAACTTTCAATAAATAACTAATTAATGTATTATAATTTAAGATAGAATTTTTAATCCCTAAATCACCAAAACAAACAAATAATAGCTTGTAAAATGTTTAGTAATTTAAATGTTCAAAAACCCTTTTATTCCAGCGTCTTATGACATTTCAAAACCCGTTTGTTAGGATATACAAAGTACAAAATATACACAGTAGAGCTTGATAAATCGATATCCAGTAAAACATACCTCAATCCACTCTTTCAGAACGAACTAACCCGTTATTGTTATGTCTGATAATGAATGAGAAACCCAAGGTGAAAGTTGTTAGGGTATATTTATAAACACCTTGTAGGCTACTTATCAGTTTACAAAGGTTGTGACAAATACTCCAAGGTAGCAATAAGGGAGGTTTATGAACGCACTGTGTTCTCTCCTATAAACACCTTGTAGGCTACTATCAGTTTGCAAAGGTTGTGACAAATATTCCAAGGTAGCAATAAGGGTTTATGAACGCACTGTGTTCTCTCCTTTATAAACACCTTGTAGGCTACTTATCAGTTTGCAAAGGTTGTGACAAATACTCCAAGGTAGCAATAAGGGAGGTTTATGAACGCACTGTGTTCTCTCCTTTATAAACACCTTGTAGGCTACTTATCAGTTTGCAAAGGTTGTGACAAATACTCCAAGGTAGCAATAAGGAGGTTTATGAACGCACTGTGTTCTCTCCTTTATAACACCTTGCAGGCTACTTATCAGTTTGCAAAGGTTGTGACAAATACTCCAAGGTAGCAATAAGGGAGGTTTATGAACGCACTGTGTTCTCTCCTTTATAAACACCTTGCAGGCTACTTATCAGTTTGCAAAGGTTGTGACAAATACTCCAAGGTAGCAATAAGGGAGGTTTATGAACGCACTGTGTTCTCTCCTTTATAAACACCTTGCAGGCTACTTATCAGTTTGCAAAGGTTGTGACAAATACTCCATAGCAATAAGGGAGGTTTATGAACGCACTGTGTTCTCTCCTTTATAAACACCTTGTAGGCTACTTATCAGGTTTGCAAGGTTGTGACAAATACTCAAGGTAGTAGCAATGAGGGAGGTTTATGAACGCACTGTGTTCTCTCCTTTATAACCACTCCTCGTTATTGCTGCCTCATTATCTTTCTTCAGAATAGTTCATGCCACGGTTCTCAATTAAAATTCGCAACTATTAATTTTACGAAAGTAATAACTTATTTATAAAATAAGTTATAAAACAAGAAACAACTCATTTCACTTTATTAACGTCGAACAAATAACAAACCCTAATCAACCTAATATGACAAATCTGGCATCTACAAGGTTAAATGTTCCGATTGCGAAAGTTTCTACATAGGCCAAACCGGGAGGTCCTTCAAATAAAAATTCAGAGAGCACATCCAGGCAATCAAATCCAACAACACAACAAGCATGAAATCGAACTTTGCAGAACACAACCTCAACTCAAACCACGACTATAAAAGTATCGAAGGAAATTTAACCGTTTTGGATGTTGAAAGGAAAGGCCTGATGATGAACTGTAAAGAAGACTTCCTCATACAGGGTTTGAGTAAAATTGAAAATCCGCACAACATATTAAACACAATTAATTTAAATGTCAGGAACCCCATATTCTACGAAATCAAAAAGATAAGAAGTTCATGAAAACATTTTATATTATACACATTTTAAGATTCTTCATTTTTCAGTAACTGTTTCTATTAATTTCGAAATTTGTCCATGTGATTTTTGTTTGTTTTAGAAAATCATACTATTTACAATAATTATTATACAATGTACTTACATGCGGGAAGATGACCTAAAGGTTGAAACCGGTCCATGTTAAAATAAAATTTTACCAGGGTACTATGTACTTTTTCTTTCTATCTAATTAGGTAAACTTATATTTAATAGGTTGTTCAGTTAAAGAACTATTTTTATCCATGTGAGACATTAGTGCGAGCAATTAGTTAACTTTTCAAGTACATTTAACTGTCTAGTTTATAGAGCTATAGAGTTTATAGTTATTATGTTGTTTGTTGACATATGAACTTATCGGTAGTGCATATGAGGCTAGACTACGTATGTAATGTAAACTGTAATGTTCGTTTTGAGCTTTGGGGCTGAATACAGAATGGTTTTCTATACTTGTTACCATGGAGTAAATTACGGCTAAATTATTAAACTTCTGAATTTACTTAAAATTAAAATTAGTTCCTATGGATACCCTAGAATGGAAATTAGGTTTTAAACAACAAAACACCATACTCCACGCTGGTTGTGTGGGTCATGGTACTTATTACACCATGGTGTGGGTGGGTTAGCTTCAAAACTGAGAATATACGTAAATTACCTCTCTGCTCTGAGGATGTGATGGCCACCTTCGGTATTTGCTATGTACTGACGTTGCAGCTGATTTATAGGGTGACGCAAATACCAGAGATAGAAGTGATAGTGTTGGAAGAAGGCGGGAGCTTTGGTGAGAGTGTGTTCTTTCTACAAGGTTCGACTCCAAGCATACAAGGTAAAATTTATTTTTATATTCATTTCATACTTTCTGTATATTTTATGCAGTAAGTATCGCACTTCAACATTTTTTAGACATTTTAACATGATTAATAATTAAATACTTGTTTATTATCTGCAGATGTAAAAGTGTAGACAAAGTTGTTCGAATTAAAAAGTATCTGTTATTGTCACAAAAATGATAATGGGTTGTTTTTTAAAGAATTTGGTTGGTTTTGGTAAAAAAATCTACATAAATATTCCAAGTAAGTAAAAGTTGACAATGAAGGCAGTATTTCCCAAAAAGACAAATTAATTACGAGTACAACACAAACGTTTTAAAATAGACCTTGATTCCGTCAGAAGTTGCTAATATAGGATTGTTTTGCTACTGCTGCTAAAGTTTCAAGCCTCTTGAAGGACTATTCCTGCTATTTTAAAGCAGGAGTTTAGCCAAGAACCCTAGACCCCTCGTTGGAGTTCGTCAATGCCCATAGATTCATCTACTTGAAAACTCAATGTCTGGGCTTAATTTCCTAGTTGATATGTCGTATATGTGGTTAAATTAGTGCGTGTTACTGTGTTTAAACGCCGTATAAACAATTAATTATAATAGAACGTTAAATCCTGCCGTCGGTGATTAACCTAGCTACTAGACTCTGACCACCCGTGTGTGTAAGTCTTCATAAGGATGTTTGTAATCATCGATGCACTTTCAAGAAGACATCAGCTGAGAAAAGTGAATAAGGAACCGGTAGGAACCGGATCTCTAGGATGAGAGTGGACCGGTTGAGATATATTGAACTCTGCTTCTGAGAGTGAAACCATGATCACGTCACGTGACCTGATAAACAGAAACTGTACTGGGTTTCAATAGGAGTTACATTGCTTCTTCTACATTCACTGCCCGGAACCGGATATATTAAAGACGCTTATTTAATGTTGTCACGTTCAGTGATATTATGACCATTGATAACAGCCCCTTGCACCTGCATGTTGGATATCTGCATGTCCACAAATGTTACACACGCGTGAAGAAAAGTAAATTAATGGCAAATTTAAACTAGGCTACACCTTGAAATCAAAATAATTGCAGTAAAGTAGTTCTATATTTTTAATCATAGCGCTACCGCAAATTTTTGCGAATTAAGTGCTCCTTTGGTAGGCAGATTCTTCTGAACTAGTTTTAATACTTTGGTATAGCTCTTTTCAACGTAGTTTGTTTTGTTTTTATTTTGTCATATCCAAACAAAAGTATACTGTTTGAAATAAAAAATTGACGAAAATAAGTTTCTTAAAGGGTTTTGAGAGGGAGGGTTGAAAGTGGAAAAGGAACCGTTACAGATTTCTTTCGAAATGGTTGAGAAATACAGTGTGATTCGAGGAAGCGAGAACAATTCATATTCTAATTCTCGGTTGAAAGATTAGGATTTTATGGGGAAATTTCGAATGAAGGCTGTTTTGACTACCACGCTCTATGGTAATATCGAAGGATCCAGAACAATGCGTTTCCTTGAGTGGCGTGCAGTGGCCTTGCTTCACGCTCGGATCAATGCGGGATCAGAGGCACGTCTATGCAGCCACTGCCCCAAGACCAATTGTTTGGCCTCGAAATGCATCGGTGATTCCGTGATGGTCTGGAATACACCAGGAACTGCACAAAGTGTGTCTGTCGGTGTTGAACTACAGGACGTCTCTGAGACATGACTTGCTTAGCTCAGTGTTTCGCAGTGTCTAATTATTTATTATCTATTGGACAAACATCTACAGTAGTCTAGAACACGAAGAAGAAATATTTTATCTTTTCGCGTGATATTAAAATAAGAACTTCACTATGTATCTACACACTTCATTTGATTTATTTCATGGTATTACTTTTGGGAACATTCCGGGACAATACAATTTAATTCTTTAAAATCAGCTATAAGAATAGTTAAGAATAGTTATAACCCTATAAACCATATAGGGTCCTGTAGAAGTACTTTCAAATCAACCGGAATTCCATCAATTACATAATTACTTTATATTAAAAAACTTATTATTATTTTAAAATGAAAACAAATGAAACATTGAGTCACTTTTATAATATGCGTAATGTAAGTATATTGAATTCTGATATCCATCGATGTTTAACAAATTGCCGATAAAATCTAGTAAAAAAAGCTACCAGAAAGTGCCAGGCAAGTTCAAAACTTAAAAACCTAAGAGTGTAAACTAAAGAACTTTTCACTGCCAAATTAATTTTATACACTAGGGGAGTTCATGTCAAATAGTGTTTAAATTTAACGTTCTATTGTTATATTCACTTAAGGTCTAGTTGAAGATTTTTTAGTGGTTGTTTCTTTACAGTTGTAGGTTTATGTTTTATGTTTTGTGTTATTTTGTCATATCCAAACAAAAGTATACTGTTTGAAATAAAAAAAATTGACGAAAATAAGTTTCTTAAAGGGGTTTCCGAGAGGGAGGGTTGAAAGTGGAAAAGGAACCGTTACAGAATTTCTTTCGAAATGGTTGAGAAATACAGTGTGATTCGAGGAAGCGAGAACAATTCATATTCTAATTCTCGGTTGAAAGATTAGGCCTTTATGGGGAAATTTCGAATGAAGGCTGTCTTGACTACCACGCTCTATGGTAATATCGAAGGATCCAGAACAATGCGTTTCCTTGAGTGGCGTGCAGTGGCCTTGCTTCACGCTCGGATCAATGCGGGATCAGAGGCACGTCTATGCAGCCACTGCCCCAAGACCAATTGTTTGGCCTCGAAATGCATCGGTGATTCCGTGATGGTCTGGAATACACCAGGAACTGCACAAAGTGTGTCTGTCGGTGTTGAACTACAGGACGTGACATGACTTGCTTAGCTCAGTGTTTCGCAGTGTCTAATTATTTATTATCTATTGGACAAACATCTACAGTAGTCTAGAACACGAAGAAGAAATATTTTATCTTTTCGCGTGATATTAAAATAAGAACTTCACTATGTATCTACACACTTCATTTGATTTATTTCATGGTATTACTTTTTGGGAACATTCCGGGACAATACAATTTAATTCTTTAAAAATCAGCTATAAGAATAGTTAAGAA
Source organism: Matsumurasca onukii (assembly GCA_018831715.1). NCBI lineage: Eukaryota > Metazoa > Arthropoda > Insecta > Hemiptera > Cicadellidae > Matsumurasca > Matsumurasca onukii. The sequence goes on from CM032062.1 coordinate 12,839,586, forward strand.
TAGTTATAACCCTATAAACCATATAGGGTCCTGTAGAAGTACTTTCAAATCAACCGGAATTCCATCAATTACATAATTACTTTATATTTAAAAACTTATTATTATTTTAAAATGAAAACAAATGAAACATTGAGTCACTTTTATAATATGCGTAATGTAAGTATATTGAATTCTGATATCCATCGATGTTTAACAAATCGATAAAACTAGTGCCAGGTGCCAGTTTCAAAACCTTAAAACCTAAGAGTGTAAACTAAAGAACTTTTCACTGCCAAATTAATTTTATACACTAGGGGAGTTCATGTCAAATAGTGTTTAAATTTAACGTTCTATTGTTATATTCACTTAAGGTCTAGTTGAAGATTTTTTAGTGGTTGTTTCTTTACAGTTGTACTAGGTTTTATGTTTTGTGTTAATTTGTCATAGTATTTTATTGTCAACCCAATTTATTCATCGTAAATTGATAAATAAGTTATTTTTAAAACACTTTTATGGCGGGAAATGAGAAGTGGTCTTCATAGATGTAAAGTAAGGAGTATAGACGGAATTTTGGCCTCATTCTCCTAGGCAACAATAAGAAAGAAACAACAAAAATTTCGAAACATAATCGTAGCAAGAAATGTCCATTATGTTGGGAATGACAACCAATTTAATGTTTAGATGTTTCATCAGTATACTGTACGGCACATTGTAGGCATACCTGATCTGGTAAGGAAGTTGTGCCTCGCTCGTTTGGTGACGTAGGGTGAGTTGCCGGACATCATGATGGCACTGTCACTATCACTGTGATAGCCTGAGATGTCACTAGAGTCTTCATCCTCCGCTACCTCTTTCATCAGTTCCAGCACCTGGAACATGAACCAATCAGTCAGACAAATGTAAAATTGCCAGAGACGTAGCCAGGGTTCGCTTCTCCAGGTAGACATACCGGAGCCTCCCAAGAGAGCAGGGTGGGGGACACAGGGTCGTCCTCTGGACAATTGTATAAATTAAGGCTCAATATTACGAATTGTGTGGTAACTGTAGCGAATTATTTTGTTATTTGAAAGTATTGGGTTCCCAACCCCTACACGTCACGCTTATACTGGGACCCACTATTTTTTAGGAGTTTGGTGGTTATCTATCAATGGATGGCCTGGGGAATATGTAATAATCCCAGCAATGGCAGTAGGTCTAGAGCACTAGAGGTCATCCTTCGGAAAACGTAAACATGTAGAGAGGTAAAACAACGTATTTTGAGACCCTCTCAGTGAATTGTATTGGATTGGGATTTACGCTTGTATTGGATTCTATCCCCGCGCTTACTGTATTAATGGGGTGTCTATTTAGTTAAGTACTGAGAATGACTTGAATACAAGATTACAATATCTTTATTTTCAATTAAATATTTACAAATAAATAACGTGTAAATCACTCGCATCGGGATTTTAAAACACTTCCTAAACTTAAAGACGTGCTTGGACCCTCCTGTGGGGTTTCGGGCCCCGGTGCATTTGTCACCCATGGACCTGAAAATTATTAGCTAAAGGTCTGTAAAGTGGCGTGAATTTAGTTGCCTAACAAAATACGTTCTTACACGCTATTTGCACTTCTTCGTTAACTTGACGATACCTTATGAGTAAATACGCAAGTTTTAAAAAAGAAGATCTTTTAATAACACAACGGTACTAGGAAATCGGACCATCCGTAACGAAAAAGTAATATATTAACAAAAATTCCGTCTTATTTCCCATCAACTGTCTCTAAAAACAATAATAGACAAAAGGAATCAAAATAGGGCTTAACAATTGTTTAAGGATAGGTGACACATATGGCAAATGGACAATAAGAGAAGGTTGACGTTTAGAGGTTTGATCGTCTCAGCTTTTGTAGAATTATCGGTTGTTGATGTTGCTTCTCACTGGCTGGATATTAGGTTACAATCATTCAGCTGGAGAATTGTATTTTGCCAGGCAGAGCCTGTTGCTTGTGAAATGGAGAAAGATTGTTATTTACGCTTCGTCAGAGTTGGACAATGATGAAGTCGTATTATGCAAATGATTGTACACAGTTCCTTTCTTTCACGCCTGAGGAAACTCCAAGAATGTACAAAGTGTTGACAGGCTTTGAAAGTAAGAAAATGCTAGAAACTTGATTGGGAACAGACTTAAGTTGCGTTTAGGGGAGGTGTAAGCCCCGACAACAGCGTGTGTGTTCCATTTCACACGCACTTGGACTCCATGGACCACATGAGGTGTGAGCTTCTATAGTAAGCATTATGTTCTAAGCACTCAGTCGACGCCATAATCGATTAGTCACGAGATACGATTATTGGTGTCTTCTCATAGAATCACTTCCGTGACAAATATTAGCTGAATAGGTTTTATTGGTCGACAATGGTGAATCTGGTACGGATTTCACGCTTTCTGTGACATCTATCGATCGATCGTATATTGAAAAGTACATATATATTCTTTTTTTATAATACCGATTTGCCTGAAATATGAAAGAAATGTTCTTTGTATCAATTGAAAATTACGCTTGTACAAGACATTTCAATGCTACTTTTGGTTTCAAGGTGGTAGCCATAAAATCCAAGATAGTGGATGTAATAGTCGGCTGTTTTCAAAAATACTAAAAAATCTTGCGTCAGATAAAGTTTTGATTTCCAAACGAAGGAGAAAATTACATTTCATACAAACATTCCTATATAGGCCTAAGATTGTGTCCTAAAACCAAAGGTTGAGGAGTAAAAAATACATTAAGAGTAAAAAGTAGATACATTTTTTCTGCACCGTGGATAAAAACGGATCTGTCGCGCATGTGAAAACAATTAATTTATACTTTTTTACTAAATAAAACACAATTTGATAATTCAATCAAGTACTCGGAATTTAGGCTGAGAGTTGTTTTTAAACGCCAATTTTAATTTTCAATCAACCAATCACCGCGGTTAAATGGTCTAAAAGGTCTGAATTGTTAACGTGTTTACACGGTTTTAACCGACTTCCGAGAAACGAGGAGGTTATACAAGTTGACCTGCGGCGATTTTTAATATCATTTATTGGGTTATTGAAGTCTGTGAATCCAATAAATGCTTTTCTTCATTGTATTCTTAGTAAATGTAACATTCCTTCACTATGCTAAAATATTATATTCATTATATTATTCTGTATGGATTAACAGACTTCAATAAACTTCACATTACAGGAAATTAAAAACTGTGTAAAAACGCAAACGTTTCAGACCTTTTAGGCAATTTAACCGTTGATTGCATTGATACGAACTATTTGGTCAAATTGCAAATTAAAACGGCCCACAATTGATAATAGTGATAATCTTAGAGATGATGTTACGAGATTGACGTCGAAGATTACGGAAAATAAAGTTCAGCTGTATTACCTATGTACGTGTTTGCAGAACTTCTAGTAGTTATTGATACATACCAGGTGGTGAAATATTGTACACTTACAACCCCAGGCCTACTGAGAAATAGTTTGTACTTAACCTCAATTAAGGTTGGTACCATGATTTAACCAACTGTATAGCTCAGTACTATCCAACACTTACAAGGCCCCTTCTAATCAACAACGGACCGTAATTTGAAGTAGCCCACGTTTTGGCACACCGCTTCAGATGTCACGTCTGAGATTAGAAGTTGTAGCACTTGGGTGCGTGCACGGATAGAAGAAAAGGGCACGCAAACCTAACTGAGAGAAAGAAAGGTACGTGCGCAAAACAGACGCTTCTTCAGGGACGTGTTAGCAATGGTTGTAGTGGGTCATACCACACCACAGCGTGAGCATCAATTGCGCACGGTCAAGCCTAACCACCGGCAATTGGCGTCTTCTGTTCTCTGGAATTGTGTCATCCGTCTTTGTCGGGAAGAACAGGCAGCAGCAATTCTCGCCGAGTTGTTGGCGCGATTGAAAACTTAAATTACTGCTGGTTGAGTTTCTACTTGTTTCACGCTGTAGACGATACACCATGGTTTTCAGCGTTGTTTGGCTAAGCATTTATGACGTGGTATATATTTTTGCAAACCACTTTAATACAAATAAATTTGACATTTACAGATCTTAATTTGTATACATGCTAAATAGCTACAGAAATTTGAAGACAAAATGTTTACCGAGCCGAGACTTGAACCCGGGTCTCTCGCTTGCCGGGCAATTGTGCTGACCACTACTACCATTAATGTCTTCAAATTTAGAGAAGTACTTAAATTTGAATTTTTATCCGTAAATGACTGTCAAATAGTGACTTTAAATCAACAAGCGGATTAGACTTTTGATAGTGAAATGACATTTATAACTGGGTTTATTTACCATTTAGTAACCATTTTATTCTCTATGTAATTCCAAGTAAGCTAAGATTAACACTGAAGAAACCGGTCTATATTGGGCTGGTAAAGTTTAAAAAATTTAAACTTCATTAAATCAATACAGAAAATTTTAATTTTATGAGGCCTTTCGACCAGCAAAGCTTTCATCTTCAAATAAACTCGAAAATTCAAATACATTTTATCAAAATTAGACTACCTATAATAAAAGTAATAATCAACCATTTTTAATGTTGGTTTTTTGATTTTAAATTTTTAATTTAGATTAACACTTTCACATCATGGACAAATGATAAAACACGTGTTACAAAAATAAGCTGAACAGCACAGCTTTTGTCATAAACTTTGTTATTGCCTCCAAACCCTTGTAATTACTTTTATGGTGTATGTATACCTTCACTGCTAAATACCTACAAAACTTGTGTAGCCTATGATCTTTCACGTTTCCAGTAACCTGTACAATTTCTAGTCCTGAAATGTTAACAAATAGGTGTGGCAAAATAATGGTTTTAACTTCTCTAGAATTCACTTTATTTTGAAAATGTATGGTCGCAAACACTTGTGTGAAGAGCGCCTTGGTTACTGCACTCTAGCGCAGTGCGTTTAGTTCTCTGCGGGTTGGTCTTGCAACAACTTTGAATCTATGGTTTCCTAGGAAAGCGTTGACCGATTTTTTTACGGTCGTAATATTACGGTAAACTTTGGTTTAGTGCAAAACAAAGTGGGAGCGACCACCGCTTTCTAGGGAAACATCCCATATGATTATATTGAAAACAAAAGCTCAACGTCATATTACAACCTTATAGTCACTATATTACTAGCGGTCACTGCTTTCTAGACAACCTAGCTTAAGCACCCGTTTGGTAAACCTCTTTCGACCCTTCAGTGGCACAGTCCCGGTGTACCCTAGTGATCCTATAGTTAAAACCATTGATATCATCAACTATGAATGTACAAAATACGAGGGCGGTTCAATAAGTTCTTAGAAAAACACAGATACAGTTACGTAACATATAAATTTTGTTAAAAGTATTGTTTACTTTATTGGAAACAGTAATTGTTTAAGCTTTCAGAGTTATCGATCATATGGTTTTTGACGTGGTTAGTTTTGAAAACGGAAAGTCATCAAACCCTTTTATTTGAAAGGTTTCAAACCAAAAGAAATAAAAACTGAGCTGTATGTAGTTCATGGTACATCTTCTCCTCCATTGCAACAATTTACAATTTGGCCAATGAGTTTAAACAACGCTGTGAGCCAACAAAAGATGAACCCTGTTCAGGATGCCCGTTGGAAGTGGCAACCCATTAAATGATTGAAAATTCAAGATTTGGTTTTGAAATATAGACAATTTGAAATTCAAGAGTTTGTTGAGTCTACTGGCATATCGCAAGGTAATATGTTTTTGATGTTACATGAAAAGCTTGGTGTGAAAGGTTTCGGAAAGATGGGTGCCATGTTTGCTTGGGAAAGGAGAACAAACGCATTTGTTCTAAAGCTGCTTTGGCTCTTTACAGAAATAATCCTGACAATTTTTTGCCGATACATATCATTTGATGAAACTAGTGCCTGTGTTTTGTTTCCCAACCTCAAGAAATGGCTTGGTGGACAACATTTCATCAAACAAAGACGCCATTTCCCAGGAACAGATTTTGCAGAACTTGCGAAATGCTATCTTCTAAGTGGCTTACCAAAGTTTGAAAACACTTAATGAAGTGTGTAAAGCAGAAAAAAGACTATGTTGAAAAATAAAAATCTACCCTAAAACTGTATTTTTATACTTGTTTCTAAGGACTTATTGAAACCACCCTGGTATATGCTAGTATTTGTATTTTGTGCAACATATTTATATTTCGTATTCAGTGGTTCAATGGGCTCCGGAGTTTAATGCCCTTTAAACATATGCAAACTGCCTGAGTGAGGAATGCGATGTAGGATGCAAGATAGAGGAGCCAGACTCGGCAATTATAGAAAGCACCTTCGGCATCTTTAACCGCAAACCCAATAGGAAACAACCCCGGGCTGTTCTAGTTTCATAAATTGGGATACAGTTATATAACAAGTTTATCTGCATATATATCGAGTTAAAATCGAAGTTTGATTGGTATAGCCAACTTGTATATAAACGTGAAAAAAAGGCACAATTCCAGCTTACCAATTAGGGTATGACATTTTTTTAAGTTAAAATATCATTTAGTGTGCAATTGGTGGGAACAAATTCGACGTAAAATCTTTAACATGATTTTAAATTTCTAGTTATTCCGTGAGCCTTTTTACCCCTTCTTCTCAAAGGCCACTTCTGGTGTGAATTATTCCCCATTTTAGGAAATTCATCAGGATTGACGGTAGCTTGTGGCTGCGCGTCGTCTTAGCCCAATGTGTTTCCTCTTTCCATAAAAAAGCATTACTGTACAATAATAGTATACACGCTTGAATTTACAAGTTTTCAGTATAGTTCAGTTAAATTCCAGTATATTCACGTGACGTTTGCAAACCTTTTGTCTGTCTCGAACGTTCTCTTAAAAGTTTCACTTAATCTCCCTGTTTGCCAAATACACACAGTTAAGTCTGAAGTCCAACCAAACCCCAGTCTTAATGTACAGTCTGTCAAATACCGAGCAAATGTGTCGAAATAGTCAGTCCCAGATCACAGCAAAACTCTGTCGACCTTGAGGAACTATCGAAACATCGTTCGTGTTTGAAACAGTTTCCTCTGATTGGACTGGCTCTCGTTTGAGTTGAGAGTTCCCTCTCTATAAAGCCCTGCGATCATTAGTAACTAAGTCGAGGTATTCCGGCCATGGGGACGCGAGATTGTGCTGGTGGAATCGTGACTTGTAAAATCTCAGGTGATCTCAACTCTGACCTTCACTTGTAGATATCCTGCCGCTGCCATTAACATTACTTCTTCTACCTGATACCCTTTCTCCATCCATTCCTTCCTTATTCAGTTCACTCATTGATTGAAATGTTTCGCTGCAATACCTACAAGTTGAGCTTCAACAAAATAGAACAGAACGGCTTAGATTGGTTTAGCCGTTGAATTTATAGTTATAAAAACCCAAGTGGATGCTAATCTGTGTTCACAGGCAACTGTAATACTTTGCATTTTTTGGAGTGAATTATGGTCCGTAGGTGCAACACTTGTTTTTATAATGACTATGTCCTCTATTTACCAAATCTTCAAAAGCTTCTGTAGTTGATGCCAACAGAGTGCCGATGAAACCCAGAGTCGTATATGATTATAGGTCCTCTATAACGTATAAGTAAAAGTGTATCTCGGCTAACGAACCATCATCAACCTTCGATAGTCCGAATGAAACTGACATCGTAGCCTAAACATTTATTTTATATAAAACAAAAATATCTATTCAACAGCAAAAAAGCTGTGTAACCTGAGAAATGTTATCAAAAACTACTTAAATCTCGTGTAGCCTCATTATCGGGTTCAAAAATAGGACTCGTTTTGAAAATTTAATCTCTTTTTTGCAGTCTAAAACAAAACGCAAATATTAGTGACTAACCAAAAGTATTTCGTGTGTATTTTGGGGAGTAAAACACTGTTACTTTCCAACAGTCATTAACTGCTTGAAAGAAAACGAAAATAAACCGGCTACATACCTAAACCTAAATCACCACTTGTCAAAAGGAGCCCGACACTCCTTCGGAGAAAGCAGACGCATTTTTTCCCAACCATAAAGTCTTTTCGGGGCGCTCGAGACCAGTTTATGAAGAGTTTGAAGGGCGAAAGTAGTCAATAAGATGCACTAGAATTATCGAGGCCGAGGGGCCTACTTAGAGACCGGTCTGAGGGCCCGGAGCTGCGCGCCGCTGCTAAAAAATTGGGGAAAGTTGGGACTAAGATCACGACGACACAGCAGGTACATGGCCCCTATAGTGTACATGGCTGTTGTATTCATTGTGGATATGAGAGAGTGAATACTGAGAATACTGTGAATATGAGAGAGTCAAACGCGCCATAGAACAAGGTCGAAAGTGGATTAGAGTATGGACACATTTAAGAATAAACAGGGTAATTATTCAAATAGTTTACTAACTGGAAAGGGGTACACTCTATAATGAGTCGGTATAACGATTGAGTGCTTTATTGTATACTTTGTATCGAGTGGTTGGTGTTACTTCTGGTCATTTCGCTATCCCCAAAGCCTCGCTTTGGCCTTCAGCCTCTACATTTTTAATACACTTTTTTTACAGATTTATTAATACTGTAATAAACATTTCAACGTCGCCGACGTTATTATTAGAGGATTGACGAGCCTTGACCGCTGCTGGCTTGACCTATACATAAAATTCAGAACTGTTACCTTTTCAAACAGATTACAAACCAAATTACAATTTTGTTTTCATCAAAAGCTATCTTTAAAATAAAAAGAAAACTACTGAATTTTAAACGCGTTTTGAGCTACAATATTTGTACGATTTTCCGGGGGAAGACGCCCAAATTCCCCTTACACCTAGAGGACTCTCCCGATCCGTAATTCCCGAATGTCTCCTCGGATCTTCGTGCCTCCTCAGTCGTAATACTCACGAATGCCATACACTCGTCTGTGCTGTAAAATACTCCTGCGACCAAACCCTTTATCCAAAAGAGTTTGAACGCCGAACGTTGTGGTAAACTTTTGATTGGATTTTGCAACCGCTAGACTAGCTGAACTCCTGCCTGAGATCATAAACCACCGATCTATGTCTTACAGTTCGATAGTTCTCCCTGCCTTTCGTTTCATAAACCTAAAAATCATGGCATGGGATTGTACTTGGATTTTAAGAGAAGACATGTCTCAAGAATGTAGAGGCAAGGTGGTGTTAACAGTTTTAAATTTTTGAACGCTGGCATGCACGGTTCTCAGTGTGAAATTTCGCGACTATCCAAGCGGGGATTTTACAGATTGAAGTGTTTGATAAATTTTCGTTTGAGCTACTACTCCACAGAGCCAATCCGCAAAAAGGGTGTGGGTAGTATATTCCGTCATCCACTACCTGAATTGGACAGTATTTCTTAAAATATAAAATACCCGTGGCTAACTTTCTGCAGACGCTGTCTTTGTGATAATCCGAAGCCAGCCCACGGTCGAGGTGTGTTGTTTCAAGGAATGTTGCCAAGTGAACCCTTTTGATTTCAGTATCCTTTAACAGGACTATTGGTGTTGTTTCTGAGCAGTTTTGACACGCCGTTTTAGATACCAGCAAGACCTACGTATGATAGTTCTACATTATTAACAGTGATACTACATGTGTATTAATATTGAATAACCCATTACGCGCGTTTTTATTATTTTAATAATTTTTGATTAATTTAAATGACAAGGTTTGAGTTTATTGAAGCAGGCCTAACACATAAACATTTAGGCCTATTTGAAAATAACCAATTGCTTTGCATACTCACAGCAAGCCGCACATGGTTGTTAGAGATTGGTGAGAATTGTTTACCAACCTGAAACAATGTTGATTTCGTCTATTTTACGAACATTACAATAACCAAAATTCTAAATTACATGGTTGTAAATTATCGTAATATATTTGAACAACAAAAAGATGGCAAGGACCCCATCATGACCGTATAACAAGTTTGTCGCCGACTACCCTCTCGGTTTGGAATTTACGTTACGGTTTGTTGCAGTTGTTCTCAATCTAAAAAATCTGTGTCCAAACTAACGAAAAAGCTGTTTATTTATGTCTCCCATTATTAAAACTCATCGAGCTAGGCTGAACTCATACCACGTTTAAAAATGTGTAAATGCTGAAATTATTATTCAGCAATTTCCATTGTTTTTACATTATTTACTAACTTGTAATGTGTGGTAACGCTAGTGTACAACGGTAGGTGGGGTGTGCTCTGCCAGATTGCATATGCACCTCCTCTGCACTACGCCTCGCCAAGGTCAGGGCTTGGCGCAAGTCCGCTCATACCTACTTGTTTGGCAACGAGTGTGGGTAGGTACAAGCTCTTTTCTTTGTTACATCAGTGTTTCCTGTGCTATATTATTAGCACAAGACCACTATTACACTCATAATGGGAATATCGCCTTGACGTTTAGGTTGAATGGCTATTAGTAAACACTATTGTTACGTATAATTTGCGAAATAACCGATGTATCAGGGTATCGAATGCAAATTCAAATACCTATAATATAGGTTAGGAAAACTAACGAACTAACGAACGTTTTATAATAAGGGTGTTAAAAGGGATAACCGAAATGTCCGACCCATCTGAATTCTAGAGTACCGCCTGAATTATATCCATCTGAATTCTACTGGTCTATACTGCTTTTGAACCTAGCCTGGTTAATTGTTATTTCTAGTTTTAATAATAACGTTTAAATTACTAGTATTCGTAAACATTGGTAGGCTACGTCTGTCGATCGTAAACTAAAACACTTCTAAAATGTTCCTAAAAAAAACTTTAACCTTGAGCAAAGCAACCTCATCGACCGGAAAAAAACAAGTTCCTACCAACACTTAGGATATAATTTACCACTACCATCAACGTTCTTTTGTAGTTTGGAAAACAACTACAAATCTTCGTGCATGATTGAGGTATGTTGAAATGATTAACTAATTTAAGTACTTTGAACAGTATCCTGCAGAACAATTCATAGGCCAAATTATGCCATGCTCATCACCGTTAGTGCAACAATTTGCAACGTAACCAAAACATAGACGTCATCCGATAGCTTGTTCAAGCATATAAATTCCTCTGAGATGCAAGATGAAGTTCGGTTTGCTCAAGAGTTTCTTACTTTCTCAGCAGTTTATTCAAATTTCGCTCTAGGGCAGATGAGCTCAGTTCAGTTTCTCTCCTTGCAATCGCCATGGCACAATTCGTGCCTCGTGATCCTGCATTGAAATGCAACCTGACAAATAAATTTTAATACCTAGACTACTTGCTGTGCCTTTTCGTCCCAGGCCGAATATATCCGTTACTATATTCATGTGTTTTGGGTGATTTAGCACTATGACCAACAACAAGGGAAAACACACATTACTGTCTTCATAACAGATGCTTCAAAATATCGGTAAAGATCGCACTTTTAACCTGATACTTCCGATTACACACGAGGGGTTTTCAACTGTACACAGTCAGAGAGGTAAAAGTCAACGAAGAAGAAAAATAATAATATACGAAGAGGAACGCATCGAATGTAGTTAATGGAAGCATTCACAATAGCATATTTTGCTGTCCAATATGTTTAAACGTTTCTTTTATGCCTTAAATACAAAAATATTTGGGGAAAGCTGTACAAACTCACGGACCTGAACTCTCTTCTGCTGCAACACTTTTACCTTATCCTTGAAATGTCACGGCTGAGCTATTGAGGCCGTCACTAACCAAAGGACAAGGATACCATCAATGTCTTTCTTCTTGACCGTTTCGCACGCACTGCGCAAGTCCGTGAACACATCTTTATAGCCAGCTTCGCGAGCCAATTAACAACCGGTCCAACCTTTCCCACCCGGCCTGGGAACTGGTGTCTGCGGCTGCCTGTAACATCTCGTGAGACGCTGCTTACAATGCATTACGCTTCTGGATTAAGTTCCGCACAATTATAATCTGCTGCTGTTATCTCTTGGTATCTGCTGAATCACAAGGTTGCTGCAAGATCTCAGGTGCTGAGGTATACAGAGAGGTTTGTGAACTACTTACTGTCCAGAGGAGTTATGAGAAAGCTGATTTTAATTTCGAATGTGTCAACCATGATTGTTGCTACACAGCACAAGCTACAGAAAGTGTGTGGTTTATGGTTCAACTTTGATTTGAATAACACAGATTAAGATCTCAGATCAGCGTTGCAAATTATTTCGTACATTCTGCACAGTTTAGATCACCATTCATGAGACAAGAATTCTAATGTGCAAAAGCACGCAAACACAGGCCTTAGCAATTGCCAAAACATTACCATGCAATGCAGTACATACGCTTTGCAAGCAAAGTATAGATTACATCGACAAGCAAAATGACTTGGTTTCTTGTCACAGCTCATTGTTTTCGAAATTGTATATTTGCATAGTTATTATTGTGTAGTTGCTCATGAATACGAGATTGGCATTGTTGCAATTCTAGAACTCAATGGATAACGATTGCAGCTTTTAAATGAGAGCACACATAAAAATGTGTGATTTAACAAAAGTATTATCAGTAACGTTCACTTTCTGAACATTGAAGAGGTAAAACACAATAACTAGGAATATAAGCCTTTTTACGCCATTTTCCTTTTATACATGAACAATATGTAAATCGAGGCGTTAATTGCAAAGAGTGTTGCAAGGTGGTATGGTATAGTATCGACGTTCACAACCAACAATACTAATTCTGTTTATAGCTTCGAAAGGAAATAGTGGTTATACCTTCGACAACAGTATTAGAAAATATGAGCAGGCTTGAACACCTATCTCACTCACATGCCTACTAGTAGTCGGGGTTCCAACATTCTAACTCAAGTTTGCACAAACATGTTGAAAAGAAAGAGCATTTGTGGTCGTTCTCATTTGGGAAATTATGGGACTAGATTTCATAGTTTTTAACCATTCCACGGAATCTATACGATTGTACAGGTCCTACAAGTATCTATACGAGCTGTAAGTTATTTGCTATTAGCAGCTGAAAACCCATGGGCCTTTGTGAAGTGGACCTAAATAATTATAATTTATCTTTTCAAACAATTCTTGAAAAATGATAAAACCGTTCATCCTTAACGTATTGATTGAAGGTACGTTTCAGGTTATTTATTATTTTTAGGTTACCCGGTTAGAAACTTGAGCTGCTTTAGATTGTAAGACAAATATCACTGCGCGCTTTCTTACTGTACACGCACGAGCGAATAGGCGTCTACAGATCTTTAAAACAAGGCTCGTTAAATTCAAAACTTGACCAGACGCTTGGAAGATTCAAAGTTCAATCAACTCCGACGTTCCCAAACTGGCCGAAGATCCGTTGCGGCGCACGCAAGAAAATAATTCCATCAAACCAAGTCGGAATGAGAATTTATCACTGACGATAAAAAGCAGAACGGGTTGTTGGTTGGTGTCTCCCACTCAGAGGTCCCGTTAGCCCATGTGTCTGAGTGTTGTTGAGCAGTTCGTGTGTGACTGGGCGCACTACCTTCCTGCAGGTCATTGTCACCCGAGCAATTAGCACTTGCAGGAAGAGACCGGTTGGATGTCGAGGCAATTAAGTGCAGTAAGATGAGGCTTGAGCTTAATTTACGTCTTGGATTAATAGCGGAAAGTAATTAGGTTTGGTAAACGCTACATCCCTTGTTAGGTTCCACGTAAGCATTGCAACTCATGTCAGCACATGTCAGAATATGTAATCTAAATGGTAATAATAATATGTTTACTGTCACATTTTTTACAAAATAAATTGTTTCTATGACAAGACAAAAAGAAAAAAAAGAAAGGTAAAAGAAACAACAAAACAATGTTAACAACAAAATCCTACGACCACTGGTAAGACCTTGGAAGGAAAGTATAAATAATTTAAATAATTTTCAACTAGCTATCCAAAAATTCTTGTACGCTATAAAACGATTTTTGAATTAAATATTTCTTAAGGTTATTTTTATTGTACCTACGCCGCAGCTTTTTATATTGTCAGGTAATTTATTGTATAATTTTCGGCCGGCTTCGATAGGAAGCTTATCATAAATATGGAGTCTGTGATAATTTGGCCTAATTGATTGGTTTCTAATATTGTATGTATAATTTGGTTGTTGGTCAAAGGAAAATTTTGATAAAAATAACAATACCGTGTCAAAAATGTATTTTAAATGATTTCTTGCAGGAATCACGATAATTAAGACGAGATAAAATTCTCATTGCTGTCTTTTGCAAAACAAAAACTCTTTGGGTTTTTGTTTCAGAGCAGTTACCCCACAAAGACACTCCATAAGAAATATAGGGATGAATTATTCCAAAATATGCTAATTTTAAAACATCTTGAGTACAATATAATGACAGCTTTCTTAGTAAAAATAAGCCCTTAGACACTTTATTACAAATTGAGTCTGTGTTGATCCCATGTTGATCCCATACAGTTTTTTATCTATGCATAGACCCAAGAATTTGACGCAGTCAGTTTCTTGAAGGGAACTATTATTTATTTTGAAATTAAATTTATGGCTATTTTGATTGAATCTAAAATTAATGTAGTATGTTTTATTAAAGTTGGTATTTAAATCAAGATTTTTGAAGTACTCAACGCAATTGTTAGTTACGTCAACGGCAAGTTTTTGAATATCAGCAGAGCTGTTTCCATTAAAACTGAGTGTCGTATCGTCAGCATACTGGATAATATTGCAGTTGCTTTTACCTATTGTAATTTCTTTGCATTTGTTAACATAAATAATGAATAAAATAGGTCCAAGAATGGACCCTTGACGGACACCGTGGTTAAGGTCTACGACTTTTGATAATTTGTTTTCAATTTGAAAGAGAGCTCTTAGATTTCTACCTCTGTTATTTGTTAGGATGCAGCATTTGACTGACAGTGACCGTGCTGGGTTCAGGACACCCAAGTGACAGACAATCACGCCTCACCTACGCCCCGAGCAGCGTACCCTCTAATCATCGCAAGGCACAGCGGGAGGTAACGTTACTTTCTACAACTTCAGACCAATCGTGCTCTTGCTTTACGTATCTTAACATCAGACATTTAACTTTAAATTAAGTTTTGGCGTTTATTGGTACCAATGTTTTGACATCTTGGATGTTGAGAGGTACGAATGTCATCTTGATAAATGGTTTTTAAGGTAGCAAAACATGTTCTAGTACAAACAATCATATTATTTTAGCGTAGTAAAAAATATTAGTATAAATAAATGGTGTGCAATACAGGTGGGGCTATGTATTGTAAAGGAAAGGTTCCTGGGCTAGAGGCTTAGACCTGCACACTCACAAGGTTATCTAGATCTTCAGAGCTTAACCTTTTTAAGCTGGCCCTCTGCCTACTCCTCGTTGCAATCAAGTCTGGTCATGATATTGATCTTATGAATCTTAAAACTTTTCGAAAATTTAATTTGATTCAAATACCTTAAATTGATTTAAATAAAGGTTATTTACGATTATTAGAGGCTGATAATAGTTTAGTAAATGTTCAGTCTCTAGTCGCGCAAGTCCACTTCAGGTTAAAGTGGACCTCATTCTAGAGCCAAGTTTATGAATTTCATAGAAACATTTGATAGAAACCTCAGAATGGACCCATGACAATGCTACACTTGGTGTTAGTGTACATAGCTATTATAGACCTTGTTTTAATAACGAACATTGCACAACGTGAAAACCACTGATTGTGTGAAGTTACGGAAGCGAATCCATCTCAAACCTCATCTAGTGTAATAACAAGGATATGAGATCTGTGATTTGTTGGGAGTGAAAGTAATGGTGATTAGGTGACCTGGGAGTCTGCACGCTGACATCGACATGTTGACTGGAGTGACCAGTCAGATGAGGTGCACTTTCATCTAGTCACTATTGGCAAAGGGACCTCGGTCAGATGAGTAATGAGCTGTGTAGGAACCAAGGTTTGTTGCAATCTCAATTTCAAAGATTGGGCCAGACGAATGAAAATTTGACCTGCCTACTTCGATCAAACATCATATCAGGCTACATGTTTCCAAAGAAAACCATTAATTGTGGTCAGTTGTAAAACCAAGATATAACAGCTTTTCAGAAACTAGGGGAAAATACCATCAGTGTAATAAGTCGAAAATAATAACTCAAAATGTAATGGAACAATAATGAGAAAACAGTCAAGCATTTGCACACGTTTACCAAATAACTTCACGTTATTGATTTAAAAAGCCAGTTCTCGTATCGATAAGGATAATGTTTTGTTTGTGTAAGTGATATTTCTCTTTAAACAGCTGTTGTGTATACACGTTATGATGCGCTAAGGTTGCACTTTTATTTACCAGCGAGAGGCAACAATTATTGCACCCTGACACAAGAGTGCGGTTCATCAACCATCCTAAAAGTGTCTTTTTAATCCTCGCTCGTTTAAAGCTCTCGGTTGCCCTCAATCGTGAATTTTATTAAAAAGCTTTATTATAAGACCCGTAGTGATGAAATATAATAATTTTAACACTCATTAATAGTTACCAATGCAGTTGTATTCAAAACAATATAAACTAAACTGTATGTAACACATTGTGCACTTTAGTTTCCATAAAATGTTAAATACTAAACTTGAGTTCAAACTTATTTTTTTACATTGTTGCTTTATAACAAAAGGTATCGCTCATCAACCAAAAGTGTCTTTTTGATCTTCCCTCATTTAATGGTGTCGTCTGTGCCTTGGACGTTTAACCTTAGCTCGTACGAAAGAGGTTCACTTTAGAACCTTTTACCAACATCCTATAACATTACAAAAGGTGTTGGTTGAAAAATTAAATATCTTATAAGGGTAGAACAATGGTTTTACTTAGGTATATGAAAGGTGTTATGAAAGGTATATGAAAGGCGTGTTACATTCCTACATTTCAAGTTTTCAGGTAGTTTAAAACCTCAGGTGTTTTCAGGTAATTTACTCAATTTAAACTGTTTCTCGTATACTTTTCCTTGAACGCGCATTTTTTTAGCGCATGGACATCAAACGTGTAGACAGAGATGAGCTGAAGCAGAGAAAATGATAAATGGCTAAGATGGTTTCAATCTCTTGCAAGAAATGTCGTTAGACGAGTTCTCCGGTGTCAACCTAGAAGAAATGAGAGGCAGAATCTGAGCAAGAACAAGGTAGAAAGTCATTTACATGACATATAGGTTAGGTTAGGTTAAGTTACAGACAGGAATGTCGTTTAGATCTCGCTGTGTACTGTTCTACATTCTCCTAACATAATTTAATGTCAGCTTGAAGATACAGCAGTAAATTGGCGCAAATAGACTACGGCATCCTTCAGTGAAGCATTTATCGTCGAGGAATGATCGATCATGGAGCTATCCACAGGAAGTAGTAGTCTTCTAGTGCACGATGTCATGAGTTAAGGTAGGCTACATAAGTTGCAGGAACATTAATAGCACCACCACAACGCAACTGTTTATTACTTTTCAATAGTTTTCTTTCAAAATGTACTATTCATATCCATAAGGCATTTGTAGTCTGTTATAAGTCGCGACAAAATATTTGAACCAACAGGTTGCGTGATAAGTACCAGTTCAGTTAAATTGAGTCTTTTCTTGATAGAATTAGTGCCAATCCTCTGGGTATTACCATACATTTATAGACCAAGTGCTGTTCAAGTGTTCCCATTACAGCGACTGCTGAAGTAAATATTGGCTTTTACATTTATGATTTCATTGACGGGGGGGTTTCCTACTAATATTAATCTGTACGCATCTTTGTTCTTTATATCAGGTATACCCGAGTTGTTCCTAAAAGTGCTCTACGCACGGTTAAGTCCACGGCAAAGAAATGACTGTGATACGACCGCTAATGGCTAGTAGCACAGCCGGCTGAACAGATTTTCTAATCGTCTGATGAGTTTGTTCACCATGAGCCAAAGCCCAGTTCTAACAAGGCAATGACATGCATCTGTTGGCTAGAGTTACTGCATCGTCCTACTTAACTCCCTTGACCATATGTGCATACCTGGGAACTGCTTGGTCATGTGCGTACAATTAAAAGTAGCGGCGCAACCGTTGATTTGACGCATCACATCAAACAAGACGGTTTCTTGGAAGTACACGTATCATTTTACATGCGAAATGCTTCGCCAGGCAATGTCTGAGGGAAGCACTAACCCCCTTTCATAACAACAACCTTTTTTAACTGATTAACATTTCGTAACATTAATAAAATCACGTGATTGCATGTGGTAAAATGTAATTGGCTTACTTTCTTTAGAGTGTTTCAACAGCTAAATTGTATTAACCCGAGTCGCAAGTTGATCGGTTGGTGCTTACAACGAGAATTAGTTTATACGAAACAGATCGGTTGGTGCTTACAACGAGAATTAGTTTACACAAAACAGATAGGTTGGTGCTTACAACGAGAATTAGTTAACACGAAACAGATCGGTTGGTGCTTACAACGAGAATTAGTTTACTCGAAACAGATCGTTTGGTGCTTACAACGAGAATTAGTTTACTCGAAATAGATTGGTTGGTGCTTACAACGAGAGCTAGTTTACACGAAACAGATCGGTTGGTGCTTACAACGAGAATTAGTTTACACGAAACAGATCGGTTGGTGCTTACAACGAGAATTAGTTTACACGAAACAGATCGGTTGGTGCTTACAACGAGAATTAGTTTACACGAAACAGATCGGTTGGTGCTTACAACGAGAATTAGTTTACTCGAAACAGATCGGTTGGTGCTTACAACGAGAATTAGTTTACACGAAACAGATCGGTTGGTGCTTACAACGAGAATTAGTTTACTCGAAACAGATCGGTTGGTGCTTACAACGAAATTAGTTACACGAAACAGATCGGTTGGTGCTTACAACGAGAATTAGTTTATTTGAAACAGATCGGTTGGTGCTTACAACGAGAATTAGTTTACTCGAAACAGATCGGTTGGTGCTTACAACGAGAATTAGTTTACTTGAAACAGATCAGTTGGTGCTTACAACGAGAATTAGTTACACGAAACAGATCGGTTGGTGCTTACAACGAGAATTAGTTTACACGAAACAGATCGGTTGGTGCTTACAACGAGAATTAGTTTACACGAAACACATCGGTTGGTGCTTACAACGAGAATTAGTTTACACGAAACAGATCGGGCTTAATTTAGGTCTACAATTCGCTAGCCAATTTTGCAATCCCAATTCTTTTAAGATATACTCGTATGAATGCGCATTTTAGTTTTATTTTTAGATGTATCTGAGGTTTCTTTTTAATAATCACTACGGTTTTATTATTTGTTTAAATACAGAATCGCCAAAGTTATGCAATGTGACTAAATGTGTCCTTTATTTATAACATAAAAATACCTTTCTGATATTCAATTTTCATTTTCCCCTTTCATCGATTCAAATTAGGTACTTCATCCAGTTGACCAGTCTCTTAACGGAGAGCCATCAGCAATGCAATTGGTAGTATTGTAGTCCTCGGGGACCAGACCTTGTACCGAATGTGACTTAAATTTCGTTGGTGCTACGGATAGTTTTAAGCAAATCCAGCAGCTTATTGATGATTTAAATCATGAAGTTAAACTTTTGTCTGAGGGGGCAAACGTTCTTGAACTACTGTCCTGTGTCTCACAGTTCGAAGGTTGTCCTAGACTCCAACAGGACAACCAATAGGACGTCACTACCAAACAGTTTCGAATTTCGGTTTCAAATAGACAATTTCTTAAAAATGTAGAGGTTAAATCGTGTACTTACTCTCTTTAGAACAATTTACAATTTCAATTTCGAACGCTTGCCTACGCCTTTCTTTTTTGTATCTTTGAAAGGTTACATTTGTAATTTTAAACCCTAAAAGAAAACTCTATTGTCTCTGACTCGTAAGCAATCAGTCAATCACCTTGTCAATCAGTCCCCGGTGCAGGGAAAGTCTTCGAATCGTCTCATTTCGGGTTCCCATCACGAAGGGGCAGACAGCATGAAGCCTGACCCTTGGTGGTTTCAAGGATCAGTCCCTCTTGCTGTCAGTGTAAGTGAATAAGTGAAATTGAAGTCCTTCACTTTCTATTTTCTTTAAAAGGTCATTTCAATACCTAGGAGTTGAAGAATTAACGTGCTGCTAGTAGTCAGTAAACGCATAGTATACAGCCTTTTTGGATTGCTTTCAGGTGCAATTAACGATGTGTTAATAATAAATTTGTAATTGAGAAGCAGGCAACACACTTTGGTACTAACTACTTGGCTTGGTTGAAGTGTCATAATGGTTTTAGTGCTTGAGCTTCCCATTAAACTGCGGATATCACGTGAAATTACAAAAAATGAGGTGATAAAGATCTGAGTTTGCTTGGAGCAGCTAATCACTAGTTTAGTGGTATTATGTGCAAAATATATGTATATGTGGATCTCAGAGGGGCTCTGGAAGTTATATAGTAAGTAGAACGTTGTCAGTGTTGGACGCCTACTTGTACATTGTAAAAAAATATATATGGTAAAGACAAATTATAGCGACCTAACTATTCACCACAATTTCAAGCACCGTCCAGTTGCGTAGACCTACCGGGTCCAACCGCAGATTATTATGATTATAATACGTATATAGTTTGATAGAACATTAAAATATAGCAAAGTTATGAGCTTCTTTGAGGTCTTTCAAAATTCTATGTTTTCTTCGTCAGGTCTGACCACATTTAACTCACTTTATAGCTGTTGTGAAAGTCAATCTTTTTTGGGGTCATACTAGACGAAGAAAGCATAGCTTTTGAAAGATCTTGTCGACCCAAATAAGAATGATATTGGCTTTATCAAGTGTTTTAAATTTAAAATTAAAATATAGGCCTTATATTTTAACGCTACAAATCTCGAAAGCTGGCTGAACTTTTCCTTCTTGCCATCACCTTAATTCTTACATTCAATACCAACGTTATTAGACTATATTTGTACTTGTACTAATGCATTGTCCAAAACGGTTTTAAATAACCTCAACGCCAACAGTGATAAAACGTCTAGACATTTTTACCCTAAAATATAATTGTCTCCTTTACATATAAATTTTGGTAATAAAATTACATTGCGTAAACATCATGTTCCTCGTCTTAACTACGCAGTTGTTATTTAGTTAAAGTTCTCCATAATCCCTACTTCTAATAAAATATTCTACGCATTGCACAAAAATTTCCTAGCTGACTCATTGTTAGTCCTGCGCCATTAGAACTTATTTGAGTGGCTGAAAATCTCGAATGCACACGATGACAAGAGGCAATGATACGAGAGCAAATCACCTTCTTTGAATGGAATGACGGACGAAGGGGAGATGAGTCAGCAGCAACAATTAACCTGATGTGATGAGAGTATGAAATGTCAGACTCAGACATATTCCGCTAGGCAGCAGCACTGAGGTAACAGTTTATTCCCGGTGACACACTTGGGCGCAACGTTTACGGGAATAAGTGCTGGTTGAAGTAACGTAGTGTTTGTACATGTCATGGGTCCACCAAAGCGATGCCGAAACACAAACTTGATACTTTGACAACTTTCTAGTAAACGTCTACAATAATTATAATCGTGTATTTTTGAAATCGGGTTTCCACACAAGAGTGTGGTTAAAAACCTACATTTTAACCTAACATTAAATGGTGAAAAATATATCCTTGTAGCCTACACCCTTAGAAGGTTTTATAACTGTTCAGGCTGCGTCAATTGAAATGAGAGAAATTCCTGTGATTGAAACATTACATTGAAATAATACGATTGAAACAAGCACCGTAATTGTTTAGCGAATTGTTTGCGGTTTCGGGTTTTCTTAGTATGGACGAACTTCAAGCCGATTGAGGCTTCATGCTAAGGCAGATCCTTGAGTACCTCTCTTATAGACATTTAGTCTATAATTATGTGTTATTTTGTGAATATTTGTCTATAGAATAAGAGGCGTCACAATTTAATCAAACAACGAATTGTCTACGAGTAAATACATTTATGGCAAGATAAACCCTCGAAGTCAAAAGTAGAGACCTACTGCGCTGTATCATTGAATACTCGTATATATTTGGTTAATAATCAACATAGTATACCCTATTTTTATGACCAGCTGTCAAGAGTAAACAAGTAGTACGTTCAGGTATCAAGGCCAAACTACGTGAAAATACTCTAACTAAGTAAAATTGGTAGCGAATATATTTTTATCACTTAGTTAATATTCGATAGTGGTTGTATTCAATTGTTTAATTTACATCGAAACAGAAGATTATTTTATTAAATAAGGTTAGGTTAGGTAACAATCACAAAAGAGTAAAAAATATAACAGTTGGTGTATGTCCAAATGTACGTAAGTTTCGATTATATAACATGTAGTCTAATACAATTAAGCCTTAGAGACGAAGCTTTAATACTTTGGGAGTATTTAGCAATACATCTTAAAAGGTTTAGCATGCACTCAAATAGTTTGCTGTACACACACTAAATTAGGCAGTCAAACACGCTTCAGTAGCTTTATAATAATCTTTGGTCAACCGGGTCACAACTATTGCAGCTGATTTCCCCCAACGTCTCAGAAAAGTACAGTACTTCACAGACTCCCTTTTACTCAATAGTTGTGAAAGTCAATCTGACAACAACAAAAGGAGCTTTATATGATGGTCGACTCCATCATATCGCGTCACCGGCGTAATGCACCATCAGGGGTAACGGTGAGCGCGAGCAGTCGTCATCTGATGGTCTGTTACCAGTCACTGTCACAGTCACGCTATAATAAATCTACAGTACCACTCAGTCACCGTGAGTTGTTGGTGTGAAGCATTACATGTCTGCTATGTGAGGTCCTGGTCTCGGATCATAAAAGTAATTTTAAGACCATGCACTGGTTCAGTTGAAATCACAACTAAAGTTAAATAAACATTTTAAGGCCCAGATATACCTTTATTGGTTCTGAGCCTATATTGAAAATTAATACTACTGATGCCATTGACTATAGGAGAATGTAATTTATATATGATAATAACCAAATAATAATATTTGAAATCGTATTCATCACAACCGTATATCGCAGTTGTCAATTAAATTGGAAAAAGAACGAAAGAGAAGAACCTTTAAGCAGGTTTTAGCGCATTTTTGTTTTTGAAGGGGGTTTAATTCTGTTAAAATTCTGTTTATATTTAACGAATGTTCTCACCACGTTTTCATTTGCCGAGATAAATTTTCCTTAACAATAGTGAGTGAAAGATAGGAAATACAATCACAAATACTTTTGATACTTTGGCACTTTGCTTTAGACACCGACCACTCCACTCATAGGGGGTATTTTAAGGTGAATATGGAATGATTTGAATGTAATGAGCGTTTTGATTGACAATGAGATGTAGTCTTGTTACAAACTAGGGCCGACTGTTCCCTAGGTTGAGTCATTAATTAATATTCCAACGACCAACGGAATGGACCAACGGCTTTTCGTGACTTCCGATTTGTCTTGCGCTTCATGTTGTTTTACACTGAAGTAGTTGTAGGGTCATATAATGTTTAGTTTGGATTACCTAACGGATCATGCTAATTCAAAACGAACCTGAGATCTAATTAGTCAATTCGTTGGCCTACAGCCATGAGATGATGTGGTGTGTAGATGGACCGGTGGAAATGACTGTGGCTTCCTTCCATCCAAGGTCGTTATTCCCGCTTCAGAACACCTGCTCTTCTTCTTATTTGTCCTCATCAGTTTTTCTCTTGTTGTGACGCTATCAAGCAGCCAGCGACCTCTTTCATTGTTAAAGCTCCAGTCTACATCCATCCTTTCCTCATCAAAACGTAATCGCCTGAGAAACTCATGTGGAAAACACTGGTGGGAATGGAACCGCTTTAGAAAAATTGCCCGCCTTATTTGATCTAACTCCAAATTAAAATATAAATTCTTAATTTAGAAAAGGTAATTTTCGTCTGCCACCAACGAAATATGCATAGCTTATATCGCGAAATTACAAGCAAATCTTGTATAGCAAAAGTGCTGTGAACCCTCGAGACTAGAAATACTCTAACGTTCAGTGCTGTGCTCTCAACCGTCAATGGTGTTTTCGAAGTAACCCTGGAAATAGAGTCTTTAGAATCCCCAAACAGCAGTTTAAACCCATAAATAACCCTGCTGCTGATGTTTGTATTCAACAATACATTGTTATCAGCGCGAAAGGAATCTCCTCCGCCGTTTACTGTGGCCACAATAGTCATTGTTGGAAAGTTAAGTATCGATGATGTTCCCTTACATCACTGTGTTCCCACACAATAGTAGTCAGCCCTTGGCTTCTTCACTTTCTTGTGGTTCCGCTAGTTTAGCCACTAATAGATAAGGAAGAGGAACATGATGGATCCGTGCCGGCAATACAAACAAACAGGGAAATATGGCTTATAATAATTTTGCTCCATGAACTATTGAAGAAGAATGGATCTTTTATGGCCGATTCAAGGGTGGTATGTGAGGTTGTATAGTAAAAATGGACCAAACCGTACAAAATAAATAACACTTTAGTTAAGAGGCGTTCGGATAGCGCACGAGCTGCGTTTTGACGGGATAAGGATTTTAACATGGGTCAGTTTTGCAAACAATGTTTTAACTAAATCAAAGTACTAAACGGGAAAGGTGTTCACTAGAAGCTTAGAACCGCTAATGTTGCAGCATATAAAACGTAAAACATTCTTGTCAAATAAAATACTTATGACGAAGTTTTGAGTTGTGTGTTTTATGGCCAAATCAAGTTTCAATTATTGACATTAAAGTGCTTTGTTCAATGAAAGGACCAGTTTTAGAGTTTATACGCAGCCTCAATAGATCCATGCTTACAGAGCAAAGCTTCAATATTTAAGTACATTAACCAGTTTAAAACATGTAGTTTTACCTCATTTTATAAGTGGTGCCCACTTCCCAGACTGGGTCTCGCAACCACTCTATCCGCCCGCCTCTAAAAGGATGACACTTTGGTTGTTAGCTCAAGTTGACAGTTGGTAGTCAATATCCGTTGAGTGCTTCCTGTATTGTTTTGTTGTGGTAACTGTACTTACAGGTTCGTGTCTTACTGGATAAAGAGAAAATGGGTCAAGATTCGACGAGTTTCTAACTGTAAAACTGTTAGTCATGGTTTTAAAGGGGAGCATGGTTTTAAAATTGTTGGAGCCCTAGTGGTGATAGCCTATACGTTTTACGTTCTCTGAGCAGCATCCGGTCAAACTCGAGTATATTGCTTTTTGAATACGATAGTCAGTATTTAGGTCTAAGAAAAAAAACTGTTTTATTATTGTCATTTCCATTGATATAATCATGTGAAAGATCGTTTAGGCTGATTCGGGCTTGTATAATGAAAGATGACATAAGTAGGTCCATATGTGTTCTACGTAACACCAGTTCTTCTCGTGAATGTAGGGCTTGAATTTCTCAGAAAGCCAGTACGTACTTGTGTGGTATCGTTGAAATGAAGTTGTATGATTATTATGAATTCTCGTTTTATGTGGCCTTCGTATGTGTGTGTAGTTTTTCTGTTTACTATATATTGTTTCAAATTTATAGAAGTACATACTTAAATCTTATTTATCCGAAACATGTGACTGTCAGTCAAATAGTGACTTTAAATCAACAAGCTGGAAATATTACAAACAGAGTTTAAATACCATGTCAAATGACTTATTATAGATTTTAATTTGTATAAACGCTAAAAAGCTAATTTATTATTAAAGAAATTAGAAGAAAAAAATGTTTGGACCGAACCGGAACTTGAACCTGGGTCTCCCGCTTGCCGGGCAGTTATGCTAATTACTAAAAATATTTAACATTTATTAAACAGGAATTGTTCACTTAGGGCCACTAATGTTGTTAACAAAAACAAGTAAAACCGAGTAGTACCCTTTTTTAATAGGTTAGACAATTTTCATGTACAGCACCGAGACGATGGACTTAGCTCCCGAAAGCGGTCGTGCGTCAATTAAAATATGAAAAAAAGGGTACTACTCGGTTTTACTTGTCTTTGTTAATTTAACATTTAGCATTACCACCCGGCAAGCGGGGGACCCGGCTTCAATTCCCGGTTCGGTCCAAACATTTTTGTCTTCAAATTTCTTTAGTGATAAATTAGCTTTTTAGCGTTTATACAAATTAAGATCTATAATTATTGTTTCAAAACAATACTTATAACAATTTCTTTATTAATATATTAGTTTCCCGCCTAAGTAACCAAACAAAGTTAACAAATTTCTAGTTCGAGTAAAACCGATCTTTTTATATTGTTTTATACTTTTAAATAAACATAACGAAATCATTCTCAAGCAATTTTCCAAATCTTAAGTGAACATTACAAATCTTTCAGTGTTTACATATAAATTATTTGATCGAATATTTTAAAAGAAACCGGTTTGTTTCTTTCTTTATTTAAAGAAAATACTTCCACCTTGATTTAACCGTTTAACTTGACAACATCTCTTAGAGATGAGACTCTGTTTCACGCTAGAAACAATAAAACTCAAGTTTGTGTACATGTCGGAATGTCAGCTTTCTAAAAACTCATATAGAGACTTGACATAGAAACTTGGAAACATTGGCGGTAGGCTCTTTCTATATACTCTTGGTCACACTAGCTTTGTTTTCATACAGCAAACATTCACCTCTTTGGTATACTAAAGAACCAGCTGTTTACTGAGGTCCTTGAGATCCTAGGTGAGGACCGGAAGTCCTCGATCCTTGTCTCTCCTTTCTTCACCAGACCGTGGACCGTGACCATCTTTACATAACAACTGTCTGGTCACTGGTGTCATCTTTATTCATTCATAAATGTATAACACTCTCAGTTTCAAAAGTATTTTCTTGGTGATGATACTATTCTATAGTTATGATGTTTTAAATGGATCTTTAATGGAGACAAATACATTTTAACCGGTCTATTGTCAACATTTATGTTATATACCCTTATTGTTGGAAGGTTGCAATAGTAGAGAAGATTTACAGAGAATATATATAATTTTTAATGTGATCTCATATGGAAAAGTAACACGAATATACATAAAAACAACAACTTAAATCAAATAAAAGACGGACCCAGAAAATGAACATCAATTAAAACCCAAAATTGTGATTTTGGGTCGGCGGCGCGTGTGTTAAAAACCTTTTTCTATTAATTTAAACCTAAAGTAACGTTTTCCAAAATTTTACGCATAGTATACCTTGAAGAACCATAATTGTTTACGGAATTCTCTTGTTAATCTGGTCTTTTGGTCGTTTATCTTTACGGAGCCCATAGGTTTTCTACCTAACTTGACATCACCGTGCATCCATCACCACCGGATTAGGATTATCGAGGATCAGAGAGGATTAGGGTCACGTGATGTGGTTTTGGGTTAGAGAGTTAATGATGGGGACTGGTTCTTGTGTAACCCGTGGAAGAAGCTGCGTCTATCGACTAGGCAGACAGCTGATTAAATATAATTTGGGCCGGTTGTGAAACAGCTTAATGTAATTTTAAGCCCTTTTTAGGCATGCTGTGGCTGATTTCATAAGAGATTATGTTATCACAAATTACTAAGATGCTTGATTCTGACGGTGATTATTGTATCTTATCTTTTACTTTGGGATCCTTACGCAACGCCATACTGTTCTCATTCTAAGTAAATATTTGTTTCAAGGCAAAAGCAATGTTGACTGAATTCTGAAAAATATATGTTGTTGACTTGAAAATTGATAAACATTGCACGTATAAAATAACGTAAACATTTTTCAGCCACTTTCATATAAAGTCAGGTAATTAAATTAGCCTCTTTGATCGTCTAAAGAAATGCCTCAAGTGTACATCACTATAGACAACAATGAAAGCTTTGATTCAGTGACAATGTCGGAGTGTAAAATAATTAACTGTTATATTGTCTTAACGCATCTTTGATTCCGATCCATTTTATTTTATCTTTATTAATGTACGTTTGTGTGAGCTTTATTGTTATTATGTGTTGAAAATAAAACTGTACAAGTTAAAAGGTATGCCACTATTAATATGCACAACCTATTATTCTTTAGCTTAGGATGTCTGTGTGCAGCCACTTAGATGATTATGCAGACTTAGTTCTTCATTATACTTGATCACCAATAAACACGATTAGAATAACACAACAGATTTTTAAACTCTAGCGAAAGGAACCTTAATTCATTTTACAAAAAGGGTCGTTCTGTAAGATGAAGTCATGAGGTTATATAGCTTGAAAAGTGCACAGAGTGTTTATGTATAAAATACTGAGCTTTTACTTGACACAAGAACTTAGGGAAGAAATAAACCATTTCAAACAGAAAACCATTACGAAATTTAAGTTGTGAGGTGTGACAAATATAGAATTTCCACCGTTGACTTCTAGCTTTACAGCTAGCCGTGTGTGAACAGTACAGTACACGGATTTCAGCTAAGTGATTCGTTTATTCATAAATCACTTTCGCCGTTCTGCAATCAGCAGTAATTTATGTTCCACAGCTGGACGCTTCTCAGGCCTGGCTTAATTATCCATAGAACATCACAACACCACACCATGATGTTGATACTGATGTTGATACACGAGCGCGTGTATTTTGATCATTCATTGTTTAATTGCTTCTTTGAAAGATCGTACGTTCTTACGTTCATGACGATCGCGGATGCAAGAAATACAAATGAAGAAAGTTTCAAGTTCCCTTAATGAGATTTTAACAACAATTTTATTTTGTTAATAAAAATAATTCTGGTAATAAGAAATTTTACTGAGAATATCGATGGTTTCCGGAGTTTATGCTGGTAAATTAAAATTAATTTCAATATTCATAGTTTTGCTTAGCCCTTGGTCATCAAAAATAGCTATGGTGGAGCCAAAATAGTGTTATTTGTATTGAGTTCAATAGTGGTGGTATACGATCAGAATACCTATTATATACTCCTCCTTAGGACTACCAATAAAGCTTCTTTAGCTGTAAAACACCAATTATTTTTAAGCCAATCTCGATCACTTAAAATACACTCAGAGAATTTGATTCAAGCTCTAGTAACCCACCCATGTGGAGTACAGTACCTGGCAATAACTGCTCAGCCGTGAGTTGAGATAAGTTCACCTAATTATTCAACACCTACGTATGCGCAGGTCAGGGTCAGCTCTGAGGTCAAAGGGTAACGTCCTGCGAGAGAACAATGCTCCTGGGAACACAAGTGTGGAGGAATGATAACATTAACACTTCCTTCCGTTATGTTCCTTCTATTGTTTCTTTAGAGAACATTGAACATGTACTCTGATTTCGTCACCTTTTGAAAGAAATATATTTATTTCAATTATATCAAAATTGTAATTTTGGATACAATTTTAGGGTATGGACAGAATAAGATGATTGTCGAGAGCATCAAATTTAATTAAAAGTGTGACAAATTGCATTCTTTGGTGTCGTCATGTGTTGATCTACATTAAGGAACAATCGATAATAAAACAACAAACATAACAAAAAACATACCGTTGAACTTGCTATGACTTTATTCACAATATTATTAGCAGGTTCAAAACAAGAATCCTATACGGTAACACGAGACAGCACAGTCAATAAGACACAAGATAATGATGTTAGTTACGAATCGTGTATAAGGGGTTAACGGGAAGAGTAGCTCTTTATTTCATGGGGTTTCTCTACTACAATATTTTAAAGCCTACTTTATAGTATCAATAGTAATTCCAACTAACGTGCTTCTTTATATGGGGCATATGAAGGCATTTTCGTTGAACCATAAATTGTCACCTTTAATTTGTAAGTGAAGAAGTAACTTTGATCATTTTCTTTTGTTGAACGTTCTTTAAATTGTTGCTTTACGAGTATTTTTTGATATTTCATCAACACTTTTTATAACTTTAAGGAGTGTCAAAAGTCAGATAATAACACACACATGTCACATATAGGTATCCCGCTCGAGAATGTCTTTAAAAGCCCCGAGATCCAATTAGTAGTCCAAAGTTTTCAACGCTGTCTTAATTTGGCATTTTCCTGAAAAAAGCGTGGTCTGATTTTCATTTTTTACGTCTTGAGTTGAGATTTTTTCAAACAAATTGTTGGGTCGAATATATAACATAGTTTGACTTTTCTGTCTTAGTGATTACATAGGTTTTATTTTGAAAAATTAAATTTAAAAATAAAATTAAAAATTGTGTTGTTTTGAGCTCTCCTACTTCAATTCTTATGTTATGGATACCTATTTAAATATAATTTGATTGATATTATCTTTACGTTGTTTAGAGACTTTTGTAAGTGCTTTAAATTATTTTAGAGTCGAAAAAGCATAATGATTTAAAATAATGTGAAACACCTTCGGATTTGCAACGCAAATAATTTGTTAAACACAAACATTTCAACTGATATCTTCAAAGCGATCTTATGTTTGTGTTTTAAATAATTTACAACTCTACTGGTCCTATTGAAATACCTTGTTGACACAAGTCAGTATATTTATAAATTTAATTACCTGATCGCAAGCGTTGCTGTATCTCATGAGAAGAGGGGCCACAACCGTCTCCGCATCTACGCAAAGTTCCTTCCTCAACTGGGTGAACTGGAAGAGAGCGTCCTTATCACATTCCACACGACGTTGAAGAATCGCCAGAAGAATAGCCAAGGATCTATTACCAATCGCAGGCTCCACAACATTCAATAGAGTCTTGTTCTTGATTAGTCTTTCTTGAATGTCAGCTTGCCTAAGAGACAGTTGTCTTTGATGCGAAGCTTGCACTGGAGCAGGTCCTTTATTTACTCCATCCCTTCTTCCAGATAAACTCAACTCTTCAACCTTCTGAAGGGCGGTTTTGTAAGTATCAACAAGTCTTTGGAATTCAACTTTGAGGGCGTCATGCAAATTGGTTAAGGTTTCATCACTGGTTCCAACTAAACCATGTTGTCCCAGGCCCTCTACAGCTTTGTCTAAAGATCTCCTCCTCAATTGTATGGCTTTTCTCAGTTTTGGCTCCGAAAGAACTATTACCTTCAGTAGTTTTCTGGTGCTTCCCAACCACCTTTCTGCACTGTTATTGCCTGTGAAGGTTTTGACCAGTTGCATCAACACTGCTTCTGGGCGAAGGAGCTTCACTCCACAATCTGAGCTGAGGAAAACTTTGGCATACAAAGCCTCCAGAATACTGACACTGTGAGGCATCGCTTCTATGAACACGTCTATCGGCAGTTGGCTCAAAATGGCTTTAAAAGTAGAATGGCTTAATCGGTTAATAAAATTGGCAGCCTCTCGGTACTGAGCATTTTCATACAAAAGAAGAATTCTTTTCACTGCAAATCTGGGGCTGACATCAGCAATAGTCATTGAGCTTACCATCTCTGGAAACCCGTCCACCCACTGCGAGTTCCGCCACTGGAGTTTCTGGACATTAACTCCATGACGACTCCTTTCTGGCTTTATCCTCTCAACGCCTCTGACTGGCTCTGAATTGTAAGATGTCCAGGTCGCGCCTGGGTCTACTAAAGGTGGAGGAGGTAGGGTGAGCATACCCGACCGCCGGGGATACGCCTCATAGTAACGATTCATGATTACAAAAATACTCTTTCAACTTAAGGATTGATACATATAAATATACTTGATGAGGTCATTTTCTACCATACAGTTAAATTGAATCTTATGATATACACCACAAATATTTAAATGCTATAGTCTTGAAGCTATTTAGAAATTTAATGATAACCAATCCAAAAACAAGGGAAATGAAATACTCTCAGTTTATTTCCACAACAAACCAGCTGACACCGAAAGAAACACTGAATAGTATTTTCACAATTTTGTCGTCCGAAATATCCAAGGACAATTCGGAGATGTCCAGGAGAAATGTCACAACACTAAAGTCACCACTAACTGTCACATGTATCGAAAGCACGGCCGGGACGGACTGAGCGCGCGATGCTGCCTGATCCACCGTAAGCAGAAGACTGGTTGGTCCCGGACTCGCGGCAATAGCGGGGGGAAGGTGGAGCGGCAGCGCCTCTCAGATTTCGAGAATCATTATCTTTTTGCTGCATTCTTCTACTTGAGTTGGTCTCCCAGCTCTTCTGTCTGAGTATGTATGACCGCTGTGAGAATCATTACCGTTACGCAGCTGATGTACTGGTAATATAAAACGTGATTTATAAGAGAAAAGGCTCACTGTTCTATGCAACAATTAGGTGAAAGGTTTCCGCGAGCTGCAGGATAAGTTTGATTTTGGGATGTGTGGAACAAAGTATCAAATTACCATATACTCAGCTACGAAGCTGAGATTTCTGAGATCATAGCGAAGCAACTGTTTAAGTTTGAAGAGTTGAAAGTGTAAGGGATGTATTAAGGTCTTAGAACAAAATATAAAAAACATTGTTGGCGAACAAAAACATGTTCTTTATATGACATTTTTTTGTAGTAAAGAGTGTTTTAAGGCTTAGATATTGTTACTATATAAGTTTTATTTACACTTTTTTGTAAAAAGAAGATGCAACACCTTTCTGTTCGCGTAATTTATGGTTATTGTACCTTAATTCCAGACGAACTTGGTTTTTGTAAACATAAGTGTTTTGACCTGGGATTACTTTTAAACGCTAGTAAGTAGTTAGTGGATAAATAGTATTGCCTGCTAATTTCAATCATATTTATTCGATTCAGTAATATTTTAACAAGTACAAACAATATTTTACACATATGTATAAATCCTAAGAGTAACAGTCACTATATTTATACTGGGTGAGCCAAAAAAACAGGGACATTTTTGAAATTAAACAACTCAATAGCAAAACATAGTTTAATGTTACAAACGACACTAAAAAAGAAACATTGTATTCCCATTTCTACTTATGGAAGATAATGTCTTTTAAGTGACGCCATTCCGTATTCACGCAGGCCTCCTACTTTTTGCATATTCGATGTAACCTTCAGCGATCGACGTGGATTGAGGAATCGCAGCAGTTTCGCGTCTTACGCAGTCCTTCAATTCAGCAACGGTCTGTTTGGGTGTTTTCTGGGGATTAGTAACGAAAGTTCTGTTTATTCACATTACCAGACAGTTCGAAATGTGCTTCATCTGACACAACCAACACTTGAAGAAAGTCTGCTTCGTTCACAAGCTGCAATAGTCTTTGGCACATGTTAAAGCGTGAATCAAAATCCCTTTCATAAACCTTCTGTGTATTTAAGAGTTTATAGGGATGGAATTGTAAGTAGGTCCAAGTGGGATATTCTGTGGACAGAATGACGGCCGATGTTGAAGTGAGCTCGAAACTGACGTTGAATAGAAATTACCGATCATTACTCTTAAAAAGTTGTTCTATTACAAATGCACGCTGATGCTGTAACCCTTTGATGAGCCTTAGTAACTAACCTGTAAATGGCAATAAATAAACACTCATTTGCCACAACAATGGATTCGCCAGCTGTCATATAACAGCTGAAAAATGACAGATTAAAATTGTCTCTGTTTTTTTGGCTCACCCCGTATTATAATTAACTATTGTCACCAATTACACGGTTTCAAGTGTGTGAACTCGTATAAATATAGTAACGAAAAACGAGGCAAACCTATTTTGACATTACTGGGTCTCCAAGAATAAAAGTAGAAAAAGATTAATTTGGAAAATGTTATCTCCACATTATTCCGTAATGCAGAAGCTCTCAATAAATAAACTATGTCTTCGCCATATTTTGAGAGACCGTCTGTGAGACGCGTTTACGAAACATGTCATCGGCTAGAAGTTAGAAAGCAGTAGGCTATGACAACGACCAACAATTGGTTCGTTGCGTTGTAATACAGCACTTAACCGGGATTGAGCATGCACTTCCAGTTATAGGTAGTTTTGTTTTTATTATTGTTATGACCACTTAGGTGAACATGAAAACGTATATTGTCCTCGCTGTTGGGGCCCAACCTGGGAAGTTCGCCTTAATGAACTGCTCATAGCTCAAGAATGGAAGTAGATGGAAGGTTCTAACAAACTGTATTACATCAATAAGAACAACAGTTCTTCAAAAACGTTCATTACAAATAAAGTCGTACTACCCTTAGTTTCTGAATGAAAACGTATGTCCATTCCATATAACTTGAATTTGCATTGTTATTCAATTTTCAGACCTATAATCCATTTATTCAAAACTAAGTGTGATAATACATTTTTTGTCAAAACCTTTTTTGAAGAACTCACTAATATTAGTATAATAACGTTTGTTAAAACATTCTACCTACTTCCGGTCTAGAGTTATGAGCGGGTCGTTGTGCCGTTTTGACACAAAAGAAGTTGAGCATGTACATTGAGTTGCACGAAATTTATTTTGAATTATTGTTAAGGCCAACTATATGAACACGAAAACACACGTTTTCGCCCTCCCAGGTGGTCGACAATTTGGGGGGCGTACGCTGTTTAAGGAAACGCGCATAACTCGTCAACGGTTCTATGTAAGAGGCTGAAATAAACGTCGTCTTGTTGAAAAAAATACATGTGCTTTACATAAAGGTCCTCACAAAAAATGTCCAATAGTTATCCCATGAAATATTACTAGAAGTGAAACCCAGTGTAGGACCAAATTCATTATTATCATTTTATTGTTTGTAGATCCTACAGTTGAGAATAAAGTGTATTCTCAACTGTAGAAACTACAGGCACAATACAAGGTAATTAATAAATGAACTATTAATTACTCTTCTAAAACAACATACGGGAGGCTGGCAATATCCGTTTTCATGTTAAGGTTA
This sequence comes from Matsumurasca onukii, assembly GCA_018831715.1. Taxonomy (NCBI): domain Eukaryota; kingdom Metazoa; phylum Arthropoda; class Insecta; order Hemiptera; family Cicadellidae; genus Matsumurasca; species Matsumurasca onukii. The sequence goes on from CM032062.1 coordinate 12,874,194, forward strand.
ACATGTGGTCATAACAATAATACAAAATAAAACTGCGTACAACTGGAAGTGCATGCTCAACCCCGGTTAAGTGTTGTAGGCTACTATTAATTCAGTTCTCCAATGATAAGGTGATGACTACAACGCGTGGTCTTGTTGATACTTCCTTGAGACACACACACTGCAGAGTAAGCAGTTGACTGCAGACTACAGCAGGAGTCACACTATGCATACACTTGCTGCAGAGTTAAGCAGTTGACTGCAGACTACAGCAGGAGTCACACTATGCATACACTTGCTGCAGAGTTAAGCAGTTGACTGCAGACTACAGCAGGAGTCACACTATGCATACACTTGCTGCAGAGTAAGCAGACTGCAGACTACAGCAGGAGTCACACTATGCATACACTTGCTGCAGAGTTAAGCAGTTGACTGCAGACTACAGCAGGAGTCACACTATGCATACACTTGCTGCAGCAAGCAGCTTGACTGCAGACTACAGCAGGAGTCACACTATGCATACACTTGCTGCAGAGTTAAGCAGTTGACCTGACTACGCAGGAGTCACACTATGCATACACTTGCTGCAGAGTTAAGCAGTTGACTGCAGACTACAGCAGGAGTCACACTATGCAGATACCTGCTGCAGAGTTAAGCAGTTGACTGCAGACTGCAGCAGGAGTCACACTATGCAGACACCTGCTGCAGAGTTAATTAGCTGACTGTAGACTGCAGCAGAAACACAATATGCAGACACTTGCTGCAGAGTTAGGCGGTTGACTGCAGACTGTAGCAGGAGTCACACTATGCAGATATCTGCTGCAGAGTTAAGCAGCTGACTGCAGCAGGAACACACATGCAAACGCTGCAGAGTTAGGCGGTTGACTGGAGAGTGCAGCAGGAGTCACACTATGCAGATATCTGCTGCAGAGTTAAGCAGTTGACTGCAGACTGCAGCAGGAGTCACACTATGCAGACACCTGCTGCAGAGTTAATTAGCTGACTGTAGACTGCAGCAGAAACACAATATGCAGACACTTGCTGCAGAGTTAGGCGGTTGACTGCAGACTGTAGCAGGAGTCACACTATGCAGATATCTGCTGCAGAGTTAAGCAGCTGACTGCAGCAGGAACACAATATGCAGACGCTGCAGAGTTAGGCGGTTGACTGGAGAGTGCAGCAGGAGTCACACTATGGAGAGACCTGCTGCAGAATTAAGCAGTTTACTACAGACTGCAGGAGTCACACTATGCAGACACCTGCTGCAGAGTTAAGCAGTTTACTACAGACTGCAGCAGGAGTCACACTATGCAGACACCTGCTGCAGAGTTAATTAGCTGACTGTAGACTGCAGCAGAAACACAATATGCAGACACTTGCTGCAGAGTTAAGCAGCTGACTGCAGCAGGAAAACAATATGCAGACACTTGCTGCAGAGTTAGGCGGTTGACTGCAGAGTGCAGCAGGAGTCACTCTATGGAGATACCTGCTGTAGAGTTAAGAAGTTTAATGCATACTGCAGGAGTCACACTATGCAGACCCTCCTGCAGAGTTAAGCAGTTGACTGCAGACTGCAACAGGGGTCATGCAGTTTGTCGGACTGACGGACCCTTGCCCCCCTTACCCGGAATGCCACAGACAGTGATTTGTAGCCGCATCACACAGTACCGGTTCCCAGTTGATCACATCGATGCAATGAGATGGTGATTTCCAAGCGACCTTTCTTACTGGATAAACTCTCTGATTATGGGTTCTCTTTAGATTGCAGATGTTGCGACCGAGATGGAAATGCTTTTACTGAGACTTATGAGGTTTTGTTGCATTCAGAACTGAAGTAGACTATTTTTGGATTAATGTTGGGTAGTAAGTAGTTGTTTAACTGTGGTAGTTAATGGTTCGATCAACTTAAAATACACATCATCTGCTTACGAGTTTTTGATGGTTGTTTCAGTGTATGTTGTCCAAAAGCATGGCATTTTATTTATAGAGTAGAGGTAACTAATTGGAAATGTCTTACATGATTGGCTGGAAAAGATGGTTACCCGTTTTAACAGTGTAGCTTTTTCTCTAACAAAAAAGTGCATTATATTGTTGGAACAAAACTGCGCGCATAATTTAAATAACACTGTATAAATCAGCAATATGTGCAATCTATTGTAAAACCATACTCGAAGAAAGAAGGCTTTTCGTCTAAACTCATCTTTTGCAAATAAGCAACTCTTCCTATGAAAGCGAGCAGTGTATTTATTTAATAACCTTTATATCCAGTTTATCAACAACATAGTATGCATTTTAATAAAAATAATGTTAACTAACCATTTGAAACCCATTTAATGTGTATTGCTAAAACATTCTCTGGATCCGGATGTTAACGAGTCCAACCCTGGCTCATTAGAGATAATTGGGTGAGGCGGTTGTTTAATTTTTATGGCAGATGTTCAGAGGACTTGAATACCCTTTTGAAGTTTCCGAACTCTCAGGAAAGCAAAAAGCTACAAGCATTAATATTCAGATGCAGAAGTGGGACAGGAGATCAGGTCTTAAACAAGCGGCAGATGTCGATTTTACTACAACACCACTAATATTAAACTAGGCCCATAAAATCAGCATGAGCCAGGAGCTAGACGTTAGTCTGTGCAGTGCATTTCACGACTCTCTGGCTGCAATCCGTTGCCGAGCTCGCTCTTAGATTATTTCTACTTCAGCGGCCTCTCTTTGTAACTCTAGTTTATTTTACTATTTTAAATATAAAGTTTCATCATTGGCAAAATGTTCGTGAACTAAATTATGTTGAAGAAACGACCGTTTATATTGAAAAATACTATATTACAAATTGATTTAGGACTAGAACCAGCTCCAGGCTAGTGTCAAACCAGGTGGTCAGAATATCGGTGCCACGAGACGTAGAGAACTATATTTATGACCAATAGGAAACAGTGGAATAATTTTTAGATTTAACGGGTCTTTTAAAGCAAAATGTCTGTTAATTTTTTCAAATAACAAGTTAAAGAATAACGTGATTCCACGACTACTTACATCGCATGAAGTTATTCAAGCTTTATGCTAAATAAAACCTTCAGATATTGATTAGGTTTTTATTTTAATATTCTTTATACGAAACCGATTAATTACGTAAATCCTATGTTACCATTTCATTTTCGGGTTAACATTTAAAAGAATGCATATAAATTAAAGTAAAAAGAATTTAAAATCCAAACAGTTAGAAAGGACTGAAATGTTTAACAAAACTTCAATGTACAATAACTCCAATCCTGTGTGGAGTTAGTTTAAAATCTTACACAGTATTTACATAATTACTACTGCCATCGTACTTATCAAACGTACTAATCATTTCAACAGAGTTAACAACATTGCAGTTACAGCGGAAAAAATACTTTAAGTAAATAATAAAATGAATTAAATTAAATCATTTGTCGTTATTAGTACAACTAACTGTCTTCTAGCTAGACTATCAAAGAGATTATAGGTTTCAATAACTAAATGGGTTCACCAAAACTAGTTACAGGAAACGTAGCAAATCTACTATCAATTTCACCTTACCAAATCTATTTGATTCACACACGGCTTGGAACTAATTACAAACCTGTTTCACTAATAGGCGAATTCATGCCATCGTAGACCCGGACCGGAGGTTCAAAATTCGTGGGTTCCGCTTCCTCCATTAGAACTGAAGCCCTAATCTACCGGTGAAAAGTTGAACTATCAATTTCGGGTCAGAACTGTCAGGCGGGGTTCCTAACATTGACCTTTGTAACACTACACACCTATCTATAAAACCCACTTGGGCTTAAACGTGAGACCTCCATCAGCAAAAGTGGGACTTCTCGGTGGCTAATGAAATATCGTGGGTTCGTCGTAGTGCGGTGAGCGTAATCAGGAGTGCATTAGAGGTTCTTTCATACACTTTGGCAACAGGTAGACTATAAAAAGTGCCATTATCAGCCGTTACCGACTGATTTCATCTACTTTATTTAATACATACATTTTATTTGCCGTTGACACAAACTTCATTTGCGACAAAGTTCATGAGATACACAAATAAATAAAGTTATAAAACCGCGGTGTGCTTAAAAACCTTTTGGGTGACAGAGACACTTGATTTTTATTGGTCATACATGGATTTCAAACTAAACTTGAATGTATTGAAGTTAAATATTTAACTAAGCTAATCAGTTGTGGACTCTCTATCCCCTTAGTCATTAATGTGTATTAAATTAAGATGCTTAACTGGTTCAAGTGATCTAGCTAAACGGTAGCATAGTTTGTTTAGCTAAGAATTGGAAGAGCCTGAATCCTATTAGAGGGTTATTTGGAGTTATCTGTCTACACATTGAACATTGATTTTTGCGTGTCATAGTTTGTTTAGCTAAGAATTGGAAGAGCCTGAATCCTATGAGAGGGTTATTTGGAGTTATCTGTCTACACATTGAACATTGCTTTTTACGTGTCCTAGTTAACACGTTACGTTAATCAACTTAGGACAACACTTTCAAAGGAATTCCACTCGACCTGAAAAATAAGTTTTGTAAACAAACTGGATGTTCACTCGAAGTGAGAGAGGTGATAATGTGGACAGACGTGAGTAGTGGTAGACAGACGGTACCGTACCGGAGTGAGCTACACCCAGATATGTAAATTGTGTAAAAGTACAGACTTGGAGGAACTGGGTAAGTGAGACAAGGAGGGGTCATGTGAGGTGCAAGGGTCAGGACCCAAGGGTCAGCTTCCTGGATTCACAATTGCCTACAAGTATGCTTTTAGCTTTTTGACACATTATGAGCTGTCCTTAAAACTTAATAAGACAAGTTACGTTTTTTACGTCCTACAGAAAAATTTTAAGTTTACTAGTTTCGACTAACAATAACTGTAGTCATTAGCAATAATTCATCTTGAGTGAATAACAAATTGAACCATTCTGTGATATTTATACGAGTACGATATTTTTCACTCAAGCAAACCCCACTAACCTACGTAAGCTAAATAAATAAAAGAGGGGAAAACGTAATTCTAAGGTGAGTAGCATGTTTTCTATGACGCTCCATGTTTTCTAAGTGTATTTACTGTTTGTCCATACTACATGTTGTTCAGATGTGGTTGGGCGAGTATAGCCAAAGCACTTTAAACTAGACACGTTAAAATTGGGTTGAGGGCTTTACAGGTTATTAAAGAAAAATTTTCTTATAGAAATTCGGTTATTTGAATATCTACAATTTATTTGGTAGTTTTACGCTACAAATTTTAAAATGTTGCAAGAATTATATAAATGAACAAATAACTGACAATATCTAACAAATATCATTTGGGGTTCCTACACCAATTCTGTTCATGATACATACGTTCTCTTAAACCTTGTCCCGTGCACTACAATGAAAACGAACAGTTGCTTAACATCCTAATAGCATCAACATTTCAAAGCCCCAGTAAAATTACTGTCACACATTGTACAAGTAAATGTTACTTGAAGTCGTAAAGTGTTTCTACAGTTAGAACGCGTAAAGCGAATTCTTGCACTACTTTTAAATTCTTCACACGGTTTACAATGAAAACTTCTGACAAAAATAGATTCAAAAACTCTATTTAACCAAAAGAATGGTTTATTTTTCACCCATCAATAATTAACGATTCGGCGCGGGTTTCTCTCAACGCGCAAAGCTACGCTCACGTTCTGATCGTGGCTAACAAATCAAATCACCGCAGTTTGTGATGCTCTCTCCTCTCTTCAACAATTGCTGAACAGTTCAAATAGAATTATAACATCCAGAATGTAGGGTACACACTGCAGACTCTATTAGTTTGCCTTTTATACATATTTTGCAGAAGTGTTCAAACTTCACCAAGTGATTTGTCAAGTCAAAATAAACAAAACATGTTTAGTAACACAGTCCTATCTCGCTTAGTTTTCCGTCTACCGGTCTGTGTTCTTTACTAACAGATGTTTATCTTCGAAGTCGATTAAGTTATAAACCTTAAACTTTATAAACATGTTAGTATGATAAAACTAATATTTAAAATTAATTTGAACAATTTTCACTTCCAGTTTCAAAATGGCGGAAGGGTTTTAAGCTTAATAATGCGAACCCCTTTAGTTTTACAGTAAATACACAAGACTAACGAAACGTGGGAAATATCTTTATGAGCATTTCAAGACCCCACTTACTGTGACAACGGAGATATCAAGGTTGTCCTGAATACACTACTCTATTTACTGTACTTTTAAGAAAGGTGATTGTCAATATCTCCATATTATTTATTTAAGAGGAACACTGTTTTGTTTTGAGTAGAATGGATTAAAATTAGTTTAACAGTTAACTGCAGAGTTTCTTTAAGTGAAAACTATTACAGGCACTATAATTTAAATACCTGTTTATCAAACTCCCTTCAGAAAAAAGAGATGCTCATGCCGTCAGCATGGTAAGACCCAGGCCAGAGACCGTAAAATCAGCACCAATCCTAACCCCCAGAACACTTTTTGAGAATTTTACAACGAAGATGAGTATCCAAGAAACTGATTAAGATGGACGAGTCGCTGACAAACGAGACGGGACATGTGGCATCGGTTTCTCTGACATAATTGTCCTCTATTAACACCTGTCTGCAACTAGATTCTTCTCAGTTCTCTCCAGTATGTAGGCCACATACCGACTAGTAGACTACTCTGCAACTTGTGAGTTTCACTGCCAAGTGAATTATTGTTATTGGTTGCCTTTTTCAGTAACGAAGCCCACACTCGTCTGGTGGCTCCGTCGTTTACGAGGCAATACACAGGCTGATGTATTGATAGAGTTTAGTCCTCGTACATGATATCATCCTCTAGCTAGTTGCACCTCGTCTACACATTTGCAGCAAGGGTAACTAATATACTTTTCGTTTAGATAATTTATATTTTAGCGTAATTAAAGACTCTTATTTCATCAAGGAGCCTTTTCACTCTTTTTAAGCTCAAAGCTGTGCCAATTTTTTGCTATACAAAGATATAAAATGTTTAGGTTTTAATAAAAACTCAAAAAGTGCAATAGAAGTTATAATAAAAATAAGAATTTCGTTTAGCAAGGAAGTTTTACGATGTTGCTTTTATATGCTGTAGCATTAATGCCTCTACGCTTCTATTGAAACACGTTTTCCATTTTGGTACGTTAATCTACTTAAAACATAGTTTGCAAATTTTCTCGAAATTCCCTATCCCGGACAGAGGCCGGATAGAGCCCGGGCGGCGTTTTTAACGGGATAGGAATTTTAACATGGGAAAGTAAGTAGGGTATAATGTTCTAAAGTGGGAAAGGGTTTTCTCTGGAAGCATAGAGCCGTTAACGCTACAGCATATAGAAACAAACACGTTAAACATCCTAGCCAAATCAAATATTTGTTACAAAATTTCGAGCTCTATGTTTTAACGGACGAATTAAGTTTTAAATTTCGAAATGAAAAGTTCAATGTTTGACGAATTAGGACAAGTTGCAGAGTCTATATGCAGCAGCCCCGATAGTTCTATGCTTCCAGAGGAAAAGTGTCCATATGAGTATTTAAGTACATTAACCAGTTTAAAGGCTCGTTTGCAGTATTTACTCTATGTTATTAGAGATAACCAGAGTTATTTGCAGCTGCTCTATCCGGCCGCCTCTAAAGCTCTATACATAATGACTTTAATATCCACATTACCCTCACCACAGCACGTGTTTCCTTGTCCCTCCAATGATAAAGCTAAGTAATTCCAAGCGCAGACCTACATAATCTATGAATGCTGTTACATAGACAATTTTCTCGTCACAACAGTCGATAGCTGTGGGAAGACAATATTTTCTAGGGCAATATCATCAATTTGGTAGCGTATCGACAGCGGCGTAGTGTAGTGGACTGTTATATGCTTATCCACACCATGGTTAGCGTATCCCAGTGGTGGGAACCTGGCCCTCTATCCCGAGTCCCGTACACTCGGTACCTTCTTTGGGAACATGGCCGTAGCGGGATATTGATAACTTATATTGGCGGAAGAACAGGTCCATCAAATCTAACATAGAGAAACTCACGGCTAATGACGAATACATTAACAAAGTCAAACGTTAACCCGAAAAAAATAAGATTGATAACATTGTGACATTTAGCTCCTCTTAAGCTTACGACTTAGGATCGGTCCTTAATCAATACGTAGTTTGATGGATTAGGAAACTTAGCAGGATTGCGCTAGTCGTTTATTAGACTGGAACAAAAACATTCGGCTACTGTTAAACCAATAAAGTTAACAGTATGGTCAAAAGTAGACTGTTGGTGAAAAAAAATATTTCCATACAAAATACTGGAAGATATCAGTTCGTCCATACCACAGAAGAACCCAACCAGCATATAACATAATTATAGATCCTATTTCCAAATATAACTTCATCAAATGTTGCATCTGTAAATTTCAACCAATGCCATGAAAATATTCACCATTCTCTACATGCAGTTACAAATCATACAGTATGCTAGTTATTACTTATTACCCTCATAATACTAACGAGATCCTGGTATATCAATGTTCTGCGCGATTGCCTCACAGGTTCAAAGCGAAGCCACTTTGTAAGACAAAAGGTCGTAAACCTAAATCTGTGCACAGCTGAAGCTATCTGTCCACTAAGCGCGCCCATGCGCATCCATATGCGTGCGCACAGGTGTGCAGCGGTGTGTACTGCGCAGGTGTGGCGTTTACAGCTCCCTAAACTGCATCCACCGTTATTCCACTGTTTAAGAGGCGGTCGGATCGTGTCGTGGCATTTCGTCAAGTGGCGTTTCGGAAAACCACTCAACCGTAATATTTAGTGGAATTGAGGATTAGTAACTACCTACCTACCTGCGCACCCGTGGCGTTTCGTCAAGTCGAACATGTGACAGGTCTACAATACAACTAATTGAGTGTTCAGATAAGAAGTAAACCCCGTTGTTAACCCAATGGATCTGTTTTGTTCATAGTTTTCCTAATATCGAAGTTTTTGTGTAGAAGTTGTCTGACCAAGTATCCTACGCAATCTGAGTGTAGCCTACAATTCGGCTACATTTTTTCCGTGACATTTAATAACCTAAGTACTGATAGTACGAATAGGGAAGCGTAAAGAGTCGCTATACTGACAGTAATGTGTTGCATTTTATTTACATGAAGTAGGTTATATTAAAGCGAAGTTTCTAGCATATTGCTCGCTTGGCTTGCCTCTCTTTATTCTCGCATTTCGCCCATCTCGTTCTCTTTTATCAACATAACCCCCTCAAACATAACTTCGGACAGAATTGAAATTCATTGGTTTGACATTTTTTTTTAGGTTAAGGAGAGTTTCGAATGTTTTTTCTTTAATAATGTTTATGTTAATTCTGTATCTTTACAAGCGCTTGCGGCTAATCAAGAATGGTATCCTGAAATTTTGACGTGAAAGTACAGACAATAATACTTTTAAGTTTATTACAAAATACAACATCAGAATCGACTATCAGATTTTTTTAAATAGTTTCACTCACTTCAAATTTTAATAACTCGCTCCAAAAAAATGATAAAATAATGCCGAAAAACTAGATACTTTTACAATTTTCTCAGTGACAACAGTGTTCCTTCACCGGTCAGTGACATCACCGGGTGCCTACCTGCTCCCCGCCGGCTACCTGGTCGTAATTCCCGACCCTCGTCAAAATTTCGGTTTGACAAAACGCCACTTCATTAGTTTGTTCATTTGTGCGTAAAGTAATTTTGGGTAGATTTAAGCTCTTTTCTAGGGATTGACGAAACGCCACTTGACGAAATTATACGTAACCGGTCGGATAGAGCCCGGCTGGCGTTTGGATGGGATAGGGATTTAAATAAGGAGAAGTTGTGCAAACAATGTTTAAAGTTCGTTAGTATACAGTACTGAAATGGGAAAGGCTGTTCACTGGCAGAATAGAGCCGAGGATGCCGCAGCATATAAATTATAATCGTAAAACTTTCCTGCCAAATTAAAAAATGTATACAAAAATTTTAAGTTCTATGTTAATTTTTATAGCACATTAATTTTTGAATTTTGAAATACGTACAAGTTTTAGAGCTTATAAAATGCTGCAATCTCAATGCTATGCCTCAAGAGAAAAATGATGATATGTAAGTACATCAAACAGTTTAAAACACCAACTGCAGTTTGGCCAGTTTGCAGTTGTTTCCCTGTGTTATAATCGGTACCCAGAGTTGGACCCCGGCCGCGATAATTATCAGACCGTTTCTTAAAGTAATAGGGTTGAGGTTTCTTCGCTTCTCCTAAAAAAAATAGGAATGACTGAATTAAGGAGTCACAGATTCAACAAATGAATTTATAGTAATAGTTGGTCATTACTTAAGACTTCATTACTTATGTAAAATAGCGTCTGTTCCGTTTCCATAAGACGGCTCACTCAAAGTTTTTCTGATTCAAACCTAATCGGTAGGCCTATACGAGTATGTTTTGGAGATCTCCGTATGGAGGTTAGAAGCCTAAAATAATTCCTGTAGTAATTTTGATTGGAGCTTTTTCCAAAACTTACTAAAATAATTATTAAAGGTTAAGAGACGATTTAAGACGATGAGTGTGAGGGAGCCTTAGTCCATTCACCTCATGATTCTGTTATTGACCAACAAGCCGTGTCTCGTACAAAAACTTAAATGAAAATTAAATGAAATAAATTTTATTTTCCAAACCATAATTTACAGTCTAAAAACATAATCTTTTTCTTTGGAAGATCTTGCCATCTTTTCAAGTATCGATGGCAGTTACAATGTACAAAACATAAAAGGTCTCAGTCCATAATAATTGTCTCTGATACTGTGTGTGGTGGATCTGGCCAAACTGTTCGCCTTGAGTACTAAAGGTTTGGCGATAACCAACCAGAACCGCTTCACACCTTTCTCTATTTTTTCTAAACCCGAATTAAATTGTTCATCAACATTTGTGCGTTTACTCGTACTAGTAAAAGAAATATTTTAATTGACAGAACTCGAGTGTTGAGTTCAGGCCACAGGTTGCACCACTGCACGCCACGAGGTATGTAGGGACTATTTTTTGACGAGAAAGTACTGAAATTTAACGCTTTTTATACAGTAAGGACTGGATTTGACTAGGCAACCTGTGTTTTTGCCATTCTTTGTCTAATCTTTATTAAACGTACAACATTATTTTGTTACGTTAAGTGGTGGACAGGACTCTCAAGCCCTAAAATATAATACAAGAGCCCTAACACATAACATGTTTTAATAACACAGCCTTTCGTTTGAATAAGCAAAAGCTATTAATAATAACAATAAATTGTACACTGACTTAAAATATCAACTCGACTCGCAACCTTACGCCCTCAAGGAGCATTAGTGTCCGTTAGTTTCTTGGAGCACCTCGAGTAGATAGACTTGTACACGAACGTGTGAACTAGTCATGAGTAAGTATAATTGTGTGAGTGTGTGCGTGTGTGTGATCATGCCGTCATTCTACTCCCAAGCGATTAGATTCGCACGTTATAGTGAGAAGAGAGGCACGAGGAGTAATAGAAACAAGCCGAAAACTCAAGAATGGTAAATGGTATTGTTAGATATCTAAAAGGTAAATATAATTTGAAAACTTCAAAGCTAATGGTATATTTTATTTTAGTTCAACTTGAAATAAAATATAATATTTTGCTTTGAAGTTTTTAAATTATATTTATACTTTGACCGTGCAAGTGTGACCAGTTCTTTGTTTCTTCCTATTTTAATGAATGTGTGGAGTAATAACAGCTTGAAATAAATAACCTTTAATTTGTGTTGCCTGAAGGTGTTAGCTTTTCTAAAGAAAGGCCTCGCAAGTTAAATTATACAAGTATTGGCTTGTGTTTTCTTTTTAATTTAAATTAGCGTATAATGGGTTTTATTTTAGTATTTATTATGATATTTTATGTCACAATATGAAAGGTGTATATTCTTTATGTGGTACGTGCAAATAGTAATATTGATACCTTGTTTTGTGTGAAGATGAGATTTTGAAATACGAGTAGTACACATGTTTACAAATCATATACAAACCTATTATTTAGCCAGTGCGATTTTTCATATACTTTTTTCCATTACTTTCATATACGTATTTGGATTACTTGTAATAGAAGACTTAAACATATAAAATATATAGCATCACTCAAGAAAAGCGTGAATTTCAAGAGCTAATTAAAAAATATAAATCTCCAACTCCACAGGAGAGAAAACTCTTCCACAATAGTCTCAAGCAGCGCATGCACATTCCGAGTGCCGTGGTAGATGTACAAGTTTCGACCAAACGCAATTCCACCCAGCACTACGCCTGGCTAGTAGATACTGGATAGTGTCAGTTCTCACACATGTAGCCGAGGTGTTGGTCTCGATCACTGAACTGAGTTCGTCGATCCCACGCCAGCCTGTCTTGTCACATGACGTCTCAATCTCAGAGTAACATCCGTATCCGACACTCTATTCCTAGAGTGTTCAGAGATCTAAACAATAAATACAACATATGGTAAAAATATGTGTCCAATCTATGGATTTAATTTTTCTTCCGGTTTTATTATAATTTTCAAGGTAAAATGTTGGTTTTGCTAATCTCCATGTTAAGTTCGTTAACCAGCAAACTCGGTCTACCAGAAGTGTCTTTTCAAGAGCCCCCGAAGAGGGGGGTTATGCTCTAAATATTGATTGGATTTTGGTTACAGTGACGTAAATGTTTCTATTAAGGGTATGTTTTTTCGTAAGGAAACAAGAATTATACGATAGAACTCGGAGACACATTTGTTAAAATTGCGATAAATTGCGGTTTGAAAAAGCCTGATGGAGCGGTTAAAATGGCAGTTACCAATTTTCAAGAAAGGACAAGGTATGGGAAACTATAAACCGATATCCTTACTTCCTACCTTCAGTAAACTCTTTGAAACACTATTTCTTGTCCGATTAAATTCATTTGTAAAACAGTTTGATATTCTATCTAAAAGCCAATATAGAGTTACTGAAGTAAAAAATACTATTGAGGCAATCAACAGTTTTATAGAATTTACAGTACGGTACGTAGTTTAGACGAGAAAAATAAAACGTTTAGTGTCTTACAACGGCGTTTGATTGCGTAAAACACTCCAAGTTACTCGATATCTTATAAAATTATACATATGAGATTTGAGGGAACTCTCACAATTGGATAATGTCCTATTTGTGTAGCAAAAGCCATCAAGTACAAATCGAAAATAAATTTTCAAATGTAGTAGATCTAAACTATGGAGTCCCTCAAGGATCCATTCTAGGTCCTGTCTTATTTATTTTATATGTTAATAAATATATAGAAATTGACTTGAAATATTGTAAAGAATTTTAATATTTTACAATGTGCCGATTACAAAACTCTTAGTTTTAAAGGAAAGAGCTTTAATGAGCTTGGAGAGCTTGCTATTAACAAAACTAACTGTTGTGTAGACTACTTTAGTCATCTGGGTTTGAATACCAATTTTTCTCAAACATTTTATATTAACTTTAATATTGGTGCACATGTACAAGACAACAATACACTCAAAATCTAGCCATTAATGGCACGTCTCTTCAAATGACTGACCATGTTAAATTCTTCGGTCTTTTCGTAGATGAAAACCTGTCTTGGGATCGCCATGTTGATTTTGGCTGTAGCAAAGTGTCCAAAGGACTATTTTTATTAAGAAAACTTTCACTCCACTTCAGCCAAGATGTTTTGATGATGGCATATTATGGAATCATTCATCCCCATTTATCTTACGGATTATGCTCATGGGGTAATTGTTCTGAAACAACCAGAAAGAGAGCAATTAGAATAATTGGTAAGTTAAAATTTAAAGAAGCCTGCAGGGAACATTTCAAATCCCTATCCATATTGCCTTCTTTATCCTATCTGTACATTTTGGAAACGTTGTTGTTTTTATGGCTAAGTGTACTATTATCGAGAACATTAATCAATACAGTACAAGGAATCAAAATTTTATCCCACTAAACTACCATTTAGGCTCCAACTGTACGATAAAATTTCCTGTTGAAGCTGGTAGAAAATTATAAACTTCCCGACAATGTCAAAAGTTACTGTGTGGCAAAATTCAAAACCAACCTTCAAAACTACCTGGCTCAAAATTAATTTTATAGTATTGTGGAATTCAGAATATTTAAAACTACCATAGCTACCATTTAACTACTACTATTATTTAATTGCGATTCGAGATCTTACTTGTGGTATATAGTATATTTTATTGCTGTCAAAAAAGAAACAAATACTGTACAAGTTTTGACATTAAACGTATTTTTGTTAAATTAATTTATACAAGTTAGTGTTATTTATGAATGTGTTTCTTAGGTCAAAAAACATATTTCACCACATAACATGGCGTCCACAGTCCTTCATTTATCTACTAGCCGCCATTTTGAGCCTTTGATCTGAAAAGATATTTGACTGATTCAGTTGAAATGTTGCATAGTTGTTGCTCTAACCAAAACCATGCGGCATAGACGTTATATACTGCAAAAAGGTATAATTTTGTCTTAATGGTGGCTATTTAGAGTTTTAATTTAAATAGTTAGGAAACGAATACATTGTATACAAAGTATGTGGTAAAATAACAAATCGTAGGTTTATTACAAAACTAACGACACCCAATTCAAAATAATCCGTTCAAAAATAACGGCACAAGCACTCAATCGTTATAAGTGACTCAATTAAGCGCACATTTAATACGGGTAATTGCTGAAGACACCAGCAAACTATATGAGGTTTGGCAAACTTAGAAAAAAAACGAAGTGTAGTGCAGTCTGTCTTAGCTTTTGTACGAGTATTTGAATCTTAAATAGGTACGTTATAACCAGCTACTTAGTTTCAGTATAAGTGAACAAATTTATCACCAAATGGTACTCGAACATATAGAAAACTTGCCTCACAGTATAAATATTTTATTATCTGGGAGGATTTCACAGAGTAATCTGTCTAGCCGCGCGTTGCAGTCTACCAGCCAATGTAACTATACAGAGTGTCCCATAAGTAAAGTGCCAGACTCTGGGAAACAGTTCTATGTGTGAAAAAAGAGAAAATCAAGAATACAAGTTTTTCTAAACACGCTTGGTTAACCAGATATTTGCCGTTTTATATTTTTCACTAGTTATTTATTATCTCCCACACCATTTATCGGATTTGACTCAAACTTAGCATAAATTTGTATCTAAGTAAGACCATTTAGGGAAAAATTACCAGGTTGATCTAATTTATCATTTTAAAACGGTGGCTATACTATGGTAATTTTAAGGCATTTTTGTTACACCTTAAATAGCGAATAAACGGTTCAGATTAACAATAAAATGTAAAGAATAACGTTTTGTAGTAAATTTTATCACCTATCTACTGACACCATGGTCGTAAAAATCTATTGGGAAACAACGAAGCTTTAGGGGAAACTCTGGCTGAAAACGATGTAAGAAGTATCAAGACACTTTGAGTCAGCTGATGAAGAAGTGGTAGCAATGGTGGCCGATGATTCACCCACTGCTTTCCAAGCTGAGCGTGTGGCCCCGATATCGGACTCGGATTCCTAAAATCCGCCCCGCGCCCGACTGCCACTCAGCCCCCGGCGTAAACTTTCTCCGAGGAAAGTTCCCCGCCCGGTCCAGCCCTTCCTTTATTCGCTGTTATTGATTTTACTTTTTATCGGCGGCGCGGCATCTTCTAAACTCTGGAATTTGATCTACATTCGCCGACTGAAGAAAGTAAGATCTACTTAGACCTGTTCAGTGTGCAGGTTCCACGCCTCCGCTCCTCTCTGATCACTGTGATGCTTTGCAGGTTTCTGTTAATTCTTACTTTCGATCCTTCAGGCCTGTTTCTCTTCAACTGCTCTCAAATAGCAGATTTTGTGAAATTTAGAAGAGGCTCATTACAAAACCCCTTTGGCATACATGCCTTACCTAAATATGTTCCGTTTTGTAGCCATAACAAAAACCAAGAATTGCCTTAAGAGATTATACATTTTTTTATCGTTGCTTTCGAATCGGTTTTATGGGTGGCAACTAAATACTAGTTTTGGACATGATTATTCCTTTAACTTCGGTATCTACAATTATATTTTAAAATAAGTCGAATAGGTTTTTTTGGCAGTAACCTTCAGCTGTTAGGGCTACTACGATTTTAAATGGTAGTGGTTAACCACAACTTTTAATTGCTTTTCTGGACTTTTTACTTTGAGCCCCTATATACATAGAGAACTTGAGCCACAGTATTGGAATACGTTTATAACTAGGTATAATGAAAACCAAAGCCAATACTTTCATTTTCAGATGCTAGCCTCGCCAGTGAAAGACCTCGCAAGTTAAATTCTGGAAAGTATTGGCTCTTGTTTTCATTTTATGAACTTAAAGTGCACATAATAGCAAAATAAACAGCGCAACCATAAACATCGCCAGATTTTATAAGTTCGTAACTTTGAAGATAATGCAGTTGTGATTTATTTATGGTTTTCTGTTTAATTGACAAAGTTCCATACATACACACCAACAACAGTGTGCATGCAATATACAGTTTAGTGTAGTCTGGGTGAACCCTTCACTTTGCAGCAAGGTGTGGTCATTATATTCTTCCGGTTACCGAGTGTTACGAGTTTAGTGACATCCTGTGAGCAACGAGCGAATATCCGAGTCATACAGTGGAGCAATGTCTTCCTCACTATCTCTCCGTCACAACAAGCACTCTACATGGACAAGCACCGCTGCGCTGCGCTGCATCAGTCTGTCTGATTACAACTCAAATGGGCCTTTCACCCGTTTGTTGGAAGAAGAGTGGTTGTAGGCCTGTTTGTAACCAAAGTAAATGATAAACAAACAATGTATTACTGAGTGAAAGGAGAGTTTAGCAAAGATCTCGACGTTCGGGGTTTATTTAGTTGATGGCCATTCAGAAGATTCTTCATGTTTTCTTACGTATCGGCGACTATACTGGTAAAGTTATTAGCTTTCAAAACCCCTCAAGCTTTCGCCTAAGGCTACAGTGTCTCGATTCGGACTATTTGTGCTCTTCATACGTTGATTTTGTCTCTTGGTGTATAAACAATTCTTGGGTGAAAGCGAGGTAATATAATTTAGAAGATATGGCTGGCTTAAAACTCCCCGGAGGATTTTTGTCGAAACGGCTGAGTTTTAACGGTTAATAACCTAACTATACAATTTCGCATCTTGCACATATACTCGTATGTCATTGGGTAGCTAATATTTAATATGAAGTAAGGCAGTAGCTACGAAAATATGGGATATTTAAAAAAAAGTCTCGAGTTGATTAGAATAACAGTGGGAGTATATTTTACTACTAATACCGAAAATGGTTCTTTTCCGTGCATGATCAAAGTTTTACGTGCGAGGCAAAACCAAACACGGAAATAGTTGGTTGAGGTCATACCCCGTTGATGGATCTTAGTTCTCAGTATGTTACAATGGTGTGAGAAAAAAACATTAACGAGCTATGTCATTGAGAAACTTTCAAAATTAAAACAAATGTAGACAAAACAACTTTTGACATGTTGTTTATTTTAGTTGTCAAATCTGATTTTGGGTATATAGTAATGGATAAGCTAGACTTTTGTTTACAAAACAATATGTGTCACCTGGCGAGAAACCCCTTAACTAGTTTTCACCGCTACTTTACGTCCACCGTTTTCTAGGAAACCACTCTCATCTGATTGTATTGAAAACAAAACTCACCGTCATATTACGGGCGTAATGTAGCGGTCACCGCTTTCTAGGAAACCATAGCTTAAAGCTGCTATTAAAACCCCATACGGGCATTAAAAGTTTTCTTGTGTATATAGCCTATATCTGAACGCCTAATTGAACAAGCTAAAGCTAGACATTAAAATCTGTATAACGTGTGTTACATACATTCCCCGACAGCTGTTGTCTCTTAAGGAACAAATCATACCCAGCTATCGAAAGGTTAAGTTGTACTGTGGGGCCACATTATTGATCAACAAGTTATTTGATAATTTTAATACTCAACTGTTATACTCTTTGACAACAAATTAGAAACCTAGCTCAAGTTAGCTTTTTTTCACGAGCTTAAGAACTCAAAACATGAAAACATCAGTGCATCAATAGTAGTGGAGGCTCACATTGAAAAAGGCTACAACTGTTTACTAACCTCCATCTAAATTAGGAGGTAGGTGTACAGTTCCTCGGGAACCGGAATTTTGGCACAAACGGTCAGTTTTTTGAAGCGGCCCTTTGACACAAAAGTAGGGGAGGAAGCAAGTGTAAAGTGGGGGTGGAGAGAGATGGACAAAGAAGTGATGTCTGGCGTGCCTCCTCAATTTAGCTAAGCTAAGTTTGTTAACCAGTGGAATGGTCTACTGCAGTGCCTTTTGTAGGGGGCGTTTCCTCCCAAAGATTGGATCTTAAATGCAGTTTAGGACAATGAAAACCATTTGTTGGATAACTTGTCCTTCATAGGGGCAGTTTAGAGTTCGCTTCCTGGAAATTCGCTTGGAATCATGGAAGCGCTTGTGGCTGGCTACCCGTCAGCTCTGTTTTAATTACATATACAGTACTCTTATACAGTTTTGTTTTGTTCTTATATTACAAAGTTAATAAAGTAAAACTAATTGACAATAATGGCTGATTCAAAACACAATTAAATTTATTATTTAAAATTGTGTTTAAAATAAAGTCACGAAAGAAAGTTTTTACACTCACTGAAAGTTGGTGTAACTTTTATTAGGTTTGAGTTTTAAAAAAGTATTTGGATCCAGCGTCCATAAAAAATACTATTGAGCAACCAATAATTAGCTAAGTTTTAAACCACGTAATTAAACGTGTTTTTTTAGCTCATGCTGAAGGTTAGTTGTAGTTATTTATTATGTCTTATTTTGTAATAATTATATGTAATGATTTAATTTAATTGTTGTGTTTATCTGTAATTACTAAAGCTATGGTTTCCTAGAAAAAGTTCACCGCTAAATTACGGCCGTTATTGTAGCGGTGAACGTTAAGCTATGGTTTCCTAGAAAAGGTTCACCGCTATATACAGCCGTAATGTTAGCAATGAACGTAACAGTGTCGGTAGACGCAACACAATATTAAAACAAATGTAGACAAAAACAACTTTTGACATGTTGTTTATTTTAGTTGTCAAATCTGATTTTGGGTATATAGTAATGGATAAGCTAGACTTTTGTTTACAAAACAATATGTGTCACCTGGCGAGAAACCCCTTAACTAGTTTTCACCGCTACTTTACGTCCACCGTTTTCTAGGAAACCACTCTCATCTGATTGTATTGAAAACAAACTCACCGTCATATTACGGCGTAATGTAGCGGTCACCGCTCTAGAAACCATAGCTTAAAGCTGCTATTAAAACCCCATACGGGCATTAAAAGTTTTCTTGTGTATATAGCCTATATCTGAACGCCTAATTGAACAAGCTAAAGCTAGACATTAAAATCTGTATAACGTGTGTTACATACATTCCCCGACAGCTGTTGTCTCTAAGGAACAAATCATACCCAGCTATCGAAAGGTTCAGTTGTACTGTGGGGCCACATTATTGATCAACAAGTTATTTGATAATTTTAATACTCAACTGTTATACTCTTTGACAACAAATTAGAAACCTAGCTCAAGTTAGCTTTTTTCACGAGCTTAAGAACTCAAAACATGAAAACATCAGTGCATCAATAGTAGTGGAGGCTCACATTGAAAAAGGCTACAACTGTTTACTAACCTCCATCTAAATTAGGAGGTAGGTGTACAGTTCCTCGGGAACCGGAATTTTGGCACAAACGGTCAGTTTTTTGAAGCGGCCCTTGACACAAAAGTAGGGGAGGAAGCAAGTGTAAAGTGGGGGTGGAGAGAGATGGACAAAAGAAGTGATGTCTGGCGTTGCTCCTCAATTTAGCTAAGCTAAGTTTGTTAACCAGTGAAATGGTCTACTGCAGTGCCTTTTGTAGGGGGCGTTTCCTCCCAAAGATTGGATCTTAAATGCAGTTTAGGACAATGAAAACCATTTGTTGGATAACTTGTCCTTCATAGGGGCAGTTTAGAGTTCGCTTCCTGGAAATTCGCTTGGAATCATGGAAGCGCTTGTGGCTGGCTACCCGTCAGCTCTGTTTTTAATTACATATACAGTACTCTTATACAGTTTTGTTTTGTTCTTATATTACAAAGTTAATAAAGTAAAACTAATTGACAATAATGGCTGATTCAAAAACACAATTAAATTTATTATTTAAAATTGGGTTTGAAATTATTTAGTAGGAGTTTTTTAGTAGAAGTCGTTTTGAAATTTGGTCGGTGTGAACTTTGCTTTTAGTGGGCAGTCGTTGACTTTTCTGGAGATGAACTTCACTTCCAAGAACCTGGTCTATGTCGCCGCGCTCGCACAGCACTTCCCCCACTCTGCCACGATTTCTAAAACCCTTTCGCAGCCAAACTGTGCCAAAATGCCTACTTTGACCCGCTATTGTGTCCCTAAACCCGTACAGTTCCTCAAAGTACATCACCCTAAAGAAGCTTTAAGTTCAAATCAAGGTATAATGTTCACGGAATTACTGATACATGGTGCTATTCTGTCTTCTAAACGTTGTGCTTGGTTTCCCTTCACAATTGAGGGGTCTCCGCTGGGGAGGGCGTACCCCCGACTGCCCTACCCGCGAGGAGGTCGTGAGCTTATAAGTAGGCTAGTCTTCGGCCCGCTTTCGTTCACAGATTTATCGATGACTTTTCTTTGCTTGGTTCCGGAATCTCGTCTTCCTCATTCACTTTCACCCGCTTATCGTTCCTCTTCGGTCTTGCATGACAAGAACTGTGTGTGAGGGCTGGCTTAGTTATGTTAGATCTAATCTATACCTTCTACATCTAATGTTTCACGCAAGAAACAGCATTACAAGTTATTCACTAGATACAACTATTAACCTAAATTTGGTCCGACAATAAATTAGTAACAGGGTTGCTTTTAATTTGTTTTACTTTTTATACACAGCCGAATAAAAAACGCAACATACCATATTTTCAACCTGTAGAGATCAAGTTTGGTTTGACATTTACAGGGAGATTCGAAATGATAATCTTGACCTAAGTTGGTGGAATGTTTTACGATCTTTCAATATAATGTCAGCTTTATCCGAGTACAATATAGTTTTATAAATAGACGCAGTTCAAAAAATAGCCTATCATGACTTTGTCGACGGTAGGCACCTTTCTTCATTGAGTAGCTACTCTTTAGTCTTTACAAATCTAGTCAATTATTCAATACTTGCGCCCTGGACGACACTACCTAGTGACGAGTGGACACGATAATAACTACTTTGTCAGGATTCATGAGTTTTAATATAGCTGAATATATGGAAAACTGATTCCTTCCCACCAAAGAGAATAAGTGCATAAGTAAAAGAAGTACAAGCTGTATACAAGTGTATAAGAAGATAAGTAAAAAGAAGATGTAAAGAAGAAGAAGTAAAATAAGACAAGTAAAAGAAAACGTGGATACCCGTTAAAATAAACTACATGTTTTATTAAACACAGTTTTACCTGTTGTCATTCGAACGTTGTTTTAATGGCCCTATTAACAGTAACATAGCAAAAAGATTCACCGTAAACGCTACGAAGAGTGCCAATTTGAGAAGGTTTGGTTAGTTTATTCGGAGATGCAAGCACGGCTTGTGAAAGGCACTAACGAAAATTCCTTTGTGTTATTTATTTGTAAACATTTTAATCAGGGCACTGAGTTCGTTTTTAATGTACTAAAATGTAGTAATAAAATAACTTAGTTTATCATTAAAACGTAACATTTATTGTCAAACGTTCACAATATTCATGGGTATTTTACATAAGAAGAAGAGAAAAAAACTTCATTTCTCTGGTAAACTCATTAAATAATTTCAATACATTAAGTTTAAAATTTTCTTGGAACATATCAACCGATTCAGCTACATTTCTCAACGTTGACGTTTATGTAAAAAATGGATTCCTCAACCACAAAATTAGTATAAAACACAAACTCATTTCAATATCTACACTATCAAAGCTGTCACGCACATCATGTAAAAAAATCAACAACCCCCAATTTAGTTACACGAGCTTGAAAGTTATGCAGTGAAGGTCAGCATCTAGAAGAATACACTCAAACCATTACAGCTGCTTTACGTGATAGAGCAGCTTTACCCTTTAAAGCTGATTAATGACAAGATTAAATACATTAAAAATAAAAAACTTACCCAGAAACAGAGTAAATTTGATGAAGATATGCCTAAACTAATAACCACCCTGGTCTACATAAAATAAATAACATTTTCAAAATAGCATTCCAAATTTTACAAAGCTCCTCAGTAACCAATCACATGTTTAAACATGTCCCCGTATAGTCTACAAACGCCCACCTACATTAAAAGGGTAAAACTAAAATTTGTCTTCAAAATGACTGTCCGCTATTGGGATCCCGTCCATGCAATAAACCGAGATGTCAAGTGTGAAAGCAGATTGACACCAACCAATTCGCCACAAGTAGTAATACAAATAAAAAGTTCAAAATCCAAAACAACTTGACTTGTGAATCTCGCAATGTCTATACCAAATCCAACGCCAAAAATTCCCAAAGGATTACGTAGGATACACAACCAACAAATTAAGAATAAGAATGGCCAGCCACCGCTTTGATTTCAAACACACGGATAGAACAAAACCCTTAGTACTACACTTCTGGAACATCAAGATACGTTTAAAAATTTCTATAAGGTGAAACCAATCTGTCAAACAAAACAAACTCAAGTCTATTTAAAAAGTTTGGAACAATCCTATCAAGTAATCACAAAATCGAAATTCCCTGATGGCCTGAATCTTAGGTAGCTTTATACATGCAAATTATTTTATATTAATTCTCCTTCAACAAGACTTCCAGCGGGCTGCTTCAGTTTTTGTTTTATTTTATACACCTGTTTTTATTTTATTTTGTTACTGTGTTTGTTTTGGTTAACTGTTTACTTTTATTATTTACAGTTGAAAAATGCTATGCTGAAATATACCGAGCTTTTATTGAGAACCTTAAAGGTTTTTTGCTTACTATTGTAAGTCGAACGACAGTTTTTGTTTTCATTATATATTATTTTATACTTATATTTTATTTTATATTATTTTCTATACATATATATAAATCTGAATATATAATAATATATTAACTTTAAATAAGTTTCAAATATACTTCCCCAAACTATAGTGCCATATTCAATCTGGATTTAAATTGAGGCAAATTACAATAAACGCAGAGTTTCCTTTGAACTTAAACTTAAGAAGTTGTACCACGTTATATCAAACTAATAATATCCAGTAATATTTTACAATAACAAAACTTAATACAGTACTAACTTAAAACTTAAATTAACACTAGGTAAAACATTCTCATGAATAGGAATTCAGGTAGGTAGTCTTTTAATGTTAGCGGGCCACCTGCTTGTAAACTTGACTGCTTTCTCTTTCTAGTCCTAGTCAAGTCAACACGCCCATGTGTACTTTCACACGACTGTGTGTGTGTGTGTTCTGTACACTCACGCATCCAGCCTCGATCACAGACTAGGTTACCATTCACCATTGAGCATATACAGCTACGGTACTATGTTCATAGGCAAAACAGAAAATGGGAAAAACTATTTTGCGAAAGGAGGACTTTAATAATTGTAACTTATGGCATTTATGGCTTAGGGTTTATAAAACTACGGAACTCATAAAAATTAAATATATCTAAGGAACTCATTGATAAAAGGTATTCTCAAAAAAAATTAATGACAAATCAAAATCTCCCAAGTACTCATGAAAATTTTAACATGGTTTAATTAAACACATATTTTGAGAAAGAGTTGGCGGATTAAAAACTTACAAAAAAGTGTGCTCCATAAACAACATATTTTCATTTTGTGCAATTTTAACAAATAAATAAAACACTACAAATTGAGAAACGTTCCCCATTTTATCGTGTTTACTTCAATCTCTACATCTAGTTTCTTATAATATTATAGTCTGCCAATGAAAGGTGTGCTGCCTGTATATGAAAAGGTTTAGTCTATTTGCCAGTAAATAAGGTGAAGAGTGCACAGTACTTGTCAACCATTTTGGTTTTTTTTTCTTATAAGAACAATGTAAAAAAACAATTTTCTTAAGAAACAGCACACCTATATTTTTCATTAGATTTAAAAAATAAGTTGTATTAAAAAATAACAATGTACTGCAGGGACTTTGCTGACCACTGATTTGAAAATACTATTGGTTTAATAGTAAAAGCAGTCGCTGTCCATCCACCCAGCAGTACGCGAAATGTTTCGTCTCCGCCGCCGCTGCCCTCCCGCCGTAACAACACAGTGCGTGTGTACATTATGTAAATACTTTTAGTATAAGAACCACAGTGCGACGCTGACGATGGGGCACAACTGTCCCGAAACGCATGTCCGTTAAGAAGATACCAACATAATAATTATGTAGGATCAAGAGGCACCACACAAAGGTAAATCTTTTCATACAAACTTTGTTTATTGCTTGGTAATGGTTTTTTCTTCAATGATTTTCTAAATCAAACTATGATAATTTGAATCTATTTTTAATTCTAAAACAAACCAATTAAATCATATTTACTGCTTACAGTTATTGTTGAGCAATCATCATGATTTCCTTTTAATTAATCTTTTATTTTATTTAAAAGCTCATTGTGAAACATAACTATGTGAAATGCAAATGTGTGAAATACCAAACATTTTCACATAGATTTCATCAGTTGTATGTTCTTTTCAAAACTTTTTTTAACCTAAAAAAGCAACTTTGAGCAAGGATAAAAAATAATATTAACGTAAAAGTTGATGGACTTTTCTACTGGTTTTTGAGTTTAAAACCAATGGTAATAAAGTGTACTAGATTTTAGAGTTAGAATGATTCAGGCTAAGTTTCACTTGATAACGAGAGGAGTTTTTATACCTCTCGAAAAGTTCTGTAGTTTTAAACACAATAACCGGTAGAAAAGTTCATCGATTTGTTCGTTAATGTAATAACACCAGATAATAAATGTTCAAAAGTTAGTAAAAATAATTATTTCTACATATAAAAGTTGGTTTTAAAAATAAGAAAATATTTGGTATGAAGCAAGGAGAAAGTTGTTTAAGTACAAAGTACAGGCTTTCATAAAAACCTTTGAAGGTTCGCCCCAGTGGACACCAGAGGGAAAACCTTCGTCAGCATAAGGAATAGAAAACACTGCATGTAACAACTAGCTAAAGTTCTAAACAATGCTGCTGTTTTCAACTGATATGAGCGCTTGCAAGGGTTCACATAGGTATATTTTTCATGCCTCAAAGCAGTTTTAAATTTTAAAACTTGATATTTTATGAAACTGGAAGAGATGTTCAACTATTGTATAGAGCCCAACTCTTTATAATTATTATATTTATTTCTACAAATTGACTTTGAACAAATTCTTTTGTGCTGATCCTGGAACTTCACACAGTGAAGGGGTACTACGCAAAAATATGATGTTAACAAGTTAAGGCTAATCTTGTTCTCCCTTTTCTAATGTTATAATATGTCAGCAGGTGAAATTTTTTTATACTGTTCAATTAACAAGCGAAAAACTGAAATAGTATAAAATTGAAAACAGTAAAAATTGTATGGTACAGTTTACGTCAACATAACTATTGAATACCATAATACTTTTAAATCTTACACTTGATAGTATATAGTACACTATACTTAAAGAAAAAGCACCATCAAATGTGCACTGTTTTTACATCTAATGTTCCATTCAGTGTTTTTGTCGCCGTATTTACCTCTTTTGCTCCAAAATATGTCATTTGGTAACATCCTTGGGTATTTTTTGTGTCAGCCAGAAAAATGTTTTTGTTCCGAATGTTGATAAGTTAGTATGTTGGCCATAGGTGTGCGCAGATCAGAATTAGTAGAGGTACCTGGCAGGTTACTCCACCCTCCCAATGGGAGCATCTGAGGGGAACCTGTTGGTTTTTAAAATCCAGAAGAAAAATGCATTTTTCAGATATTTTTAGTCAAGAAATAGTAAGCTTGTTCGTTATTGGCCCAAAGGCATTCAGTAGATTTGATCGCTTTATCCCTGGCTTAATCCTTTCTAAAGGGCCGTTACGTGGTTTGAAGGACGCCAGACAAGGCTCAAATCGGCGCCCCCTACCTTGGTGAAACCCTAGCTTTTCAGAGCGCTGCTCGTCAGTATGCACAGTTGCTGAGCCTGAGTAATCTATTACACTATCAACTGTGCAGATTTTTACGCACTCAGCAATGCATCAATAATTGTATCATACAGAGCCTGACAAAGTTGACTAAGTGTTTATAAATAAAAGTAGATAACACTCCCATGAACTTTTTTCCGGTGGCTTCCTGAATCGCATTTAAGACGCATCACTGTTGCCACACCCACACCTCGGCTCTCGCAGTAACCTTAAGGGAAATAATTATTATTAATTGAATAAATCTACAAAACTGTCAAATCCATAGAACCTTTTATTGCATACAGTGGTACAAAATAATAGTTTCATTTTTATAAAGTAAGAGATAAAATAAATGTGTTTGATGAAACAACATTTTGTCATTCTTTGTTTATGAGGCACCATCATCTTGAACTCATCTATGATATCTGATGTTCTTATGGATCTAGTCTATCTTGCCTGAAGAACAGGGTTACAACATAAGATTAATAGTATTGCATGATGAGGTGTCAATAGCTCCTCTCTTACAACCAAAGCGGTTTACGCGTCATTTTTTCGACTGTACAAACGGCTATTTTTTGTTTGTTTTACCTCCACATAGTGAGTTTGGTAGAAATCGTTTTGAAAAAGATCTCCAAAGATCTGTACATAACTTCCTTAGCTTTACAATGACTGCAAGTATTCAGTTTTAGCATTTTAAGCATTGGCGTATTGTGGCCTTTTCCAGACCTTTGCATTGGAAGTCATTGAGGCACTACTAAAGTTTCTACCGTAGAAGACTATTGGCCATAAAAAGGGAATGTGTGTTTTCCAGCTACCTTTAGGACAAAGTTGAACCGTATACAGTTTTAATTATAATGTACCATTTACCATGTATGAATTGATATCAAAATGTTCAAATGAAACAAAGAGAAAATCTTCATAGCCTTTATTACATAACTAGTAACGTTAGGGAAAATAAATAAATACTATATAATATAATGATGCTTGAAATACAAAGTCAAAGATGGTACCTTTCAAAGTTTGTGCGTCTTAAAATTAACAAAAGCCTTATTTTGCTGGAAGAGTTTTCCACAATTTGTGCATTCATTTTGAGACCACTCAGTTGGGAAAGCTTGCTTGGAAAAACTACCTAAAACAAATGTAAAAATCACTACTTAATTGTTTTATAAGACACAATGAACAAATAAAGAAAAGGTCAAGGTATTACTGAGTGTTCACTGAGATCATACTTTATAGGGTGTTACTCTGCAACTTGCAAGAAGTGAAAAACATCTCAAATTCTTGGGCCTTTCTAATTTCCATAATTTTATAACTCAATAAAGAATTTCACACAAATCTAGTTCCTCACAAGTTTTATGTCAGAGCCATAGACTAATAATTACACATTTTTTTAAACTGGGTACTTTGTTCAGTTTCTTTAAACTTTGTACAATAATAATTATTAATAACAAAGATTATAATACCAGTAGTTACACAAAATGCAGAAATTATATTTTTCTATACAGTAGTAAGTTTAGCTAGACTGCTAAGTTTTGAAGTAACTGTGCCATGAACCATAGCCAGACTCCCACTAAAAGCAGTGTGCAATTTGAACAGGGTGCAGACAATAAGGGGTAATTGACGGAAATATGCATAAGTAGGTAACATACTCGTACTCTTGTAGTAGGCTGCAGGTTTATAGGAACAAAGGAAACGAAGAAATCAGACAGACCAACCTGCCAACAAAATCAAACCAGCTTGTATAACGAAAATGGTACCTATGAATCAAAAGTTAGGAAACAGTATTGAAGGCAAACTTTTCAAGCGGTATGAAGGTTTTCAAGCTGACAGTTTGGATTAAGCTGTGAATTTCTATTACCTCAAATCTTCAAGTTATTTGGGTATAGCTTTGTAAACACAACCCAATTTTATAAAAGTAAATAAGGACTGTAACATTTAAATGTCTAGTTCTCAAATAACGCCTTGCAGTGTGGAACATTCAACGATCATGATTCTTATTTATAGAAGGGAGTCCACAGTATCATGAATCAACAAAGCGCGAAATACTGGGAGACCTGAGGCAGCCGGAACTCGACTGGATGGTTTGGCAAATTTTATTCTATTTGTCATAATTTTACAGTCATAATTTTCCAAGTAATGTAACCAGTAGACTTTAGATGGGCACTCAAGAACTAAATCACAGGCCGCAAATAAACTAATAATGCCCATCACATAAGCAATCCAGATTGGTGCTTTACGGTGTGCTATGTGTGTGTTGTATGGCTACACTAGAGCCATAGTTACTGCATTTATTTCAAGCCTTTATCAAGAGATATCGGGCGTGGGTCATGACAAGGAACCCCTCCTTGGCTATGCTTCTGGGAGTCATTGTATTTAATAGGGGTTTACTAATTAACCATGCACCAAATAAAAGTAGGCCTATTAACTTTAGGGACAGGCAATAGGATGTTTCATAAACCTACAATGAAATCAAATGCTATAATTTACTTACATATTTTACAGGAAGGAAATCTTTTGTAGAAACAACATGCCCAGGCCTAACCAGGCCTTTTTAATCATCATCATCGTCATCATCACTGGGAACAAACAATTCGTTCTCTTCAAGAAAGTTGGCAATATTTTTACTTATCATAGCACCAATCAATAAACCTGGAACCACAGCACACACTAATCCTATAAGCCCAAAAGGTACTCTTTGAGGTTCAGGAAGTAAAGCCCCAGTTGGCGTAGTGGTTGCACTTCTAACTTGAGATGGGGCAGAAAGTAGTGATTTGCTGTTCTTAAAAATCATCGACAATCTTGATGAAGCCATTCTCCGACGATGACTGAAGTCAATATGTGACGAAAGGAAGGTGCAAAATGGGTTCAAATCAAAAATAACTTTCAGTGCCTGGTAATTTGGATAGGGACGAGAATATTATTCAGATGTGAGAATTTGACAGCTAGACGTAAGGTGCAATGCAGACGACGAAAATAATCAACTTGTCTTGGAGACGAAAACGCAGATTATAATTATAAAATATATACTGTATAGTGTATACAGTATTATGTTTCACTTGAACATGATCCGTACATCAACGAACGGAACCTGGTTTCCACCAAAACCAACGCCGGGCCAGTATGAGGATTATGATGTTCTTGAACGGTTATGTGGTGTAGGGACTCTCGACTCTCCGCTGCTTCCTTTGCCGCGTTGGCATTAATACTTTAATAGAGATTAACACAGTTCCGTTAAAGATCTCCCGTGGCCAATGTTCTAGATTTATATTTTATTTGTTGGTTAACAATACATAGTTGTGTTGACAACAAGGTGAAAATTATACAAAAAGTGGTGAAACAAATGAATGAATAACAAGATTGTGATTAATGTAATATGGTTAATAACCACTGATAAGGAAGTGAGGGTTCTAGTATAGTAAAATAATCTTACAAAAAATGTATAATTTATTGCCTATAAATACATAGAATAAATACATAAGTGGAGAAGAAACAAAGTGAGAACGAGCTAACATATGAACTAAGTGAGTACAGGTACTAAGTGACTAGAGGCTCGATGGCGACCTGAAAGTAATACTAGTATACAATATATGTTTCTGAATATAAAGTCAATAATACTTAAAACATATTTTAATTTGTGTGTGCAGTTCCGCATCAAGTGTACGTTGAGCGCCAACCATTGCCATTGGCTTTAATCCGCTTTATATATACATTTGAAGTGAATGCATTGACACAGAAGAAAATTCAAAGCGTTGACTAACGAATACGCTTTTTATATAAATTATTTTGTTGTCAATCCACGAGAGTCTCACAAGTCATGTATCATTGTAAATTGGCGATTGCCGTATGTATCGAAATAAATCAATTTATCCGATTATTGTAAAACTAGTATTTTGAGAACGGCTTATTTCGGTTTAATCCATCCTCATTTAAATTATGGAATTGCTTTATGGGGAGCGTGTTCTAAACAGAGGTTTATGCGCCTTTTTATACTTCAGAAAAAGGCTGTACGAATCGTATCTAAAGCTAGATTTCGAGAACCTTGTAGAGAAATTTTTAAAACACTTAACATATTAACACTACCTTGTATGTATATTTATGAAGCAGTTGTTCTATGTCTGACTAAATGTAATTTAGAAACTGTAGCTAACTTTCATGTACATAATACAAGGTATTCTAATGTATTTAGAAATAATTATCACAGGCTTCGGGATTATGACCAACTTCCTTGTCAAGCTGGAGTTAAATTATACAACAAACTGCCTGAAAACATAAAAACTGAACCTAATTTGACTATTTTCAAACGAAAATTAAAATCATATTTAATTAATAAATCATTTTACAGTGTGGGTGAATTTATGCATGACAATCAAACGTAATACAATTGGATTTAATACTATAACTTAGAATATTACACCTCAACTCGGCCTGTCCCGGTACCATAGGTTTTATCACATTTCTATAATTTTTTTAATGTTAATGATTAGTTATTTAGTTTGTTTGTTTTTGTTTTATAGTCAACACAATTAATTTTTGTAAAATGACTAATAAATTATTATTATTATTACTTGTTGTCACCTTATAATAATGTTGAACTCTTGCTTACTCACGGATGTTGAGTCTACGTTAGCAACTTTTTAACACAAATTTCTATGATTGTACATCTATAAAAACTGTGGGAGTAAACAATTTTTTAAATGATTTAAGGACATGATAAAGAAACCAGAATATTGCCTTGCCAGGATGCTGAGAAGACTTTACCTCAATTTATATTGTTATTTTCCTCAATATAAATGTGACTTTACCTCAAAAAAAAAAATAAATACGGGAAAGTAAGTTATAATGTACTCTCTGGGCAAAGGGTATTACTGTTTTGAGTGTTTTGTTTTGTTAAGTGAAATGTCAACTTGACTCAACTCAAGTAAAGGTGAAGTTACGGAAAACAGAAGGATTTGCTAAATCTTAAATTTGTTGAATTTTTCTGAATATTACCCATCTTATTGTCTTAGTATTTACAGTATTACACTATTACTGTCAGTCAGTTTTAATTTGGAATGGGTCTTTTTGGAAAATCAACACCCGTAGATCCCAAGGAACAGGTAAGGTTCGAAACAACCTCTTCTAATTAATTTTATGATCTCGTTTATAATTTATTAGTTAAATTCCAATTAATCTAATCTTGGTAGTGTTGGTGTTAGTTCTGTTACTGTCAGTCCGTTGAAAGTTCTTCCCACACACCACGGTTGGCAGATGTTTATATCTTAGATAATTTCATTCTAGATACTAGGCTCAGACCTAGTCACACATTCGGTCCAAATTCTGTTCTACTCTCAGTTGGTGGCATGGAGAACCCATGTTGTAGAAATGGAAGTTTAGACGGTAAAATTCCAGTATAGTGACTTGTGCCTATTTTGCACTTTTCTAAGTTGAAACCTCCCAAAAAAGCCTAAAAACAATGTTAAGTTTGTTGATTTCTTTTTGTAAAAACATCGTTATTAATGGTTTCGGCAACTTTCCCGAAGTTAAAACATCGTTATTTGGCCTTTTGAAGGTTTGAACTTAGTGCTAAAATCCATAAGTCACTCTTCTAGATTTTTACCTCAAAAGTTAAGTTAGTTTATTTCTTTTTGTAAAAACATCGTTTTTAATGGTTTCCGCAACTTTCCCGGAGTTAAAACATCGTTATTTGGCCTTTTTGGAAGGTTTGAACTTAGTGCTTAAAATTCATAAGTCACTCTTCTAGATTTTTACCTGTGTTTTAAGTAACCTTCCACCACCGTAATGGACACGGCGCTTCATTTCACATGTGGAACGCACAAAATATCGTTACTCGAGGACAGGATACTGCTGACTGAATTAAACGGTTAATGCCGTGGATGCGCGCACACGGTTATTCCACTGAGGCTTCCCCCCATTCCCACTAACATAAAAAATAAACTAACCTAAATTACCTTAACTTTATCTAACCTTACCCCACAATAATTACCTTATTTAGCCTTTTAGTTAATTTGAAAAAGGGTAATACGTCTGTATTAAATAGTAATATTGAAAGTACATTTTAGTTGACATGTTGCTTTAATCATTTGCAAAATATAACTAAACTAAACAACCACAACAATAGAAGTAAACATTAATAACAGTTGATATTATAACATATGATCTAAAGGTTGTCCAACAAGTAATTATATAATTTGTACACATTTTTTTATTATCAGATTTTGCATATTCAAGGGTGATAGCTCTATCAATGAAATTCTTGAATGTAGATGAGTTTTTCTCTTGTAAAAGCATTACCCGTATTTCTGAATCCTGCAAGCCTCTTAAAAATTGTAATGTAAGAAATGAATTGGAAATTGTATGGGTGCAGTGTTCACACTTGAACTCACAGTGTTGTGATAATTTCTTGAGTTCGTAGAAAATTCCATAATGGATTCAAGTAGGCTCCTGCATGCATTAACAAACTTGTTTTGTAGTGCCCAAATACTTGGCTTGGGTTCATAGTAGTCTTTCAGCAGATTTACTAGAGTATCGTAGGGCTTTGAGGTCGGTTCATCTGGAGCACACATATCATACAACCTCTCGTGCATTTGAGGTGTGAGAGCATGTAATAGTATGTACACTTGTAGTGTGTTATCATCAGTACCTTTCAACTTCATAAATGTTTCCAGACGTTTCACAAAATTTCATTACAGTGTAATCATTAACACATTTACTGCAATGATCATGTTAAAACATAAAAACCATGTTTGATTCTGTGTAAGGGTTTTGAGTACTAGTACGCCTGGCACAGTGGATGCGTTAAAAAAAGGTTCAATTAACAGAACCATTGTACTTTTTTTTTTAGAGTACATAAGGTTCACCAGTTGTAAGCGTCTCGGTGCCCCCAACAATTTAAGTAAGGCTTATACTTACTGTAATATGCTGTGACTTTTACGTATAGTACAGTCTCTTACCTGGCCTTTGACCAGGGCCAGTCTACCATAGGTGCAAACTGTGCATTTGCACAGGGCGCCAAGCCAAGGGAGCGCCAAAAAAATAAAAAACGTTTTAAAATAATTTTTTTTACATTCAAATAGAGCGCTTCCCTGTCATATGTATATTGACATTGAAACGATTATTAAAAGCAATCCCTCACTATTCATAACACAGGTTTGCACAATGTACTATCATGGTACTATGTAGTGCGTAGCAGCCACTGTTCTAGAGGTTGGCTACGCTGGTAGCAGCCCCCCCCCTGCACGACTCACCACCCGGCCAATGCCCCTACAACTGCCCCTATTTCTTTGATTGGCTGTATTCACGAATGTAGCCCGGCAATGTAATTTATATAAAATAACTAACAAGGTTTTAAAGGCACTTTAAACTCAGTTGATTATCTTACAGATTTCATTATAAGCTTAAAACTGAGATCACTAAGTAGCATGTGTTTTCAAAATAATATCTTCAAAACTTATTTTAGGTCAATGAGTGGTGTCACAAGATAAGGAAAGAGGGCTACCAACTAGATCGCCAAATTCGCTGTAAGTATACCTATGCTGAGCTTGAGCTCAATCTCCTAGATGTCTACAGGGCAGGTTTACTAACTAAGATTTTGGTTTGGTACTAACATTACTTTCCATTGTAGGATGGAAAGTCAATGGTACTAAGCAGTGTTGAGAAATCACGTACTATTAGCAATGAACTACTGTTAGATGTTAGATTGAGGGGATCAAGTGGTCAGGGACTGGTTACCCTTATGCACGTCTGCCTCGTCTGCCGGGCATATTGCTACCACCGGAATGAAAGGAAGTCTGGATTCAGGAGAGGATGGGACGGGTTCGGCTGACCAGACAATCATGAGAGAGTGCGACAAGCAAGCCCGCTGACAACCACTTAGGGGACTCTAACCCCCAAGACATGGAGAGCCTTGCCAACACTCGGGGAACCGTTCCCCCCAAGATTATGGCAAGCCTCTCCTGAAGTCCCGGTCTACCCCTAAAATGATATCTGATCCAACCTCCCCTGGTGGGGAACGGAGCGAGTTCTACATGTGGAAAACTACAAAGCTGCCCAGTAATTTTGTGAACAACCCTTTTTTGATGTACCCCAGTATAAAGTAATCTGAGCAGGTACTAACCAGACAGATACTGACTGGGGGGATGAACTACTGTAGTTTGCTTCATTTTTTGTAGCGTGGAGTAGTAGTATTACTTTTGTCCAGAAGTAGTTGGTTTATTTTTACTATAAATCCTTTATAGCTAATATTTGCACATTTTCAGCTCACAATATGACATTAGCTTTATTGACAACTGTCTTAGTTTACAAGGTCAAAGCTATTTGTAAATATTTATGTATTGTAGAATTATTAGGCCATTATGTTATAGCTAAAACTATTTGTAAGGGCATCCCTACTTATGATGAGCCATAAGATGAGGCCTGGTCCTAACTCATATACGTTTTTAAGTTGCTAATAGAGGGACCTGCAGGGCATTTATTTATGTTCAAGTGCCTGATGTTAGGTTAAGTTGCGCTAGAGTTTTCATGAATACAGAAATGTAAAAAGAATTGCACCACAGAGAAAAAGGAACCTATTCCCTCACTTTTTGCAGTATTTTTAAGTTTCGGCCTATAATTTAACATAATTTGTTTCAGCTATTCAAAGAGAAGAAGAAAAAGTGAAACGATCTATGAAAGAAGCGGCAAAAAAGGGTGATAAGGATGTATGCGTGGTTTTAGCCAAAGAAGTATTAAGAGCTAGGAAAGCCATCACAAAGATTCAAACTTCAAAGGCTCATTTGAATTCAATACAGTTACAGATGAAAAATCAATTAGGTATGGTTGTTTCATACATCTCATGTAATAAGTAAATTATTTCTCCTTTTAAATAGGCAAAATCTTTCTGTTTCAGTTTGATTCTGGAATTAGGAATATTTAAATAAATAAATGTATCTATGTGTAAAATCATGTATCTCAATCGTCCACTAATTGATCTAAAATTTTGCATTCATCCACATCTAGATTCCTTTCCAACATACATAACTTACATTCGTACTATTCCCATTTACTCGAATTTTCCCAGTCTATCCCTGTTAGTCTGGTTCTCCAATATCCCAATAGTGTGCCAAAAACCTGTTTGAACTGTAAAGTGCTTCTGCGACCAAAACTGATTTTAGACGAGCTTTGAAGGCTCTGGGGCACTTTGGATCGAATTTGAAAGTCTGTTGACAAACTGCTCCCTGCCTGGAGATTCAAGTGTCAAGTTCTGTGTCTCCCAGTTTGATAGATCTCCCTGTCTCTGGTTTCGTAAGAGTCTTCATCTATTCCTCTTACAGAGTCCCATTTACATTTCAAAAAAAGAAAAATTTTTCTAAAATTTAGAGACTGGGTAAAGTCTGATTTAATCTTTTGAATGCAGGTCTGCACGACTCTCCATTGCAGTTTTGCTATTGTTCGCACTGCTTGTTTTTGAAGAATGAACACTCTGGAAAAGTTTGTGCTTGAGCAGCCTCCCCACAATGTTTGCCCGTAGGCCAGGTGTGGGTAGATCAGTCCATAATAAGCCGTCATCAGTACCTGAGTGGGGCAATATTCAAACAATTGCCTCAAAACATAAATGGCCGAGGCTAATTTTGAGCAGACACCGTCTACGTGACAATCCCAAGTCAACCCGCCATCAAGGTGTATTCCAAGGAATTTTGTCGAGTAGACATCTTCAATCACAGTTTCATCCAACATGACTGTAGGACTACAATCTGAGATTGACTGTCGCAAACAAAATTGTTTCAATTGTTTTAAATAAAAAGTTGATGTTAGTGACTGCTTTGAGTTTTCGGAACATCATTAGTTGTTGACTTCGAAGAGTTTTTTTATCAGTTTTATTTCTATCTTTCAGTTTCAATTTGGCATTTTTAGCATGGTTTTTAAAAACTGTATTACCACAGGGTGAAGTAAAAAAAATAATTCTTTGTATGTAGGAACAACCAAACTCAAAATAAGATTAAATTGCAAGGGTTGGTTGTGAATTAGATTCAAGGCAAACACTGGTCTATCATTGGTTTATTGGGCTAGCTCCGGTTTTTACTGAAAAGGTAATCCCACCTCCATTGACTCTTCACATTTAGGAACATCTTGGATACACTCCCTGACAATATTAGAGTTAATTAGCCGACAGTCTAGGGCTGATTGGCTGCCTGGGAACTTGAGAAGATTACCTTACTATTTGTTTACCCTGTGTACCTACGGATAGCTTTAAGTGCGTTTAATTAAGAAGGGCAAATATTTCCGCATGGATACTATGCAGAATTTCCCTAAGCTACCTGAAAGGTTGCATCTGGGGTTGACCCTGTTTCATCACCACTCGTGCATGTTTATAGTACAATTTTTTTTACAAACATTTTACTATTAAATCTAATTATGGTTGTTAATGTATCAAAATAAAATCCTTATAATTGAAGTACTTTTAGATGTCAAATTAAATAAATGGATTACAATTTCTGTTTAACATAGCGGTGAAAATAATATTTTTCTTGGTTTTACCTTTTATTAACTTGATCCTTTTTGTAACAGCAACATTGCGAGTGGCTGGGTCTTTACAGAAGTCAACTGAAGTCATGCAAGCAATTCAAAGACTTATCAATGTGCCTGAGGTTGCCGCCACTATGCGAGAACTTTCGAAGGAAATGATGAGAGTAAGTCTAGTTTAGTAGTCTGTCAGCTTGATGAAACTTGTTGCTCGGCAGCATGGTACAGTCTTTCGTTCAATGGTTTTCTAAGTCCAGATTTTTTTACAGTTAGACTTTTAAGACAGGATTTCCGAACTTTTAGATGACACATGGATTAATTCAAATCTAGAGACAAGTATAAAAGTCAAGTAACTTCGAAGTGAACAGAATTTTTCTGGGAAAATTTACAGATCATGGTGAATGTTCTTTCTAAATCTTGTAGCCAAAAATTTGTATAATATGTAACTTATGATCCCCATGCACAAAAATCTAGAAAAATGTTATATTAGTAAGCAAACTGTTTACATTATTCTTTTCACAACACTATATTCATTACATAAAGTAAATTCATTTCATTATTCTTTTCACAACAAATAGTTTGTATTATTCCTTACATGTTTGGTTTGCAAGATAGTAGGCAAGATTGGAGGCCGGCGCAGAGTAGCGTTAATTTTAAATCACACTTAGCAGTGCGGGAGGCTGATATTCAATTACAGTACAGTAGACGCTCGCTCGAACGGACCTCGCTCGACCGGATTTGGGATGGTCCGGACCATCCCTCGGTAAAAGAAATTTAAATAAAAGAAAAACATATTTTGTTGTTACATACAGTATTTTTTAACATCAACGTTAAACGCTAGAAATTTAAACAATATTTAATGACAATATAGTGCACTAACGTCACGTTGACAATACCGGAGGTACGCAGAAACGCAACTGAGTTCTGAGTTTGCGAATCGATGCTGGGGTTGTCAGGATACACCACGCAGACTGGAGCAGGGAGTGGATCGATAATGTAGGGCTATCTACTGCGCACCGGCGAGTCACCCGTCCCCGCGCCTGCACTGTCACAAATGTAAACAACAGTGAGTCACTTGCAGCTGATTCGTGATGTGATATCTGTATTGTGATAACTTGTGTTAGTCTGTGTCGAGTGATTAAATTGTGTGATTACGATGGCAGACAAAAAGGCAAGAGAGTGTACATTCGTATGGAGGAATTTTATTAAAATTAGAAACCTTTTTTACTGTAAATATGAATTGTACATACATTGTGGAAATACAGTATTTTGAACGAAATAAATACATTGTTGAACGTTAAATGTGTTTTTATTTTGTAAGACCTTCAGTGTGAGTACTGCCTGTGAGAGTGAGTGGTTTTAAGGTGTGTGGCTCAGCCAAACACGTCAGTAACCGATCTGGACTTCAAATTACGTCATCTTGAGTCTATTTTAATCGATCCTAACGCACCAGGATATGCTTATCGGTATCCTCCCGATCGTCCGGATTTTTTGAAATCCGGATTACCCTTCCGCCACATTATTCTGTTCTATCGAGAGTCTACTGTATTTTAGTATGAATCATCTTATGTGTTTTACAAATCAAGTTTTGCTACATCATTGTTGGATACAACTGTTATTCATTACTTGTATACTATTTATTTATTTATGTACGGTTGACACTAATTTTCAAGAATTTGACACGCTTTGATATAAGTCATATAATAACAATTATAATGAGAATAAATACTAGAATTCACAAGAAAAGGCCTTAATGGCTAAAGACTATTAGGTACAATGTAAGTAAATTAGTAAAACAAAATTGTGCAGGAAAATTGGCTCTATATTGATACAATATAAATATCTTCATCATTGTACTAAATGTAAATTGCTATTTAACACTAAATAATGGATTACACTTCAAAAAATAACACTTAATAATACTGGCTAACCCTGCAATAATTAATACAAAAATACTAATAACACTACAGTAAAGAGTGAAATAAAAATGTGCATATGAGTGTACAAACAGCAACGTATTGATCTGATGAGTGATGAGAGAAGCATTGACGGGAATAAATCAATGAAATTTCATTGTCATTAAGTTTGTACAAAATAATAGACAAAGTCACACTACATTACAGGTGAAGTTACGTATTCAATCCAGCTTCAAACAACAATACAATTAGACGCACATAATAAAACTAATAAACGTCACAGATATGGCATTTTAAGTATATAAATAACTTAGAACTTACTATCAAAAAATTCAGGTAATGAATAAAACGGTTTTTTACTAATATATGAAATAGTTTACTCTTAAATACTGTAAATGATAATGTTGTGAGATTGTGTATTGTTGTGAGATTTAGAAAGCCTATGAAATGGAACAAGCCTATGCATGGAACTCACAATAGACTCTTTTTAGCCAATGAGGAGCCAATGCGCCCGCCATTATTATTGTTCTTGAGGTAGAGCAGTAGGTCTTTATGCAGAACTATTAAAATTATCTAGTGCAAAATAATGTACTAACACAGCAGTTACAAAATAAAGGATGTGAAAACGCGGATTCACAGCAATAACGTTTCGTGCTTGTTCTGGTCCTCTGTGGATCCACGTCAATGATGCCCAAAAGGTTAAATTTAATGGCTAAGCAACTGAAAAACGTTATTTTAGATTTTAAACTTATGTGGTTTGACATAATTGAAATAAAACCTTTTGGATTAACCACAATGAAAACAGTATTTAATTACAAAATGTTTCGACAATGCTGTGATAGTCATCATCAGTTGTACAGAAGAGAAAAATAAAATAATTATATACATAGAATAAAAATTATTTGAAACAAACAATAATTTTTTTTATTACTGTTCGTTTCAAATCATTTGTATTCTATATATTTGTAATTATTTTATTTTTCTCTTCTGTACAACTGATGATGACTATCACAGCATAGTCAAAAAATTTTGTATTAATTAAATACTGTTTTCATTGTGGTTAATCCAAAAGGGTTTATTTCAGAAAAAAGTTAAGTTTAACTAAATACAATTAATTCACCATAATGTACACTAGGACAAAATGGATACAAACATTTAGAATTTTTAACACAGAGGTTTGCACTACCAAATGACTTGTTGCTTTGCCCTTTTCAGGCTGGTATTATTGAGGAGATGCTGGAGGAAACAATGGAAGACGTGATTGGTGATACTGAAGAGTTGGAAGAAGAGGCCCAAGAAGAAGTTGATAAGGTTTGTCAATATATTTATTTTATTCAAGAAATGTTGTACTATTGGTGTACAGTTATATCCAGATGTCATGACAATGGGTCTCCAGGTTACTTTACTAGTAGACTATTAAACTGGGAATCCTTGCCACTTTGACAAGTAAGCCGAATCCATTTTCAAGGCGGGCAAGTAACCGTGAGTGGAGCATTTATAAAACAACTTTCCACCTCTACGCTTGTGTAACGCAACTCGTTGCCA
Source organism: Matsumurasca onukii (assembly GCA_018831715.1). Lineage (NCBI taxonomy): Eukaryota > Metazoa > Arthropoda > Insecta > Hemiptera > Cicadellidae > Matsumurasca > Matsumurasca onukii. The sequence continues at coordinate 12,914,344 of CM032062.1, forward strand.
CTCCAGTGGACCCGAGCTGTGTCCTTGGCTTGTTCTGTTCATCTATAGTGACTGTTTTAGCTAGGCAGCACTGTTTTAACAATTCTTTTTGTGATGGGAAGTTTTAGAGAACAATGCATCTTGTGCTGTGAAATTTTGGTTTTCTACTTGGTAAAAACGTTGCTGAAACTGTGTAACTACCGTTTCCCCACCCTGAAGTTGCTACTACACTACGATGTCTGTCCAATAAGTTCGCGAGCTGGTTCAATATGGCAGCCTTGAGGCGAGGTAAAGCTCCGCCCACTACATCACTAGACATCCAATGAAGCGTCAGTGCTCATTTGACAGTCAAGCTGTCAGTGTTAGTTCATATTTTATTGGTTTTTGCCGTTCGTCAAAAATTAGAGATTGATCAAATCACTTAAAAATGACTCAACATAAAGTTGATCCAGTGGTGCCCTCTCATCACCACTTTACATTTTGGAAAAAGGGAAAAGTCACAGGAGGTAACAAGATCTGGCAAATAGAGTGGGTGGTCAAGGAAGGTGATGAAATTTATTTCCAAAAATTCACGAAAAATCAAAACAGAATGTGCAAAGGCGTTGTCATGGTGATGGATCCATCCATCCCATCGCCATGAACAAATTCAACCTCACACGACGCATGTGATCTCTCAAGCGCCTATGGACGTCAACATTGAATTCAGATGTCATTGTTTGACTAGGAGGAAAAAAACTCATGTAGTGGGTGGAGCTTTACGTCGCCTCAAGGCCGCCGTATTGAACAAGTTCGCGAACTTATTGGACAGACCTCATATAATCTGTCCGTTTGTCACTTTGGCTTGTCCAGTATATTCCAGCACTAATAGCACTGACATGTTTCAAAATTTTTACGTGTTTGTTATTGTCAAAAAAACAGACTTTTGCAGCCACTTCAAGAAGAAAACGAGGCCGGAAAATTCAGGTTTCTATTTAAATTGATCTCCGCCGCCACTATTATGAATTTTAAATCTACCTAATAGATAGCAACTTGAAATGTTCTAACCACCAGCTAGATTTGTGACTCTCCATTCCCATACCTATTTTTGTTAGTTTCTCACCAATAACTAAAATATTCTTACATACAAATTTACTGTACTCAGAGTAATCAATATTTATAATAATTATTACGATGTTTTAACCAATATGATTATAATCGAAGTTCCTTTGGAAAAATGAAATATCCATACCGTCAGCATGGTAAAACCCAAGCACGAGACCATGAAATGAGCACCAATCCTGACTCCGCCCCGAAAACGTTTTGAGAGTTTTTTCACTCTTTATGTATCTACCTACATATGCGTATCATCACTACAGGTCACATTTTTTTGTCTGACATCACCAAATCTGGTACAAATGTTCCTTTTGTAAATATCATGCCAATGGCGCTTAAGTGCTTAGCTGCGTGTTGGCCTGGTTATTCAATCCTACAACTATACAACAAGGCTTATCAGTGCCATATTGTAGTGTGGCATGTAATTGACATATTTTCTAGTGCTTTATTCTTACTGCACTTTGCAGTGATTTGCAATACTTGGTATTGTTAGGGACAAACTTATCAGCAAGGTAAAGCGAGGGATGTGTGTAGGTTCTATGGGAGCTGACGGCCGGTGCGCTAGGCCAGGCCCCCTCTGCTGTTGCGGACACGCTCCCTGCCTCTGCCTCGTCTGTGGCCGAAGCTGCCTCCGTCGACGTAGAGGAAGACCAAGAGGAACTCAGAGAAATGCAAAACCGCCTCCAAAAACTACGCAGCTAGTCTCGTTTCTCGAAATATTTCAGACACCATTTAATATATTTTACTTAATGAACTATTTTTGTTATTGTTTTATATTGTTAACTTATTTTAAATTTTAAAAGCATTCTTTTAGGTTTATAATTATTTATAAGATGATGTTGTAGGCTTATTACTTATGACATGTATATATTTTGGCATTAAAAGTATTACTAGTTCAAAATTGAGAACCCTGCGATATATATTTAAAAACTGTACAGTTGTGAAATACCTGTATTTTTACTATTCTAGCTTTTACATGTACATTGTAGTTTAAAGTAAAAGTTAAAACACTGGCATTTTGGTTGATGAGTTGATAAAAAATTGGCGTCTGTGCTTTATAGTTACATGTAGCAACCGAGCAGTGGTTAGAGAGGACCTATTTATTTTATCGCTAATAAGGGATAAATAATATCTCCATAACCATATATAATTGAAATTCTAAACTATACACAATATTACAATAAGTAATTTAGTTACTAGGCAAAAAATTCAGTAACTCTTTTTATTAATTTCAGAAAAATCTAGCCCAAATTGAAAATTAGTTTTAATTTTTATTACCAAACTTTGTAAAACATGTTCATTAGAAATTTGCTATTTTGACTAGTTGTGCACCGAAGGGGTGAGAAACTATAAAACTGTTGAATTATCCAATATGTAATAAAGGATTTTATCACAAAGAGGCATTGGAATTACACTAAATACTGTTCATTCAATGAATTAAGTGTTACCAAGTAAGAAAACGCAGTGTTACTGTACAACATAGCTTGCATACATGATTTCTAATACTAAATGTTTTTAAATATTTCTTTGTTTGTAATACTTTTTATTATTAAGTCATCATGAAAGGTATCAAACTATTGAGTTTTTGCTGTAATAAGTTTTAACTTTAAATAAGAAGTGATTAATAAAGTGAAACATGTTACGCTAGTTTTGATTATTAAAAAAACAACTATATTGGCCTATAAACTTAATTATCCTTCTCATATTCTAGTGAGTTTCTTGTGATTTCAATAAGTAAATCAATGGCTTAAATGAAATTCATAACTTTTTAAAATAAAAGTCTTCATTACAGTTACCTTGGTTGTGGTGCCTGTAAATCCTATGGTGCAGGTTGTAGCCTAGATCTACAGGAGATAGATCACCGTAGGATCTACAGGCACCACAACCAAGGTAACTGTAATAAAACAAGGTCCTACAGCTGGGAAAATAGAAAAGTATTAAAAGTGTTCAATTAGAATATTGGATGGTATTTTCCTTTAAGTTGTCTAGTCAAACAGGTATAAACAAAACAAATAATCTTGACTCGTTTCACCACTATATGAACCACACGGTTGACCCTTGACCAAAACATCAGGTTGGGTTAGTTGATCAGCTTCCTACCGGGGCAGGGAATTTGGAGGTATGGAACACCCTTGGACTAAACTCTGGGTCCAGAGCATCTGTCCTGAAAAATGAGCATAGTACTGGTGTAAAATGGTGAGTTTTAATTGTATTTGAGCCTGTTTTCCAAGTTCGTTGTTTTACTGGGTGTTATTAAAAAATTCATGTTTCCAATGTCAACTAACGTTTTTTATTTCTAAATGGGAAACAGTAACCATGAATAAAATATTACAATAAAACCCCATTCAACCGAATCTTGTTAATTTAAATTAACTTGTAGTAAAAGAGAATTTATTTCAAAAATTGATTTTTAAAGAGTATAGAGGGTTGGTTTTATTTTCTTGGTGGTCAGCATGGCTTGTGTGTTTGCTTTAAGAGGTTGTTTTTATTTTCTTCTAGTGAGTAATCCAGTAGTATTTCTTGGTACAAAAGTGATTTTAAAAATCTGTAGTAAATATACATATATATATTTTATGTTTAATGGTAAATTAAAGTATGATGTAGTCTTAATGATACATTGTTAGGCTAAGATGTGACTTTGTCAATGATGTATAACATTAATATGGCAAATAAATTAATTATTTATTTATTTAATCAAAGTAACATGGTTATTTTCCAGAAAAGAGTACTTTTAAGGGCCTTAAATTACTAAGTTCTGATAACAATTCAAGTGGGTATATGCGTTCGCAAAAGCGAGCCAGGTTTTTGGAGAGCTTGGGAGCTGTAGAATCATCTCAAACTAATTGGAGGAGGGGGTCTATGGAAGAAAATTTCACATTATTTGACATCTCCCCCAATCTTCTAGGTCAGCGGAGGAGTCAATCTTCAGTAAGCTTTCTGAAGTAAGTTTTCCTGAAAAGTAAACTGATCAAAAAGCAATTCTTCTGAATGATCTGTTAGAAAAGCTATCTGGTGAAATTAGGTTAAGAACTTTGGGCAATTTAAGAGTATGGTTTAACACATTGATTTTCAACTCAAACCAGCAATCCCTGGCTACCTGTGAGGAATTACTGTTCATAAGGTTGTTGGTTGGTTTATGATAAGATAGAACTGCTGAGTCAATGGGGGTGGTATTTTTTTCTCAAAGTCGGGCTGTGGTAATGACCCGGTCTCCGCAGAGCATGTTAAGCTACTAGTTTCTGTGCAATAAATGTTTAAAGTTGTCATATAATCACTCAATATGTACAAGAAAACTAATACTGTTTAAGTTCAAAAGGCAACTTAAATATTTATCAAAAAATAAATTTGGTCAATCAACGAGGAAATAACAAAAAAATCAATATTAAAATGGGGTTAAAATGGGCCATTTCAATTTGAATTTTTTCGTGATTTGAAAAGTAACTAATTTGAATTTTTTTGTTAATTTCAAACTTGAGGGCGCAAGATTTTGAATCAGATAGCTTATGTTAGTAATAAGCCACTATTAGCTCATTAATGAGTAATGACTGATGTAATTGTGTTTTTAATAGAATCTATGTTAAAACTGAAAAAATTTTGGTAGTAAGTAGTAACTTGAATGATAAAAATACTTTCCTAAAGTGATAAATCATACTAGTTTCCTATGTTTCCCTGCTTATCATTGTGTCAGCCATTACCTTATCGTCTCACTAACCATTGCCGTGACTTCAGTGTCCTTTCTAACAAGATTAACACTCATTTAACTTGACGAGTTGCTAAACAAAATGTATAGAACAGGAATATATGTTTCTACCTTTACTTTGATGGTAAGTAGTTAGTTTGTTCCATTCTTAGTTAAGTAGTTAAAACATGTGTTTTATTTTTAAGCTCCTGCATAAGATTTAACTACAGTATCTTGATTTTCAGATTTTTAGTTGTAAGTTAATAATTGCTCTTTTGGAAGCAAATGTGTTCTGCTTATTTGTACATACTGATTTTGAATACAAAACAACAACTTAAAAGAGCCTTTTACTAATCTAAAGTAAAATGATTTTATTTTAGATTTCAGGTTTCTTGGCTGTTATTTTAGGAGTCTACATAGAGTTTTTATACTTTTCCGGCTTGGAAGAGCTTTTTTGGCAGTACCTCTTTTTCAACTCTCCTACAATTTTGGTTTTAAGTGGAATTACTACTGTGCTATTAACATGGATGTTGTTAGTGGACCTTAAACAAAATGACCAGTTTGAAACATTCACGGTGAGTTTTTCCTTATATTCTTAGTTTTAATTTGAATGATATTTGATTAAAATGAGTAACTTGGTAAAAGAATACTTGAAAAAGATTTATCAACTAATCTTTTGAAGTATAGCAAATCACTGCTAACCTAGTTTAGTTTTAAATATCTCTAAAAACAGAAAGTAAGATCCGACTAGCCAGCACTGACGCTGAAAACACATATTTGAAACGTCGAAACCAAGTAAGAACATCGGTAAGATTGGTTTGCAGTTTGGGGCCACTGTGAAGACGTGTCATTCAAAGATTGTCCTGAACTTGTAGGAAATGTGGCAGTAAATACAACTCTCAACTTTGTAATTAAGCTGGAAGATCGTAGAACACCGTGATGAGGCACAGAGTAGATTGGAATGGTTTTTTCATTATCCAAAGTGACTTCGACCATGTGATTGAAGTATTTGTGCTCATTTATGAAATTTGTGTACAGATGTTGTATTCCTGGTCAGATGAGAGACGGATTTGAAGAGCTTGTAGCTTTTTGAAAGCAGATGACTCAGATTTTCCAAGGTTTTCAACGGGTTGTTTCAAGGGTAATTTTACTTAGTTACAGCCAAATAGTTTTTTAGTGAGGATATAAAAAAATGTTCTTCACACATTTGATTGTCAGATAATAAAGATAGCTTGATTTCTACTTGGACCCAAAATCTTTGGAGCAGCTCATCAACTTTGTTTTCAATTAAACCGTGATTTATCCACGATTTTGAATTGACATTTCTTTCTCCAGTAGAGCCAGATAATATCCAACCAAAAATGATGGATTGAACAATGGGAGTGGAAGGTGGACCTTTGACCATATCATTCAGTATGATAGTACCGTAGTTGTCTGCGCTTAGAATTAGATCTATGGAACCTGGATTAACACAATTTATTTTACAGGGAATAGGATCTTGATTAAACTATTTTTCTTCTTCGTTTCCACCATTGTTTGACATTTGTCGCAGCAAGTTATCAACTTTTCTATACCCTCTTCATAGAAACATAATACCAATGGGGAGAGCCATTTCTTAAAGTAATATAATAAATAAAGCGTTGTCAAAGCGGCGCCCTCTAAATTCCACTTCAAGTGCAAAAACAGCTGGAAATTAGAAGGTGCAAGATCAGGACTGTACGGCGGATGGTTAAGCTTAATAGTCAATAGTCAAATAGCTTTATTACATTATCATTGAGATAAGTACATAGGTGTCAAAACTTAAAACTAGTTACAAGAATATCTTGATGTTGCAGTCGAGTCTTAGGTTGTTCCCTGTCTCCAGCCCAGAAATTCGTTTATGGAGTAAAATGGTCTGTCCGTCAACCATTTCGTCAGTGTTGTCTGCAGCTTCTTTCCTTGGAGCCTTTTATGTCGTCTGGTAGAGCGTTGAAGAACTTCCTGCCGCTGAATGATGGTTTCTTTTCGAATCTGGATGTATGGTGCGAGGGTAGGGTGAAATTTGATGCATATCGAGTGTTGTACCCATGGATATCTTGGCCTCGTTCAGGATCCTTCTTTTCAACAAAGAGAATTACTTCTTTGATGAAAAGGCTGATTAGGGTTCCTATGCCTGGAAATTCATCTCTGCAGCTTTCTCTGGAAGCCAGTTCTGACATTATTCTAATGGCTCTTTTTGAAGATACAGAATTTTATTCAGGTTAATAGGATGTTCCCCCATATTATAAGGCCATATCTCATATGTGACTCAAACAGTGCATGATAGGCGATTTTTGTTGTGGCGTCGTCGCTGATACTCTTGATCCGTTTTAGGACATAGAGGCTGGAGTTTAGCTTTTTACAAGACTATCAACTTGTTCGTTCCATTGCAGGTTACTGTCGATGGTCATACCAAGAAACTTAGTATGATCTTCAATTTCTCGTGGTATGGCTGGAACTGTATATGTCTTCTTCCAAAACCCAGTTGTTTGGTTTTCCCAGCGTTGACTACTAGATCATTTTCATGACAGTATTGGTAAGCCATATGCAGTGCAATGTATCTATGGAGATTATCGGCGAGGGTTGAAATCAAGCGTGTTGTATCATCTGCATACATCAATGGGGAGCAATATGTGCCTAGGTATTGAGGCATGTCATTTGTTAGGGTATGAACAGAACTGGGCCTAGTACAGAGCCTTGAGGTACTCCTCTGTTAACTGGAAGGGTTTTACTTAACTTCTTGAGTTAACCCATTTGTAAGGGGTTTAATTTGACAACTTGGCTTCTTCCTTCCAGGTAGCTTTGGAACCATGCTCTTGCCTGTCCTTTTATTCCGAGCTGCTCTAGTTTTCCGAGAATAAGGTCATGACCCAAACAGTCGAAGGCTTTGCTAAAGTCAAGCATAATGCTAGTGACCATATTTCCATCTTCCAAAGCGTCGATAATGAACTCTGCCAGTTTGACAATGGCTGTTGTTGTTGACCTTCCTTTGATAAATAACAAGAATTGTATTGAAAGGGTTAGACTACCAGTACCAGTAGAATAGGAATATGCATTGTCATGGATTGACACAATACCTGTACTAAGTCAAGTAAAAATATCTTTAATACGTTATTATCAAGCTATGTACAATGTCACATTCCATGTATTTTTTCCTGAAGCCAAAGTTTTCTCGATAATAGCCTGCATTTATTGTTTTCTTTCAACCTGTGTAGGTAGAAAATCAACTAGCAGAATGCCCTTTCTGTTTTGAGAACACCGTCCGTGCACATGATATGATTTTTATCTTGTTGACAATGACAATGTTGTTTTGAACTTTTGTTTTTTGGAGGATTCTTAGAGTCTCTACTTCATCAGTTGTTATTTAGACTCTGGAGTGGTATGACAAACTCGAGTTTCATCACCTGTAACAATATTGTTTATAAGAACTCTTCTCCTTCCTCACTGTAAGGGTTGAGTAAAATCAATGCACTGCCAAGTAGCTTCTTTTGTGTTAATCCGTAAACATTTCTGGGACACACCTTGCGATAACTCAAACAACTAACAACAATCCCATGGAAAATATATTTTGAAATTTGTAATAATTCATCAAAACTATTCTTATGGTGAAAATATATATGGATTTGTATGGTTTACACAAATATTCTCATTCTATTTTTCAATCAATTCATCACTCTCAACAGATTGCTGTGAGCCTCGTCATGAACATTTGTCGTAGCAAGTTATGTTCGCACACCATTGAATTGTCAAACCCATTCTTTTATCATTCCTTAACTGATAACTTGTTCTCTATAACATTCTGTAAGTTGGCAATAAATTTCAGCAGGCTTCATTTTCCTTGCGCTCAAAATTCGTTTAACAGAATGTGTTCTGCCTGCTTTACAGTCTGTGGGATGAGAAATTGTTTTAAACATTTAATTTTAAAAATATTTATTGCACACTAACTAATGTAAACACAACAAAATGTTGTTTTAACTATGTCAGTTGTTCAACAATGAACCATCTTCTTGTATTAATTAACACTTAGCTCTCAAAGTGTGAAAGTGAACCACTCAAATTTCTAATGCATTTTTACCAGTAACTATTTTGTCACAAACCTCTCTGCTGCTCTGTATTAAGTTTTAATTCGAATGTATATTTTAAAAACTATAACATTTCCAGATCAAAATCATCATAGTGCTTATAGTATTTATTGATCTGATGTATGGTTTGGGCAGTATAATTGCATTACAAGAAATAAAAGTTGATGTCCCAGCTTCACTAAACTACTCATTGAACACGTTATCAACACAAGGATCTGAACAAACTTGGAACTACATGCAATCATATGTAAGTTGGTGAAGTATAAGTTACAAAACTCAAAATTTGTTCTCACTTTTTCTCAACTTAAGGAATACATCACAGAAATACTCTAAATTTGTTATTAAAAGACCCTTTATATGATGATATTTTATCAAGCAAGAAATACACTAGGAAACTAGATGATGGCTCATTTCAAACCTTGAGTTTCAAGGTAGGGAGAAACATGATATAAAAACAAAGCACCATTGGAGTAGAGCCGTAATGACTTCCTATGTTCTAATGTTGTCATTATAGGAATATTATTACGGTGTTAGCAGTTGGAAACAAGAATAATAATAATATGTTTATTGTACACATTCTTTACAAAATAAATTGTTTCAATGACAGAAAAAAAAGTTAAAAGAAACAACAAAACAATGTTAACAACAAAATCCTATGACCACTGGTAAGACCTTGGAAGGAAAGTGCAGAGTATAATTTAAATAATTTTCAATAGCTATCAAAGAAAATTCTTATGCGCTATGAAGCATTTTTTGAATTAAGTATTTTTAAGGTTATTTTTATTGTATCAACACGCAGCTTTTTATATATTGTCAGGTAATTTATTGTATAATTTTAGGCTGGCCGATGGGAAGCTTATCATAAATATAGGTCTGTGATAATTTGGCCTAATTGATTGGTTTCTAATATTGTATGTATAATTTGGTTGCTGGTCAAAGGAAAATTTTGATAAAAAGTAACAATACGATTGCCGTGTCAAAAATGTATTGAGGCATGATAAAGGTAAAATTGATAAAGTTTTAAATGATTCCTTGCAGGAATCCTGATAATTAAGACGAGAGATAAAATTTTCATTGCTGTCTTTGCAAAAAAAAAACTCTTTGGGTTTTTGTTCCAGAGCAGTTACCCCACAAAGAGACTCCATAAGAAATATAGGGATGAATTATTCAAAATATGCTAATTTTGAAACATCTTGAGTACAATAAAATGACAGCCTCCTTAGTAAAATAAGCCCTTAGACACTTTATACAAACTGAGTCATGTTGATCCCATGTCAGTTTTTATCTATGAATAGACCCAAAAATTTGGCGCAGTCCAGTTTCTTGAAGGAACTATTATTTAGTTTGAAATTAAATTTATGGCTATTGCAGTTGAACCAAAATTAATGTAGTATGTTTTATTAAAATTGGTACTTAAATCAAGATTTTTGGAAATACTCAGCAATTGTTAGTTCGTCAGCGGCAAGTTTTGAAGATCAGCAGAGAGCTGTTTCCATTAAAACTAGTGTAATGTCTTCGTCAACATACTGGATAATATTGCAGTTGCTTTTGTCTAATGTAATTTCTTTGCATTTGTTAACATAAAGAATGAATAAAATAGAGGCCAAGAATGGACCCTTGAGGGACACCGTGTGTTGCGTCTACGACTTTTGATCATTTGTTTTCAATTTGTACCCAGGTGAGTTCTATTACTCAAATAGGTTTTAATCCAATTATAGCGATTCCTCTGATCCCATAAGAATATAAGATATCAAGAAGCTTAGCATGGTTTAGGCAATCCGAATGCTTTAGTTAAAGTCAAGAAAGACACTTAAAGTTTTTCTTTTTTTCATCTAAATTAGAAATGGTAAACTCTATAAACTCATGTATAGCATCTAGAGTACTTTCCCTTCAGTAAATCCATACTGAGATTCCAGAAATGATTGAAATTGCTTTTAAAACGAATTTATTCTTAATAAGAACAGTTTTAAATAGTTTACTGAAACAGGGTAACAGAGATATTGGTCTATAGTTACTCATTACTAAGAAGACCCTTTCTTAAAAATAAGAATATAATTTTGGCTATATTTTAAAAGTTAGGAAAAAGCTCCATTTACAAATGAACTGTTAATTAGAAGAGTTAATGGATCTAATATTTCCATGTAACATTGACAAAGCCAAACTGACAACCATCAATATCAGTTGACTTTTTGGATGGCAGGTTTTTAATAATGACATAAGCTCAGTTTTTGCGGTTTATAAATAAACTTACAATATATTGTTGTAAGTTCAAATATTGTTTGGCACTGTACAGTATTGCATTTAACTTTATAGAAGTTATGTCATACTGTATGTGTTTAATAACAAACCAGCGCTCAAAATTACGCAGACTATACAACGCCAGTTATCACGCTCAACAATTCTTTGAACAAAACACATCCACTCAGTGGGGTAGCAAGCAACACACTGACAGTACGAAATGGTGAGTCATCATTTTGTTTTGAACGGATGACCGTACTGTAAAGGCCTGGTCGGGGTGGAAGGATCAGTGTCCTATTGTTACACACGTAATACTGCCAAAACCATCTGTGTACGGCCCGTCATATCTGCATGCGTTAATATCACGGCTGTTTGTTATTGCTGAAATTTTGCATTACATCATTTCTTACATTTAAATATAAAATATTAGTAGCTCAAAGTCAATATATGACATTATAAGGTCAATATACAAAAAAATGCACCAATATTTGCCAAAAATCAGCTTAATCCGAATTTTTGCTAATCCTAACAGGGTTCGGTCGAATCAGTTGGATTAATGAACTCTGAATAATAATAAAAAATAAGTACCATTCGATCTACATTAGGTCAGAGATGTATTAAAGTATATGCCGCCTGTAGTAAGGTTTGCTGCCCCCCTTGTCAGTGCAAATCCGATCTCACTAAAATTTACCCTTAATAATAATCTTGAATCATTAAATCATTGGGAATGATTAGGTCATTAATTAATAGCCCAATGACCAATGGAAATACAAAAGGACCAACGGCAGAGACTTCCAAACCGCGGTGATGGTCTGATATGTCTAAACGATGGTGGGAGTTGATGCAGGTATCATCAGATGATCACTGGGACTATCTGAGCAGCTTTTAGACCTCAAAACCTGACCTCCATGAAGCTGGATTACAGGACCACGCCACGAGTCCCAGTATACAAAACTGTCCTACGAGCTGATTATGTGTAAAGGTTATTTTCAAATGCCTGCTGCATCAACAAATCATAACACCCTTCTTTGGGACCTTGTGCAGCTATTTTCCGCGTAAAGCGATTCTGACTTCTGATTGAATCAGTTGCAACGTGTCCAGTTGTATCTAAACAGAATTTAGAATCTCGTTTTGTGGCATGAGAACGGTCCAAAAAAACTTCTATAAAGAAGGGTCAAAAAAAGCTAATGGATTTGTTGATGCAGCAGCGTTTTGACGATAATTTTTCTACATAATCAGCTCACGTTTTTAAGGTTTTTCATTAAACACTTTTGGTCAGATCTACTATGGGTTACTTCGAACACTTTCGGTCAGGTGTTCCCTGAATACCATTAAAAGGGATTCAGTCTTGGCTTTTAATTTTAGATTGACTGTCCAGACTATTGAGACTTGAAAAACTTTTTAGTCTAACTAATAAAAAACTCTTTATCAAACATTAATCAATATAGTTATTTATATGTAAGATATGTACTAATTTACAACTTTTGCATTTAGTTTGAATGTTGTGGGGTATACGATGCTTCAGACTGGAGGAGGACTGGATCTTTGAAACCCAAAGCCTGCTGTGGAGGTCAATTGAAAAATTGTGATGGATGTCTCACTACGATTATCAGTGTGGTCAAAGATTCCGTTCATGCTGTGGAAGTCCTCATTGGACTTAATGCCTTGGTGAGAACAACACAATATCATCCTGACTGTTGTTAGTAATGAACATGAGGTTTGGTTGTTTAGTTACACTGAACAGCATTTGACCATTAACAGTCAATAACTAAACAATCACTCATATTGTTACTTTATGCATAAGATAATTAGATAATTTTGAGGACGCATAATGTTTATAAACTCTATACACAGTAGAAACTGTGAGTTTGCCAATCCTGAAAATACTTTCAAAAGTGTTGATTTTGTTCCAGGGTATCTTGGGTTCCATTGCAAGTTTGTCATCAAGATTTTCTAACTATGGGAACTTTCATCTTTGATGCGGCAATGAAGAAAGCGCATCTTTAGAACAAATAGTTACTAATATTAAAATCAGTTCTAAAATAATATTTTTCCTAAATAATAATGTCTCTCATATTTGTGATTCTAAAATAAAGTTCTTAATTTATTTTTAACTAGCTGACAAAACAAACTTTGTCCTGCCCACAAAAAACGAGTATGTTTACTAAGGTTATTTTAAAATTATCAGCTAGATGGAAATATACAACTAATAGGCATATTGGTAAAATATGCAAAATTTAATCATCAACGTTTGCAGTAATTTTCTGATTTTCCCTGTGATTTTCTTTATTTTTTTTTGTAAGAACCTTCTACAAAAAAAGGAAACTTTAAAAAATTATGAATTTGGTCTATGAAGTCATTTTACAAGTTATGCCATTACCAACAAAAACTGGATTTATTCATAGTAATAAAAATATGTTTATTGTTACATTATAAACAATATAAATTGTTTCTATGACAAGAAAAAAGAAAAAGAAAGTTAAACGAAACAACAAAGACAAAACCATTTTAACACAAAAATCCTACCACTGGTAAGACCTTGGAAGAGAATGTAATTCAAATAACTTAATGAGCTATCAAAAAGTCTTGTCACGCTATAAAGATTTTTTTAAGGTTATTTTTATTGTATCTACACCGCAGCTTTTATATTGTCAGGTAATTATTGTATAATTTCGGCCGGCTTCAATACAAGCTTATCATAAATATGGAGTCTGTGATCATTTGGCTAATTGATTGGTTTCTAATATTGTATGTATAATTTGGTTTGTTGGTCAAGGAAAATTTTGATAAAAGAACAATGAATATCAAATAAAATTGATTAAGTTTTAAAGATTCCTTGCAGGAATCATTGATAATTAAGGCAGGATAAAATTCATTGCTGTCTTTGCAAAACAAAACTTTTGGTTTTTGTTTCAGAATACCCACAAAGGGACTCCATAAGAAATATGGGAATGAATTATTCCAAAATATGTAAATTATTCCAAATTATATATATTAAGAAGAGGAAGATTCAAGACAACATAGCAGACAACCATTTAGGATTAAAGAAACATTAAGATGTAGGGTAAAATAGCTAATGAGAGTTCATTTCTGAATGTACATGTAAAAATTATATCAAGATCTGAGACGTTTCAATAAGGAATAGCAATATTGTGGATTGGAAGCAACTGACTCAAGACAATTAAAAGTTTGAAAGATTTCTCAAGTAGATGCTCTTTTATTTATCAACCAATCCAATGAAATATTCAAACCATCGGTAGGTCCCAACTTACTTGCATTTCAATAAATGTTGTTTCAACTGCTGAGTTAACTATCTGTGGTGAAGACAGAAAAACTAAACAAACATAAAGCCTGAAAAGAAAGCGTCGCCAAGATGTTCCTTGGCAAAACATGTCAATAATAAATACTTATTTTAAATCAGGTTTTCTGCTGAAACTGGGTTCTTTCTCAACTGATTTTGATGTCAATGATTACTACTAAGTAAAAATCAAATATTCTTTGTTAAAAAGTGTGCATAAACATCAACAGTAAATTCTCTGCAAATTAAACAAAAATAATTTTAATACCATTTGTCTATTTCAGTGCACTAAAGGATTAATATAAGAAAGGAGCAAAAGTTCTCCATCAAGTTACAGACCCATTTCTCTTGTGCCAGTTTTGCCAAGATACTGGAAACAATTATCTATAATCAGCTATCCAACCATTTTGAATGTAACGGTTTGCTACATAATTCACAGTATGGTTTTAGAAAGGTTGTCTACAGTAGATGCAATAGACTCTTTAATTAAAACGTTTTCAGGTTTTGAGAGTAAGAACTTATGAGCCACCTTCTGGAGAGCAAGGCCTTTGATGGTGTTGACATGATTCTCTACTAAATAAAATTAGTTTTATGGTGTTGGTGATGTAGGGAATAAACCTTCTCAAATCATACTTACAAAATCAGTCAAGTAGTATGTAGGGAAAGATAAATCTAGTGTAGCTTCTATCAAATTAGGGGTTCCCCAAGGGTCTGTTCTTGGCCCGTTTTGTTTCTAGTTATGATAAATGATCGCCACCATTTACAAAGTAATACGGTATTATCATGAGCGATACTACTTTTCTTAATTACAGTGACTTTAATGATCTTAAACTCTTAGTTGATAACACTATATCACAAGCGTCAGTGTGGTTTAGGGCTAATGGTTTTGTTAAATGATAGTAAAACACAACAAATTACCTTTAGTTTAAGGGATAGACCACCTTCTGATGATTTAAATAGTGTCAAGTTTTTAGTGTCTACATTGATTATAAATTGACATGGGAAAAACATATAAATTATATCAGTGGTAAATTGTCCAGGGTAATTTATCTTTTAAGAAGTCTTACAAATTGTGTATAACTATGTCAGATCATCTTATTTTTCATTTTTCAGAGCATACTGGCATATGGTATTTTTGCTTTGGGGTAATGTAGCCATGTTAAAGACATTTTAATTCTTCAAAAGAGCAATTAGGGTCATTTTGGCTCACAGACCGGACCCATTGTAGACCTTTATTCATCCAACTTAAAATAATGACAGTAATGCTTATATATTTATTCAGTACTAATATACATTAAAAAAAGCTACGGAAATGCACTGTAGAGATAGTGTTCATCATATAGTACAAAGTAATAAACATATTTATATTAAACACTATAGACTATCAAAATCAATCAATAGTTATGAGGTAGTTGGTCAATTATTTAATAAACTCCCAGTATCTTGTAAGATCCTAACCTTTCATTGGAACAATTTAAATTAAATATTTATGAATGGCTGTTACTTCATCATTTTATGATTTAAAAGAGTTGCTTGATTGAATGTAGAATGATTTTTTTTTTAAGTTAGAACATGTTTAAAGTAGTTTGTAAGTTTATTACATGTAATATATGTATATATTTTGTTTAGTAATTTTATTTCTCTACAGTTACAAAATGTCTTTATCAGTATCTTCAATCAGTTTTATAGTTGATGTATCAATTTTTCTCAATTTATGTATGTATATTAATGGGGAAGTGTACATTTTATTTTATTTAAACTTTATTGGCAATATTCCATTTATCATTATATGACTTTGTGTCTTTGACACACTTTGTACCTATGGCGTTAAGTGACTTTGTCTATTGCTGATTGTATATGCACAATAAAATTACATTTATTTATTTATTTATTTAAACATTGCTTACCTAAAACAAAATCTCAAATATATAACTAAAAATGTTTTTGACAAACCCATTCTTTTAGTACAAACTAAGGTGAATTGGTAAATAAGGTGAACTTTGTCTCTGAACTGATATCTTTACTGCATGTTTAATCAACAAAATGTGTTAAAACATCTTCAAACAACTCCTTTCAAAAAATGTTCAGTTTTCATTAATTTCTTAAGCTCAACCCTTAAGCCTTAAGGTATGTAGAAAAAACTCATCTGGATCAAAAATTTGTACTTTATTTGAACAGTTTTTAAAATTACAAAATTCACAACTGCAATCACCATACATCTAAGATTTTATCTTCGATTTGTTTCAAATAATCTAATAGAATCTACGACATCACGATTATCAAATTGTAAATAAATTATTACGATGAAGAAATTAAAAATACAATAGACTCTCACTAAAACAAACTCAAGATAACTAAATGCAAGTTTTCACTATGTGATAGTCAAAGCAGTTTTACTAAGGAATTGTGACGCTGAAAAGTGCCAGACCTCTTAAATTGATAATGTAAATAATGCATTCTTTGTAGAAAGCACAGAATCTGCTACAGCAAGTGGTGTGAAGTTAGATTCACAAACAAGACATATCTTTACAACTCCATTGGTTGATGTAGATTGTTACATTAAGAAGTCGATAATCCGAACGTCAATTATCCAAAAACGTCAAAAGTCCACAAACGCCTTTCCCGGAAGACAGTGCAAAAAATATGTTTTCGTCAAATACTATTTAAATATTACTAAGGATGGACACCAGAACAATATTTTTGCGAGCGAGATTAAAATATAAGTGTGTTTGGAACTGGAGCGTTCTTTATGCAACAATAAGTTGTTTACATGCGCGTAGTGGTGACTCACCCACAACAGTCCACAGGTGTGATGTACATAGCCGGGTGACTCACGCAGTGTATTGTGGCAGCACACTGCCAGTGACCTCCAAGAGCTATTTTTAACGCCTACCCCCTACATCTGTCCTCCCTAACACACTAGTCTGTACCCTGCCATAATAATCAGTTCTTACCCTAGTTACAGTGTACAGTTTAGTGTGTTTTTATTGTTTCTGCTTGTTATCACGTGTGGTGTGAGAGTTTCTCCCAATGGCAACGTCAACAAAATTGAAAAGGAAACATGTTTGCCTTAGAATTCAAAATAAATTTAAGATGTTCTATAGGTCATGTATTTGCAGTTAACCTATTTAAATCTAATAAAATAACAAAATTAAAGCACACAACTCTTTTTTTGCCTTTTGTTTGAAAATCCGAACCACCCTTGGTCCCAATTAGTTCGGATTATCGACGTCCTACTGTATTTTAATAGTTCCAGCAAGAATCACTGTGCCGTCCAATAGCAAGAATGCTTTATCAACATCCTGCCCTCTCACCTCTATATATCTTCTCTACATCCAAAGTTTGTCATAGTTCCTGACCATATAATCAAGAGTAGAACTAAGTTTTACATTACTCCTATGTGGTTCTGACTCAAATAAAATTAAAAGTTTTAATTTTGAGTAAGTAACGGGTCCGTTACTTTGTCATGTTTAGATTTGTTGTTTGAAAGTCAAGAGAAGTTTGAAAACAGTCATAAAACTATAGGACTTAGAAATTTACCCTTGTATCTAGATTTCCGGAGCCGATAACTGGGAACTCTCGCATTTCTCCCATTTCAGGCAGAACAACGAGCCTTTTGGTTGGCTTCACTTCTTGGTTCCACATGCTGCATCTGTTCTATTATCGTCTCTGTGTTTTTGACCATACATAAAAGCATAGAAAACATGTTATTAATTAAAGGCGTCAAGTTCAAATTGTTTAATGGTATGTCTCAATTCTCTTTCTGTCCGGTGGTCCGGATTAGCCTGTATCCTGATAACACGATCCGCTCTAGCGGGAGTCTACTGTACTGCTAATCCAAACATAACCACACTTAACTTTATTACTTAACATGCAAATTAAATATATTTTGAATAAACTAAACATGGATTATAAACTAAATAAACATACTAAATTTGACAATTTTATCTAAAATGTCAATTTGCTAAAACTGGATACTTTGTAAATTATACCTATGGATCATTACATTATTCATGATGAACACTATTAGCAGTATAGAAATACAGTAGAAACTCGATAGTTCCACCTTCTGTGGTGATTTGATAACACAAATTTTAGACAAAGAAAGATTTTAAAATATTTTCTACTGTAATAATGATATATGCAAGCTACGTTATGCAGTAAAATTGGTGTTTCTTACTTTGTAACACTGCACTCTGTGTATAAATAATATTTAGGGGTATTTCAATAACTCTCTGTTATAACACCCTATACAGGGTGTCGGTGAACTCTCTGGACATACTTTGTAGACATGTTCTTTGGGTCAAAACAAGAATATTTTACCATATAAACAGGAATCTCCGGGCGCTTCGTTGTCCGTCTAGACTAAGATTTTTTAGCTAACTAAGTCAACTAGTTAACCTTTTAATAAATTCGCATTAGTTTAATTTAATTTGTGGAAATTACCAATAACTAAAACACTTTATATTAAACAATTACATTTTTAACTTTTTATTTTATTTTCTGTTTAATCTACTAAAACAGAGGACATAAAATGTAATTTATTTGTTCGTGCAAGAGCTGTTCAAAATGACGACCTTCAACACGGTAGCAAACATGGAAAGACTAATTATTGTTTGTAGAGATGTCCAAACGAATTTAACAAACTCCTGAACCAAAATAATGTAGTCAGTTCCATTGTTGTTGCGTTTGCTGACTGGAGGAACGCATGGCGGACATGGGCTGGTTAAAATTACAATTACTTTGTTATTTCTCATTCGATTTTCAAAGTTTATACGTTTTTAGAAAGGGAAATAAATACACTAAAAGTAATTGTTCTTATAAATTTGTTGTAAAAGTACTCGTTTTTAAGTTATTCAACTTTGAAATTTTTAAACGGCCGCCATTTTGAAATTTGAAAGTTAAATGAAATAATATTTTTTCCTAATTAGAAAATGAAATTTTACATTTTTGACCAAAGTTTGGTGAAAATCAGTTCAATAGTTTTACTGTCATAATTATTTTAGTAAAAAACACATCCACACAGACAGAAGGAAACAAAGCGCCGGAGACCCCTGTTTATATGGTAAAATATTCTTGTTTTGACCCAAGGAACATGTCAACAAAGTATGTCCAGAGAGTTCACCGACACCCTGTATAATACTGGTTAGTGATATTTTAATAGTTCAACTGACCGAAGTTGTCAAACTAACGAGTTTCTACTGATAATTTGAAATAAAAATGCAAAAGAAAACTGTGTAACCACAACATGTTTTTACAATATGAATGTAATTTTCCAATTCATTTGGTCATGTTTTGGCATATTTATTTTTCTTTTCAAATTATTATAATTACTGTATATGAAATATTCTATGACAATTACATACCCTGTACATTTTTAGTACTTAAGTTCAACCAAACACAATCTTGAAGGTTTATTAAAACTAAATAACAACAGTAGCAGTCTTTTAAAACTTTGGAACAACATAATTGGAACTAAAATAATATTACGGCTAATAAAGCATAACAGCATGAACAAAAATTAAAACTCAAATAATGTATTTTGAGTTTAAAATAAAACTATTATAAAGACACAATACAGACCAAAATACAGTCATTGTGAGCTGTGTAAAAAGCACCAAAATTAGTACAGCTTTAATTAAAAATACAGAGGTGATAGATCTCTGCGGAAGCAGATTTTTTTGGTCCGGAACGGGAAAACCACTAAAATGGAAGACTAAAAATACAACAAGTTTTAATTGTTTTTTACTTTGCTCTAAAATTTATAATGGTTTATATACCGGTAAGTTGAAAAAAAATGAACCTGAAGCAATTGTTGAAACTTTTGTTTGAAATCAATAAGGTACCTTTGTTCAAGACAAATCACAGTTGAGAAACTACAAGGTTTAAATACTAAAATAAAAACACATTACAAACACAAGTCTTCAGAGAAATAAAAAATGTGAGTGGGTTTGTGCCTGGTGAAACTATTAAATCTATTCAGTGTCTACTCATCTATTGAAGAAAAATGGAAAATTGTATAAAAAGAGGACAATTTGAAGAGTAAGTATCTTTCATAAAGGTTGAATTGAGTTTGATCTTAATTCTAGTTTCAAAACGTTAACCTTAAAGTTGGAAATATTTAGGATACACCCAAGAAAAGCTGGTCAATATTTATTACTAGCTGTAAAGGCTATTGCACTAATAATAGATACTAACTCCCCAAATTCCCAAATAATCAGGAGTGTGCGAGCACTCGACTTTAAGCTGCAGTTTGAGTTCATGACCCATATTCAAACACCTTCAACAAGTGCAAAATTTGAGTTTTTATTTATGTATTTATCCACAGCTTATGCCATCTACATAGAATATAATACACCACAACCCGATGAGTGAGTTGAGTATTGGTTAAGGTAACTTTAGATGCGCGAATTTTTAGCTAATTGAATAGAAGAGCATCAAACTAAAAATTTACAGTGGAAACAGACAGTGGATCAGTAGTTTACTTTCCCTATCTAAAAATGATTATGCATGTGAATTTATTTAAATGGAAACTTAACCAATATACACTAGAAAGCAAAATGACAACTAAAAAAGTTCTACACACACCCCCAAAAATAATATTCCTTAATGGCTGAGGAGTCCTCCACTTCTTAACAACTTAGCAGCCTTATGTACTTATCACAAGTATAAAGTGTTACTTCACTAACAGATTCTTGAACTGAGATTCAGATCAAAATCAAAGGGGTTAATAATTTATTTTCTATTAGACACATTCAACGAAAAGTATTGGATATGACAACAATTATTTTAGTCATTATTTTAATACCAGTGTGGTAATTCAATACTTAAATCATATTTTTAACTCACATTTTAATTCAATAATAGTCTCCAAGCTTAATCCTGGGAGTCTCCAAATACAATTTTGTTTGTGGTAAAGATTTTAGTGTTAGAGGAATTAAATTCCTATCTTCCCCTCGTCGAACAGGACAACCTTTTCTTTTTTGTTTACTCTGAACTCGTGAGTTGTAGCACTTACAGCTCCGCCTCGCTCAGGTCCAGTGGTCTCCGAGGCCAAGCATGCTTCGCCAGCAGTTTCTCCTTGGAGTCCCACAGAGTCTGCAGCTTGGTCTGCAGTGGAGTGACATAGGTAAGTATCCACTCTCTCACTGTGTCCTTGTCAAACACCTCACTCATCGCTTGTGACATCTCCTGCTCCAGGTACATAGACTCCATCTTGAGCCGGTCTAGCTCGGCTGTTGCCCCTTCCACCTGACAGAGCAAATTACAGTCAAAATGGCTAATCTTGAAATTTTTCAGATTTTTCATCAATTTTGAATTATTGGCTTTGCAAAGAATGCTTACTGTACTAATTCATCATGAAGCACTAAGTGTCAACCGGCCGCTAAAAGCTAGGTTACAGGGTCACACTCACATGTGCGGGGTTGGAGAATCCAGTCCGTACGTTGAACTCAGTGAGCCAACCCTTGATCTGACTCATTTCGAACATCTGGTTGATCTGGTCCACCAAGGAGCTGAGTTGGTGAGCCTTCTCATACACAGTGGAGCCGGGAAACGTACATCTCGCTCCCATCTTGACGTTCATTAGACCCGGGCTGCACTTCAGTGTGTCCAGCACCAGCCTCGGCGCAGTCTGCAGCTCTGCGATCAGAGTTTATATTGTAGAAAACGTGATGTGTAAATATCTGATGGAGAATGATCATGAGGATGGGGTAGTTACAACTGATGGTGACAATGCAACACCATAGAGGTTAAGTTATGTGTGTGCTCTCTACAGGTTGCATTTTTTGTCTGACCGTCATGAAATTTAGTACAACTGTTCCTTTTGTAGAAATCTCCATCAAGTTTGTTAGTCAGCAAAGTTGAACTACCCTTTTGAGAGGGTGTTTTCACTAAAAAGCGGTTTTAATAAAAAACATTAAACTCTATCTTATTTTGATGAAATTTGAATAAAATTGTGCTTTAATGTTACCCATCAATATCCAAAAAATTATGGACATCCAATTAGTCGTTTCAAAATTGCAGCCAAAATAGTGATTTTTGTTTCTAACAACGGAATGAGTAATCTGATGTTAATGAAATTTGATACGCGTTTTCCCTTCATAATATGCAATAAAACTTGCGGTACCAGACCAAATAAGTCTAAGGCTAAAGGCTGAAGCGACCCTATGAGCGTAGGAAACACCTTGTATCTTCTGTGGTAATAGAGTTCAAAAAGCTGAAATAGAAGGTTAAATGAGGCTGTGAGTAACAAATTTAAGTTACAAAACTTCATTTTTAGTGTTGATAGATTAGTAAATAAATTTATGGAACAAATTATTCTAGACAAATTTTGACGTTTGAGATTCCTGTTATTTAAGGTTTCTAAACATACCTCAAAACTGCTTTAACTTAAAAGTTTTGACCATAATTTTTCCCAGTAAGGTTCTAATCAAAATACATAGCATGCCAAGTTTTAAGATAAATTACAGAAAGATATGAAAAATGAACAATTGTAAAAAAAAAACAAAATAGCAACTTGCAGGAACAGGGCGTTTTTGAAAAATGTTATACTTGATTTTATTTCTATTCTATATCATAATAACATTTACTGAAGTTTGGCACTTTACTTATGGAACACTCTGCATTTTTTTCTGAAATAAGCGTTGAAAACCTGATTACTAACATAGCCTACAGAAAGTTCTCACCTATATTACTCTTCGAGAGATACACCAGGTTGACGGCTAGCGAAGGAAGACCGACAGGCAGCAGTTCACAAAGTACTGCAAAGTGATCGTAACGCTGCCATCCTGTGATCATGATGCCTTTGAATACAACCCGCTCACCATTGGCTTGGACAATCCGCATCCAAATACGGTGGTTCTCCAGGTGGTAGCCTAGTCAAGACATGAAAACAATCCATGTTTATCTTAACACCTCAGAGAACTGTGACTATTGGTATTTCTATACCGTCTAATCAGCACCAACTAGAACATAAAAAGAAGCAAAATGTCCACCCAAAAAACGAAGATGGAAACCTTTGTTGTCATCTAGTGAATTTAAACTACGAGGTCTGGCTATTAACCCATTCCTGTCTAAGTAAATAAGGGCTTGACGCGCCCCCTGGACTAGGTATTTTCAGCGGTTTAGAGCAATGTGAGCCTAGAATAAGTCATAGGATTTTAAAAAAATATATAATGATTGATTACTTACATATTCACTTTTATTGAAGTATTCCACTCACTATTTACACAAGTTTTGAGTTATTTACACTATTTACATTATGAACTGAACAACATCATCTTCAACTTAATCTAAAATGTTTTCCACTTCATCTTCACTAATTTTCTACACCACTTTCGTCCAAAACACCTTCAACAAATTGCGAAAACGCATCACTTTCTAAAAACAACTGATCACACAGCGCCATATTGCCGGCAGACAGCTAGCAAGTCGTGTTGACAAACAGAAAATGATCGATACAATTCATTCATTCACAAGGAGGAAGAAATGCAGCAACAGGCCAGTAGACAGAACAAAGAGAAGGCAGAGAATACGCACAACACAGTTGACGAATATTGCCCGTCTAACTACACTAAAACCCAGTCCAGCACTATGTGAAAATATTTAGACATTTGTCCAAGTTGACAAATATCTTTAGACATTTGTCACGGCTCGCGCTCAGACGGACGCTGACTGTCTTTAGCCTGGAATGGGTTAAATAAAGAGATTGGTTACTTAAAACACATCCTAGGGTCATCTGGGGCCTTGGGGGAAACAAATGCATTATTGGACAGCTAATAGTGTTTACTATTTCAGAACAAAAATTTGTGTTCATTACTCTTGTAGTTTTTTGTCTTTAGAGGCTAGAAGATAACGTATTTTGTTGTTGTATCAAAATATCTTATGAAAAACACAAGCAACAAATCAATCTTAGATGTTTGGTAACATTAAAAACTCTTGCTGAGTGCTATAAGTTGTTAAACGAGGTCTATTAATAATTAATAGCCAGGCCTCATAGTGTGGTACAATGGGAGCCATGAGTCATTCAAAGCCGAGAGATGCTCACATCCTTGTAATACCTATGACAATAGAGCATGAAAAGCTGAGGCTGAAGACTGAAGCGAGGAATTAGAGTTACAATTAGCGAATTCGAGTAATAAATTGCAAAAGAAATTTGCTTTCGCTTGGTTTTGAAATAAACATCATAAAAAAGGTCTTTACTATTCTAACTCCTAACAAAACTTACTGATATCTGTCGTTATCTTGTCCGGCCCGGTGGCACCTTTGAACGCAGACGCGATCCACACAGAGCCAAACACAGTTGCATACTTGTCCCAGATATCCACGGGCAGGAAGGAGTCTATCGACGGAGTATACTTCCACACCACCGGCTCTACTAGCTTGCCTAGAGGTGAGGCTAACAGCTCCTGCACAGACATCTTGCGCAGCTCGTCATCCCACATCAGAGGCCGCACAGTCGGATACTTGTCCCTGATGTACCTGCAAGTTTCATCACTCATGTGATCAATAGTTCTTTGAAATATGCTTGGTTTATCATTAAGAGCATAGAGAAGAGAGTCAAAACCAGGTGAAAAGGTAAATACATTGCGACTCATAGTATGGCTCCTGTTTGAGTCAGCAACGGCCGCTCCACCTGCTCAGCTATTCTTAATAAGGACTCAGCTGGAAAAGTATTAAACCTAAATTCTGTTTTATAACTTTGAGAAGTTAAATGAAGATTATCAAAATTACACCAAATAAGTCAACACACAACACACCTGGCTATGGATGTAACATGGTCGAGAAACAGTTGCTTCTTTGTCCAGTTTTTCTTGAGCATTACATCGACGCACTGGTTGCACTCTCCAAGATTGTACACTTCGTCACAACCAATATGCAGGTATTGTATATTCGGATGTAATGAGACTATGTCGTCAATCATTTTGTGCAACAGCTGCACTGTGCCATTTCTACTTGGACAGATAGCCTACGGCAGAAACATATCATAAGTTCCTTACATCAGGAAATATTTTTGACAAAAAAGGTATTTGAACACTTTCAAACCCATTACTTCAGATTTGGGTGTTGATTCTACTTTTTAGCTTCCCTGCAAGCCAACTTGATAACAGTGTGAATTTTGCTAATGTCATCATTAGAAATTCTAACTTCTAAAAGAGGTTTGCAGCCAGAGGCGGCCCGAGAACTTGGCTGACTGCCAGAGCAAGGGAGGGCGCATTTTTGGGGGGCGCTGGGTGCATGCAGCCAAAAAGAGAATTCTTATAGAGAGAAGAGGGAAAAAGCTTTTAGAGAATTAACTATACCCAGAATAAAAAGGGAATTATATTTTATTAATTTACTATGCGAAAGGGTGGACTGCAGCAATGCACAGTACATATGTCAACAGGAAGCGTGAGATGAGTCATTGCGCGCAGCCACTAATTTCGGTCAAAACACAACCCACCAATGCTGCCACAAGGGACTATCGACTATCCTTACCATCCCTCTGTCCGCGCTTCATCAGCTGTTTACTCTTCAGGTTGTAACTCAACAAACAATTCGTCATTTAGTTTGTGACATGTTTCTTTCTATTTCAAGCGTTGAGCAGTGATTTTTCGTTTGAGTCGAGTAATTGTGATTGATTTGTGTAGCCTAAATGTGTTGGTGCTTGGAGGTGTACAGAGCAGGACAAAACAGTAACATGAGCTTTCTAAACCAAGTAGGGTGAAATTTCGAAAAGGGGCGGCTAAAGAGCAACAAAAGGGAGCGGTTTTTAAACAAATGTTTACAAAATAACCATTTTTTTTTAATTGCCTAGTGCTAATCGAAAGGTTTCCATACAAATTTAATACTAAAAAAAATATGCTTTCTATTCATAGTCATATTACTGGTAATGAAGTAAGTTATTTACTCATAACTGCGTCTGGGGGCGCTGCCGTTGAGTCTGCCCAAGGGTGCATGGATGCTCGAACCGCCCCTGTTTGCAGCAATTACTTCACACCACTATTAAGTAAATTTAAGTTAGAAATCCACTTTGTAACTTCCCCTTTACTCCTGGAAAACACCTCTACACTCTTGGCATCTACACCGAAGCATTGGAGTGCAGGCTATGAAACCAATTTGAGGAAAGGGCAAAACACATCATCCTACATTGTAAAAGACTAGGGATCAGGAGAAGAGCCGTTTCACAATTAAAAGGGGGCAGATGTTAGAATGGAAGAAAACTTTTGGACCTCATGAAAGGTACTGACACAGGTCTTCTACTCTAACAGACTCCTGGTGTGCACTTAGCTTCCGTCTCGACTCATAAGTCCTCGTACCCCACAAATCTAATCAAATTTCAACCTCAGTACTCTATCTCTCAAGTCCTTTAAAATAAGCTGAACCTGTTTCACTGACCTGTGGAAACCTTGGGACTTCCCTCAAATGCTCGAACTCCTTTAGTTTCAGGACAAATTCAAGATGCCCAAATGTTTGTACTAAAGGAATCACATCTAGACTGTTTTTTCTTGCAGTTTCCAGTATTAGTTTAATATCATTTTTGGAGTACATATTGGAAGCTGGAATATTCTTGTTGCTGTAAGGAAACATATCTTCATATTCAATTATTAGTCCTGTAGCTCCCAAACTCTTGATCAGCGGGAAAAACTCTTTATAGTAAGATACTTTTAGTGGCGCCCCTTTCAAATCTATGTGAACGATCTTCTGCCCAGGAAACAAAGGAGTTGCGTCCTGTCCAGCCAAGGTGTTTTCACCTGTAAAATATTAATACACCATGTTTTTATCAAATTTAGAAGCCTTGAAAACCTTTTACAGAAGGTCTTATGTCTCAATAATTAATGGAACCTTGTAACTATTTGATAAATAGATCAGTCAGTAAAGACTAAAATGTGTGAATATTGGAATAGTTTTGATAAGTATCAATTTTCTACCAGTAGTAGAGCGCTATCAGAAGGACATTTCCCCAAAAGTCCCCTTGGTGATTTCCGACACACATTTAAGTGAAAATAGTGCAGACATTTAAGTTTTCAACCAAATGTACACTCAACCAATTATCGTATGAGGACTCTTTTGAAATTTTGTCCCTAACATATTGGCAAACATTTTAATGACCAATCAAGCAATGTTTAATTTGAATATGGTTTGTTATTCATTAATATATGTAAAAATATTACGTTTAAGATGGCTAAAACCTTTTTGGTAACTTTTGAACTGAAGTATAGTTTTTCTTACATTTGCGTAGAAAATTAGCCTTTTTCTGTTGTGCACATTGTTCAATTTCCAAGGATGCAGTAGAGTCCCGCTAATCCCAGCAAATTGGACCAACCCCTGTTTGGATTACAGAATTGTTTGGACTAGCAGGATTGTTGTCAATTATTCCCTGGTATTAACTCTAAAAGGAAAATTGGTTATCGAACTTCCACGATTGCTCACAAGTGTGACCTTGATGTATGGTAAGAGTAACTATGGAAGAAAAAGCCATACATGAACATCTTGGCCACGGTGTACGGCGCAATAGCAACTCCAAACCGGAGGGAGGGGGGGAGTTATCATGTGGTGATAGGGGCGTGGTGGTTACCTGTTTGGACGAGGCGGATTTATGCATGAGCAGGGTTTGTATAACCGGGGGGCTCTACTGTAGAGGCTTATTATATACAATCAGTTTTAGGCTAGTGACACAGATTTAAATAAGTGCAGGACGTTTATGGCTAAATAGAGGGAGCTTTGCTATTGCTTAAGTTAATTAGTATTTTTTGCAAAACATTTTTGGTGAGTTTGATTTTTCCAAGGTCTTAACTTAAAAGAGGATAATTCCTCCAAAAGTCCCTAAAAATACCCTTGTATTTAGATTTATGGTAAGGAGTAGGACTTAAGCTAGGGTTTCCTGGATCTCGCCGGACGGACATTATTTTCAGACAACGTGAATGTGTCCGGCTTCATAATTTGTGGCTGGCAAATATTGTCCGTTCTAACCAGGTATGTCCGGCGTGAGTGTGGTTTCCTACACCTAATTTGTCTGAAAGTCCGTTTATGCCCAACAAACTAATTTCCCGGATTTTTGAACGCGGGAATATAAGTTTTATGCATATTAATTTAGTACGGATTTCGTAGCACTCGAGTTATTGTTGGAGGAGGAAGCAAATGAGAGTTTGTCGATAGTACAGTTCACCAGAGAATGCGAACACAAAATGTACAAAAACAGAAGAAAGGAGGGTGCTTATAAGATTACGATTTGTATATATTTTACGGCAAATGAAACCAAGTTTGGTGAATACTTAGGGTTAGTAGAAAACTCTTTCGAAAGTTCTAGTCTAAATAAGTGAAGATTTTTCCAAGAAACCATACAACAGAGTGTCTAGGCCAATCTCTGCTACAGAAAAGCTGTTTTTAATTTTAAGGTAAAACATTGTTTTTAACCGTTTGGTCTTTGTAACCTCTGTTGTTTGAATAAAAAACCACCGGGTACGGATGAATCGTCCGAGTGACAAACCAAATCGATTAACTTCTCGTCTTGGTCCACACTAAACACTTTTGTCTACACAATGACCTAGAATCACAAGCACGTGTTTACTGAGGCAATGCGAATGTCCGGCGTGAAATGACAAAATATCCGCGGGGTTGGATAGTGTTCGGACACTCCAAGACCTCACGCCGGACAGACTGCAGAGTGCTGCAGAGCAAGTGGCGGGAAACAGTGTGTTTGGTGTGACTCTGTCCTGTCTGGCGTACCTAGAAAACCATGCGCGTAACGATACAAGGCTCAGACTCCAGCTTGATTACGTCATGTCCGATGACCGCTCACGCTGTCCGTCCGGTGTGATCTAGGAAACCCAGGCTTAAGATGTTTTGGCAGGCCTTTCTGTATCTTAAACCTGTTGTGGGATATGAGTGTGTGGATGGTAAGAACCGGATCTTCTTGGGAACTTTTTTCAGGGAACATCTTGTTCCCTGGATGTTTAAAATGTGGGAGAAACTAGTTAAAATAGTGTTATATTTTATAAATTAATAAAATACAATTCAAATCAACTTGTATTTGTATTCTTCTAGACTGAATAATCACACATAAAAACAACAATAATTAAAATAAGCATATGATTTAAAACAAATAATAAATTGTACAGTTGTTCCGTTGTGTAGAATATAATATATAACAAATAGTTTTACATATTTTTTATATATAAGTTGACTACTAAATTACCAATATGTATGCCATTTTTTTAACATATGATTTACACAACTTAGCACTTTGAAGATAAATATAATTTCTACACATTCATGTTGAAATTCTTTTGATAGAATGCCATGGCCAATAAAGCCCAATTGCTAGCTTTAGAAACTTTTAAGCTTTATATAAAGTAAATCCTACAGCTTAAAATAAATATTATTTAGTCAAATAGAATTATTTAATGCGTTAAAATACCATAATGGAGCGGTCAGGGTGGTGCTGCTGGTGCATTGCCAATTTTTACTCACCTTCACTCAAAATGTCATTGACTTTATTCTGGTCTAGAGGTGACATATATTTTAATGCCATAGTGTTTTGAGAATCAACATTAACTCTGGAATTCTTCAGTGAGTTTTCAATGTCTTTTAGAACAAGAAACTCTTTAGAATTATCATTTTTTGTATCTCCGTAAGACAGTTGATAAATTATAAACAATACAGTGAAAACGCCTCCAAACAACATAACTTTTTGAAAACGTAGCTTTATCATGTTCTTACCAACTATCAGAAACACTGATAGGTCTATACCTATGTCCTTTGCAGCCGAAACTGTCACTGTCAAGAGGATTACATTACATTCAACAACCAACTGATAATTGAAATCAACCACAAGTAAAATAATATTATTTGTGTCCACAATGCTAAAAACTACGATTTCCCTAGTCTTTTCTCAAAAATCAACCGAGATGTTATTAACATTCCACAGTCAACAAAACATAATATTGACATTTGACATTTTATGGAAATAGAAAAAGTTGTTTTACATCTGATTTGCTTCAAACATAACCAAAGATAAACACCAGTACGGACTGCAACAGGGATATTTATTTTCTCATTGAATATTCCCGTTTATAATAGATTAATTCAATGTTAAAAATATTAAAGGTCCTTCTTTAAAAGTCTTGGAAACGCTGGGTAATTTTCCTATGGATCTCAAAAACTGAAGCAGCGTGAGGCCGTTGAATAAAGTATTGTTTCGATTTTGCGCCAACGTTGAGACGCACGAAGAAGAAAAATATTTAAAATATGGGAAAATCTAAATTTAAACTAAACATTTCCAGTAATCTGGAAAATTGAAGACAAGTGGTCTCCATCCATGGGGTCACCTCCAGCCCAGAAAATATTCTACATGATGTGCCGCAGGCCCGGTGCTTGACCCACTTCTGTTTACAATTTATGATCAATGGCCTGTGGTTAGATGGCCGAACTCTTGTTATTCGCTGATGACACCACCTTAATAGTCAGGGAAAATAGCATCGAGTGGTTGCGAGGGGTCGGAGGGGAGGCTGATTCTCTATTGGAACAAGCCAAAGAATGGTTTGCTTCAAATCGTCTCAAAATTAATGAGGATAAGACCCAGTCCCTTTTGTGCACGTTGAAGTGTAGTGAAACTTGTGGCGAACCCGTTAAGCTTTTGGGGGTTTGGATTGATTCAAGACTGAGATGGAATAATCACATCGGGAAGGTGTGTTAGGTTCTCTAAAGTTGTATACTTGTTGAGGAAGCTTAGAACCTCCATTACTAAGACTTATCTGGTAACAGTCTACTATGCCTTGTTTCAGAGCCTTGTGACATATGGTCTGACACTGTCGGGACATTCTTCAGCTGTCCGTGATGTACTTATATTACATAAAAGAGCATTGAGAGCTACCTATTACATTATCTGCACCACGAGCTCATTGCAGACCTTTATTGAAGGAACTGGGAATCCTCACAGCGTACAGCCAGTATGTGTTCAACATCTAGGTTCTTCTTAAGGAAAACCTAAGTAACTGTACCAGAAGGGATGAGTCCCTAAAGGGGATGAGTCCCCTTGCCCATTAAAATCATATCCCCATTCTGCACTACGCATCAATAACACATTGCCGCAAAACATCCGGGGACTGAAGATAGCCCAGTTTAAGAGTGTAGTGAAGAAGTGTCTGCACTCTACAGGATAGGCCGCTCTATTCATTAGAGGAAATCGGTGAGAAGCCGCTTGTACCACCGCCATCTTGTAAATAGTTTTGTAAAAACTGTATCATGTATTATTATTTGACGCAGTCTATCCAACAACTGTTGGTCAAGGACGTCGGCTACAAGTATTTCAATTAAGTAATTATTAAGTAAACATTGTTCATTTAAACACTGTAACAGTAGTGAAAAATAACATCTTAATCTAATTTTATTGGGTTAAATTGTTAAAATAGTATTTAAATACAGTAGTACAGTATGGTAGACGAATTGAAACTTCAGCCTTAAAAGTTTGGTACAACTGGACACACTAGAGTAGTCTATAGATAGACAGTCACCTAAACAGTTGACAGTTCACCAGTACTGATGATACGTCTTGGCTCGAGTTGTCAAAAGTGTTGTCTGTTAGCATATGTCAACAGAGCGGTGAACCATACTTTCTTTTTCTTCCTTGAGCTTGATATTATCGAGACTATAGTTTTCTTCTTCAAGACTTTTAATCCTTTGTTAGGTTCATGTAATATTCCATCAAAGTGTATTGCAAATTCATTACTTGTGCTTTTTTCCTATGATTTCTTTTGCAAGCTAAACAGAAATTCTAGCCGGCAAAACTAATCAGACAAATATTAAGTTTTCTTCAAGTTGTATTAAGTCATTTATCTTGTATTACATTTGCAATAAGTAGCCTATACCTAGTTTCCTAGATGTCAATAATATTTGGTGGAATTGAAGGGTGAGTATTCAATGTGTTCCTAACCTTAAAGTGTAAGATAATTATGTTAATCACTAGGTGTTTCTAAGACTGTTGACAATTTATCCAGGACAATTTACTGCAATACACCCTTATTTCTCCAAAACCACAAAAACAAACAAATTTTGGTTAGTACTTAATATCTTTTTGCGTTTCTTAGTTTGCAATAATATCAAATAAACATAAGTTTTAGCTTTTTTGCAAATACTTTTACTCTAGCGTAACATATTATGGTGAAGGCGCTGGGGCCATCAATGCTTATGGTGTTTTGGGTTCTCTGTCTTACTAAAAAAAAGATGACTTCACACATTTTCACTACTCATTGCATTTTTTATGTGTAAATGGCAAATACACTAAAAGAGCGCTTACCCGACACCTTCACCATCATACTATGTTTTCCAGTTAAGCTGAAAGGGTTGAGTTTATAGTACAGACAGATGGTAAAAGAACTTGCTAACCAAACCAAAACTTATGTTTATTTGATACATTACAAGTTATTAAACGCAAAATGATATTCAAGAGATTAATCAAAACTAGCTGTAAACCTATGTAAAGAATTGTGGAAGGTAATTGTCACTGGACTTTAGACTAAAATGTGTTAACGCTAGCAGTTAACAATTAAGATTTGTGATTATTAAATACTAAAAGTGGAACTTAATTAACAACCGGAAATGCAAAAGTTGAGAAAATAGTATTTAGAACCAAATCAAAAACAAAAAGAACATAAACACTACGGCACAGGACCTACCTCCTCTACGATCCCATGTCGACCCTCGATTAAGGTGCATCCCAAGGAATTTAGTCAAGTAGACTTCTTCGATCTCAGTATGGTGCAACATGACTGTTGGGTTATCTTAGGTCATTTGTCACAAATAAAACTAAACGAATATTGGATTTGTTTTGAGGTTGAGCTCACTAAATTGTTAAATTGAATTGTTGAGCTCAACAAACGTTTGAGTTCTTGCAGTGATGTGCTTTGACACAGAGACGAGCCATACCTCTTAGTATTGTAGTGTGATTCAGAGGGCCAAATAAGCAAAATTGGGCAAAATATTCAATGTCAGCGGTCTATCCTTCACCCTACCCACCCCTCAACCAACACAAACAACTCGCAAGGGAGCAAAATACTGTCAAAACATTCTTTTGGATAAAATTTTTGTTGTTTTGGTTATACACTATTTCAGTTAAAAGGAGATTACACTGGTATTTAATATGTATTATGCAGGATAGTAAAGATTCCAACATGATTTTCATCCATCATTACATACATTTCCAAAAAAATTAGTTTGAAATATTTTGCTGTGATAGTTACAAAATAATTTTAATATTTAAAAGTAGGCTTATGAAATTCTTTGTACAAAATTATATTTTATTATTTTGTTACATAGCTACAAATACAAATGTATTGTTTTTGTATTTTATACAATTAAAATATGTTTTGTGATTTGTTTCCAAAATAGTGTAAGTACACACAGAGAGCGACACGATGCGACGCGATTGCAAGCGATTAGCGTTACACACAGAGAGCAATGCCAGGCGACGCGATCATTGCAAAAATGGTGCTGTCAAAGCTAGGATTGAAACTTGCTCTCTGTGAAAATAGTTATTTGAAGTGGAAAGTTTTGAAGGGAAAACAAAGGAATCAGTGAGTTAACGAAGTTTGTGAACAATGAGATGTGTTTGGTGAATATCATCACCTGTTTCCAGTGTTGAGGAGGAATGAGATGAGGTTTTTTCAGTACACAAGGATGTCGATGGCAACATTTGATTACATTTTTAGCAAAATTCACCATGCCATAGACAAACAACAAACTGGACTCTTGTGATCACTCCTCCAAATCGCATCTCTCGGCATACACTTCTGTAATGAGCAGCTCCACATCCATCGCTGTCAATGCATCGAAGAAAACAAACCAGTTTGTTCTTGGAGGTATCGCTATGTGTGGGTGTTGTTACGTCGCGTCGCATCGATGCTATGTCGCTGCCAATGCAATTTACTTAGTTTTGATTAAGTTTAGTCTCGCATTAAGCATCGCGTCGCGTCGCTCTCTGTGTGTTCTTACACATAGATTTTTTCATAGTTGTTTTCTGTTCAAAACAAACAAGGTATAACTATTTCTTCAGTAATTAAGTTTATTGAGAAAAAAGATTTAAATTTATTGGGTGTTTAGTGCATTTGTGAAATATACTTTTCAACTTTCACTTTTTAATTTAACAAGGGAAAGTCAACTTTTTCAATTTTAAAATAATCAGGTTTGTCGTAACATCACATTTTTATTATACCTTTAACTTCCAATTTAAACTGATTTTATTCAGCGTTCAACTATTTCATAATACGTTTTATTTAATTCAATTGTTCAATTGATTATTTTATAATAAAAAAGTTGCGATATTCATCAGTGTATTAGCCCATAGATTAGACTACAGTGTTTCAAAACATTTAAACTTATCTTATTTGGTTTCATAAAGAATAATAATTTAAAATCTTAAGAAATTATGATAGGTAAGCCTGTTTCCAAATACACCTGTTTCACTCAGTCAAGGAAAGTGTGTGTCAAATCAACAATGGTTGTTACTCAAGATTTTTTGTGAGCAAGTGAAAATCGTTCGGCTCTACTAGTGCTATCTGCAGGCCTAGCATGTGATGCAAACTGATTATTCAACAGACTGGCCCACTTTCTGATAATGTATTTATGCTCTAAATAAGATGACCTTGAAAGTAAGGGTTATCATTTTGTTATTTTTTAACCAGTTTAGACAAGTGAAATATTTGTAGGTTTCAACAATGTAGTTCAACTATTATTCTTTTGACCTAAGAAAAGTAAAAGATGTTTTTACGTTTTTGGGCATAAAAAAGACAAGTATTTTGATTAAAGTTGTTTATTGGAACAACTATTACTATATTAATTCCAACTGAAGAAGTTGGACGTACTGTAGCAGTTAAAGCAAATAGTTGTATGCAATAAATACTTGTAGTGTATGTGGATTTCAAGAATCAATTCATATACCTTCTTTACATCATTATTACTTTGAAACAAAATAATATTAAAATATGGAACAATAACAAAAGCATGGCATTGCTAAAACAAACCAAAATTCCAATCTCTTGTCATCTGTTAAAAAGCGCCAAAGGATAAGTTTTTTTCAAACTGCATTCAAAAGTTGTTCTCATCTTTTAAGTGTCAGTATATTTGTGTTTTTTACTTTTCAGCAGAAAAATATCAAACCTAAGTTTGACACCTTTAAGGACAATGGTTGATACTCGACTTCTTACACTTTATTACTTGAATATCATTAATCTACATTTTATTGTCTGTTTTTTGAAGACTAGACAAAAGGTTAGGAAGTGAAAGGCAGTGGTTGAGAGGTGGAATCACAGAGTATTTATTATATAGGTGGAATGTTGTTTACAAGGTCAACCCTCACTCAAACGTTACACAAGCTTACTGATAAGCTCAACATGCCTAATCTTTTATGTTGGATTTCATAAATAAATCAAGTGTTTGGGTATTTATCATGAAGTGTACAATTTTCTCCTCTCATCACTTGCTAAGTTTTGTCTCTATCTTTGAGTATAGTCTAGGGCTTAAGATTGTAAAAATAAAAATGGAAAAAAGCACTTTCGTGACAAAACATATATATAATCAAGTGATTAGAAGTAGAATTAGAAATAGATATCATAAAGAACCACTATCTTGCCTAGTGGTACTAGTTTTTCTTCTACACTAATCAAAAACTGTTCAGTATTATTTGGTTTTCAATTCAATTTTTACACTTTGTGTGTAAATCTTGCAAATTAGAAGAGTTTTCCATGGTGGTTCTGGTCCCCTCTCACCTTTAATAGTTTTATACTCTTCTATTTTTAATATACATTGGGATTTGATTGTACATAGTTATATAATCAAATCATTATAATGAATATCACAAATAAAAGGCTCCCTTATGATGTTTAAAAAACACTCATATAACTGCTTTTTGGTCAAATATATTAGGCAAAGCTTACATTATCAGACTTTATCTTTACTTTCTACGGTCTAAACATACTTTCATCTACACCCTCTACTTTTGGTTTGTCTAAATTCAACTTATTTAACTGACTATTGTTTTCTCTAAAAATGCTTATTTTTCCAGAGGAGCCAGTCGCTCATGTGCTGTTTTGTACAATGAAAAAGGAGAAGAACTCTCCTTAGTTAGAGGGCCCCATACCAACCATTGGGTGAGTTCCAGAACTAGTTTTCCTTTTCTACAAAACCAGTGATAAGCCAAACATTCTCACTGCTTCCAATGGAAGCTGGTAGGCAATTGTACAATAAACTACCCACAAAGATAAAAATTTAAAACAATTTTAAATAAATATTAAAAAC
Organism: Matsumurasca onukii; assembly: GCA_018831715.1. Taxonomy (NCBI): domain Eukaryota; kingdom Metazoa; phylum Arthropoda; class Insecta; order Hemiptera; family Cicadellidae; genus Matsumurasca; species Matsumurasca onukii. The sequence continues at coordinate 12,951,002 of CM032062.1, forward strand.
TACTTGTTTCAAAATTTGTCTTATAAGTTATGAGAGTTTTTGGACAAATAAATTATTGTTTGGATGCATACCAATTTGTACAACTTTAATCGCATATTATGTTAAGCATTATTTTGATGTAAGTCCTACCAGTGGTAATAGTGGTTTTAAATTGTACGTTTTATTATACAAATCATTTATTGTACGTCAAAAAAACAATTTCTGTTGTAAAGATTTGACAATCAACGACTATGTTGTGTTATGTTACCCGATTCTCCCTAGACTCAAATTGGTCTTAAATATTTTAGAAAATGTATATATTTTAAACAAAAAAGATAACAGGTAAACTGATACCTTTTATTTATTTATTTTGTACGCTATTACAGCTTGCTTAAGTAGTTGAAGTAGGGTTGAAAACCTAGGAAATAATTATGGCAAAGTTCTTTTTAGTATAGCAATGGTTGAAAACAAAATTGTATGAACAATACAGAAAAGAAGAAGAATTTATTTATAAAAGCCTACATCAAGTATAAAACGATGCTGACACGCACCTAAGCGTTAAAGCGCTGCTGGCATGAGTGAATTTTGTTACTCTATTTCGCTACGCTCACAGCCTCCCTTTGGCGTTCAGTCTCAGCTTGCCTCCTGTAGATCCGCGAGGAAAATTTACAATACTGCTATTCGTTTACAGCCTCACTTCGGCGTTCAGACTTACAGTTTTTTTTACTGGAAGTCATACTACACAGGATGAAAGGAAAACACATTTTAAATTTCAATAAAGTCAGACAACTTATTCTGCCGATATGGCGAAAAATCACTTTTTTGGCCGTAATTTTCTCCTGCTGAATACAGTCCTGAGAATAGCTTTTGTAAAAAGCAATATATTATTGCTGTCAAACTAATCTTCCTTGTGTTTTGAAAGTGCAAAATATTTTTTTTTATAGAGAAGTTGCCAAACCTAATTCAAGAGGTCTCAGATGGTTTTTGCTCGCAGTGATAACAGCTGCTGTTAATCAGTCAATCCTCCCACTTCTGAAGTGTTATCTATAATATATACAATCCATTAATAGCTCTCAATAAAATGACAATGGGACTGCGTTAACTCTATGACTCTTGAGACACAATCAATCTTTGTCAAAATTAGGCACCAGGTGGAAGAAACAAGAATTTTTACGTTGACAGACAAAGATTGATATGTATTTTGAAAAACCACTAAGATGCTATGTTTACAAGCAGTTACCCCTAACAAAGCTTTTCGTTTTAAGGTTAATCATTGTTTTCCCATCAAAACCAATGATTGTTCAGAGGCTAGACTTGCCATCGCTGGCCGAAATCACTGCTAGGAAATATAGTACCTTGACAAGAGGTCAAATAAATTATTTGTTTTTAATTGTATCTAATAATTACAAATCATATTAAATAGTTTTGGTTTGATTACACTGCTGACTACCTTCCTACAATTTTAGGTATCTTAACTATCTTTATTTAGAAACCAATCTAATCTAAAAAAATACACACATAGACAGTAGAGTCTCATATATCCGCCCTTGATATTGTTGCCAATCACCCAACCAATCAAATAAATCTACACATTTTAATGAAAATTACAATGGATATAGCAGAAATGTATTTTGTAAAGGAAAAGACTGTTCCAATGTTATTTATTAAAAACTATAACCTATTTAACACAATGCTTTTTCTTCATCCGCCATTTTCAATCATCAGGATTTCTCATTACAACACTCTAATATTGTAAATTTTGTTCAGTTAAAATAGTTTGTTAAAATTTTATATTTTTTGTAAGTTAGAGCATTAAAATATAATTTGTTAAACATTTATATTTTTTATTAAAAATACAAAGAGCCAGTATTTTATTCAGATATTTTTGAAAAGCCTTTGTTTTTTCTGAGATGCAGACCTTCTTAAAAATGTATAAATAAACATCATAATCAACAAACTATTTGGTTTTTAAATAGGTAAAGCCATATTTTTGGTTGATTAATGTTAGGAGGATCTCTATTCATTACCTAGTAAATAGTTTGAGTTTTAATATTTATAGGTACTATGCAACTATGATTAAAATACCCTCAAATAGAAAATACACCTTTGTTGTGTCAGAACAACCTTTTGACTTGAAGAACCCTTTCAAAGCAAAGTTCAGCTTAACCCTATGAGGTCGCAAGTCGAGTATAGGTTGACAAACGCTATTTCCCTTTGAACGCTTTGATGTCTAGTATAGGCTGTGAAACCGTTGAAACCGTCTCTGATGTGTAAGGACTGTTTTCTCAGCAGAGAACACCGAAACTACCACCCGCCTTCCCCACTCCAACTCACGAGTGGGTTTGACAGCCCATGACAAACAGCCTAGTGGTTTAGTGGTTATAGTGACGGACAATTGGCCCCTGTCTGTTACAAGGTGGGTTCGAATCCCACCCGGGTGCGCACTGGTACGGTGCAATGCTAGTCATTAGATCATTCTGGGCACCACAATGACCCGCTGAAGATCACTGAAGAGAAAATGGCTCATCAAATCCAGTGAGGTGGCAAGTGGCACTAATTGAGCTAAGGGAGGCGCTAAATCCCCACGCTTAGAGGAGTGATTCTATGACTGGTAATGCACCGTACCAGAGAGAGCGGTTTTGCTGAAATTTTGCTTACAGGGGCAGGGGCAACCCATACAGTAGGCTTTTAATGAAAATATAAAAATAAAATGAGACCGGAAAGGGTTAATACTTGCATGTTAAAAAGTATTAACGTAAATTGATAAAAATATAAAAATCCCTAAATACTTGCCATAAACATGTTGTTGGTTTCAGGAGATCGGATACGACTCATGTCTTGAGAGGATCCACAACCTGATAGCCGATGCTTTGAGAGAAGCTAAACTTCCATCAAACACAACACGCTTAAAACTTTAGTAGGTAAAATTTGCTTTGTAAAATACAACTAATGCAATTCACAACAGTTAATAACCTTACCTGCTTTTGTCAGTGATATTTTAAAAATCATTTTATTAAGTGTGTAGGATTTGAAATCAGTTCTCAGCCGCCTTTATAGCTTTCTATCCGTGAGGACCTTTAATTTGATTGCAAAGGCCCCATGGTCTCATTAAAGGCATTCTTTTGACTCCTTACGAGTCACATTGGCAACTTTGATCACTAACTAGTAACTAGTCAAGTAAACAACCATCTTTGGTAAAGTTCAAAACCTGCTCAAAAATAATCTTTGAACAACTACCGTGAGAAACATTATGAACAGTTGTGTCTGATTACTTCCAGGGGTTGTGCCTCAGCGGGTGTGAAGGGGATGAAGTGTGTGAGGACTTCAGGAAGGCTTTGAAAGCAAAGTACCCCCGACTGAGTGAGGAGTGTAACGTGTGGAGCGACACTGTCGCACCAATCATTGTGGCCCATGAGCAAGGTACAATTCCATAATCAGCTGTGTGTTCTGATTTCCAGGTTTATCCAGAAGATTTGGAAATAAACTTGTTCACTAACTCTTTAACAACTTTTTTCTTTCTGGCGGGCCGTAGTAGTAGGTCAGGGCAGCAGCGGCTCGCAGGTATAATTAGAGAGAGGCTATTCTTAAGACTTAAGTGTCCCCCATTTACAAAAGCTCTCTCCGTCTGAGTGCTTCTTGCTTACTATAGTGCGGCCGCTTTAGTGGGGTCCTAATTTCTGACAATGCTCGCTAAACCAGCCAAGGCAAGTAGAGTCCCCACTATGACTCATGCTCTCTTTCGATTTCCCACTCACCACTCACTAACCGGCCGGAATGTACCGAGCAGAGCCGTAGAGAAAGAGAGGAAGAAGAGAAGGGGTTGCATATTCACACACAGGGTGTGCGAGGTAGAGAAGTTGGGAGAGAGCACAGGAACTACAGTGGAACCTCAATATAACGAAGGGGATTTGTAAAAATGTAGATATGTCAAGGGGATTTGTAAAAATTTGTTATATCAAGGATTTTGTTAAATCGAGGTTTGTTATATTGAGGTGAAACCAGACACATTTTGTTATATAGAGGTTTTGCAAACTTTGGTGTTCAACCTCAACATAACGAAATCTATAACAAATACCTCAATATAACGTTCACTATCAATGCTGACTACATGGATGTAGTGCCCTACTGGAAATTTTTTAGGCAAGAAGGAAAGTAAAGATGATAATCAACAAATCCATGTATTTTTACATAAAGTACATATTTAATACATTGATACTGTAGAAAGTCTAGGTACATACAAAGGAAAATTATATTTTTGCTTTTGTGAGTTCTGTGATTGGTTTCAATCGTCTTTATGGAAGAAATCGAGAATTGTAGTTTGTTTACCTGTGATTTGGACTAAATCTAGAGTGCAATCCAGCTCGTTTATTGAATTTGTAACACTACCACTTAAACACCCTTTTTTCCCAAACACATCTTTCAATGCATTAAGGGCCGCACGAGCATCTTTCACTGCCGGCTCAGGTAGAACACTTTCACTTTCATCTTCATCACTCTCCTCTTCTTCTTGGTCTTGGGCTGAAGGTGGAGCCACAGAAGAAACAATGTCACGGGATGTTCCGTCGAGGCTTGTCGCCTTGCTTATTGATTTGCAGCATTACATTCTCAGAGGGAAATTCGTTATATAGAGGTTCGGAACGTGAGAATTCGTGTTATATAGGTGGACGTTATGTAGAGGCTAAGAGTTCCTGAATTTTGTGTTATTGAGGTACTGCTTGTGGCTTTTGGGGGACCAAAATTCGTTATATCGAGGCTCTTCAAAGTGTTTCTTTCGCTATAATTATAGAGGTGTAATTTGCATTGAGTGTTATGGAGAATTGAAGGAAATTTGAAAAAATTTGTTATATCAAGGATTTTGTTGTATCAAGGTTTGTTTTATCAAGGTTCCACTGTACTTCCTTTTCTATGTGCATGGTTTCTGCATAGCACTCGACTAAAGCCGCCCTAGTATGTCACACTTGTGTTGCCTTGTTTGCTGCACTACAGGATCACTGAGTCCCACCCTGCTTCACCGCTGCTCTGTATGCAAGTAACACAGAATGACCTGTGTGTGAGTGCACCAAGCACTTGTGCTTGTTTGATACATCAATCTCTCAAACACTAATAGTCAAACAATATGTTCACCCACTGTATTGGGCATTGGCATATATTTTCAAACTATATTTCCTTTCACATACAAGTTAATGTTGCTCAAATTTGCCTTTTAATTGTTTAACCACTTGACATTTTTTTGCCCACTGTTTTCGGGCAATCCATTTTTGCCACTACGTATTTGCCTGAGTGTACTCGGGTGATTTGGGTTTTGCCGGTCCCTGCTGTATTTGATCAATTTGACTCGTGCGTTAGTTGCGGCCGTCGTCCGCGAGAATGCAGCACTGATCTATTTCAATGCTAGACCTCTACTGCTAGCAAGCTAGTTGCCATTGGGGTTGTGTTGTTGACCTTGTGACTGATAAGAAGACAAACCCTACTCGTCAATGTGCTGTGTGGATCCGAGTACATGACCACAACAACAATCGGTGAAACTTGCTACTACTGTCATGACTGTGACATTACCAAACAAGAACTTTTGTTTGGTTATTACAGTTGGTTTTATAATGATGTAAAATTTCAATTTCCAAGATAAAAACCTGGTCTTTTCGGTGTCGACTAGAAAATAAAACTGGACCGTTAAGTGGTTAAAGAGAAAATAAATAACTTTTAAACCATTGTGTAAGAAGGTCTTAATCTGAAAATTTTAGATCAATAAGTGGTGTGCCAACAGATCTTGTATCAATACTCCAATAGTAGAGAAAAATGCTATGTAATGTTGGCTTGCCACTTCCCTCGTGTACCTGTAAAGTAGTTAGGGTATTCAGTCCTCCATACAGTTTGTTTAAATGTTCTGATGAGTCGAATAATTTAGTTTGAAAGTTAATTTTAGTTTCGTTTTTAGATAAAGAGGTTTTTTTTAAATAAAGCTATTACAGTTGGGAGTGCTACACTTAAGAATCCTAAAGGACTGAGCAGAGCTGGGTTGGGGGTGGACACTCAGCGTAGTCACCTTTTCTACAGCTTAGGAAACCCACCTGTCGAGCCTATATGTGCCATTTGATGTCTTTGCCAGATCATCTTGCTGGTATTTGTGAAATAAGTGCAACAAACAGACAACACAGTGCTCATTCAAAATTCATAACTGCTCTCAGCCAAAAACTTTCTCAAAATACCTATTTGCAAAACTTAAGTCACAATTTTGGACTGTAAAAAAAGTTGATGAATTGGCTATAACTTCTAGCTTATTGCCTACCAAAACAACCACCTGCTGAACTGACCTGGAGTGTGTGGGTTTGCAGGAGGAGTGGTGTTGATCTCCGGGACGGGGACAGACGCACTGCTCATCAATCCGGACGGCAGCCAGGGCCGCTGTGGAGGCTGGGGTTACAAGCTGGGTGATGAGGGAGGTGGTGAGTATTATTGTTAACCCTCCATCTCACAAATGGTACTCCATTCTTCTGCCTTGTTCTGTATTTATTTGTGACCATACTCCATGGTAAAGTGAGCGTAAATGTAACAAATACAGTTTTAGCTACAAATTTGTGACAGTTTTCAGTTAAATAAGTTTGCCTCTTTTTAATCCTTTGCGCTCTCCAGTTTACTGTTAGTCAACAGTTCAGTACTGGCGGTCAGTAAGGCTCTTTTCAGTATAGAGCCTCAGCAGGTAGATTTCAAGCTTAATGTGTCAGGACACCCAAGCGTGCCAGGCAGCAAAGTGCATAACTTCCAGCCTGTATTTGCAGTTATCTTTACTATCTACATAGGAGGATCATTGGTTATAGTGAGAGTAGGAGATTTAAGGCCCAGGCCTCTCACTGTCTTGGGTAAAATTCTCACTTGGTTGCGGTATGGTGCAATTTCTAGTCACTCTGGGAGCAGGAGTTGCAATGGCCTGCTGACAATCACTGAAGAGAATATGGCGCATCAAATCTAATGAGGTGATGAGCAACACTTTTTGAGCTTGGCTAGGTGATAATCCCAGCGCTAAAGTAGAAAGTACACTAGTTTCTAGTGAGAACAGATTTACAGAAAATTAGCTTGTTATGCCTAAACCTTACACAAGAAGGGCTTACTTTTTATTTCACTAAAAAATAGTTTTAGAGTGGAAAAAGTAAGAAATTTTGTTTTATCATAGTTGTTTGAACTGTTTCAGCATTTTGGATTGCCCAAAAATTGATAAAGGTGTATATAGATGAACAAGATAGATTTGAAAATCCTCCCAACAATTACAGCACACAGAAAATGTGGGAGTGTGTTCAAAAACACTATAAAGTCAAAGACAGGTAAACCTCACTTACCACCGGTTGTCATCCTTTTAGCATCTGCATAGAAGCTGAAATGTTGTCTCGTTACCACTGATTGTGAACCTATCTCCTCTAGGCTAAGCTCAAAGTAATGAATTCTCATTATCCATGCCACAGCTCAACTAAAGAGCAGTTTTAATTTTTAGATTTAACAAGCTAAAACACCTAGTGATATATTAACATTAGCTGATGCATGAGAGTTGCATGTGCAAATTCCTTATATATCCGTTATTGCAAATGTATCACTCACATTTTCATATACAAAGTCAACGCAATATTTCTGTAAACTGACTTTTCAATAAATCAATTATAGGTTTGACTTGCTGCCACACTTCTACCGGGACTTCAAGAAGGATGAGGTGGCCGGGTTGACGCGGGAGTTTGCCGCAGTGGCAGAGGCAGGGGACCCGCTGTGTCAGTGGGGGTTTAGAGTGGCGGGGCAGGTCCTGGCCAAGCACTTGGTTGCCCTTGCACCTGACGTACACCCGGTCAGTGCTAAGTAATAGGTTCTCCTTGATGTTCTTAATTTAAATGTTTTGCACACCTCTAGCAGCTATAGTATCCAACACTCCTAAAGACTATTAGTTTTATGACAATCAAGTTTTTTCATGTGGCATTGTTATTTGTAAGTAAGAATAAGTCCTTTACTATAAGGACTCATAAACAATGCAAATAAAATCTGGAATTCCTATTCCTCTTAATTTGATAAAATTTTATAAGAGTTTGTGCTTCCAATAATGTAAGGGAGCATGTCCTTTTCTATTTGTATGACAAAAAACTAAAAAAAACGACATAGTCAGCTCTCTGGAGTCTTACACCCCAAGAATAAAATGTTTCCCTTGAAAAATGGATGGATACTAGCCTAGATTATGGTAGCTTGAAAGCTTTTTTTTATCATCATCGATTCTAATATGTAAAGAAGGACCTTGACAATATCCTCAGAGACTTTTGGCATCCGATACACTTGACCGCTCTCTTAAAAGCAAATTTTAGTGCTATAAATTTTAACAGCAAAGGTATTGACTTATTCTATTTCCTTCAGGGTCAAAGATACATAAGATGGTAATGGTTGATTCTTTTCGTGTATATGGTACAGTAGAGGTCGATAATCCGAGGTAATTGGGGCTGATGGTACCGCCGGTTTGGCTTCGGATTGGAGGCGGAGAAAACAACAGAGACGAAGGAGTTTTCAATGTATTAATAAGTCTGGTAATTTACATAAGTATTACAAGGTACATATACATATTACAGGGTGGCCACAGGGTAGCCTGATAAAATTCCGCATGTTTACGGTTTTCCCGGCAATATACACATTTCCGGTGCACTTCCTGTAGCAGAGACGTTTCACGCCCTCGGTCTGCAATCCCTCATTTAAAGTCGCGACCCTTCCCGATCAGCGGTTTTCATCCAGCGATACGTTTTCAGACCCTTGTTAAGTTGTTAGACCGGTTTGTCGATGCGCAGCCAGCGATACATTCGAGAGCGTTACTTTTAAGCCAGCACACTTTTCGTCAGCTCTTTTACTACTCTGGAGATCTTACGAGGAGACAGTGACAGGAAGAGCGACACTGTATCATCTATTATTGGTGAAGAAGCGTGGACCGGTTCCATTGACCTTGGTTCAGAAAAATCAATACTGTACCTCAAACAGCTGTCTTGTAAACAGCGTGCATAATCTGGTATTTCACGTAAAATTTGAAGGCGTTATCGAACTCATAAAAGCGTTAAAAATTTCAGGTACAGCACAGTAATAGTTTTTTTTAAAATTTTCGGATTACCGGAGAACCGAATTATCGAGACTCTACTGTGAGTCTGTATTTCTGTAGCATGACTCTCCTCAAGGTTAAAATGCATATAATTATTTTGAGTGACCAAATTGTAAAAACCTTGTGGAATGTGCAATCGTCTATAATGCAACTGATGTTGCAGAGCCTGACAGAGCGAGAGGGAGGTCTGCCGGTGGTCTGCGTGGGCTCTGTGTGGAACAGCTGGTCACTGCTGCAGTCTGGGTTCCTGGAGGTGCTCAACTCTGCAGACGACAGTCAATGTATACGTGAAGCGTCATTGATTCACCTCAAGACCTCTGTGGCGAGTGGTGCTACCTACCTGGCGGCTAAGCAGCACGGCTACAAGTTCCCTCGCAACCATTCGGACACTTATGAGATCTTCTACCACTACACACGCCCGAGCTGAGGTGTAATACACGTTGTCTACTTACACAGACCCTGGCGGTGGAGAGGATAAGGTTCTGCAATCCATTTGATGAAAGGAAATGGTTTCACAACTTTGTAACTTATTGATATTATCTCCATTTACTTTGTGGTATTCATTACTATAAAACAAAAGCATTTTGTACTTTTACCACATTAATTATAATTTTTAGTTTTTACATAAAATTATATTTTTAGCTTTCATTTTATAATTTTGTCATTAATATTATGAACAGTAATACGTGACCTTTTAACCATGTAATCAGTTGAATGTATAAATATTTTTCCATATATAAAAAATGCACACATTAATTAAGCATGGTTTTTAATGTATATCAATACATTTTCAATACTAGTAATTCAATAACACCATTTATTTGCACATTTGGCAAGTTTAGTTTTTCAACCAAAATTGCGTCTAATCCAAATGATTTCAGGGTGAGTAGGGTTCAATAACCTCGTGCATTTCCCATTTTGTCATGGCCCAATTTACCGGTTTTGTAGTCCAAATATGTTGGGCTTTAATGTTGTATGTAAATTTACAACATCAGTTGTTATCATACATCCTGAAAAAAACAATTTTGTTTTATCACTATCTGGTATGATATCTAAACTGTTTGTATTTGCGTTGATCTCCAGACTGAACTAGAACTTTTTGGATGACAGAGTCAATTGCTGCTCAATTTGTTCAAAAATATTGAACTTTTGGACTGTTTTCTTGTTTTTTGAACATAATAATGAGTAGGTAAAGTTTTGTTACTAGCCGATCTACAAAACAATTCATAGCCACAATATTCACACATCGAATTTCTCAAAAAAATGTTTAGTTACCAAAGCCTTAGCATGTGTTTTATCATTCTCAGTCTTCAAAGTGGGGGGAGACTTTTTGAACACCCTGTTAATTGAAAACTTTTATGCAGGAACAACAACATCTTTAATCACTTTTTTTTATGTCAAAGCAAATTCTCAGTAACTAACAGTAAAACCACTAGTTACTGTCATACAAAGTAAACTTCTCACCAAACACAAAATAATAACTCTCTTTACCGCCAAAAAAATGTGTCAAGTAATTTTTGATTTGTCATGTCTTCCTATATATATTCAATTGTGAAACAGAGTACATTAAAATCTCATTAACTTTAATCTGAAAAGGGTTTTGGAAATTTTGATATATCAAGGTTTTCTAGTGAGTAAGGTTTGAGATATCAAAGTGAAGAATTATAGCAAAGTTAAGGTTCAATGTCTCTTTTTTTACTCTAAATCTTGAAGTGTCTTGAGTTTGGCCTCTATAACTCGAACTTTTGGCATCCTTGACTTATAAACAAAGACTCAATTCTTGTAGAAACTTGAAAACGCAGCCAAGTGATGAACAATAAAATTAAATGGAGAGTTAAAACTTTCAGTAATAGATATTATTGTACAGAAAATTCTACTCATACAGGTGAACTTTGAGTTGAGGTTTAGTTTTTAAAATCCTGATTATCAAGTTTTCATTCCATAATTCTGAAAGCTACAAAATTTGAATTATCAAGGTTCTAATTTTGTAAAATTGGTTTTATAGTGGTTTTTCCAACATTTAGTTTATTGAGATTGGAAACATTGAGTTATCGCGGCTTCACTGTATAAGTTATAAAAATATACTACTAAATAAATTTGATGGCAAAAATATTTGGACCGAACCGGGACTTGAACTTGGGTCTCCCGCTTGCCGGGCGGTTATGATCACCACTACACCATCCGGCCCAACTATTTCTGCCTTCAATAGGGCGGATGGTGTAGTGTAGTGAACCCCCGCCCGCAAAGACCCGAGTTCAAGTCGGTTCGGTCCAAAGATTTTTTTCTTCAAATTTATTTAGTAATAAATTAGCTAATTAGCATTTATACAAATTAAGATTTATAAAAATATACTGTCATAGTAATGCAGAGTTTATATAGCCAAACTAGTGTAAAGTTTTCTCCAGCCAAAATCTATTTTAATGTGTTTTAAGTAAGAATAAAACTATTTAACAACAAAAAATAAATTATGTTGAAAATTGTATTATCAAAATGGTTTAAGTGCAATATTTATTACCATATGGTAAATAAAGCTGTATAATGTCTGCTCAATTTTCCTTGTTAATCAACTACTGTACCTTTGTGTTCTTGTAATTGTAAGACAATAAATTGTTATTTTAAATAAACTGTTTATATTGTTGGTTTGAAATCTCACTGCCCTGTATTCTGTTCAAACTTACTTTATTAGAAATATCCTGGAAAGTAAGAAATAGTTTGATTTTTAACATTGAACATTTGGAGAGTGAACACCTGGACTTGTTTTTTGAGCGATGGTAAGAAGCGAGTATACTAAACTCCCTATGACTTCGGCGGGTAAGAGCGACTATACTAAGCTCTCATCAGTATATCGTCTTTTCATATAATGGTAGTGTTCATTTTTGCCTAAGTTCAGCAGCAGTTAGAACACATATTTCGTTCCTGCCAAATAATGGGGTCTGTTCCTGTTTACTGTTTTGGGGAGACAACAATGGCTACCCACTACACTGGGCATATGCTAGATGGCGCCATCTGCTAATGATGGTTATATCGCTTCGGGACCAGTTCAGTCTGGCTAACACTACATATTGTCTGTTCCTTTGTGGTGTTTATTCTCTGTTCCTGTTATATTGTACATTTTATCTTTTCGTTAAGTTTTTTTAGTGTTTGGTGATTATTTTATGATAGAGAATAAATAATGTTTTTTGTAAATAGTAAATACTACGTGTAAATAGTTGTGTAAAATGGAAAATCCAGGCGATTGGATTTTGAAGATTTTGTTCTACATCGCGAACACTTCCTTCAGTAGCAATTACAAAGATGATCGTTCGATAGTGATTTTGACCATGATGATGTTTTGATAAACAATGTGCGGAACATAGTGAAAGTGGCGATGAAGACAGTGCAGCGGTACAGTGATAAAAACTCTTCTACTAAACTTTCACATTTCTAATCGATCAAAAATGGCCACTAATGGTATCGCCAGTATTCTTCTGGATGACCAAGTGGTTGATTCTTCAGCTGAGGCCAAGTTCTTGGGCGTTGTCCTGGACGAAAATCTAAAGTTCCATAGCCATATAGACCAGGTCTCAAGAAAGGTCTCCACAGGCCAAACATCTAACACGGAGGTGCTCGTAACAGCTTATTAGTTATTACGGCCTCATACACCCTTATCTTGCTTATGCTGTGCCAGTGTGGGGTAGTGAAAGTCAGCGAACTATGTTCTTGTTCAGACTTCAAAGAAGGGCCATTGCAATATTCTCCCTTCCAAGAAAACATCCATGTAAAGAAAGTCCTTCAATATTTTAACGTTTCCATCTATTTACATTCTAGAAACACTCTCATTTGCTCATAGCCACCTTTCAATTTTTAATCACTCCACCAATACTAGGTTTCTTCTTCGAAACGGCTTAGTCTTCCGATTCCCAAACATCAGTGGCGTAGCCAGGGTTGCAGAGCCCTGGAGCGGAAATGGCTCAAGGCACCCCAAACATCGAACATCACCCTATACTCCATTTCACGTTCACATGTCAGTACAGGCCTTATGGGCGCAGGGAGATAGCCGTACTAGCGTAGCTGAGGACATTGTGTTTGGCGTAATGCAAGTTGCGTCAACTGTCCTTACGATCCGCGTGAAGGCGCGGCAGTGAAATGTTTTTAAACGGCTAGTAGCGCTCGAACCGCCGTTTAAAATACATTGGTTATGGGCGATCCGTATGTACAGGTAAAGGTGAAATAGAATAGAGTATAGGGCAAGGCACAATTACTCCCATAACCCCGCCATTTTTACAGTATTGTAGTCACTATATTGTACGCATGCGCCGATACACCGCCAGGGATGAGGGCGCCAGTTGCCAGTCATGGCAGTGCGGCCGCGGCGTCGCGTCGTGTCTTAGTCTACATTTAACATTGAAAAACCTTTTGCTGTGGTTTCGGCTTCAAATATTAAACTCTAACACAATTATTTAATTTATTATAATACTATTTAGTTATGAAAATAAAAACCTGATTGAATAAAATCCAACTTTAGCTTTATATATATCCGATATCTGTGGAACATTCATCCACATTTTTCCAAAAACATTTTATCTATAACTCCATAAAATTCTACAACGCCCTTCTTGTTAACTTGAAGAGCGAGCAGGGTCACAGAAAGTTCAGGGTAAACCTGAAATCACAGTTAGCCAATAATGCCTACTACAGCGTCCGTGAATTTACTGGCGAGTCTCGTATTGTACATAATATGTAGATCTTACTGACTTAGTTCATATTGTTAATGATGTGACTCATGAGTATGTAAAAAATTTTTCTTTAACCTGGCTAATGCAAATGTTTGTTTGTTAATTTTGCCTAATAAACGACTTTAACGGTCCTAAAGGTCGTGTGGACTCAAAGACCTTTGCTTTAATAGGTCAACTATCATACAGACTGTTTACAACAATTAATGTTACAGTTTTATTCATAAAGCAGAAATTATTATGCTCTGCTTCGTTGACCCCGAAGGGAATTGACTGTGTCATAACTCATAAACACTTGAAAGTCACTGCTTATTGGCGCAAGATATAAAAATGCCGTTGGCGTAGACAGTACAAAAAAAGATGGTGGGTGACGGGGTGAGAGTGCCTAGCTGTTCGAAAACACGCCGAAGGTCACTGAGGTAGTTGTTGAGGTACTAATTCATGGAATAGAACGGGTGACTGTTAAAAAATCCCGCAGGCCACCGAGGTACTTCCGTCGACTGGCTGCCCTAACTCATTTAGGCAAAAGGTTAAACATCCTGAAGAGTGAAGGCACAAGTTGGAAAGGACCTGAGAGTTCGACTCAGCCTGACTCAAGGAATGTTGTTTAGATAACCCCGATGTCTTGTGTTGTAATTAGAGAGATCTGTATGTGTTATGTTTCTGTACCAATAATTATTATTGGTGTGGATTATGTTGGATTAAAATAAATGCTACATTTTAACATACTACGCTTAACATACTAGCATATGTTACAGTATGTACGTACAATGGGTGTTTCCGAGTTGGTCAGCAACAAAGACTCGATGATCTTGCTAATAACCGGCAGGATGGAGATAGGCCACGGTAGCTCTTCATAGATGAAGCATCACCTTTTTTTGAAGATAGGATTAGTTTCTGCAACTTTCAAGCAGTCAGGGAAGTAACCCCTCACGAGACAATCATTAATCGTTGCAGTCAAAGGAGTAAGGAGACACTAAAGCATCAATCACATGACGGGGTAGTTGCGTAGACCAACCGTAGAAGTCCCTGCTGCCCGTCTCACGCAGGCCATAAAGTATTCTTACATCTTGTGTTTAACACGACTTTGCGAATCTCCTCTTCACTCTTTACTTTATTATTGCACCAATAAACAAATCATATCCTAACCTTGACAAAAATGTCTAAATTTTGGCTTGTATCGGAAAATTGGATTCAGTACTATGGATGAGAGGGGTTGGTTACTTCACGTTGAAGACCGCCACGAAAGGGAAGAGAGCCGAAAACGCGTCTTTTGTCGTTGGTTATAGCATTGATTTTAACTTTTTTTTTAGTCAATGGTTATAATAATCTTTGGACTACCATATCTAAAATTAAAAAAGTCACCTGATTTCTGCTCTCCTGACAACTAAACTGTTATGAGGATAGAGGTTATCTTCACTAGATAACACCATTACCCTTATTTGATAACAATCAAATGAATGATAGTGTACATTTGGACCTTAGGCTTGTTGAATTTTGAGTGACTAGTGATTTGAAGTGTTTTGCATGATGGTAACACTTTACTTATTATATGAAAACTAATATAGAGTAAACCTAACCTGTTTCACTAACAAATTGTAGGTATATTAATTTAGGTATTTCAAATCATAACAAAATATGAATAATAAATAACCAACCGTATTTTACTAAAATATACTTGTGTGCTGTAGCCAGTCAAAAGGTAGATACTAGTTACTTACCACAAAATTGTTTACAATACAACTATGTTAACATGTAGACCTAGGCTATAATATCGACTATATAAATCTGATATGGATCATATGATTCGTTAAAAGTGATCGAAATATTTTCATTTACCTGATAAATTATTTAAATACCAATACCTATTTTATTGCCATGTTTTGATTGTTTTTCACCTGCCTAGACCTCAGGTTTCTATGAATATACAACTCTGGAGCGTGACTTGCCGATACATGTAGATCACTCTTCCCTATCCACTTTGCCTAGTACAGTTGCTGACAAGCTAACCTACAGTACGCATCTAGCACTGTCACAATTAAACATAACACAACCAAAGTTTTAAACATAAGTTTGGATTTAGCTTTAATATTTAATACAACACAACTTTTAAAAATAATAAAACAGAATCAACTATCGAGAATTCAAATTATCAAAATAAATTTAACAAACTTTCACTAATTATGATAAAAACAAGAATATTTAAATAGTTGCTGATTGTAAACAAATCGCTATCTTGGATTCTGTTGGGACGGACTGTACTAAGCTGTGTGAGGGGAAAATGTACTAGTGAATGGTGGGGAGCTACGACACAGCTGTTTATACTCTCCTCTCCGCTTCAGGCTAATTGCCACTGTGTCTATTATTTAAATTGTTAATCGTATATAGACATTTTTGTAAAAAATTGACTGCAGCCTTTACCAAGTGATTATGACAATTATTATTAATACATGTTCTATAATGTCAATAATGATTGAAACATCTGATTCTTGACGAACAAAAAAACTCTCTTCATAGTCTTTTTTCATTGGTTGCTCACTCATACCCTAGGTAAATAATGGCTGTCACATGGGTTATAAAACCACACTGGTAATTTTAGTTGGCAAAATTTTGTGTTATTACATTTACAAACAATTTTTTGATTTATTTTGACTGATTTAGAAAAAGCATATTGCTATATTCAGCAAGTATATAGGTAAGTTTTTAGTTTACCAGTCACAAGCCTGGCATGTTTTGTACCGTGTATTCCATAAAATTTGTTGATTTTTAAAACCCCTGTATTTAAAATCTTAGGTGCACTAGTGACAGCTAAAATTTGACATATACTCGCTTAATTCAAAATCAAACCACTCAAAATCATAATGTGTACAGATGCTTGACCTTGTACGTCTGTGTCTCTGTACATTGTCAATACATTGTAAAATGATGTGAAAAATAAATAAACAATCTTGATTCAAACATGGCCGCAATGAATCGTACTGTAACCGTTTGCAAGGATGCACTAAAAGCTAGATGCTTTTTTTATAGTGTTAAAAAAGTTTATGTTTTTTATAGTGTTTTTATGTGTATTAAATTTCATGTGTTGAGAAAGTGTAAAACACTATCACTGCGAGGGTGCTCATTTTTTGAATTTTTAAATATCTGTCATCTATAATGTAAAGTGCACCTCAACTGCTGTATTTGTCAAATACTGTTGAGCAAACAATATTTTGCCCGTTACCTTGCTATCAATAATAATGATTATTGAAGACATGTAAAAAAGCTCAGGCTTTTAAATTTTTCTTAATAAAGGATTAATCTGGAACATCTAAATTGACAGTGTTAGCAGTAAAGTAGCTTCTGGTATTTTTGGCTTACACAAACTATCCTGTTTGAGCTCTCCCCATGTGCTCGTTATAGTCTATTATGGTCTTATATTTTCTCACCTAAATTATGGAATTTTAGGGTGGTAGTACTTATAAAAACGTTGAACACCTTTTCTGTTTGCTAAAAAACACAGTACAAATTTTGAGTAAATTGCATTTTAGAGATGATTTTTGGGAAATAATTGGGTTTTTTGACCCTTCCAAGCCGTTATATTTTTAAGACTGTTCTACACTGCCGCTTTAAAGCTTACCTTGGCAGGGCAGCTCAAGCTGGCATACAATTTTTTAATTTATTGACAACTAGACATGAAATAATAAGCATATTTAAAAAAATATACCTACAAAAATAGTACAAAATTGTTCAGAGCTCGATTGAAGTGACATTTAGTGTCTTATGCCTTTTACGGCGGCTGAGTATTTAAATCTTTCCAACTAGTAGAACGTTAACTTAACTACAATTATTACAATAATAATTATCTACACCTCGATTTACTTACCTTTTCCCAGAGGCAGATGAATGTGTGTATGAATGACATGTGTGCGTGCTTGAGTGAATATAGCATATTTAGTGTAATGTTTTGTTATTAATTAATGATTTTTTGCAACACATACACTATGTAAACTGGTAATAAAGTTCTGATTATTATTTTGGCTGTACACTTTTGATAAAACATTTTGTACTTTTAATCAGGCCGTAAAGAAACACAATTTTCACTAATGTGAGTGGGCTATTGAAAAAAACACTCTCCAAGCACAGTGGAGTGTCCCCTCAACTTCAAGAGTGCAGTAGGGTAATTCAAATACCTTTATTTAGAAAAAGTACCACGTTTACATGGAGTTTACAAATCATCCTGTCTAGGACAAAATTAAAAACCTTACTGGTTCCATCAGCTTTTGTCGTTAACCCCTTTCATAAAGAATTGCCAGACAAAACCTTAGATGGATCTTTATAAATTAATTATAAAGTGATTTATTTACAAAAGTATAGTTTTCTGTTGTAAGTTAGTTCCAAATTCAACAAAAAATATATTTTGTATTTTTCTTAATTGTTAATATGGTAAACGAAAGGTTAAATCAAAACATCAAGTTGGCATAAAACAAATTTGTTATGTAAGAAGAAGCTTTATGCCAATATTTTGTCCCACAGGTCCAGTGGGTAAGTAGGCTGCTTCGAGCTCAAGGCAACTCAATAAATCGTTACAAAGGCTCCGTTTCAATCAGAACAATGTCAAGTACGCCGCAAGAAGAACCTGTTTTGGCAGAAGTTATCAATAACAAAGGTGTTCTAACACTTAACCGTCCGAGAGCCTTGAACTCCTTGAATGAAGCGATGGTGACTATTGTTCTGGAAAAGTTACAACAGTGGGAGAACAAAGTGCAGTGTGTCATTGTGAGGGGGAGTGGGGAGAAAGCATTCTGTGCAGGGGGAGACGTAGTGGCGGTTACTTCGGGATCTCCGACAAACTGTCAATACGGCAAGGACTTCTTCCGTAAAGAATACACCATGGACTACATGATAGGCCAGTATAAAGTGCCTTACATAGCTCTAATTGATGGTATTACAATGGGTGGGGGAGTTGGAATTTCAGTGCACGGGAAGTATCGAATAGCTACGGAAAAAACCTTGTTTGCAATGCCGGAAACGGCGATTGGTCTCTTTCCTGATGTAGGGGCAAGTCACTTTCTCCCTAAACTGGAGGGAAAACTGGGGCTGTATTTAGCCCTCACAGGGCAGAGATTGAAAGGGAAGGATGTCGTCAAGATTGGATTCGGCACACATTACGTTGACAGTAAAAATATGCCAAAACTTTACGATGCTTTGATATCAACAGACGGTGATGTGGAAAAAGTAATCAAGCAAAACACAGAAGATATTTCAAGTCACTCGTTCAGCCTTGCTTCTAACATGGGGATCATTAACGAGACATTCTCCGCACCGACCATAGAGGAGATTGTCTACAGATTGGAGAAAGAGGGTTCAGAATTTAGTCAAGCGGCGTTGAAACTCTTAAAGAAGATGTCACCCATTTCTTTAAAAATTTCAAAGATAGAGCTAGAAAAGGGAGCCAGTTTGAATTTGAAAGAGTGTTTACAAATGGAGTATCGTCTGGCTTGCGCCGCTTTAGAAGCAACATCATCTGCAGATTTCTATGAAGGTTGGTACTCGGTACCTTTGAAGAGTTAGTTATTATTATTTTTCTTGTTGACTGATGAAGATACCAGAAAATTTCGGTATCAAAATATATTGCATTTTTAAATTTATACATTTTTATTAGCCTAAAAAATGTCTACAAATGATCATCATTTGTCTGTAAAAACCATTAAATTTCAACTAACTCCATTGGGTGACGATACAATATACAATTTTATTAATAACATAAATCTTTTACTTAAAATTGTTTGCACTGATTAAAATGTCCTATATACTCAAAACAAGTTACGAGGGCTATCCAGAAAGTAAATTACGTTTTGGAATAAAAATTCTAAGAAGAATAGGAAAAAGTTTTATTATATACATTTGAAATACTACTTTTCTACATAATCGCCATACAAATTTAGGCACTTATTATACCGATGAACGAGCTTTATTTTTGCTGATTATAATTGTACTTGAAATAGATAATTATGGTCAATTTAAAGTATAAAATACAAAATTACATTGCCATAACTCTTGCCCGTGTTATTTAAAAGTAGGAGAGTACTGAGTTCATAAAACAATTTTGCTTTAAAGTTCAAGTTTATGTATTACAAGTCATAAACATTAAATAAATAATACTTATTCAACTAAATTTTTAAACATTTTACAGTTCTCATATGATCTGTAATTGATAAATGAAGCTACTCAAGCCTTAAAACTCAATATTCACATGTATGGCCAACTTTTAATCAAATCAGTAAAAATGTTTATTTACAATCCAACAGTACAGTAGAGCTTGTAAATTCCTTATTTTAAAATTATTTAAGAGAGTAGAGCGAGAATCACTCGGTAGATTATTAAATAACTGTATAAACATAAGACTTGTATGCCTTCTAAAGTAAATTTAAAAGTTGTTGACACTTTTTACCACAGTAAACTTCTTGACTTGATGTATCCTACCCCTCATTGATGAAAACTTTAGATAAAGGTTAAAACTTATATAACGTAAGTTTTGCGAGGGCTATCCAAAAAGAATGGTCTGTCGTGTAGCTCTACTGACACTTTTTACATCAAATATTTTGATTAAGGTTTTCTAAAACCCTTCATTTTCCAAAATAATTGTTGTTTTTGTCTTTTAAAAGTTTGCATTTAATTAGTTCAACATATTGCGACTATAGCAAGTTAATGAACGGGTTGTGTCTACTATTCGTTAAGGACATTAGTGGCAGATTTCATGCAATAGTGCAGGAAAACTTTTTTTTATATGTGCTTTGACTTTGTCCATGCATATATCAAAGAGTTCTCAACATTTTTATATATCTTGTGGGCATTTTTAGATGCTTGGAACAAAATTTACTCTCCTAGCAAACATATTTATAAGCATCATATTTATTTTGGTAGCAAATTTCCTTCGGAAAAAATAATAACTATTCATGACGTCTGCATGGTAAGACCCAGACCCAAAAGTCCCTTCCACTTTGCCTGTTCAGTGCAACTCAAGAGCCTTGTAAAAATCTTTTCCGGATCTTTAAATCCCTTTAAGTTTACATCCTGTAAAATGTTCAATCTCAACCCTCTTTACTCCCGATTAGTTTCAATTTACTTCAATTGAAGAAAATTAAGAGAAGCTTTTTTTCTTTTTACTAAGAATTAGAAGTGTCAGAGTAAATTATTTTAACTTTCAGGTGTAAGAGCACTATTGAAGGATAAGGACCAGAACCCAAAATGGAACCCAGCAAAATTAGAAGACGTCACCGAGGCAATGGTCAACCGAGTGTTCAATCCCATCAAACCTGATGAAGAACTAACTTGTAAACTTTAGCTCAACAAATAAACAATTAAATTATGTGTTTTTTTCACTTAATTTATTAACCATCTTATAACCAACTGTTCTTAAAGAAAAGTACAAACTTATGGTCAAATTGAACAGGAAATGTTTAGATTTTAAGCTTGTGTGGTTTATCATAATTTAGAAATAAAACTTTTGGGTGAACCACAAATAAGTTGTTTAAATTAACATTGCCATATTTGATATTGACAATATTAACCCTTCACGCGGTATAATGATTTTTGACTTTTTCATCTGTATTGCTACAAACCCATAAAATATTTTTTTCTTTTTAAGTTAATGCTAATTTGTTTTCCTTTTCCCTAATAAATAAAATGACATTTGGTGAAAAAAATGTGTTTCCTTTCAAAATTATGTATGCATTTAACAGTATAATAACTTTATAAAAGTATTACATTTTTCAGCTCAATTAGATTCGAAACTCTGATATGTCTGCAATTATAGGCCTATGTACAAGCTAATACTAGTTTTTCCGCAGTTTATAAATTGGAATAAGGAAAAACATGTATTTGTGTATATGAGGGTGTGGGTGTGATGTGCCGGGCGGCGCTGACGTGGGGAGTGGAGGGGAGACGGGTGCCGGGAGTGGTAATGACAGGGTCAGGTAGTGGTGTCACTGCCGCAGCACTAGAGGTGCTTGGCTGTGTGTCAGGGACTGCACTCTGTCTGTGGTATATCCACATCAACGTTCGCATCAGCGTTCACAATGAGACGGTTTTCCTTACACCACTGAAGACGAGCGTTAGATTCCGTGAAGCTATTTTTTTCTAGAAGGTCCCTACTGGAATGGGATAGTACCAGAGACGTGTCATCGGCAAAGAGGAAGGTTTTAGCCACACTCAAACATGATGGAAGATTTTTAATGAAAAGAAGGAAAAGCAAGGGACCTAAAATAGATCCTTGAGGTACACCATTTTCAATCAGAGCTTTAGAAGAAGAAATATTCCTCATATACCCCTGGAGTCAACTGATGGAGGAATATTGTTTAGAGAGCCCCGATGTCTTGTATCTTGATTAAAGAGACCTGTATGTACGTACAATGGGTGTTTCCGAGTTGGTCAGCAACAAAGACTCGATGATCTTGCTAATAACCGGCAGGATGGAGATAGGCCACGGTAGCTCTTCATAGATGAAGCATCGCCCTTTTTGAAGATAGGATCAGTTTCTGCAACTTCAGTGTTATCATTGATTTTAAATGTATAGGGTCAATGGTGTTATGTTCATTTGTACACGTGCAGTTTCAGCCGCATTCTTAGACCGATTTGGCTTTGACTTTATATATTTAAAGTAAATGGATTTGGTTTAAATTTAGAATGAACGTACTTATGCCAAACAACATAATTATGTGCTTTGAGCCTTTTGACTATGTATTTTTTTAGTCGATGGTATGTGTGAGGAATAATTTTGAAACGAGTTTTCTTTTAATAGTGTCTAGCAAATTCTAGACCTTTTCCAAACCAAATCCTCAACAATTTTTACCATTGAACTTTGCTTTTCATAATATTGGACAAAATATATTAACAAAATAATAGTCCTATAATTATTCATCAAAGCTATTTTTTGTAGTCACAAAATCATGGCTAGCTAATCTTAGTGCACAGCGACTAGACTAGGCAGCTGGCCACCTGCTTTTGTTTGATTCGTCAGTAATTATGTCATGGAAAGACTGCTTCACATAAGGATTATTTGCACAGCGCAGGTAACTTGTAAAGTGACGGCACTATTTGGTATTCTGAAGATCGAAAAATACTCGAGTTCAGCAAATAAGAATGTCCATTGATTTAAAATGTACATTTAAAGTCAATGGAATGTCTATGAAGCAGGCTACACGATGCAATTAGAATAATTAGTGACACTTAATTATATCAACAACTATAATGTAACAGACAAACCAACGTCGGGAACAAACAATGGTCTTACATTTTCTGAATATCCTCAGACTTTCATCAAATTAATACATTCCAGACTGTCCAGGCCTTTTCGACCAAATTCCAGACTTGTTCAAGACCTTATTAAATTTAAGACCAATTCCAGACTTTTTACTAGACACCCTGTTAAAGATGACATCCATTAAATCCAAGACTGCAGTGATGTAGTACCTAGTCGGTTATTTAGGAAAAAGGTAAAAGAACTAAAATTGATTTATATTCCTAGTTGTAGGACCTTCATCAAGAATTATTCTTACCTTTCAGTTTTTGGCCTATAGATCCTACTACGTAGTTGTTTAATTCAGATGCGCATTTCGTAGCAGTTGTGCCACATCATCAGTGAAAGTCTGTCTATTTACATAACGAAAACTTATACAGGGTCAGGCAAAAGTGTTGAAGCGCCTTTATAACTTTTTAACCAGTTTTTCAGCGCAAGCGAACTCAGTACGTTTTATTAGAGGAAACAAAACTCAAAAGTACCTTTTAATGCATACTGACACTTTGCCCCAGTTTTAAAATGGGAGATTAGGGGGGTAGCCCCATAATTTTCATAGGGAAGCCCCATCGAGTGACACCTCAATTTGAAGGTCTTAGAAGATGTTGATGAATGCTGATATTAGAAGTCTCTATCTTAACCCAGAAATAAATGGCATCGATTTTAAGTTACACAGCTTTTTATAAGTCGAAAGTGTAGAAACTCCTTTAAAACTTGTTAACCAGTTTTTTTCAACGCAACCATCTTTAAATACATACCAACACTTTGCCCGAGTTTTCAAAATGGGGGATTCAAAATGGTAGCCCCAGAACTTTCATAGGGGAACCTCATCAAGTGACACCCGCCACCAATCCCCCATTATGAACACTGGGGCAAAGTGTCAATATACATTAAAAGGTACTTTTGTTTCCTCTAATAAAACGTACAGTTGGTTGCGCTGGAAAAACTGGTTAAAAAGTTATAAAGGCGTTTCCACACTTTTGCCTGACCTTGTATATACACTGCACAGTCACTTCACTATTTACACTCACGGGACGGTGGTGAAACATCATCGACCGAGCCTGGATGAACTTGCACTGAAGAAGCTGGAGCGGAAGGTCCTATTCTGTTAGGTTTGGAAACACCTGGGGCTGGTTTAGTTTGCTTCTTCCACTGCTGCCAACTCTCTTTCCACTTGCCGTGCGAATTTGAACAAAATTGAGTTCTTATTATCCTCTTTCTTATTCATAAGGGAATCTGGGCCAAATTAGGTAAACTATGAAGCAAACTCACGAGAGGGTTTCTTTGCGCTTTCGCCGCTTCAGACACACACCAGCCAGCAACCAATATGACTTAAATAATTAAATTGGTCGAAATTACTATCGAACTTTTACATACATTTACCAGCTTCATCATTTACATTGCTACTTAACGAAGTGTTCAGCGTATGTGCAAAACAAAATCCGAATCAAGAGAATTTTCAATTTCACACACCTGTATTTACACATTTGTGTAATATATCTTGTACTATAAAGCAAAAGAATTACTACAAATATAACAAACGATAGTACTATAATGCATGTAGAAGTAGAACACAATCTGCCGCCTAGACTCGAAACCCAACTAGTTCGTGCGGTATAACTCGGAATCAGCAGCTGTGGTGAGATGGCTGGCGCATGTTCTGTGTAGCGTGTTGTCATTTTCGCCCCTCCTACCCTTGCTGGAAACCAGACATTGTGGCAATCATGTTATTGAGTCAAAAGAAAGGTTGCCCAACAGCTGCTGGAATGTAGCAGCAAAAATGTACACTACAGAAGCCTAAAAATACGATTGTTTGTCAAGAGTCAGTACTGTATTGTCATTACCACACTGAGCAAATTTACACCGAGCCAGTATACTCGCTTTTACTACGGTAAGGGTTAATTCATTTTCGTTTGTAAATGATATTACTTTTAAGTGGTTACTAACCTTTCTTAGCTTTGGTCCATTTCACAGTTAATTAAAAGTTAACCAGACGATTGAAAAGGGTCCCTTAAGACTGTTCAGAACATTGTTGAATATTGTCATGTAACTACCAAACACGTCATTAATCAGAATAGGAGGAAAAAGTAACGCATAGGAGGTACAAAAAATAACCACAATTCTTTTAAAGTGTGTTTTTTTATCGTTATACAAATACAACAGGAAAATGACAAAACAGTGATGGAAAACAATAAAATATAAACTGATATAGAAAATCAAGGGAAGTAAAAAACGAGAAAAAATGCAAGTAGTTGACACTAAACTCTACAAAAGATTTTTCGGCTGCACCATAAGTTACAAATGTACAAACCAATCACAGATGAAACTATTCTGTATGCACAGGTCCATAAGTGTTTACACTCGTGTGAGTCGAGTTTTAGACGAACCGTAGACGAAATCACCGATCATTATTCCAGGTTTCTTCTTTGGCACATAAAACTAACGACAAGAGTCTCAGTGCTATTTGAGCTCAGAACGAAACCGTCGGCCGGGTACGAGACTAAGTTAACATTTTAAACCTATCAAGAACTGCATTAGAGATCGGCAAGGATGAGAAGTTAAAGCCTTCGTTCACTCGGTGATATTCTCACTTCACTCGATCAACACAACACTGTAAAAACATAAAGAAACTCAACGATAAACCGATTTGTCTTGCTGATCAATGTTAGTAAAAAGGTAACTCTAGCGAGGTTCCAAGTGCCCTGGAATGGTGGTGTGTTAGCGTGGGGCGCCGCGGGGGGTGAAGCCTCCGCCAGGTCGCATGCCTCCACTGCCTCGGCTGAAGCCGCCCCGGGGCCCGCCGCGGGACAGGGAACCTCTCATCATGGGTGGGGGTCGAGCCCCGCCACCTCCACCTCGGCCTCCGCCACTCTCACTCCGCGGCCTGGTCTTCTTCTCCTCCACATTTAGCTTCACCGTCGGGTCGCCTGGGAAGATGATCGGCTGGAACAAGTAAAATAAAATTTCATTCAAATAAACAAATACCATACATACTCGAGTCTCATGCGAATCTATGACACACCCATAAATTTTGCCTGATTATATAGTAAAAAACTCTACACCTCGTATAAGCCGCACCTCATTTAATGTACCTTCAACTGTGAGATAAGCTGTGATTTGCTGAGCAAGCCCAGCGCACTGTGGTTACCTAGCAACCAGTGTTGTAAGTGGTTGAGCGTTGTTGTTATCAGAGACTCATTCATGGTTAAAACCGAGCAAGAGAATGAAAACAAATATTCATTCCCTCCCTTTCGCCTCTTCTTCTTTCCATATCTATCCTTTCTAAACAAAATGAAAGCGCTAAGAACAAATGTTATGTCATCTTTGTTTTGTTGTCTTTTTTTTATCAAAATACAATCATCAGATGCTACAAAATTCTTTTATTTTTTAATTCATGCAGTCGTTATTTTTGTTTGGTTAAATCGTACTTTTCAAATAGTTTGGTGCTCCAAAATGTATGCACACATGACGCGCACTCGTCATAGTAACGGAACGGTTCCTTGTGCTAAAACGGAAACTGAACCTAGTTGTATGGTTCTTGAATCAACAAACGGATCTCGTTCCCTTGTTAAGGAATCGGTTTTCACGTATTGGAATTACTTTTATATTCAGCTCTCAACTAATGTGTCGTTCCGTTCCAACTCTGAGGATTCGAGTAATGAGAAACTGCATTCCTCCTTCTCCCCCACCAACCTTCAGACAAGGACGGTGGGGGAGAAAATGGGGAACACAAATGCAATATTCTCTTCTATGGTATCACATGTTGGGATGGGTGTTAAAGTTCTACTGTTTATCATATTCTAATAGTTCAAAAACACCTTACAAGACTGATTCATAAAAAAGGAAGACTAGATCATACTTGGCCAATTTTTACTGAGCTAAAGATTTTTCTGCTTTATCATTTATACTTATTAAAATTTCTGAAAATTTACTTTATTTATAAACTGCACGAGAGCCCGTTTATATTTTACGAAAGTATCACGTAGTATTAGTGCCAAAATCTAACTTCACAGCACATCAGATATTTTATAGCAGTGGTGGACCAAGAACTTTTATATAATTAATAATAAATTAGGCAAATTCTTAACATTTAAACAGTTCTTTGGGCAAGTAAATAATAGCTATTCTTGCTGGAACATGTTGACTCATTTATCATAATTAATTAGCAGGTTACAGCAAATTTTTTCACATTTCTTGCACTTTTACTTTAAACTTTTTTTCTTTTGGGTTTCCTATTTTGTACAGTTTTATGTAATATACATTTGATAAAATATTATTATCATGTAGTAGCTTGAATTTTTCATTGCATTGCCTGAGATTATTACTAGATGTAATTTTTCACAACAGAAATAAATTGAGTATCTTTCTTTTAATATCTTTGTTGTAAGTGCAAATAGTTTCTGAATTATTTTCCTAAACATTATGTTCTATGTCTTATAGTCATATGCAAAGTCCGTTCTACTAATCCCCAGCGGGGCGCACCCCATTGGCTTCATCGGGCCAACAACTAAATAGAAAAGTAGTTTCACATTTTATAGTCCCTAGAAAACGCCTGTAAAATTTAGTTTGTTTATCATGCGACATTCAAATGTTATTAAGCTGTCTCCGGACTTAATTGAAACTCTGTATAGGGCAGGGTTAAATTCTAAATGCAGTGTTCCTTACTAAGCAAAACCTTTTCTAAACCAAAATTTCTAGAATTCAAAATGCCTAAGTTAACTTTTGTTAAAAATTTACAGTTAGAGCTATTTTTCAAGAGTTTGAAATTAGATAAAACAAGTCTTTATTTAGAGAAGTTAGGACTTCTCTTGTAAACATTGTTTTAATACTTCGGAGACTAGAATATTTTAAAATTATATGGCCTGTAGATGAAGTTTTATATTATTTTATGAATTCACTTAGTTTCATTAGAACGATACTACTTAACATACATTTATGAAGAGAAAATTGGTAGCTAGATGGCCCTGGTGCACTTAACACATTCGCTGCGGCATAAATGATCAAGCACTCCAGAAACTGAAATTTTTTAGTTTGTTATTCTTAACTTTAGATGGTGAAAATCCATAATTGCGATGAAAAGTGGTTCCGTGCGGAAATGACGTCATGGGGTGTCTTTTGACATATGACGCATCGTATCTCGTCACCCGCATCATTAACCGCCATACAGTAACACTTTCATCACTTTTGCTTATAAGAGTCAGTACACTAAAGTAGTCTTATATCTAAAGTCTGTTGATTATATACAACCCAACCAACCGCCGTCTTACACTTTTATTTACATGTCTGTTGGTACTTGTCGTAAACAAGCCAGGGGACATAGTGCTGGTTCTCCAGGGCATTGAGCACACATATACACTGTTTCCCTTCTTCTCCCTTCTTTGTAGCAGACCCTACACCTTTTTCACGGATTTTCGCTCAAGTTGGGGAATTTGGAAACAACATGAAGATTGTTTAGAGGACGCTTAGGAGGAGGAAGAAGCTGCTGTGGTCCTGTAGGCAAAATGGACTGAATAACTGACAGTCGAAGTCATACAGACTCATTTGATTGTCACCATTTGCGGTTGTACAGTTTTTGGCATTGATCATGATCATTTGTATTACGTGGACAAATATCTTTTGTACCATCGTAAAGATTTGTGGTCACAAGCATAGTATGACATCATTTGGTCATGCCGTTTCCACAATTTTAATGTTTTGTAGTAAACAATTGGGAGGGTTTTGACGTTCTTTTCCTTTCCTGTTAGTGGATGTTACCATGTCATTTTCAAACTCAGTTGAAAAGTAGGCTGTATCATTGTCCTTCCACTTTGCACACATCAATTTCAGATGTTTCTATAAAAAGCTCTAGAATGGTTTCAAGCCAATAGATTAGTTGAATGAAGATAAAACAGAAAGAATTCTATTCTCTAACAATCTAAACCAGAAAATTATAACTCTGTTAAATTGTTAGGTATACATCTAGACAGTAGACTAAATTGGGATTGCATGTTACAAATCTATGTAAGAAACTTAGTAGAGTTACCTTTTAATTAAGAAGCTTAGAACAAGTGTAACAGAGGATCTGTTAATGACTTGTTACTAAGCTTTTTTCCATCTCCAAATAGCTTATGGAATATTTGAAAAGGTTTGTTCACAATAGGCTCTTTAATATTATTAAAGAAGCTTATGGAATAATATTGTAGGGTAACTCTTCATCAGCCACAAAGCATTTATTTAAGTTTTAAGAGTAAAAGGGTTAAATGATAGGGAACATTGCTTAGAACTATTCAAGGAACTTAAAATTATGACTTTGCCTAGCTTGTATATCTTTAATTGCCTTGTAAAGGTAAAACAGAATTTACATTCTTATAAAGTGAGGGAATCTGTTCATAATTACGTAAACCAGACATAAAAGGAATTAGTTGTGTTCTGCAAGGCTTGAAAAAACTTGTAAGAGTCTAGTTATCGAACCAAACTATTCAATAAACTTAGTTTTGAAGCTCACCATGTCAGTATTTCTAGATTTAAGCACGCCTTTTAATTTGGCTCAGAGAGAAAGCTGCTTACAATATAAATGATTATTTTTCCTGTGATACTAGTCAAATAAAATTTTAAGCATTTGTAAATTTTTAAATTTAATGTTTAGTGTTGTTAGATATTTTTAATTTTTGTCAATATTCTAACTTATTTTAGTGTTGGACTTGTGTTAAATGTAAATGTTGTATTGTAATTTGTTTCAGTACTTAATTTCTATTTGATTATTTAATAAGGCTAAAGTTAAGAGGATTTTAATAAGTAAACCTAGTATATTTAGACACATAGATATAAAAATGACTATGTCTATTGCAAAGTGTTTAATGACAATAAAGTTCTTGATTCTTGATTCAGCATACCACTGACATGTTTCTGTCTTCAGTTTTGTAGCTGAGCTCTGGTGGGAAATATTTTCTGTTCAGTCTCAAGGTGCCTGTGCAGTATGTATCTTTCTGTAGAAGGTAAGAGGCCAGGGAAAACTGTTATAAAGTTATCCATGTAGAGGGAATGGCCTAATTTTAGTCTTCCTAACATAAGGTGTTTGACCACTTTCATAGCATGACACCACCCAGCTCCTTTCCTGAGTACACTGTAAAACAGATTGTAAGACCCAAGGGTCACTAAGAATATAGTTTCACCCTGCACTTGTGGGGCTCCCCTTTATGTACTGTCTAAACAGTGTTTTACCACGCCATAGCACCATACCCTCATCTAGTGACAACTCTTTTAGAGGGGAGTACACTGCTCTCATCGTGTTGTTGAAATAATCAATCAGCATTCTGATTTTTGTCAATCTGTCACATTCAGTCGCATTGTTTGAAAAATGAAGGCACCAAGAATCAATAAGAATCTATCCTGAGACATTTGGTCACGAACAAACTTGAAATCGAACATTGATTTGTTTTCCAATAGTCTTGTATTCTATTTACCTAACAGTGCCCATATGCAGCAGCAGCCCAATAACCTTTTTCAATTCTGGGATTGTCAAGTCTTTCCATTTATTCATACGAGACCCAGATGTAAGGGTTGGTTTGAAAAATACTTCAGTGGCGTGATCTGTTTGTTTCTCGGTCACAATGTTGCCTAAGAAAATATCATCTACCAGCAAAAAACCAATCAACTGGCCTATTATCACTTGGTATAGGTTTTAGTAGCTTGTTTTCTCTCAAAACGGTATATTTCGGCTTGGGTGTTCAGAGACCATGTTGGATCATATTCAATATCTTCATCGGTCTCTGAGCCTGATTGGTTGCATGACGCCAGTTTCGCCATTTTCTTATAGTCGTCATCACTACCTTCTGACTCGCTGGAGGTTATGTTGTGGTCTATTTGAGCTAATCTTGATGGCCCAGCTATAAAAGCACTTACACTAACATATATTTACACTAAAACATGTATAAATATATATATAAACTAACAAACAAAAGAAAAATGCCACCTCAAACCGAGTAATTTGGAACGTTCACCACGCCACGCACAAAAGATGATTATTAGTGCCACGCTAGCCACTCACTGACAAACAATGAATCTGGTTGGTCGGATGGCGACGCAAATCGTCATCAGCGGCGCTGCTACAGCCAACTATGACGACGTAGCATGCCACCGCGCATGTGTTAACAATGTCGAGGAATTGAAAATGTGCAAGTAGTCATTTTCAAATGAAGTAAAGTAAATCCTGCTCCGACATACTACCACTGCAGCAACAGGACCTGCATAAAAGTCACTACTAAATCTTGAAAAGGATCACTAAGGATCACTAAATCAGATTCCTCTTGGCACGCTGAATTTCTGCCTCAGTTACGTCCGATATTAGAGGGAGAGAGAGAAACAAGGTAAAAACTGTCATTTGAACTGTGTGTGGGCATCTCTGAATGAATTTAGCCTGACTTTCATGTTTCCAAACCATAAAAAGGCGCTGTCATGGCATTGCCTTTACTACTTCGTTCTGAGCTATGATAAGTGCCTTAATAAATTTGTCAAGTCGCTCAAGGAACGATTCGGGCCCCCTCTTGCCATCAAACTGGAGGATTCATTTACACAATAGGCCAATAATTTTGCGCTTTGCTTCCAGACGGCAAGGGGTCCCATACAATACGATAGAGTGAGTGTTCGTTAAAGGCAAAGGACCAATCAATGAACAGATTGGGTCTATTATTAATCAAACCACGGCAAGGTGTAGGCCTCGGTTTGCCCACAAACATTTACTCTGGGAGCCTGTTATGCTTCCTGTTAAGCAGGTGCATAACAGAGGGGTATGTGTAGAACTGGGAGTTTCCCGTCAACTCTGGTAAAAAAACTAAACTGGATTTAGAGGCTACAGGAGGCTCAAAATATGTTGGCCCAGATCCTTGCAAATAAGAGTTTTCGAACAACTCTGGACGTTGGTTTGGGCCAATTAAAGGATTGATCTGTGCATCCTCGCACATCGGCTGCTGGGATGACCGCCGTGAGTTTTCGATTAACTCGGCTTAAGATTTCCAAAGGGTGTATGAATCAGCATTAAGGGATAAGCATATGAGCTCGCAAATATAATCTGCTTCAAGATTCGGATAGACGGAAGTGGTTCCAGAAACTTCAACCTTGAGCTTGACTAGATTATTTTCAAGTTTTAAAGATCTTTGAGTGCTAAGAGTTAATACCAATTTTTAGAACAGCTCAACCAGTTCAGAAAACAAATGCAGGACTTCAAAACAAGAAGGAAACTGAATACAAACACACATGCAGGCATATAGATGCAAGATAGACTATATAAACACAAAGCATCTGTAAACGATACAAAATATACTGAGAACTGATACGTGTATATAGCGTTGTAGCCTCACCAAGAAATGGTACTCACCAAAGTCTCTATTTTCGTCGTAGTTGTTGGGCCGGGAGGGTGGAGGTCGGGTGTTGCCGCCTCTCATGTTAGCCCCAGGTCCGCCCCGTGGTGGCCTCACCCCCGGCCCACCCCCTCTGTCCAGATGAGTTCACCTCATTCATCCGTGACTCCAGCCTTGTCATTGTCGGAGGCTGTTGAAAAATAAATTCTGTGGTTAGAAAGTGTTCATGGTTATTGAAGTTTCAGAATCTTTGAACCATTACAATAGTCTTTAAAATAGCAACATCGACATTAAATGCTAACTATTACACTGAGACTACTCACAGGTGAAGGAGGAGACTTGGGCGCGTTAGGTGAAGTGCTGAAGTTCGTCACACCCCCGCCAGACTTGACCAGGGTTGAGGCGTAGGTCTTAGGTTCATTAGATGATACTGAAACAGACGAGTCGGCAACTGTAAAACAGTTACATAAGATTATTTCAAAAGGAGAAAAAGAAATTGTACAGTAGTGGTTAAAACAAATATATTGCAAAACAAAAATAGTATTGTACAAGCATTTACAAAGAGCAAAATAATTCAAATTGTTTAACAAACTCTGATATTCATAAAATAAATAGCTATTTAGCTTATACAAATTAAGATCTATAATAAGTCACGGCACAGTATTTAAATTCTTGTATATTCCAGCTTGTTGATTTAAAGTCACTATTTGACAAGTCAACAAGTGCTCGGATAAACATTCAGATTTAAGTACTTATTTGAAGGCAGAAATAGTTGGGCCGATGGTGTAGTGGTTGAGCATAACCGTGCAGCAGGAGACCCGGTTCAAACTCCTTCGGTCCAAATATTTTGTCTCAAATTTATTCAGTACAAATTAAATTATTTAGCAGCCAAATTAAGATCTATAATAAGTCATTGACACAGCATTTAAATTCTGTTTGTAATATTTCCAGCTTGTTGATTTAAAGTCACTATTTGACAGTCACATGTTTCGGATAAACATTCAGATTTAAGTACTTATTTGAAGGCAGAAATAGTTGGGCCGTGAGGGTAGAAAGTGGTGAGATAACTCGTGTAGCAGGAGACCTGGTTCAAACCGGTTCGTCTAAATATTTTGTCTTCAAATTATTCAGTAATAAATTAGCTATTAGATTTTACAAAATTATATAGATTTTTAATTCTTTAATAAAACTATGAAAATTGTCCAGACTTTTTAAGTAGCAAGCCAGTGCTCTAAGAACTCTTCTTTACTATAAAAAAGTGTTGAATACAAGATAGTTTTTAATTTGTTTTAAGTAATTTTGAATGTTGAAGAATTTTATATGTAGGGGTAGTTTTTGAAACAATAAAATAACATTCCAGACTTTTCTTAATTAAGAGGTGGCCGGATAGTGTCGAATTTAAACATGTAGAATTTAACAGGGAAAATTTGCAAATATGTTTTAAAGTAGGTTCATGTATTAAACATGGCAGTTTTTCCTACAAGTATAAAGTCAATAGCGCTTGCTGCATATAAACAAAAAACGGCAAGTTCTGTACAAAAGTAATTTTAATTGCTAAATTGTGAGTACTATGTTCTTATCAGGGTAGCTACAGAAGTAGCTTGGTAAAATGCATGCATATTTTCACTAAGTCAGTAGTTTAAATCAGTTACTGACTTTAGTCAACTCACCATTGTTGTCAATGGGTGTAGGCTAGTGTGAGATAGGCAGGGTTCTTCCACTGGTGTCTCTTCCGGTCTGGCAGCAGTTCTTCCTCTGGCTCCAGTGCCGGTTCCCTCCACCTCCTCCGACGCGGTAGCTGCTGGTCATGTGTGGGGCTGGGTTATGTGAGGCTGCTCGTGGGGTGGGTGCCGGGGTGGGCGTTCCTTCACATGCTGCTGCCCGCTTACAGTGGGCATGACCGGCGCCGGGCGTAATACTGACCTCCAGCTGTGACACTTGCTGCAACGCAAACAAGAGCATCAATGTTGGGAAATACTTAAAACCTATACACTGACCGCTATACTGAAAATCACTTGTTTCTATTAATTTGCTCTCTGAAAAAGGTTTTAACCTATAACTACATTTTTACATTAAGAAAATGTACATTTACCCTATAAAAGCCAATCTTGTGTTCCATTTGTAGGTATGAAGAAAAGATATGTGTTTGGTATAGCATGATCGTGTTTGATATTATTGATATTACCGTATAATTAAACTTAATAATTATTACAAGGAATTGTAAACATTTAAATGTCAAAATAGGTAATTATAATAACTCCTAAAAATAAGTAAACATTTAAACATAATTTCAAAATGTTTATTTTGATTTTTTTACTAATTGGGGTAACTCTTCATCAGCCAATAAAGCATTTATTTTAAAAGAAAGCTTTAAGAGCATTAAAAGGGTTAAATGATAGGGAACATTGCTTAGAACTATTCAAGGAACTTAAAATTATGACTTTGCCTAGCTTGTATATCTTTAATTGCCTTGTAAAGGTAAAACAGAATTTACATTCTTATAAAGAGGGAATCTGTTCATAATTACTAAACAGACATAAAAGGAATTAGTTGTGTTCCCTGCAAGGCTTGAAAAACTTGCAAGAGTCATTTAGTTATCTAAACCAAACTATTCAATAAACTTAGTTTTGAAGCTCACCATGTCAGTATTTCTAGATTTAAGCACGTTCTTTTAATTTGGCTCAGAGAGAAAGCTTTTAAATATAAATGATTATGATACTACACAAATAAAATTTTAAGCATTTTGTGTACTTTTTAAATTTAATGTTTAGTGTTGTTAGATATTTTTAAATTTTGTCAATATTCTAACTTATTTTAGTGTTGGACTTGTGTTAAATGTAAATGTTGTATTGTAATTTGTTTCAGTACTTAATTTCTATTTGATTATTTAATAAGGCTAAAGTTAAGAGGATTTTAATAAGTAAACCTAGTATATTTAGACACATAGATATAAAAATGACTATGTCTATTGCATTGTAAAGTGTTTAATGACAATAAAGTTCTTGATTCTTGATTCAGCATACCACTGACATGTTTCCTGTCTTCAGTTTTGTAGTATGGAGCTCTGGGAAATATTTTCTGTTCAGTCTCAAGGTGCCTGTGCAGTATGTATCTTTCTGTAGAAGGTAAGAGGCCAGGGAAAACTGTTATAAAGTTATCCATGTAGAGGGAATGGCCTAATTTTAGTCTTCCTAACATAAGGTGTTTGACCACTTTCATAGCATGACCTTTACCACCCAGTCGCCTCCTTTCCTGAGTACACTGTAAAACAGATTGTAAGACCCAAGGGGTCACTAGTGAATATAGTTTCACCCTGCACTTGTGGGGCTCCCCTTTATGTACTGTCTAAACAGTAGCCACGCCATAGCACCATACCCTCATCTAGTGACAACTCTTTTAGAGGGGAGTACACTGCTCTCATCGTGTTGTTGAAATAATCAATCAGCATTCTGATTTTTGTCAATCTGTCGTCATTTTCAGTCGCATTGTTTGAAAAATGAAGGCACCGAAGAATCAATAAGAATCTATCCTGAGACATTTGGTCACGAACAAACTTGAAATCGAACATTGATTTGTTTTCCAATAGTCTTGTATTCTATTTACACGAACAGTGCCCATATGCAGCAGCAGCCCAATAACCTTTTTCAATTCTGGGATTGTCAAGTCTTTCCATTTATTCATACGAGACCCAGATGTAAGGGTTGGTTTGAAAAATACTTCAGTGTATGATCTGTTTGTTTCGGTCACAATGTTGCCTAAGAAAATATCATCTACCAGCAAAAAACTAAACTGGATTTAGAGGCTACAGGAGGCTCAAAATATGTTGGCCCAGATCCTTGCAAATAAGAGTTTTCAACAACTCTGGGCGTTGGTTTGGGCCAATTAAGGATTGATCTGTGCATCCTCGCACATGGCTGCTGGGATGACCGCCCGTGAGTTTCGATTAACTCGGCTTAAGATTTCCAAAGGGTGTATGAATCAGCATTAAGGGATAAGCATATGAGCTTCCAAATATAATCTGCTTCAAGATTAGGATGAAGCGGAAGTGGTTCCAGAAACTTCAACCTTGAGCTTGACTAGATTATTTTCAAGTTTAAAGATCTTTGAGTGCTAAGAGTTAATACCAATTTTTAGAACAGCTCAACCAGTTCAGAAAACAAATGCAGGACTTCAAAACAAGAAGGAAACTGAATACAAACACACATGTAGGCATATAGATGCAAGATAGACTATATAAACACAAAGCATCTGTAAGCGATACAAAATATACTGAGAACTGATAAAACATATAAGCGTTGTAGCCTCACCAAGAAATGGTACTCACCAAAGTCTCTATTTTAAAAGCAGTTGTTGGGCGGGAGGGTGGAGGTGGGTGTTGCCGCCTCTCATGTTAGCCCCAGGTCCGCCCGTGTGGCCTCACCCCGCCCACACCTCTGTCCAGATGAGTTCACCTCATTCATCCGTGACTCCAGCCTTGTCATTGGAGGCTGTTGAAAAATAAATTCTATGGTTAGAAAGTGTTCATGGTTATGAAGGTTTCAGAATCTTTGAACCATTACAATAGTCTTTAAAATAGCAACATCGACATTAAATGCTAACTATTACACTGAGACTACTCACAGGTGAAGGAGACTTGGACGTTAGGTGGTGAGTGCTGAAGTTCGACACCCCTAGACTTGACCAGGGTTGGGGTTGGTAGGTCTTAGGTTCATTAGATGATACTGAAACAGGCGAGTGGCAACTGTAAAACAGTTACATAAGATTATTTCAAAAGGGATGAAAAGAAAATTGTATAGTAGTGGCTAATTAAAACAAATATATTGCAAAACAAAAATAGTATTGTACAAGCATTTAAAAGAGCAAAATAATTCAAATTGTTTAACAAACTCTGATATTGATACATTACAATAACAAGAAAATCTAATATATAAGCCACTAGCCTTAATTTTAAAATCTTAAGCTTGCCCCAGACCCCCCACCCTATGACCTCGCAGCTCATGGTTCTGCTTTGGCCTCTCGATTTGGTGTTCACTTTTGCCAGACTACTTTTCAGTTAGGGTGGTTCCTTGAGTTGAAACTTATACACACGTTATTATTTGTTGATGTTTACATTTACAGCAGCTGGACATTATTAATTTTGCCCATATGTTTTATCTCAAGCAAATTTAAATTCTTAACAGTGCCAAAAATTGTTTGTCAGCAT
The DNA here is from genome assembly GCA_018831715.1 of Matsumurasca onukii. Lineage (NCBI taxonomy): Eukaryota > Metazoa > Arthropoda > Insecta > Hemiptera > Cicadellidae > Matsumurasca > Matsumurasca onukii. The sequence continues at coordinate 12,988,608 of CM032062.1, forward strand.
AATTCCTCTTAAATGTAACTAAATCAAGAAAGTATCTCTAATGAAAGAGCATGATTCACCAAGTGTTCTTGGACTAAAGCGAACAACTTATCTCAATTAGAACCTGAGATATGACAGGACAAAGCTAAGAAAACATGGGAAAAAAGCCTTTTTTCAGTATAACTTGAGAATGGTGAAAGTTATTATGATCTGTGACGTTTGATGATGAATCTATGCACAAAACCTTTTATTCAAAAAAGAAATGAATAAAATCGGCTTGATAGAACGGTCATACTGACTGCCATTAGATTTTCATAAATTCTTTTAATATATAGATTTAATCTTTAATAAAACTATGAAAATTGTCCAGACTTTTTTAAGTAGCAAGCGAGTGCCCTAAGAACTCTTCTTTACTATAAAAAGTGTTGAATACAAGATAGTTTTTTAATTTTGTTTTGTAATTTTGAATGTTTGAAGAATTTTTATATGTAGGGGTAGTTTTTGAAACAATAAAAAACATTTTCTTAATTAAGACACCTCAAAATATGAACAAAATATGAAAAATTTCATATTATCAGTATTTTCTATATGTAGATACCTCAACAATATTTACACTAAAACATCTATAACATATATATAAACTACACAAACAAAAGAAAAATGCCACCCGAAACTGCAACGCAGAAAAGTAATTTGGAACGTTCACCACGCCACGCACAAAAGATGATTATTAGTGCCACGCTAGCCACTCACTGACAAACAATGAATCTGGTTGGTCGGATGACGACGCAAATCGTCATCAGCGTGCGCTGCCAAGAGCCAACAGACGATGCATAGCGCCACCGCAGCGAAGTGTGTTAACAATGTCGAGAGTGAATTGAAAATGTGCAAGTAGTCATTTTTCAAATGAAGTAAAGTAAATCCTGCTCCGACATACTACCACTGCAGCGCAACAGGACCTGCATAAAAGTCACTAAATCTTGAAAAGGATCACTAAATCAGATTCCTCTTGGGTACGTTTCTGAATTTCTGCGCCCAGTTACGTCCGATATTAGAGGGAGAGAGAGAAACAAGCAAGGTAAAAACTGTCATTTGAACTGTGTGTGGGCATCTCTGAATGAATTTAGCCTGACTTTCATGTTTCCAAACCATAAAAAGGCGCTGTCATGGCATTGCCTTTACTACTTCGTTCTGAGCTATGATAAGTGCCTTAATAAATTTGTCAAGTCGCTCAAGGAACGATTCGGGCCCCCTCTTGCCATCAAACTGGAGGATTCATTTACACAATAGGCCAATAATTTTGAAAGACTCGCTTTGCTTCCAGGCGGCAAGGGGTCCATACAACAATGATAGAGTGAGTGTTCAAAAGGCAAAGGACCAATCAATGAACAGATTGGGTCTATTATTAATCAAACCACGGCAAGGTGTAGGCCTCGGTTTGCCCACAAACATTTACTCTGGGAGCCTGTTATGCTTCCTGTTAAGCAGGTGCATAACAGAGGGGTATGTGTAGAACTGGGAGTTTCCGTCAACTCTGGTAAAAAACTAAACTGGATTTAGAGGCTACAGGAGGCTCAAAAATATGTTGGCCCAGATCCTTGCAAATAAGAGTTTTCAACAACTCTGGACGTTGGTTTGGGCCAATTAAAGGATTGATCTGTGCATCCCGCATCGCTGCTGGGATGACCGTGAGTTTTCGATTAACTCGGCTTAAGATTTCCAAAGGGTGTATGAATCAGCATGAAGGGATAAGCATATGAGTCAGCAAATATAATCTGCTTCAAGATTCGGATAGACGGAAGTGGTTCCAGAAACTTCAACCTTGAGCTTGACTAGATTATTTTCAAGTTTTAAAGATCTTTGAGTGCTAAGAGTTAATACAATTTTTAGAACAGCTCAACCAGTTCAGAAAACAAATGCAGGACTTCAAAACAAGAAGGAAACTGAATACAAACACACATGCAGGCATATAGATGCAAGATAGACTATATAAACACAAAGCATCTGTAAATCCATACAATATACTGAGAACTGATATGGTAGCGTTGTAGCCTCACCAAGAAATGGTACACCAAAGTCTCTATTTTCGTCGTAGTTGTTGGGCCGGGAGGGTGGAGGTCGGGTGTTGCCGCCTCTCATGTTAGCCCCAGGTCCGCCCCGTGGTGGCCTCACCCCCGCCCCACCCCTCTGTCCAGATGAGTTCACCTCATTCATCCGTGACTCCAGCCTTGTCATTGTCGGAGGCTGTTGAAAAATAAATTCTGTGGTTAGAAAGTGTTCATGGTTATTGAAGGTTTCAGAATCTTTGAACCATTACAATAGTCTTTAAAATAGCAACATCGACATTAAATGCTAACTATTACACTGAGACTACTCACAGGTGAAGGAGGAGACTTGGGCGCGTTAGGTGAAGTGCTGAAGTTCGTCACACCCCCGCCAGACTTGACCAGGGTTGAGGCGTAGGTCTTAGGTTCATTAGATGATACTGAAACAGACGAGTCGGCAACTGTAAAACAGTTACATAAGATTATTTCAAAAGGGATGAAAAAAAATTGTACAGTAGTGGCTAATTAAAAACAAATATATTGCAAAACAAAAATAGTATTGTACAAGCATTTACAAAGAGCAAAATAATTCAAATTGTTTAACAAACTCTGATATTGATACATTACAATAACAAGAAAATCTAATTATATAAGCCACTAGCCTTACTTAATAATTTTAAAACTTAATTTAATCTTAAGCTTTGCCCCCAGACCCCCACTTCGCTCATGGTTCGCCATGGTTCTGTTTGGCCTCCGATTTGGGTGTTCACTTTGCCAATGACTACTTTTTCAGTTAGGGTAGTTCCTTGAGAGTTGAAACTTATACACCGTTATTATTTGTTGATGTTTACATTTACAGCAGCTGGGCATTATTAATACTTTGCCCATATGTTTTATCTCAAGCAAATTTAAATTCTTAACAGTGCCAAAAAATTGTTTGTCAACGCATAATTCCTCTTAAATGTAACTAAATACGTCAAAGTATATCTCTAATGAAAGAGCATGATTCACCAAGTGTTCTTGGACTAAAACGAACAACTTATCTCAATTAGAACCTGAGATATGACAGGACAAAGCTAAGAAAACATGGGAAAAAAGCCTTTTTTCAGTATAACTTGAGAATGGTGAAAGTTATTGTGATCTGTGACGTTTGATGATGAATCTATGCACAAAACCTTTATTCAAAAAAGAAATGAATAAAATCGGCTTGATAGAACGGTCATACTGACTGCCATTAGATTTTCATAAATTCTTTTAATATATAGATTTAATTTAATCTTTAATAAAACTATGAAAATTGTCCAGATTTTTTAAAGCGCGAGTGCCCTAAGAACTCTTCTTTACTATAAAAGTGTTGAATACAAGATAGTTTTGTTTTTAATTTTGTTTTTTATATGTAGGTAGTTTTGAAACAATAAAATAACATTTCAGACTTTTCTTAATTAAGAGGTGGCCGGATAGTGCCCTAGCGGCGTTTAAATATGATAGGGAATTTAACAGGGGAAAATTTGCAAATGATGTTTTAAAGTAGGTTCATGTATTAAAACATGGTAAGTTTTTCCCTACAAGTATAAAGTCAATAGCGCTGCTGCATATAAAACAGAAAAACGGCAAGTTCTGTACAAAAAGTAATTTTAATTGCGAAATTGTGAGTACTATGTTCTTATCAGGGTAGCTACAGAAGTAGCTTGGTAAAATGCATGCATATTTTCACGCAAGTCAGTAGTTTAAATCAGTTACTGACTTTAGGCTCAACTCACCATTGTTGTCAATGGGTGTAGGCGAGTGTGAGATAGGCAGGGGTTCTTCCACTGGTGTCTCTTCCGGCTCATCTGGCAGCAGTTCTTCCTCTGGCTCCAGTGCCGGTTCCCTCTCCACCTCCTCCGACGTGTAGCTGCTGGTCATGTGTGGGGGCGGGGTTATGTGAGGCGGCTCGTAGGCGGGTGGGTGCCGGGGGTGCGGGCGGTTCCTCTACATGCTGCTGCCCGTTTACAGTGGGCATGACCGGCGCCGGCGTGTAATACTGACTCTCCAGCTGTGACACTTGCTGCAACGCAAACAAGAGCATCAATGTTGGGAAATACTTAAAACCTATACACTGACCGCTATACTGAAAATCACTTGTTTCTATTAATTTGCTCTCTGAATGCAAAAAAGGGTTTCTTACCTATAACTACATTTTTACATTAAGAAAAATGTACATTTACCCTATAAAAGCCAATCTTGTGTTCCATTTGTAGGTATGAAGAAAAGATATGTGTTTGGTATAGCATGATCGTGTTTTGATATTATTGATATTACCGTATAATTAAACTTAATAATTATTACAAGGAATTGTAAACATTTAAATGTCAAAATAGGTAATTATAATAACTCCTTAAAAATAAGTAAACATTTAAACATAATTTCAAAATGTTTATTTTGATTTTTTTACTAATTGGGGGTGATTATTGATCAGAGTAAAATTATGAAAAAATGAGATTGTTTAGAAATGTTCTCAAATTATGAGATTTGCCAAAAACTCCTTTTAAACTCTCATTTTTGTAGAAAAATTTCATCTGACCAAAAACCCCTACCGCCTAAAATTCCTGAAAAATCCTCCCATTCAAAACACCCCAAAATCCCTCCATTGAAATAATCCTGTTTTTAGGGATTTCCTGCCTGATTTTCAGGCATTTATTTTGTTGGGAATTTCCTGATTTTCTGACATCGTCCACCCCTAATTTTTTTCAAATACAATTTTCCTTTACATTTTCCATGGGCTGGGTTACTTCTTCAATGACTTCAGAGTATCGTCTTACTCCCACAACAATAATTGGGGTCCTTGTTATTCTCACAATAAGTTCTAAATGATTAAGAAAGTATCTAATGTTTGTATGTTAAGGTTTTTTCAGTGTTACTCACCACTTGTTGAATCTCTGGCTGGGGCTGGTGTTCCACCTCCTCGTCAATAGGCTCATAGTGGTGACTGTCTGTCTCGGGCTCTTCATCTCCAAACACCAGGTCCTGCCACACAACACAATCACAATTTATTTCGGCAAAATATAAGCCACTACAAGGTTGCCAAACTTTTTTTAATTTACAGGTGTTCAAAATATGTCTAATAAGGTATTATACAATGGATCAGGGGAATCATGCAATGCAGGCTGCACTCTGAATGTAACTCTCTTTACTTGAGATGATGACGGGAGTACCTGATAGCGGAAGATGTCGTTATGTACGTAATACTGCTTGGGAGACTGGGCGCCGAGGACGAAGGTTTGAGTGAACCGTCGCATCGGCTGTCCCCCGCTACTCAGCTCCCCTGTCACCTGCAGACACAAGCAATTATTCACAACTGTACCAGAAAGTATGAAAATTAACTTTGACATATACAGTCAACTCCCGATTAACCGCGATAAAGTCAGGTTGAGGCTTTCCGGATAAGCAAAATCACGTTAATTCAAGAAAACTCAAAATTATTTCATATTTGAAAAAAATGCGAAAGAATGCATAGGAATCTTTGCAAAAATGAATATAAGTTAGTTTGATTTTTAATTTTAACTGACATTTGCTGTCTTTCAAATTTGCCCCTCTAGGCACCCTAGTTTGCTTGAACTAAGAATTTGTCCTATTAAAATTGTTAAAATTTAATGTTTGCAAAACTAAGCTTGATTAAAATTATTATTCACAAAGTTTCCTTTGAAAATCACTTTTCGCACAGGCCTATAAAAACTAACCAAATGTGAGTCTCTATCATAACTGTTGCTAAAAGTGTTTATTTTCCAATACCAGGTTTGAATCTAGTAGCCACCATTTGCACTTTGGACGAAGATGCAAACGCCACAAGTATAAAAACTATGTGACGCCGACTTACCTGCACCACCACACCATTACCGAAATGTAGCCTGAGTCCACCTGGGTGATCTATGGCGTGACAGTCGCGGAAGTTGAGCTGTTGGATGCACTGGTGGATCTGCTTCTGTCCCACGGCTGGCTGTCCTTCCCGGTCAAACGCCTCCAGACCACCGTGCACAAATGACGAGTTGTTGTTGTAGAACCTGTCACACACAGAAGAAACAAACCTGTTAACAATGATGTGGGACATTCCTTATTCACCACTAACAAAATTCATATTCTGTACAATCCATTTTTTGTTTAAAGACGGTAATAAAAATTATTTAATAGCCCTTTGCTAATTAATACTCAAAATAGCCACAAGAATAGATTGATAACATTTGCATATTTTTTCCGAATCGACTCTTAATTTCTTCACCTTGATCAGATCAAACAGCCCACCCTCTTTAAGAATAATGCTGAGAAAATTTGGTTGATTATCGTTCTGTCTGATAATTTATTTCCCTATTTTCACAAACTATTAAAAAATTGTTATCGTATTTATTTTTCATGGGTAAATAAAACTCTGTTTTTAGTCGAATTCAAAATTGTTCTTGTGTTACCCCCATTAATACGTAATTTAAGCATGCATCACCAAGTGTTAGGTAGCTTTGGGGATCCTACACTAGCTTCCAGTATGCCGACTGCAGGTGCTCCCACCTAGCAAGCACCGATGTTGGCTAAATGCTACGCAGCAGGAAAGAAGCTTATCAATGCTCCAGCATGTTGATGGTGTGGTTAACCACCGCTTGATTGTGGCTAAACCTGGTGAGTTCATCTCTTTGTGAGTACATTGGTATTAATAATAATTTAATAATTTATTGTCAATACTGTATTACAATATGTAAGTTCTTTGTTTGACATCAAAATTAATCGCATATTACAACATAAAATAAAACTATTACCACTAGGAAAGACTCAAAACGAGCATGTATAATCAGATTGAGCTAAACGCATGCCACAATAGTTTAAAGGCTGCAAGAAAATCCCATACCTTGTAAAATGATTTAGAATCAAGTAATTTTAATGTGTTTTAATTTATAGATTTTACATGGATTTATAAATTTTAATGCATGGATGGGATCCTGATAATTTTACTCCTGCTAACCAATAGTAATCCGATTCATATTCAGCCTGAATGATAATCTTTTATTAGTTTATGCTACTGCCTCTCTATCCCAAATAAGCTAATACTAGCTTTATTTTTACAATTTTACTCATTAATTTTACAAAGTTTAGAAGCCAGCAGCACTCATTTAAATCCACAATAACTGAAAAGCACTAGCATGCTAGGTGCCAGCTCTACAGTGTGGGGATCTACACAGCATGCTGGGCGCAGCAAGTGCCCAGCCATGCTAGGTTGGCTGGGCTAACTTTGCACGACCTCAGGTGGCCTGGGTTTACTCACAAAATCCAGATCCCAATTTTTCCACAATTACCACAGACTATTTGGGGTAATTACAGAAATGAACCAGTATTTACTGTCAATGCATAAATATTTCTCGAATCGAGACAACAAAATCAACTTCTATGGTAATATTCTAGTCTTTATCATCTCGCTCAGGGCTTAAACTGTACCAGCCTTACTTAATGATAAAGAAATGATAGTTGATTCCATATCCATTATATATTGTAATTAATAATAACAATAAACAATATTTATTTGCACTATTACATATGTGTTTGAGTTCAAAGGGCTTTAAGTATTACCGCTAAAGCAGTTAGTTAAGACAACTTTTTGTTGTGGAGTCCCAACAGGTGGAGCTCTATTAGGCTTGTGGTGAGTCTCTATGCAAGTATTGGTCTCTAAACCATTGAGTCAGAGTTTTGATACTAATGATAGCAGACTGTCTTGGGATGAGCATAGATTATGTCTGTAAAAAACTTCACTGAATATATATCTCATCAGACAATTATCTAACTATTGCAGTACTAATGTACTAAAAATCGCCTATTATGGCTTTATCTAAATCATTTATCTTATGTATTACACTTTGGGAGCTTGCTCAGAATTCAGATAAATGCTGCTCTTTATATTGCAAAAAACTATTAGAATAATAGCTTACAAACTTTTAGTCCTGTCAAGACATTTTCAAACATTTAAAAATTATGACATTACCTAGTATTTATATTTATGAAACAATTTTATTTTGTTCAACAGTGCAATAAGATATTAGCGTTCATTCTTATCGCATCTGCATCAAAATTATCAGTTATGTGAATACCACAGGTCTAAATGTCTAAAATTTACCCTTTCAATATGCAGGAATAAAATTATTCAATCATCTTCCACAAACTTTTAAAACTAAAAAAAAGACTAATGTTAATTTTTAAAAAATTACTAAAAGAATTCCTGGTTAATATAAAAGCATACTACACCATATAAATTTCTTGAATTCTTCTGGCGTACTTTGAATAATTTAGTTCTATTATATTAGTATAAATTAGGCCTTATTTGTTAACAGTGGTTTTACTTCGGTGAATTGGTTTTGTTTTGTTGTTGTTTTTAGTTTCAGTAGTACTACTATTGTCAACACAAAATATTTTGTACTAATGACAATAAAAATGTTAAATGTTAAATAAATAAATAAATCTACTACGCCCTGGCAGCCAAGCATGTAACTGCCAGTTTAGAGCAGTAAACATTCAGAAGCTCTTGACCGCTAGTGGTTCAAGTGAGAGGCTCTATAGACTAGGACTCTGGCTTGTCCTGTAATCCAGCTGTGGAGGTCAGGTTTTGAGGATTATATAGGTTCAAAAGCAGCTCAGATAGTCTCAGTGATATCATCTGATGATGGGCTACTTATCAACTCCCCACCATTTAGACAGCCATATCGCTTAGTTCAGGAATTTTTCATCCCGAGCACACATGGGTTTCGGCCCTGAAAATCTTACTAGTACCAATCTTGTCTTCTAACTTTGTGGTATCTGTTTTTCCTCTTTCACTGCGTTGATTATTTATCTCATTTTGCCAAAGCGTTTTTGACAGTTACTACATGACCTCATCGCTAAGCTCGGGGCCTCTGGGAATATCTGGTCCTCTACTCCTGGTTCAAGAGTTATTTACAGGAAGAAAATTAACTTTGACATATACAGTCAACTCCCGATTAACATGATAAAGTCAGGTTGAGGCTTTCCGGATAAGCAAAATCACGGTTAATCCGCAAAAACTCAAAATTATTTCATATTTGAAAAAATTGCGAAAGAATGCATAGGAATCTTTGCAAAAATGAATATAAGTTAGTTTGATTTTTAATTTTAACTGACATTTGCTGTCTTTCAAATTTGCCCCTCTAGGCACCCGCCTAGTTTGCTTGAACTAAGAATTTGTCCTACAAAATTAAAATTGTTAAAATTTAATGTTTGCAAAACTAAGCTTGATTAAAATTATTCATTAACAAAAGTTTCCTTTGAAAATCACTTTTCGCACAGGCCTATAAAAACTAACCAAATGTGAGTCTCTATCATAACTGTTGCTAAAAGTGTTTATTTTCCAATACCAGGTTTGAATCTAGTAGCCACCATTTGCACTGACGTAAGATGCAAACGGCCACAAGTATAAAAACTATGTGACGCCGACTTACCTGCACCACCACACCATTACCGAGCGTAGCCTGGGAGTCCACCTGGGTGATCTTGGCGTGACAGTCGCGGAAGTTGAGCTGTTGGATGCACTGGTGGATCTGCTTCTGTCCCACTGCGGCTGCCTGTCCCTCCGGCCAGACCACCCGTGCACAAATGACGAGTTGTTGTTGTAGAACCTGTCACACACAGAAGAAACAAACCTGTTAACAATGATGTGGGACATTATATTCCTTATTCACCACTAACAAAATTCATATTCTGTACAATCCATTTTTTGTTTAAAGACGGTAATAAAAAATTATTTAATAGCCCTTTGCTAATTAATACTCAAAATAGCCACAAGAATAGATTGATAACATTTGCATATTTTTTCCGGAATCGACTCTTAATTTCTTCACCTTTGGATCAGATCAAACAGCCCACCCCTTTTAAGAATAATGCTGAGAAAATTTGGTTGATTATCGTTCTGTCTGATAATTTATTTCCCCTATTTTCTACAAACTATTAAAAAATTGTTATCGGCGTATTTTTCTGGCGGGGGTAAATAAAACTCTGTTTTTAGCGGAAATTCAAAATTGTTCTGTGTTACTCACAAAATCCACATCCCAATTTTTCCACAATTCCCATAGTGTGACTAGTTTGGGGTAATTACAGAAATGAACCAGTATTTACTGTCACGTATAAATATTTCGACCGAGACAACAAAATCAACTTATGGTAATATCTCTAGTCTTTATCATCTCGTTCTCAGGGCTTATAAACTGTACCAGCCTTACTTAATGATAAAGAAAATGATAGTTGGATTCCATATCCATTATATATTGTAATTAATAATAACAATAAACAATATTTATTTGCAATCTATTACATATGTGTTGAGTTCAAAGGGCTTTATATTACCGCAAGCAGTTAGTTAAGACAACTTTTTTGTTGTGGAGTCCCAACAGGTGGAGCTCTATTAGGAGTTTAGGTGGAGTCTCTATGCAAGTATTGGTCTCTTAAACCATTGAGTCAGAGTTACTTTGATACTAATGATAGCAGACTGTCTTGGGATGAGCATATAGATTATGTCTGTAAACCATCACGTGGAACTGCCAAGGTGATCTGGTTAGCATTTGGAATGGTATGCTTGACAATGCCATGCAGCTTAATGCTGACAAGTGCCAGGCATGACATATCTTGTGTAGGATCAAACTGTGTCCTAATTCCTATGCCTACACTCAAGAAAGTGTCCTGGTGAGAGTGCATGAAGTCAAGGACCTCGATAAGTCTTACACACCCAGCTTAGATCCGGGTTTGCACATAGCCAAGATAAGCTCCAAAGCCAATTCTTTAATAGGACTCATTGCTCGCTCCTCAAAAGCCATTGTCTCCTTCTTCTGTAAAGACCCTTTATGAGGTGTTAGTTCGCCCAGTGCTAGAGTAACGCATTTCAACTGTTTGGTGTCCCCATCGATCGCCACTGTAACACACTCAGCATGGTTCAGAGGCGCTCTTCACTGGGCATCAGATCTGGTATGGACTATACCAATGTTGATACGAAGAAATGGTTTTCAACACTACAGCTTTCCTCACATCAAGAAGAATGGTCCTGACTTGCTGTTTCTTTACAAAGTTATCATAGCCTGGTCGACTGCCCTGAACTTCTAGAGCTCATTGACCCGTATGTTCCTGCTAGAACCCGCTGCACCAGACTGCTATCACCAACCGACCAACTATGTTTACCACAGCCCTGTCCTCAGAGCCACTTTGAAACGCTGCTGAAGTTGATTTCTTTGGATCCCTTTTCAACAATTCAAGAGAGCTCTGTGTCGGAGCAAATTCGTCTGAGTGTGTCAAGTGGTTTTTTTTCCAAGTATCAAGTTCCAGTGTTTATGGTGCCTCTAGGGCCACAAAATTAATGTGTTGTCAGTTTGTCTTAGTGTTTGTTTTCCAATGTCCATAGATTATGGTGTTCTAAATGTTAAAAGTATTTAATAATATATTGTCCGCCATAAGGCCTTATGTACCATGTCAATTATTTATTCAATATCTGTGCATGTGTATTTATTTCAATGTCTTTTAGTTTTGTTATTATACTGTCTTTTCATTAATGTACGGTAGCACGATTTAATTAACCATTTATTCAATATCTTGCATGTATTTATTTCAATGTCTTTAATTTAGTTATTTATCACTCTTTTCAGTAACGCATTAAGTAGCAATATATTTTCTAATTTAATTTTTATTCAATTCTTGTGCGGTATTTATTTTAATGTCTTTTAATTTTAGCTATTATATCGGCTTTTTTCAGTAACGATTATGCACATATTTTCTAATTTAATTATTTATTCATATCTTGTGCATGTATTTATTTCAATGTCTTTAATTTTAGTTATTATATAGCTCTCTTTCATTAACCATTAAGTACATACAGCATGTTTTTTTCTAATTCTAATTATTTTGAATACCGTGCATGTGTATTTAATTTAAATGCCTTTTAATTTTAGTATTATACCGGCTGTCTTTTCATTTTCAACACAATAAGTAGCACGATTTTTCAGTTCTGTATAAGTATCAAGCAAACGTTTCAGGATGTACCAGGTATTCCAGAGAAACAAATAAATAAAATAAAATCTGTTTGGCCCCAAACGGATCTATCTATTTGCCTTGCAACCAGTCAGAGACGACTCCAGCCCGAATTACACGCTATTTAAACAGTGGTCTTACAACAACCTTCAGGGTACTTGACCGCTACAATTATTAAGTGCTTCAGAGGTCTGGTGTGTAGTTTTAATTTAACTTTACTTGGGTAAATTATTTTTGTTAGTTTCTTTGCCAGTCCTCTGTAGACTGCTACTTAGCCAGTTGTCTGAATAGGTTGTAGCTTGTAGGTTGTATCACATTAAATTACACTTTTTTATTTTTCTAAACACCACAACTAAACAACGTTAACAATTTTTTCCAAATTTACTTAGGGGCAATGATGAAGATGACTCAATTTTTAGTCGGTTGAGTTGAGAGCTGAGCCCATAACAATTAACTAAATAGATCTTTCAATTCCTTGAGCGACCAGGCCCTGGCTTAAACCCAGCAGTCCGCACTGGCTCCGAGCTCTGGCGTGACTGACCTCTTTTCCTGAGCAGGTAGCAAGTCTACTACCCTGAGGAAAAAGTCGTCTAAGAGACCAACAGGTTTTAAAACCTCAACTGGTTTATAGTTGGGCACTAAATTTCACAGTATGTCACTATGAGTTTAGCTTCACCTTTGGAATAGTTCCCGAAACACAACTTGACAATACCTGTGCACGTGGGTCGGCGCCTTGTTCAGCAGCGTGTAGTACTGGCGCAGGAACTCTTCCTTCCCACTGTAGTTTGACTCGCTACATCCATGACCATCGTGACTTTTGCACAAGTCTCACCGCAGGCTCTCGTGGGCTTCACCGACTTAGTGGTTCATTAAAGGGATTGCCTACAAACATAACAAGTCAGTTAATAGGTTAAAAAAACGTATAAACTGGTGTAGATTAGGGGAGTGAATTTAACAAAAGTTATGTTGGTGAAAATGACTGGAGGACAAGTCAGGCCTGAACTATTTATGATAGGACAAGAACTTGCAAGGACTTCTACTTAATTAGGAGGTAAGTGAAACTTCGAAATAACCATGATATATTATAGTCTATCTCTGTTATCAATTTGGATGTATTATCGTATTTAGTTAATTTATTGTTATATTATATACAGTCTATATCTAGTTATCAATTTTTATCAATTGCAATTTATTTAGTATAGTAACTTAGCTTGTCTAGTAATAATTTCTCGTAATTGTTGAATATTCAGATGCTCCTCTGTGTACAGTATTTCACATGCGACTTATATCTTTAGCACTATATCATATTTATTCATTATTATCATCTATTATTACTTATCGTAATAACTTTTTACATAGTTTACATTTTTGTATAATTTCATAGTTAAATTGTATAATTTAGTAAGGTTATTACTTATTAGTCATTACAAGTAAGCTCAATCTACTACGGTTTTGCCGTTGGAATGGAAAATAAAATAAACTAAGTTATAAATAAGTTTTCATAGGTAGGTTCTTGCACTTGCTAATTATTGGATTCAAACAGGGTTCCATTATTGTTATTTCCCTAATTAGGTAAATACTCAATGAAATGATAAGACCTAAATTCTTATTATTTTGGTCTTTGAATTATTGTAATTATAGACAATGCATAACTAAAATAAAGAACTCCACTGCCACTAGTAAGAAGCAAGATTCAAATCAAATATATAGATACCGCAGAACCTTTTTAACTTGAAACTAAAACCACAAAATAAATCTATCGTAGGATGTTACCACCAGGTACAAAATAGGAATGTGTTGACAACCGATTTGTGAACATTCATATGGGGATGTGGGTAGTTTCTGGCATAGGAAGGTGAAAATAAATCGGTTAACTTTGAAATTGTAAGCTGACAGAGTATGACCAACCAAGCAGTCGGTCTTTTTGACCATTGTTTAGTGGTGTTATGTAAATACTGTAAGTAAACTATGTATTACAAAAAGAAATGTATCAATAAAGACACTTTTTTATTCATTCATTCTGTAGGCCGATGGGGAAAAGGAACCTCAAAAATGTGACATAATTATTATTACAATAGGAAATTGATAGTTCCCGACTATTTTTGAAAACTATTGAAATGTCAAACTATTTAATTAATATGAGATTTTTCACAAAAAGGTATTGCAATACCACTACATACTAACTATTCAGAAAAACAAGCAAGAAAAATCAATTTTACTGTATAACAGCTTGCATATATCATTACTACTACACTACAAAATAGTTTTAAATCTTAAGTGACTATGAAAGAAACCAACTATCAAATTTCTACTGTGCTTGATTGTTTAAAACTTTGTAGGTTACTTTTATGTACAATGAAAAACTTACCCTTGACAAAAATTTTTTAATAACATCTCAGTAAGACTGTTTGTAAACATTTGGGCTAATAGAGACTACACTGGCCCTAAAATTGTGTTATTTATTTTTATATTCAACTAGCACAAATAACCGTTATGTTACCAGCCGAGCTAATATGAAACAGTTTGATGCAATAAACAAGTGTAACAGACTATGTAGCAGAGCGTACTTCTTATCTTGAAGCTATAGAACTATAGATTGTTTACTTTGACTCATCCCATCACGAGTGTCTACAAACACAATTGTGCACTCAAGATGGCAGCTGTTACAGACCCAATATTTATCTGCTATAACTGTACATTCAGTAACAAAAATAGTTTATCTCAATTGAAAGATTGGCTAGTCCGATCCTTTATTATTTCCAACTAATTTTCCAATCCTCTACAACAAATTTTCAAGTGGAAATGAAGACAAAAACCAGTAATGTCGATAATTGATTTATAAATTAATTATAAATAGTAATGTTTTTGTCTTTAGTTTATTTCTCCTTGATAATTACAATCTGCTATTGTCTAACTTGTGCTAAAAGCCACCCAGTGGCAGGCTGTCCGAGAGCGTTACGTGAGACACGATATAAACAGGGTGCTTGCTAGTTATCCCGAGAGGCTACAAGTCTTGCTATTGCAAAAGCAAAGAGACTGAAGAAGCAAACTGTGTTAGTTTTTTTGGAAGTGGTGAAAAAAAAATTAAAGTAGGAGTCTCCAATAATATATTTTTCTGCGATAACATTAAGTGTGGACCGAGATATTCTGTTGGATACAGAAAGTCGCCACTGTAAAATACATAGGTTTCCTGCTGATGTGGTAATCACATCAAAGTGCCCTGATATAACGGCTATATCAAACAAAAGAGGAGTATAGTTTAAGTTCTGTTAACAGTTGAATGGGACACTAACATTCAGCACTGCATGAGGCAAAACTCAATAAGGATATAGATAGAGCAGTGTTCTTAAAGTAAACAAAAATATAATAAAAGCAATTATTATGCAGTTGAAAGGGGCTAAAGGATTACCTCCTATATCACTATGTAGATTTTTTTAATTACTCAGTAGGCGCCAATTAAATATTTTCATGCAAACAATTTCAAAAACAGTCCTTTGCTAAGTTGGAGTTACCCGGAACAACTAGAAGTTGACACACATAGAGCCTTGGACATGGCAATACAACACTGCCATATTTGTTTGATTGTAAATCAGAAGAAAACCAAACATACTCTGATGATATCAGTCCAAATATCTTGGAGAAACAATAGACAATTCTCTTTCATGGACATTTCATATTGACTCCCTTTGCAGCAAACTCTGTACAGGGCGATATGTATTAAGAAAAATGAAATACATAAGCGACAACACAACTACAAAGGTCTACACCATGTTCGAATCTTATCTCCACTATAGATTAGCAGTATATATAGATTAGCAGTATGTATAGATTAGCAATAAATTCAATTGTCAATTAAGCATATCTATTTCCTAGGCTTCCGGTATCACACCGCGTCATAAAACTACCACTATCGTCAGACGTTTCGCCTATACTCTGTTGTGGTATCCCCAGTGACATATCTGAGACATATCTCAGTGACATATCAGTCTCAGATATGTCACTGAGGAATCACATCAGGTATGGTAACTCGGCTGACAATGACTGAACCTATAACGATGGCAATACCGAAAACAGAAAACCTAGTTATGACTTCAGCCCTCAGAAACCTAAGTATTAAGGTCAATTAGCATTCCTACTGTAATTTTAGTGCAAATCATTACTGTATATTTTCTGTATTCTCATTGTAAATAGTGTAAACCGTTAACAAAGTGAATTAAATTGATATGGGGAGGAAGGAATAACTGCAAGAAACTGTACTCATAAATCAAAAAAGGGCTATTACTCCTCACGCACAGAAATCTTCCTATGTGGGGATTATTTTAAGTGTATGTATACTTTATTAAAAAAAATAGACAATTTAACTTTATTGTACAAATGTATATGTACTTGGCCGAATGTGTACGCTATGCAATGTTTGTTTCTAAAAGCACTATTCTAACATGCACTGGTCTAGAGTTTCATATAACGATTTTTCATGGTTTTGGAGTTACGTCCAAGATGTAAAGGAAGGTTTTACTTCTAAAAGAAGGTTATGTAGAAGTATTGATTATACCCGGCAAGAGTTGTCTCCTACGAAAATTTAGACATTTTAATACAAGACGGTGCATTTAGAAGCCTTTAAGAGTTTTAATTTTATTAAGATGAAGAGCCCTTAACAAGGAACCCAAAGATTGTCCCTCAGAAATTTCGGCTTTATTCCAATATAGTGACTTGTCTTCTCATGAGCTAAAATTGATTTAGTACAATGAGGAGAAAATCCCTGTAGAAAATAAAAAATCGATCCGGGGCGCAGAACACATTTAAAAGTGGCTTTAAAGTTGGGACTATTTTACAAGCAGAAGTCTGTGACCCACTACAAAACTTAAGGGTGAATAAGGTTTTATCGTGAAGTTTGGTTAGGTTAGTTTATTTTTTGTGCTGACATATTTAAAAGTGGCTTTAAAGTTGGGACTATATCTGAGCGGAAGAGCGTCTGAGGCTGCGGTCTTGGCACCGAGACTCTCTGTGACATGACAGTTTCTGTCACCCACTTCAAATTAACTTAAAGGCTGAATAAAATATTATCGTGTAGTTAAGTTAGGTAAATTTTTTTTGTGAAAACATTGTTTTTAATAGTTTTTGCAACTTTCATAAAGTTAAAACATTGTTTTTTGGCTTTTTTGGAAGGTTTCAACTTAGTAAAGTGCCTGTCAGAGAGTGTCTCGGTGCCGTGCCCACACTTCCGCTCGTAAAATAATCCCAACTTTAAAGCAGTTTTTAAATATGATCCCGCTTCAAAACAATTTTTAGTTTGCATAGGGGTCATCTTCTTATTGTGCTTAATCAGTTTATGCTAGTTAGAAAACAAGTCACTACCAATATAGAAATTTTGGTATATTGGAATTTTACCAAAATTTCTTAAAATTGAGATCTATTATTTAGGTGCAAACATCAGCATCCCTGTAACCTGTGGGGATGACTTGTTTTGTGATTGTAGTCACCATTGGGGTAACATACAGTATTAGTCTATTTGACAAAACCACAATTATAATCCAAGAAATATTAAATATACCTCTCAACGGTCCCTTCAGAGCGTTAGGTTCTTACATTAATGTAGTTTATTGAGTAAGAGATATGCCAGTCTAGTTACCAATCAAGCCTCAGAATGTTCCAGGATAACAAAGGAATGAAGTTATACATTAGCCTAGGCACAGGATTTGACTGCTCTAGATTCACATTGATAGGAGGGTCAAGCACAAACTTCAGGCTAGGACTAGCAAAACTCTTAAGGGCAAGAGCTTCAAATTGCTCTAAGGATAAATTAATAAACCCCAGCACATAATATTAAAAGGGTACCGACTTCTGACTTATACCTTGCAAGGATACCCGACCACTTGTCATTGTGTATTTGACGTAGAACCGGTGTCTGGACAGAAACCTCATACAAGCTTGTAAACCGATTTCTTAGAATTGGCATCGACCTCTTGTAAAATATACTTTAACGTGGAATGCTGATACATATTCGAGGGGTCCCGGGCCATTTTGTGAACCATGAAATTTCGACCAAGACTTGGAGGGTGGTCCGCACCAAGATCTTCGATCAGTTCGAAGAAGCTATTAATACTCACCGCGATAAGTTGAAAGAGTCTTCCTTTCAATGAAACCAAAGTTTGGCCAGTAACCAATCCTTGGGATGACAGGAAAATATTTATTATGCAAACAAAGTTGACAAATAAATGCCGCTCACGACGCACCAGAACTCGCGCTTGACTTGAGAAGTGAAAATTTTATCAGGTGGAAAGAAGAGAGCAGAATCCAATGCAAAGAGGCAGAGCAGTGAAGTTCACTACACCAAAACCGGAGCAGCACATGCACCAGAGATGAAAAATATCAAAATTTGCGCACTCTATTGCGCAGATACTGCCGGAAACTGGCAGCAAAGGATTGTGGGTAACCAAATGAATCCATGATAGTACTTTTGTAAACCACTTCTGAAGGTTGACCAACATAAAGCAATGAACTTGACTGTTTGTTTTAGAATAAGTACTAGTATATGATGAACAAAAAGCTTTCCTCTTCATTATTAGCTATTTTACAATAAACAAAATGAGATAGGTTTTGTTGGGCCAGCATGACAGCAGTATTTCATGGCAGAACATATTTTTACGTTTATTCATACTATGTACGAAAACGTTGTAAAGTGACAAACGTCGTTAAAATAAATCAATAAATATATGTATCACGCTTATCTACTCAACAGGTTGCGTTTGTGTCCATTTTAATACAAATGAAATACAATTATTCTTTTTGTAGATATCTCGGTCCCGTAATGGCATAAGCATTGGTACAGCCCAAGAGTGACGTACCGGGTCACTATAGTGGTCAATAGTAAATCGGACTACGAGAAGAACCCTTCGAAGTGGGGAGGGGGGTTACCAAAAAGCGGGGTTGATTCTCTAAAAGCAGTACATTTTATTAGAATTTTCCCGAAATTTGGAAAAATATGTATTTGAATGTAAACCTTTAGTAAACCATACATTATAAACATCCGTTAAGTAGTTAAAATATGACGACCAAAAAATTATTTTCCACTATAACAGCGGGATGAGTAGTCCAAAGTCCGTTTTATTGAAATTTGATATATGTTTCCCTTTATGATATGTAGTGAAACTAGCATTCAAATACCACGTAATTCTGAGGCTGGAGGCCGAAGTGAGGCTGTGAACGTAACGTAACTTCGAATTTTGAACAGATCATCATCGACATAAATCGGTTACTTTAAATTATGTTCACTGTTCATAAAACTTCTAAATGGCCCCGCAAACTTTAACCCTTTCGAAATAGCCATGTACGTGTTTTATATTTGGGACATTTCAGTTAGATACATTAAAATTTAAATAAGGGAGAAATTTCTTTTGCCACTTCCAATTTGAAAGTAGTCCTGTAAGTATATGACCTAGTCATAGCAGAAACATACTCATTTTAGCTCTGGTATCGTTGACACACTCCACTGAACACACTTTAATTCATTAGGATAGTAGTTCAATCTGCCTCAATTGTATCACAGGCATGACCCGCATAAGCGACTAATTTTGGGTGAATTCTAATGATAGATACCGAAAAACGCTGCCGAATTCAGTTGCGGGAATATTATATTATTGGAATCTGCGTGATGTTCAGCGCGGCGTGGTGACGTGCCAGTTCAGTTACCCAGTGTTTTGGTGGACATAGTTGTAATGCCTGCCCTATGCAAGTTTAACAGAAGAAATTTTAGCGACCCGAAGCTGATGCGACTAAAAGTAGTCGTGGAGTTGAGAAAACATGACTGCTTCAAAACGCTTATATGCGCTATGCCAGCATAGGGATTTTAGATATTGGTCTATAACATGTGTTATCACCGTAAGATCCCTTTTTAAATACCCATAGTGTTCTATATATCTGTAATACAAAAGAAAAACATGCATCTCCGACATGAAAGATGATCAGGATTGGTGCAATAACCTGTATAAATTCTTTTTCAATAGATTACAAGTCAGCCAATACACATTATTGATATCAAAAGCTTTATAACCGCTTTAAGGGCGCAATCACACTCAATCGGATCAGCGAGCCCGAATGGTGAGTATAATATATAAGGTTGGTTATCGTAACAAGCCGATATTCCTAGTCTTACTCTCAGACATTGATTGATGGGCCGATTTCTGCTCAAAAGGTTAATTAAAAGCAAAGAAATAAACTGCGGATACAAAGAAAAGGTATAATCAAGATATACAAATGATTTGAATACTTTAATTGCTTTGAGGTACCGACTACTCCTAGAAGGTATTTTGAGGTGAATATGGGATGAAGGGTGAGTGTGTTGAGCATTTTTGATGGATGATGACTTGATGAGGTGTAGTCTTGTCACAAACAAGGGCAAACTGTTCCCCAGATTGGGTCATTAATTTACAGCCCAACGACCAATGGTATAGACCAACAGCTTAACGTGACTTCCGAACTGCGGGGAGTGACCATCGTGAAAAGTTATCACTGCGCCCGGGGATTGAACCTAGGCTGATTTGGTGCTAAGCACGCACTATACCACTGGAGCTATGGCCACCCCCACGTCTGTAATACGTATTGTGGCGGACGCCAGGGCCTACCCATTGTGGCGGACGCCAGGGCCTACCCTCGAGACAATAGGCCGGCCGCTTCAATGAACCTGCGTGAATTTGGAGACCCAATTGACTGACAGATATATTGCCTTCTACGTTAGTTACGGTTGAGTGCACGCGCCATCACCACGGAAGTTTCTCGACTTCAATCCTATTGGCTGAAAGCCTAGTCACGTGGTTTTCGAGGCCTTTGGAGAAGCTTCCAGCACTTTCTGCGGGGATATATAAGCCCGCACTCAGGAGCCCCGGGCAGTTCAGTTCAGTTGAGTGCAAGTCTGTGTAATAGGGGCCGCGTACCCTCGTGAAAGTGTAAGTGATGTGTGAACATACAGGGTCACAACCCTTGTGCGTGAACAGTGTTAGTGATCTTCATTGTGCCCGCTGCGAACATCGGCTGGGAGTGATCTTCGAGGGATCGTCACCCATCGTTGGATTCCGACTGAAGAGTACTACAAGGACACGTGAGTGAACGGACTTCGCGCCGGATTGCAAAACGGACTGTTAAGTGCAAATAGTGTAATAAGAAACTGTACAAAGTGACTTAATAGTTTGTAGCCATTAAGTCAATAACTGATTGCGTTTAATATTAGTGTAATAATTAGACTGTAAATAAATAGTGAGTTAACAAAGACTGACGCCTTATTATTCGTACCCGTGAAAAACATTACAGTATGCACACGAACCTATGTTTTCAGAAAGTACTGTGGCAGCGTATCCTCACAATGAGATGGTTGGGAACATTTTAGTCAGCTTTTTCCCTTTGTAAGTTTGGGTCAAATAAAAACCAATAGAATGAATTTATAACTAGTTTATTTTACAAGAATAACTTTTTTTAATAAAATTTTTTATTTACAATCTGTTCAACATATGTATAAGAACAATGAGCAAATTTGATAACATTAAACATACAGTAACATGAATAACAGAATTTGAATTGGCCATTAATTTGTCCACTGACAAAAAAGACTCTTATAATTTGTTATGTAACTCAAAATTTAAATAGCTAAAAAAGGTCCAGAACATGTTTTCTTTTCAATCGGTATATACAATTTTGATTGTCCAGGAGATTAACTGCCAAGTGGTTAGGATGATGGTTAAGTTTTTCTATGTAATTTTGACTAAATTTAGATTTTTCTTGATTTACAAAAGGGATTTTCAGATAGTTGGAAAGAGTCTTGTTTAATATAAACCAAAGAGCTTGGGCTATTTTTCTAAGGACTTATGATTGAAAGCGTTGAGTTATATCAATGTCACTTTGGCTTGATGTTCCCCAGAGTTGAATACCGTAGGTCCAAATTGGGTTCAAAATAATTTTGTATATTTTGATTTTGTTTTCAATTGATAATTTAGAATGTGTGCCAATTAACCAAGATGATTTATTTAATTTCAGATTAAGGTGTTGTCTTTTTACAAGAATAACTTACAAGTGTTAAGTTACTTGACTGTGTGTCTACAAAACATCAACAGATACAAAATAATATTGCATACAGCAAAAGAGCTGCTCAACAACTTATGTTACTGTATGTATTTATGTTATGTCCACCCGCGCAAGCCCACTTATATCTTATATCTGGTTAGCGTTACGAAGAAACGTACGGGCAAAAAATATTTGTAGTTAAAACGCATATTGGTATGTTGAATTCATTGGGTATTTTTGTATGTTCCATAAGCATAAAAATGTTCATTTCTAAATTCTCTGTAAAATTAGTGTTAATCATTATGTCAACACAATCTATTATTGTACATTGACAATAAATGTTATGTTATGTTAACTTGACGATTTTGAAACCCCTCTCTTACATAACGCAAATCAAGCGCTATGTGGAACATATCCCCTCACCCGTACACGTTTACATAGTATCATTTACTTTAAATGTGGTATAATTATATATAAAGACAATGTTAGTTTGTAGGCAGGCTTTAAGTGTGGCTCCAATTAATCTTTACGGAGCCTAACTTGAAAAGGACTGGGAATGTAGATGGTAGTTTTTAATTTAATGTTTTCTGTTTTGTTTACTATTCAAAGCCGAGGAAGATTTAGGTTAGAAATATAATTATAATTTTGTTCTCATCGAAGGTCAGATAATATGTGCATTATATACCATTATCTCATGTCACATAATCACTATAAACTTTAAATACATGAAAATATTATGAAATAATAGTACTATGAAATACTGAACCAAGGCCTAGGCCTATTTGTTTGTCATTTGGGTGAACATTGTGTCAATTTGAGGTGATATGCCTAAGCAACTCACAATTTGTAAATATTGTAAAAACACTGAATTCAACCTTGCCAATGGGTCTTACTACTGTACTGAATGTAATGCAGAAACCCAGGTTAGTTTCTTCTGTTCCTTTTATATGTGGTAAGTTTATGATTGTAGTGAATCGATGGGGTTTGCTGCAGTACGGAACGATGTGGCTTTTAAACCTCTACATTAACTGGCTCTGTATAGAAAACTTGAGCCATAGTATTGGAATATATTTCAAAGTTAGAGAAATTAAAACAAAAACCAATTATACTTGTAATCATATAACTTGCGAGGCCTTTCGATAGCAAGGCTATCATCGTTTAGCTCTCTATGTTTAAATACTTTACAGGCTCTTTTTTACACAATTTTCAGTATACAGTACTCATAGATATTATTAAAATACAAATTTATTATAAATTTCTTAAAATTCGGATGCAGTTTTTAACCATTAAAATTCTTTTTTGAGATAACTCCCCTCAAAAGGTGGCTTGGGGTGGTCCGATTTTTCTAGCTATCGAACTTGACTAAGATATTTACAAAAGGAACATTTGTACCAAATTTCATGAAAATCGGACATAAAATATGATTTGTAGAGAGTACACACAAATATACATACATGTATATAAAGTGAGAAAAAATGCTCAAAATGTGTTCTGGTGGTCAGGATTGGTGCTCATTTCATGGTCCCGAGTCTGGGTCTTACCATAGTGATGGCATGAAAAGTTTAAACTATACTTTGAGAGGCACTAAGGAAAAATATAAAGCACTTTATAGTAAATATATCCGTGAGATAGTGTTTACATCAGTTTTAACGTTCGCTACCACCATACAATAAAAAGTCCACATCTGCAGCCCATCGACACCTACTTGCGGCACATGCGTTCCACAGACTGTGGCGCGCATATTTGCGGTGTTTGGGTTCATTCAAACAGTCCAGTGCCACAAATTTTCGCGGTGTACCTGTAATAATAAACTGTGTTTTTATCTTAACTGGTCTATTTTAAAGACTTCATTCTTTCTCCGTGGGCTCCGGGGAAGCCTGCCACATTACTGAGTCACCTGGTCTGTGAGTGTATTGACTTGTGACGTCACCAAACAGTTGACAGCCCTGACAAACTTTTATTTCTGGGCTGAGGTGATCTCCACACTTGACATGCTCGGTCTGTGGTTATGTTAGGTTGTAAGGAGTGTGGGATGTGGTAATACCCCGACCTCCACACAAATGCGGAGTATGGTAGCAAACGTGTTAAGCTCAATGTAAATTGTAATTTTTTAATAAAAAATGGAATGTGAGCGAGTAAACAAGTTAACTGGACTGGGACTCGTGGCGTGGTCCTGTAGCTTCATGGAGGTTAGGTTTTGAGGATGATATAGGTCTAAAGCGGCTCAGATAGTCTCAGTGATCATTTGATGATCAACTCCCACCATCGTTTAGACATATCAGACCATCAACTGCGTGGTACAGAAGTCTCGTCAAGCCGTTGGTCCTTGTATTTCCATTGGTCATTGGGCTATTAATTAATCACCCATTCTAAGGAAGAATCTGCCTTAGTTTGTAACAAGACTACACCTCATAACTTATTACTACCACTCATAACACTCATCCTTCACCACATATTTGCCCTTTAATACCCTCATGAGAGTGGTCGGCATCTCATATAGTGATACAGCTGGTTAGCAGGCAATTGAAAAAACGGCCCATAGCATTAGATACACTTATGGATACTAACAATTCTGAAGTCGTAGCGTTCGCCGTGTCATTGTTTGGAAGACTAGACATTACTTTACAGTTTTGTTCAAAACAGATTTTTGTCCTTCCTCATAGTGTAACAGATCACCCATCCACTATCTCTAACACCAATGCTCTTTTTAACTGATTTTGTCTACGTAAATAGTGTCACAGCAGAAAGTGAGTTTGTCTTGCTCTTTGCTAGCGACAGTTTTTGTGTGTTCTCTGTTCATGCACAAACAACAATTCAGGAAGCAAAAAGCCAATGTGTTTGAATAAGTCCACGAGCTAAAATAAGAATCAACACACTACAAGCGGCGCTTCTGGTTTGATTCCTTCCGCAATGTGAGCAGTAGACTCTAGCCACTTGTTGGTTGGACAGTGTAAACTGCTCCATAAGATGACATTGCAATCTAACAGGAGTGGCACCACAACTGCTTGCGTTGAAAAACTGCCAAAGTGAGTGCAGCTTAAGTTGAACTTCAAAAAATAAACCAATAGCTAGAAAAACCTGGCAAGAGCGCAAATGATGACTCAAAATTTTATTTCAGGATATCAGAGAAGAAGAGTATGATGAATGGTTTGGTGTTTCTACCATCGGGCATTCTTCAAGAACAGTGCAGAAGAAACCCAAAGATGATTTAGGTGAGGTAAATTTCAGCAGAGGTTTCAGAGAGATTCAGCTAAGAATCTCTTATTTCTAGAGGGGTTTCAGCCTATTGATTTAATTTTTCTACCCCATTTGGAAAATATTTTCTGATTAGCACAACATTTTCTCCCTTGGCCATTTAAGACCCTATGCATGTGTGTACAACTAGGAGACTCTAAGATCTTAACAACCACAGTTATTGCCTGTTTACTGAAGCTTTTGACGATGCTCATATCCGTCAAATAACTGGCAAATATTTTGTTCTTTTTACAATCGAGCAACCTCAGTTGACAGCAGAAACTTCTAACACTATGATAATTTTAATTGTGTCATTGGAGTTGGTCCGTACCAAAAGTTTTAGAAGATTTAAAGATTTTATTTTGTTAACAATTAAATTTGGTCACAGATCTGCGGCAGAAGCTGACATCGTGGGAGGTGTTGAATTATGTGATGAAGGGGATTGTGGACGAGCTGATTGACCTGGGAGCGAAACAGGAACTGAAACTTGTGTGTTTGCAACTGTGGGCCTCATATCTGCGGCAACTCGACGTGGCGTTCACGTCTGTCGACATCAAACGCAAACCCAAGCTCGGCTACAGCTTCAAGACCAGGTAACTTGAATCTGGTGAGCGTCGACTGCTTACAATGGACAGAGGGAAATCATGTCCTTTGTCAGGGAGTTTACTGGTCGGAAATCGGAATATGGGTAATCAGCTACAACTTCTTCCTCTCTCAACCAGGCTGGAGATTGCTGACCTAATGTTTTTAAAGAAGCTGATCATATCTACCTCTGACGATCCGGAGCTGTTGGCACGTTTGAACCTGCACTGTTCTCGGTTTTCTAGGACTCTGAGCCTGTTCCACAGAGAGTTTCGAGCCACACAATACACCTACAGTGCCATACCGAGGATCCACCGATTGGGAAATGGAGTTGCCGCTGTGATAGACTTTTTCCACATGTCTGAGGCCCAGTTCAAAAGAGAACTGTTGAATATCTACATGAGCCATGTTGTCAGTTAGAGCTTCAACATGCATATTTTACATTTTTAAGAAATTATGTTAATTTTAATGGCAGCAAACTAGTTTCAAGACATTGATTTAAGTGTGTTATTACACTATTCAATGTATCATGTTACTTTTTGTTGAATAAAGTTCATTTGAATGGACTATTTTTATTATATAAATTGAACTGTTTTGGTGATGATCCAGAGATGCAGAGATTGTGTTTGGAGTGACCAGACGGCAACTCAAAGAGAAGAGTTGGCGTTCACGGAAAAGGTCCGGGAGTGAGTCTAGTCAAAGCAGCGTCCCGTCAAAGGCCACATCCGCCATTAGTCGTAGACTCCTCCTTGGCTTTAGCAAGGTAAGTAGAGGAATCTTTTGTATGGCAATTTACATACCTTTTTTGTCACAATTCCTTTAAACAATCATTTACTTGTCTCAACTAATGAAAGTAGTCATTATCAAAATGCCAAGAACGTTAATAATCTATCTTGAGTGATGTCATCATAAATAATAAATTAAACACAATAAATAAACGAAGGAAAACTTACCTTCAGATTCCACAATATGTTACAGAGGGCTCTGGCAAAGTCGGAGTACTCCAGGATGTCTCAGGAGACAGCCAGGTCGTTCAGTCAAACACTGGAAGAGCTGGACTCTGCTTCTGCAGTGGAAGCTGCGGAAACTCCCAAAAAGTGAGATGTTTACCTAGCAACACCAGTACTGTTGCAATAGTCAACCAACATTGCAGTGCTCGGGCGTGATACTTTTATACCCCGCCATTTTTAGATGTACTCTTAACTCGGTTAATATTCCCAACACGATACAGGGTGTCCAGCATACAGGAAAACCGGGAATTATACAGGAATTTTGTCCCTAAACCGGGAAATTTTGTGAAAGGGGTCGCAAAGTGCATTAGTCGCAAGTGGTGATTATGTCGCGGACGAGTCTAGCTATCGCAGAGAACGGTGTGGATAAATACGGTAACGTTTAAAATCTTTCGAAGAAACTATTCACGTTACCAGAAGGCGATCTATATAATCCAACTAAAACTATCAACGATTTTGTTTTATTAAAATTGTAATTAATTATTTTTGTAGCAGTGAGTTCAAAATCTTTCTCTATGTTTAAATTTAACTAAAAGGGTTCAGTTTTTAGTGAAGGTTTAGCAAATATCGCTGTTCCTCCGGATCTGTACAATTGTCTGCTAAGATCAATTTACTTGATAAGATAACATAAGTGTGAATACTAAATTATAATGTTAAGTTTCCCATTTGACTCAGGAGGTGTTGGGAAGCACAAAACTGCAAACTCTATTGTTCTACGACTTTTCGTTTTCTGTGGCGAGAGAAATTAATGGCTCTATTTCCTAAGAAAATTTGCTAACCACAGTTTCAAATAGCGAATTAGAGTAACACTAAATCACTATTTGAGATGCCGACAACTCTCATGAGGGTATTTTAAGGCAAATATGTGGTGAGGGATGAGTGTGATGAGTGGTAGTAATGAGTTATGAGGTGTAGTCTTGTTACAAACTAAGGCCGACTCTTCCTTAGAATGGGTCATTAATTAATAGCCCAATGACCAATGGAAATACAAGGACCAACGGCTTAACATGACTTCCGAACCACCCAGGTGATGGTCTGATATGTCTAAACGATGGTAGGAGTTGATGCGAGTATCATCAGATAACCACTGAGAATATCTGAGCCGCTTTAGACCTATATCATTCTCAAAACCTGACCTCCATGAAGCTGGATTACAGGACCACACCACAAGTCCCAGTCAAATTGCAATGGAAATTGGCTTCATTCTTGCTAGCGGCGCTTTAACACTCAGTTGCTCTTGTCAGCCTGGTTATTGAATTAAGTACTCTGTTACACTAATTGAACTCCTGAGAAGGTAATATTTATTTCAATTGTCTCTAGTTTCATAAGCGTGAATACCTGTTCCTCTTTTTGGATTACAGTTTTTGATCAGGCAAGAGAAATATTGAAAATATTGTTACATTTTACTCATTTTTAATTCCTTAACTTACTGTTTGGACCAGACCATTTGAACAAACCTTTTACCTTGGATCAAAATTAGTAAAGACTGTTTTTGGACTCAATGGACTACTAGAAATCATGAACTGTGTAGTCATATATGGTATGTGCACTCCCTAGCTGATCCATAGCAAGAAATTATAGTGATGACGCCCATGAATAATACATTAAGAACACATTATTATAATTAAAGTTGTCAAAACAAAACTTTACCCAAGCGTAATTTTTGATCCTCTATAACTAGAGGAACACATTTCTATATTTAACCCTGAATAATTTTAGACCCAGACACGTACACTGTCAATGTTTTGAATCGTTACGTGTGTCTGAATAGAAGTTTGTTGGGTAAGTTTGGTGTGCAACAAATGTGGGCACAAGATCCACCATGTAAGTCCATTATGCCGGATATGGTGCTCACAGTCTAAAGGTGTGAAAAATAACTTTTTAACAAGGGTTAACCACTTAGTTTTAAACTATTATGAGTGTTAAAACCCTCTGCTACATCCATTTCCTAGTTTTCTCAATTTTTACTGTAAATATAGTAAACCCCTGGTGTCTTCTAAAAGAATAATTCTCATTAAATAAAAAGTTGATATGTGGTT
Organism: Matsumurasca onukii; assembly: GCA_018831715.1. NCBI lineage: Eukaryota > Metazoa > Arthropoda > Insecta > Hemiptera > Cicadellidae > Matsumurasca > Matsumurasca onukii. The sequence continues at coordinate 13,017,576 of CM032062.1, forward strand.
TGACAGAATAAAGGTAACTAAGCACACACGGTCGCTGCTGAGCTCCTCTGGCGAGAGTTCCACGGAAGACGAGCTTAACTCTAGGCGCAGGATTGCACGGCGTGAAGTGCAGTCAGTGCGTAACGTGACAACGGCCAAGGTGGTGGCCCTGGTCAACATTGCTCTATGTCTCACCACCAGCCAGATACAACTGTCAGATTTTCTCAGGTAGGATGTTAGGTTTGGGTAAAAAGAAATTTGGGAATAGGGACCAATTAGAAGAAATTTCCTTGTTAAATTCAAAATCTTTAAAAAAATATAAAGTATAAATTTTTGTTGTTGTGTTTTATGTTGGAGTTAGAGTAGCTGAGCTAATACATTGTGTGTGTATTGAGTTGTCAGTCCCAGGGCCAATCATGGAGATTCAGTGTTCTGATCTACATACTGCACTATGATCGTTAGTCTACTTTAAGAATAATATTTTTCAGCTACCGATGTCTATTAATTAGGATTAACTTTAAAATGTTATTCACTTGTGCAACATTACACTGCCATTCTAGAGTTTTATGTACCACTCCTCAACCACCGATTCGTGTAGAATGCAGTCTGAGCAGGCATAGATGAACCATAGTCATGAGGAAACACCGTAACCATTGTAAAACTAGCAGAAAAAATCGGAATATTTCTCAAACCAGCATTTTTTTTACTATGAGTCAGGCTTTTTATCTTTTAGATTCAGGCTAAAATCAAACTGAAAAACTATGCAAAACAAATTGGAACGATGTGTTCAAGCTGAGAGCTGATTGGTGTTTGCAAAGAATAAATTGCTGAGGTGTATTGCAGCCTGATCAAACTGGTGTTTTGATCCGACCCATTGCGCCAGCACGCTTCATAAGTGACTCGGCAAACACAACCTAAAATGTTAGGGTTTTGCCGACCTCTACTAATAACAGTCTGATGTCTTACATAGTCATCTGTCCGATAAGAGTCACTGGTCTACTACACTAGTGTTTGCAGGTGGGTTGAGGAGGGGCACATCTCACTGAAGAACGCTCGCAAGCACCTACCCCCTGGTGTGAGTGTAGACTACCGCTTGCAGCAGACGATGGAGTCTAGTCACCTGTCATACGTCAAGTGTCAAGGCCTAGTCTCTGGCATGTGCAAGCAGCTGGGTATAGAAGTCCTGCCTCCGGTAGACTTGGGCCAGCTTGCTGCCAGGTTCTGCTTGGAACTTCAATTGCCAGGTAGGTGTTGTAAACCAAAACAAACCAAAAACTAGGACTACTCTGATGGGTTTGTATCAAATTTTCTTTGGAAAAATGAGATATTCATGCCGTCAGCATGGTAAGACCCAGGACCGTAAAAGGAGCTCCCAAGACACGTTTGGAGCATTTTTACAAGACTTTATATACATCTGAATATATGTGTGTACTCTCTACAGGTCACATTTTTTGTCCAGTAATCATGAAATTTGGTACAATTGTTCTTATTGTAAATATCTCGGTCAAGTTCGTTAACCAGTGAAATCAGGATACTAGAATATACCTTATGGGGGGAGTTTTGGTCAAAAGAGTGGTTTTAATTATCTAAAAACCGTAAATTTTATCAGATTTTGACCAAATTTTAAATAAATATGTATTTTTAAGGTATCTACCAATGTACCAAAAATTACTAAAATCCATTGAGTCCTTTCAAAATGGCGGCCGAAAAAGTGATTTTTCGCCATAATAACATTATTAGTAGTCCGATTACAATCAAATTTAAAATAAGTTTTACCTACACAATATGTAATAATTAATAAAGCTTGCAGCAAAAGAACGCCTAAGTCTGAGGCTGTGAGCGTATCCAAAAAAGTTGTGTTTTTGGATATTGACGGAGGTTACAAAAACCTATTTAAAGTCAAATTGATACCCAAGGGGAAAACAATGAATTTTTATTGTTGCAATAGAACGATCGAATGCTTAAGAGAAGCTGTGAACGGAGCAAATAAGAGTAACAAAATGCAAAGGAAATTCGATTCACTCATGCAAGTGGCGCTTAGCTGCGTGTGGGCCTGGTTTACTTTTGAAGATGTTGGTTACTTTCTAATGATGTTGGTTACGTTCAGAAGGTGTTTGTAATGTTCAGGAGATGTTGTTACATTCAACATGTTGATTGTATCAAAGATAATTTTATGGTGAGTAGATGGTGTATAGATGCTCCATGGCTGAGGTAGGAAAATCAACATAGTTCGGCAGCTCAAGCATATATAGTGCTGCTAGGGAATTCTTTTAAGAGTCTCAGGTAGAGCCACTGTCGCGTGAACATGTTTGTTCTTCAAAGTCGTACTTAAATCACTTTTAAGTCATCGACATGGACAAACTCGAGTGTGTGGATCTAGGGAGGAAAAAGACAGCGAGAGACAGCAGCTTGGGCTGCTGAACTATGTTGATTTTGTTGCCTCAACCATGTGGCATCTATAGGCAAACTAGTAACTACTTACAATAACATTATCTTTGATTACATTCAAAAGATGTCAATCAATGGTTTATTGCATAAACATATCAACAACGCATGGCAATCGTCATTTAGGATGTGTAACTAAAATTTTCCATTCACTCAAACATTGAGAACTCTTTCAAACATACATTGTGTGCACTCATTCATCTTGATTCATACAAATCGTTCCTCCATAGCTCTTTGATTTCCCAATATTATTGTGTGCTCAGCTGTTGACAGCTGCGAGCGGTGTTTCTCAGTAGTGATGAGTATCTAGGAGTTGCAGGCGCTTGTATGTTGAAAATGTTGATAACAATCTGGAGGTAATGTTGGCTACATGTTTGAGATGTTGATTACAGATGAGTTTGTAGCGTTGACACGTAGACTGCTGGTGTTGGTGGGAGAAACGAGGAGTCATGTGGCTGGTCTCGGTGAAGTGGAAGTGATGGCTGCAATCGTGGTAGTGATGAAACTACTCTTTTCTCTGGATGATTCTACGGAGTTCCACCTGTCCCACGCTGCACAGCACATCAACCGGTACGGCCTATTCCTTAACATTTTTAACTATTATTAAGGCTTTATCAAATCAAATCATCAAGCAAAATTTCTTTATTCCCATATAACAATAAAATATACAGCACACAGATACAGTACATGATTGCATAGACGTCGTCAAGTTATACATATTTTTTCATTTAACAAATTAGTACAAATTATACATTATCACATAGTTATATTACATACTAGCGAACCCGACAGACTTCGTCCTGTCAAAAAAATTTGTAATGTGGCAGTTTGTTTTTGTTTTTTTTTCTACCGTACATATGTTTTATAAAAATAGGGATATCAGCTGGCAACGAATAGCAATAAAAATCGACTACGTTTTAGTTAGAAAAAGTTTGCATGGGAAAAGGAAAAGGGCTGTTTTAAGGGGTTTTCCAGCAATTATTCGACTTTTTCTCGCCGTAAAAACCATCCTTGAACTCCAACGAACATTTTTTTTAATTTGGCCAAATTGGTCCAGGTGTTGTTGAGTTTTGCGCTTAGCAACACATTTTGCGATTCATTTTTATATTATAGACTAGCGGACTCGACAGACTTTGTCCTGTCAAAAAGATTTGTAATGTGGTAGTATTTTGTTCCTACGTATTAATCACTCTGCACACGACATGATATACGAATTTGTTCCATGTATTAGTTAACAAAAGCAAACTCAGTAGATTAGGTTACAGAAAAACAACACATTGTACAGCGGCAAATCGACATTGACAGTTTGTTGTTGATTTTTTTCTATAACCGTACATATTTTTTATGTCTGTAAAATAGGAATATCATCTGGCAACGAATAGCAATAAAGATCAAATTGTTTACGTTTTAGTTAGAAAACGTTTGTATGGGAAAAAGAAAAGAAATGTTTTAAGGGGGTTTCCGGCAATATTCTAATTTTTCTCACCGTATAAACCATCCTTGAACTCCAACGAACATTTTTAAAAAGAATTTGGCCAAATTGGTCCAGGCGTTGTTGAGTTTTTATATTATAGATTTACAATCTATACTGCTGTCACTCAAATTTATGTTCTATATAATCTTTAATTTGAATTTAAACCATTCTGTAAGAAAAATATTTTATTTTAACTTGGAATTGAGGATTGTTTAAAGATTTTATTGACGTAGGTACTATATTAAATAATTTGACTGATGTACATTGAAACATTCGAAGGGTAAGATGGGTGGAGATTTTGAAACACCCTCTGTGAACACTAACCTTAAGCAATTGCTATTGTTCTGCGCAGAGCGAACACGGTGGCAGGGGGTGGGGGAGAGGTGATGTTTGTATGGCGAGATTGGCAGCACTTGCTGGAGTGCAGGAAGGCGGTACTAGCAGCGCTGCACTTACCGACAAGACAGGCTGTCTACGAGACCAGTGAAGTGGGCAGAGATATTGAGTTGTTTCTGCAACACGCAGTGCACGTGGACAAGGACCTGCCAGACTGTGCAGAAGCTCTCAACAAGAATGGTAACTAGACTACGGTGAATGTCTGGTAACTCTCTATGGTCTGAAATATGTTACAGGCTTAGCTTACATTGATTTATTTATAAACTTGTATTCAATAGCCCAACATTTGCCAGGGTAGATCATGGACCTTCCAAAAACCAAGTACAGTACAGTCTCTATAATCCAGCCGTTTGCCACTCCGACACGTCCAGTAATCTGGCGATGGGACCGCGTCATTTAGGTCCTGTTTTCAAGTCTCTACTTGCCTGAAAAGTGTGTGTTCTTTATTGCTAATCGGTGCTTCCGTTCAGTACAGGCCGTGAGATGTCGCAAAAACGTAATAATGTTACTTTGACATAGATTAAAAGCACGTGGTTTTAAAATGATTAGAAGATGATGATAAGTTAACATCGGCAGATCAAAAATTAACAGACAGGGAGAATGAAATTAAAGCATTCTTTAAGAGTAGTGAATTGTCCTCTAATGTTAGAAATATTATTCCGGGCAAATTGAATCTTTTTTAGTGAACCTCCACTAATCCGGCATTTCCGGCTAATCCGGCGCTTCTGATCCCGATATAGGGCCGGATTAGTGAGATCCTACTGTACAGTAAAGTCTTTTAGAAAAGTGTATAAATTGAAATAAAGGCCAAAGTGAATAAAAAAAAGAAATCAGCAGAATTTATTAGAAAAATACGACGAATTTTGTTTTTCTGAGCTGGACACCATGAAAAGTTTTATTTAACTGTACGGCAAATAACACAATCACCAAATCACAAAACTATACTATTATTATTATTTTGAAATAATAAGCAAAATGAATATGAAAGATTTCTGTGCAATGCTGAGATTGTTGGGAAAAACTATGACTCTCGCAAGGTAGCCAATCACGGTAAAGCATTGATGCGGTTTGTTTATGTAAATTTGGTGGCCAATAATATAGTTATCTTCGCCACGCTTAGCGCTGGACAGAGATCGCCGCGAACAGTATTGATGTTGTGAGTCTGCCGTAGTTTAAGGGGAAGGGGAGATTGTCGTTAACGCAACAAAGTTGTGATTTCACCAGGGCTTAGCAGGAGTCAGAAGATCGTCGTGTACGGTAATGAAAGTCGTGATTTCGTTGCAGGCATTAGAAAAAGTTGTGTTTATCGTCAAAATAGCCGATATAGGCGGAAGTAACTATGACTCCCTTAATGTAGCAAAATCCGGGATTTCAGCGAAATTTACCTGGGAAAATACGGGTGTTATACGGGAATAGAATATCTTTAATCCTCCAAATTGATACGGTTCTAAAAATACCACCAGGCTCCCGGGCAATGTAAAACATGGTGTTGACACGGGCTCTGACGCTGTGGTGTTTCAAGGCGTGGGAGAGGGCCAAAGTTCAGTTAATGGACTGTTATATGAGTAAGAACTATTAAAACTAGAAGTGGACAAATCCCAAAATTTTACTTTTTTGTAAGGTTTTTAACTGTTAACACTTTCACTGTAATGAAATGTTAATTCGTAAAAATCGCATTTGATTCCATGTAAACTGCAAAGTCTCCATAGGCTCCCAACACATTGATAATGTTAAAAGATGTACTGGAATAGAATTTAATACAAAGAATTTTCAGTCCTCAAAAATAATTTTCAGTCTTATTCAACCTAGAGGAGGAAACTTGAGCAAACGCTTTCATCTGTTTTTCCAACAATGCGTATATTTGTTATTTTGAAATTGTATACCTCACATTGCCTATTCAGCCTTGAAGAAGGACTTCAAAAAGACAATGACAGAGTTCCTGCAGAACTACATAGAGGAGCACGAGCGCCGAGACAGTGATGAGCGGATAGAGTTCCTGGCTTCACTCACTCCGCTACACTCCAACACACAGTTCCTGCTCACTCGGCACAGGCATCGGGTGAAACCTGTCGAGCACATTCTGGAACAGGACTTCACCAAGCATTCCCTCCAGCTTGTGCTGGGCCCTGACAGGTGACTGCTATTTATTTGCTGAATGTTTCAAATCCTTCCTTAAATGTTGAATGCCTGAAATTGTTTCACGCTTTAACATTTTGGTTGAATATTATACTAAAATACTTTTTGACAGGGTCCTAGGTTTTGCTCCTTTACCAAAAAGTTAGTGTTTTGGTAAAGGTAAGTGACATTTCCTATAGGAATCGCCTATTGTGTGACCTTTTATTTCCTTAAGTCCTTAAAAAGAGGAAGGCAAGAGCATATTTTATTGACCAGGAAGGGAACAGGAGAGTTTTTTATAATTTACATTTTGGGCACCAATAGGGAAAATATGGCAAATATAAAAATAAGGAAAAAACCATTGATTGGTGTAACATTGTACAGAGGGTGTTTTCTAGGAATCGCATGACGTATTTAAAAAAGCTACACAATTCAAAATATTTTTTTTCTGTTTAATGTGTTTTACAAACTTGAAATTTGATGAAAATTGCACAAAATAAAGTTAATTATTATTAATTTATTTAATTGAATGAAGCCATGTTTTAGAAGTTCTCTTTAAGTTTCACATTGTTGTTATTTAGGGCTAAGTGTACTATTGTTGAGAACAATACAAGGAATCAAATTTGTATCCAACCAAACTACCATAGGCTTCAACTATACAATAAATTTCCAGTTGAAAATTATATAATGAACTTACCAACAATGTTAAAAGTTACTGAACGACAAAATTCAAAACAAACCTAAAAACTACCTTGCTCAAAATTTAATTTATAGCACTACGGAATTTATGAGTATTTAAAACTAAAACACTACTATTATTTAATTTGATTCGAGGTCTTACTTGTGGTATATAGGATATCTTGTCATTATTATTGTCAAAAACAATTGTATTGTAATAATTTTGACATCAAACGTATTGTTGTTATTGTTAAAACATATACAGGGTGTCAAGTCTGGAGACGGTTCAATAACTGTTGATCAGCGCAAAATAAAGGCAACCAATTTAACAGACCTTTTTTGGGACTATAAACTTCTCTTTTTACGTAGTTGTTGGCTTGATGGCCCTAGTGGGGTGCACCTCGATGGGTGTTAGTTAAACAGATTTTGCAGATGGCTAGAGCAAATTGCATATTGTTTAAAAGGTATATTTTCAACACACACAATAAGAGCTTTATTATACAAGACATTTTTTTACAATGTTTTACCAATTGTCACTCCTAATATTATAAGTCTTATTAGGTAATACTAATTACATAATAACTATCTATACATAATCATAATTTTATTATTTTATAAAGAAAAGTTAGATTACTGGTACATATATAATTACATAGAAATATTTGAATGAGATAATGTTTTATTTTTAATTTGAAAATTGTTCAGGTATGAAGCGATTGGACTGGCCAACGATTTGAACTTTGTACAAAAGGAAGGAGTAGTCGCAAATTTCCAAGTAGCCAATCTCACCCCGAAAGATAAGGATTCTACTTTGATTCCCAGATACCGGATTAACCAAGTCAAAACTAAAGTGAAAATTGTTAACAGTTTAAAGCCCAGTAAAGACACCCAGCAGAAGAAGGGCATGGAACAGTCATCTGTGGAAATACCAAACGAGTTCCAGCAAAATTTACAAGACCTCATTTCCGATGATAGTAGTGAAGAAGAAAGCGATTCTAAAAACAAATTTAAAAATGATAGCTGCAACCAAAATCCTCTCGCATCAGCCACCGAATCAGTAACACTTTACAAAACTAGCTCTAAGTATTGGTTTTGTCATTTCAGTACCAGTCAAAGAAGTTTGTCCCTTGAGGAGTTTCATATGTTGTCGGTCAAAGAGTTTCCATCATCTTTTCTATGGTTTTTGAAAGAGTGTGCCAGAACTATTAGAGTTCACCCTAGAGATCTTTATGTTCAAGTGATACAAGAGGAAAAACAATACAAGAACTTTCTCAAAGAGGCAGAGAATTTAATGAGGACAAAAAAGAGAAAGTTTGATGAAATGTAGGGGTAAAAGTTGTACAATTTTCTTTGTTTGGATTCACTCATTTTTATTTATACGAGGGGGTACCCAAAAATAACGAGAACTTCATTATAAAAGCCATATTTTATTATTTTCTTTTACTAATTTACATGTATACCTTCAGTCCTTCAGTATACTCCCCATTTAGTGTAATGCATTTGTTCATTCGATGCTCCCATGGTTTAAAGCACCCCTCATAACCCTTAGTCTGAATGACTGCACGCTCCATCCTCGTTGGCCTTTTAGCTCCTTAATTTTCGTCATAACGGTGATCTTTTATGTAGTTTTTCATTATGGGGACCATAAAAAAGTCGCGTGGGGGCAAGATTTGGTGAGTATGGGTCGTGGGGATGGGTGGTCATGCTGGTATTGGCTAAAAACTAGCGACTGAGATGGCTTGTGGCAGGCGCATTTTCATGATGAAAGAACCAGTCTCCATATCCAAAATTTATTTGGAGTGTGTTGAAATTAAGCTAAACTGAATTTCAACACTCCAGACAGCAAAGAAGCATTGTCAATGGTCCTCCGGCGGTATTATTGCAATATTTACAGTTTTTTCTTAATAATTTCACCAGTCTGAGAATTTGAAGGTCGTCCTGGAAGAGGCTTGTCTTCAATCGACATGGCGCCATCTTAAATTTGGAAAAATTACTCGTTACACCCTCCTGGTTTTGCTCAAAATATCGTCTTTGTAAGCTTTTTTAATAATTGCACCTGTTTCTGACGGGTTCTTACCGAGAAAAAAGCAAAAACCTTATTGCTGAACTTTGTCTATTTAATTAAACCATCAAAACAAAACGAGGCAGAACAAAAACTACTTTTAAAAAAACGCACACAGCTCCTCTTCCACAGCCTCTCAGACTGGCCACACAGAGTGCACTGAACTCAGAAAGAGTTGCGCTTTCATCCCCTATAGGCCAAAATGTGAACTATGCGCTCCCCACCTCGCCATCGACCGATTCTCGATACTTTTGGGTAACCCCTCGTATTGTAGCATTTTTCCATCTTTACCAATGTGTTCAAAACTAATTCATAGATGGTATTTAATTGAGGGCATTTAAACAACTTTGGTGTACAATTCCCATCTAATATTAAATTTCAGGTTCCTAAACAATAATAAAATTTATGTTTTTATATTACAGTACTTAGATTCTGTTTAAACTCTTAACCCTGCGTCGGGCGCTTAAAATTTAAAACGCCATTGGGCGCTCACGGAGGTTTCCTCCAGGTGTGAAAAAAACGTCTTTTTTCTTTGAAAACCAAGTTTATTGATATCAACTTAAATAAGAGTACATATGAGAAATTATTATTTATCGTTTACTACAAAATTTAGTTTAAAAAAATGTAAATTAAGATGAAGAGCCCTACAAAAACAACATACCGTTAGCAAATATTACAAAGTAAAACTTAAATAGTAAATCAATACAAGGTACCAACATTCAATGAATGGGTTTGAATAATTATTTTTTAAGGTAATTGTAAGACAAATGCAACGATATCAATATGGAACTAACTCATCAGGAAACAACGCATGCACTAACTCTTCTCTCGGTCTATTCACAATTTCGTACTGTTCCTCTCGCTCCACAATGTCCAAAAGTCTTGAAATACGATATTCTTCCCTCTCCATCTTATAGAACTAAAAATTAAGCACCATAACGAAACAACAATCTGATTTTCAAACTAGCATAAACCATCACTCAGAAGGGCGCACACGGGGGTTTCATCCAGCAACTGTAGTTCGTGATCGGGCTACTAATTCACTTCTGACATTGACATCTTTTGTTAAAACTAAGAAAATGGCGTATCTGGGGGTTCCTAGGAAGAGGCGCGTGAGGTACACCGACCTTAGACCGCCGACACACAAAAAACCTGGATTTTAATACAAAAGAAAAAAGACACGGAGGAAACCTCCGTGGAGCGTCCGACACAGGGTTAAAGTTTTACTATGAGGGAATTGTTGTAACAGTTATTGTATATACAATTGTAAATAGAACATAGATAAACATTTTCTGTAGGCATATATCGTATGCCTATTTTTAAACTCATACTAGTTAAAGCTGTGATGATCAGAGTACCGGTATTATTAATAAATTGGTAAAATGTTACGTTTTAAAGCAAAACGTAGTATTGCAAACTACATTGTGATGGCTGTGTACCTAAATTACGTGTACAATAATAAAAACATCAGAAATATTTGTTTTGTGTCTTTTTTTGACTTATAAATCATTACTAGGTAATAATGTGATCAATTAATATTGGTGGGCTGGAGTTAGTGGCTGAGTCAATAGTTTTATATTCTACCTCGGATATAAAAATTACTTAGTGATAAACACAGACAGACGGAAAACTAGGTGAGATAGGACTGACTATGTTATGCGCCTCCCCCCCTTAACCAAGATACAAACCAACAAAAAATTAGCCAAGTAACCTTTGTTTTGCTTTTGTATGTGTTAATTTACGGTGATAACGTGATGAGCTACACAGTAGCATCTCTTTGTTGTGGTTATAGATCAAACGAGCTTAGACCTACTTTAACTACTGCAGTATAACCTGAGGAAATAAAGGTTAATTTTAAGTCTGGCATGTGGTTTAATATTATTAAATGATATTGTTATTTGTTGTTCTATAATATATTATACAAAACTATCAGTTACATCTGAGTTTGAGGAGGTTTTGTTAAAAATAACTTATTTTAGGAAATTTTTAACTTTTTCTTTTTTTCTTCTTGAACACCACTTAGTTTCCCAGACATTGAAATCAATCGCTACAGCTACAGTAACTGCGACAACACTGACCACTGTGACAAACCAACGCAAAACACAGTAAAAAATAAGTTAGGTCCACAGTGTCGTAGTGACAGTGTAGGTACTGCACAACTGATGTGGCGTCAAGGCAGGGTGGTGTGTATGTGCCTGAGCAGTGCGCCCTGCGATTGGTGGTTGAATGACCGATCAGTGACCAGTGGTTGTGATGCGCGCTGAAGCCGCTCACAGTACGCTGTCGAGTACAGAGAGAGATGTGACACTTGACGGGCGATGGACGAGGCATGCTAGCTCAGAGCCTCAATCTCATTCCATTCAAATCCAACCCTAGGCTAATATTTTACTTACCATCCAACAAACAAATAGGACTTACAGCATTTTATCATTTTTGGATTATTTTTTTATTTGCAAAAGTGTATTTTAATTAAGTATGCAAATTTATTTTTTGTTCTGACGCCGATGATCGGCAAGCAACGCGAGAGTGTGACGCCCTTCAGAACTGTTGCGAATGTGGGGCTGCGGGGGTGTTATTTACGCCACTGATCAGATATGATAACTTATTTGGGCGCTAGCGAGAGAAGCACAGGGTCTTTTTTACCCCTACTGAAAAACACGTTTAAAATTTTTCAAAACCGTTACTTAGTGGGTGGTTTTGGGCTTTGAGAATTGGGTGTGCTAAGTTTCCTAGTCTGTAGTTTGGGGGTGGTCTGATTATGAGTGAGTCAGGACACTCACATAAATAGATCCAGATGCATTCCTCTCTTGGAGACAGGAATTTCAATGTAAAACAAACTAAAATCTTACAGGAAATTCCTGGACTCATATTCTCATTGACGAAAAAAAATCTTGAATTTTTGCAACTTGTTACTTCATTGACTTTGTATACACAGCTCACAACAAATTTTGTGTACTTCATTTGTACACTAAAGCTCCTGACAGGGCTAGGTCCCAGACTTGGGAGTAACGATTACAAAATTGTAATCGTTACTTTTTTGTAACTTTGTAACCATGAAACGCAGTAATTAGTAACGGGTAATCATTTTAATTAAGCGGTAACGATTACATGTAACAAATTACTTTTTGTATGCTAAAAATAGCCAAAAAGTGGCATCTATTGGATTGACTCATTCCAAATATGTCTGTTTTATGTCTTTCCTCTTTACAATTTGGTTTCTCTATGGAGCTGGCAACATTCAGCTTGTCAACTGTTCATGAGCAAGGGATGAAGAGTAAACAAATGTGACAGTACAGAGTACATGTCTTGTCGTTTTTACCAGAGATAAACAACGGGTATTCTGTGTTTTTACCCACTTGCTACCTAAGGTCATTTTATTTTACTACCTAAGTACTACTGTAAAACTCCCTGTCATTTTAACAGTTGTTCCTTTATGCATGAAGCCTAAAACCTCGTTTTATCTTTGAAGTATTAAACATGAATTAATAATGTGCCAACTGTAATGCTAGCCTACTTACGATCAATACAAATTTAGCAACCCAACCTCAGTAACTGTAAATTGGAACTATTTCTTTTATCAGCTTACACATCAAAAGCAAGTTAAAATGGATTTTTAACCTACTTCCTACGCAAGGAGGAGGTTACACAATTTGACTTGGGGCTTTTTTTTCTTTAATCCATTTGTCCCATTTCTTAGATAGTTCATCATTATTTAAAATGTTTATAATTATTTGTATAATATTGTTAAAATCCACCCATAAGAGACACTAGAACATAGACCCTCTAAAGGACAGGATACATTAGTAGACCTCAATTAACGAAATACATTGGACCCTTCTAAAACACTTGAATAAAACTATATTTTAATTTCTTAAGCAAGTTTAGGCCCTTTAGCTTTGCTTGGCTTAGGTAACTGTTTTAATTTTTGGGCCATCTTGGGCAGTTCTATTAACTTACTGCCATAATTAGTCCATTGAGGTCACGACAATTTATAATTGTGATTATTCTGACAATATCTTTTGACTCTTCTCTGGCTCAAAATAATAGTACTGTAGCTAAAAACCACAAATTTAAATAAAAATTTTTTTGAAACAAATCCATACAGGGTGAGTCACTACGAAGTGCATTAATTTTAACAGTGGATTCTACACGTTGAAATGGACCATAAAAGTACCTATATGCCTATACCTAACTTCAGCCGTTTAGCTGTAATGGCATATTTTGTGATTTTTTTTTAACTACAAGACTTTGAACTGTTAAAAGACTTAACTGTGACAGTAAAGCCCTAAGTATTGTGTTAATGACAAAAAAGGTGATACCACTTGAAAGAAAATTAAATTTACTATAAAATACTTTATAAAAAACATAATGTCGTTTTTTACTCGAAACTTTAAAGTTAAAAATGTTTTTACATATTTGATTCTTCAATTTTCAAGGCGTAATTAAACTAGTTATACTTCTTGTATTGTAATGTACAGTTACAGCAAAAACTCCCGTTTTTCTTCATCTTTGAAATGGTGTAAGAATATGTAGCCCAAATTAAATGGCAAGGGACCAAAGTAGGAATTGAAAAAGTTTTGAAGGCATACCGGAATGATTATAACTCAAAATAAGCTGAAGCTATGGCAGTGAAACGTAGTTCAAGGGTTTATCTATCAAGGATAGTGTCTTTTTTCTATGTGTACTTTAAGGTTCGCCACGGGTACACAGGTAGTAACAAATGTGTTCAAACTATTATTTCGAGAACATAAATTCATCTCAACTGATTTGATGGTTTTACGATTCAACTGCATGTTTGCGAAAGAATAACTTGTAACTGCTCGGTTTTGTGTTCACTGGAAGTGTGGCAGTTGAAAGTAGAGAACTTTACTAATATATCCCAAATCAAAAGAAAATTCTTAGTTTAGCTGCAATTATGCTGTGACACCCTGTTGATAGAACAGAGCCAATCATGGACTTCAACGTTAAGACTTGTCTACTTAGAACAGTTTGGACTTGTCCACTTAGATAGAACAAAGTATGAATGGAAATTCACACTAACTTCTGAACCAACAGTCAGACGTCTATCCAACATACAAATGGAGCAAGGGTTAGGAAGGTCAACATTGAGAGGTGAGTGTTGGACTTGGACAAAAATGAATGACAGAGTTTTGGTCAGGAACAGAAAACTTTCACCAGCCTTGTGCAAGTGTCTGAACAAAACCAAAACCACCGGCAAATGAAAATAAAACAGTTACTTTTTAAAACGTATATATTTACAAAAAACATAAATAAAAATCTATCTATCTTAAACTAGATTGTCAAACTGCACTGATCTAATACAAGTACATGAATTGCAAGTGCAATGACTCACAAGAAAACTAAAACTGGAGCATTTAGGACTGGAAATACTAAGGAGTTAAGAGAAAAATTACAAACAAGATATTGAAAATGGCTTTAATGTTAGCGGCTGAAGTCTCCACACAAGGTTATGAGACGAAGGGCTCAGGACACTTCTAATACTAGAACATCACTTGTATAATAAACCCTAGAAAATATTTTCCAAACGAAAATATTGCTCCATGATTTCTCCTTCTAGTAACTTAAATTACAAACAAGTTATGTTTAATTGTACATAAAATATAAATACACAATATAATCACAGAGCACATGTTTTAGTGCAGTCATTGATTTACCACATCACTATCTCTTGACTGGAATGGTTTGACGTGGCCGAACCGAGAATTGATTTAACAGGACGTACTCTTGTCTGTGAACAAAAAGCAATGATTTAACAACATTATTAAACTAAATCGTCAAATAAATTATTTGAACCAGCACTATCTACTTAGTTTATTTCCAATATTTTGTAGCACACTAAATCTACAGATTGACATTAGTATCTTAGAACAAAATTGGATAAGTTGTAATCCAGAAATAAATGTTTGAAGCAGACAGGCTCAACACAATGAAACTGTGCCAGGCTGAAAGTCTATCAAACCACAATAAACACTAAAAGATTCAAATAAACCCTCTACCTCTACCCCACCAATCGCTCTTAAACACGCATGCAACGAAAAGCTCCGTTCATACTTAGCCAAAAACACTAAAGTGAAACCATAATTTAGAAAATTTAAATTTTGAATTACCAGTGTCTGGGATGGGACGGGGTGGGTTACAGTACAGATAGAAGCGTAAGTGACTACTCACCAGACAGTAAAAAAGGATGAGGAGGTGAGTAGAGAGGTGAGTGTCTAGTAGGGGGCGTGGCGCTGGCCTCCCCTGCCTCCACCGCGCTGCTTGCCTCCACCATAGCCGGCAGCTGAAACACCAACATCGCTGTCACCACCTGCGCTCTCACTCACTGGTTCTACACTCTACTACCTTGCCTAGCCATTACACTCGGAGGTGGATTAGTCTCGGTTTAATCTTTCATATAGGGGATAAAAATTTCTTACATGGGATTATCAAAACAGCATCTCTTTGACTAGTTCAAAAAGTCTGAGCCTTCCAAATTTTAGTTCAGAAACCTCATGTTTTCAGACTAACCTGACAAACTTCCCAGTCTCTCAACTAACGCACACACATCAGATGTTCACAATAATTACATCCATCATGAGAAATTACAGGTAAATGGCAATGGCAGAGCTATCTTTAACAACTCCAAGAAAAATGGATACTTTTAGACATTTAAATTTTACATGAGGATGCTCAAGGACTACATTCCTGAACAAATCCCCATCTAATCCAGGACAATGTTGTCAATTTACTAATTCATGGAATATATTTACTGGCTGAACTTTTCTATAGATTTGTTAGAAACCACTACAGAATAACGCCTCGTAGCAATTTAAGAACATTTCAGATTTAATTGAAATAAAACTTTTTAAGTTGGGCTGATTTCCAGCTGCCTGGGGCACCAGCTATTTTTTAATTTTCAGTAGAATTAAAAGTTATCTTGGTCATTAACACGTGTATAGTGCAACTTAACCTCTTTAACCTATTTAGAAAAAACCAACTTCAGGTGACATCTTTTCTACTGGTAATTGCATCGTAGCTATTTTAAATTAAATAATTAGCCCAACAGTAATATTGTCAAGTACAATTTTCAATACAGTTTTTTTAGTACAGCATTTCAATGGCAAGCGCAAGAGTGATTCTGATGGCCCCTCCACCATTTTATTAATAATTAGCAGTAAACTTGTAGCTAATTTAATAATACAAATATAAATTTGAATTTCTCTGAAAAAAAAAACAATAATGGTTTGCACTATTAGCGACTTTAATGTTCTTCCAAACATTACTTTGAGATCCCACCAAAAAAGAAGCCACCTTTAGATAAGCCTACATCCCACTAATAATGAATTTGTTTCATTCAATATTCATTCATAAAAAACCTTACAGTAGATATAAAGTCCCTGACCCTGACTCAAATCTTATCTACAAATAATAAGTAAAGTCATTGAAGACCAAACATAAATATTGAAACGATATAAAACTTACAGGCTTTTATTTCTAATCTATAATTTTGATTTGCAAATGACAATATGAAAGTATTATTGTTTACCAATCCTGTGCTTCATGGATTGAAAGTAATGTCAGTATGATTAAAGAACTTTAAAGGAAATATCCACTTGCATCTAACAAACATGTGCTACACAGAACTAATTCACACACAAACACAGAATAAGCTTAGAATAAGTTTAAGATCAATCCGAACATCCATCACCGAAAGAATAAATTAATCCACAATGAAAAATTATATGAAAAGAAGTTCCACATTCACATTCAGTACTAACAATCCAGGAGCACTTACAAAGAAATATACCTAAGATTTAGTAAACAATTTGAGAAATCTTTTAGACCTGATACCAAGAACAAGAAATTTTGAACATTTAAAGTTCAATGCTAACAAGTTAACAGCATAATACAGTTTATGATTTGTAACCAATAAAACTGCAAGGTAGATTCACATTTCACATCACGCCTTACCAAAAACTAAATAAGTAACCTAACAGACACATAGACACATCGGGAAAGCATGCAGGATTTGACTACCATAGAATTTAGGAGTAGGACAGGACAGACTAAGGTTTAAAATGAAACCTTAATTCCAAATAAAAAAATTTAAGCATTCTAAAAATGGTTTCACTAAGTCCCAACGAAACTGGCTACTGAATTTTAAATGAGATGGTATGTCGTACCTTTGCCTCTGCCTCCCCTTGGTGCGGGAGCGCCATAACCAGCGTCATAAGACTGACCGTATCCTCCATAGCCATCTAGAACCATACAATGTTCATGTCAAAAACACAAGTTTCTTCAGAACAAAACAAGAATGGCATGTTGATGTAAAAACATAAGCTCTGCAAGCTTATGGTTGTTCTCCGATTACCATTGTGTGCCGTTTAGGTTTGGGTCACGTTTAATTAGAAACTTACACACAAGTACTATTTCAGATCCTTCTCGCTATTTGGTCGAGTATTCTTGTCAATTTGTCTCAAGAGCTTTTATGTTTTAATATATGTATATATCCATTCAAAAGGCCAATGCAATGAGTAATGCTGAGATACAACAAACCGCAGAAGTTACAGTGGACACAAACGCTTTAGAAAAATAACAAAAAGGCACCTGCAGTATTAAATTCCAGCCAAGCAGGCTGAAAATCTACGCTTATAACATACAAAAAATCACGACTTTAGAGCAAAGCAAAACCCAGTATGAGGGAAGCTTGTAGTAAAATCACAATTGGCAGGTAGCACCAGACCGACATCGCAGACACAGCAGGTATAGCCCCAACTTACAACTAACATTTGACTCAAAGTACTCACCACCATATCCACCATAGCCTCCGTATCCTGAGTAGTCATAGCCTCCGTAGCCACCTCCATAGTTGCCGTATCCGCCATATCCACCACCGTATCCCTCATAACCACCTCCGTAGCCTGCTGTAACACAACATTTGATCAGACCATTGATGTAATTTATAAAACCATCTTAATTCACATTTTGGAACAGTGCATGGTGGAATTACTCTAAATTAACATTTCCCCCTTGAATCTGAAAAATAGACTTTCTCTTGAACTTGCTCTGTCAGTAAAATAATCAACATCTCCTCAAAACAGTATAATGATCAGAAGCTCACAACATAGCCTACTGAGCACTGAAAGACTAATGCAACTGCTAAATTTACTGTTGCTCTAAAAAGATTCAAGGACTCGTGACATTTCCTGAGAAATGCAACAAGCACCTCGACAGCTCATAGAAGGGCTGGAAAGTTTAAAGATAAAAATCATTTTTGTAATCACAAGGGTGTCCAGCGTTTAGGAAAACCTTTTCCCGTATATCAAAAATGCCTGATTTTCCTAAAATTTCCGTATATAGGACACCCTGAAACAAGCTAATCCTGAACTACAACACATGCACAGGATTCCAAGCTTGGAATCAGATGTTAGCAAATTCTAAAGTTGGTTTAAGGATGAGGTTATCAATCAGGTCGCAAAACAGAGTTATCATGAGCATGAGCAACGAATAGATTAAGTTATTGTGTAACAACCAAGTAGATAAATTGATTGTTACAACACACTCAGTGAAAGCAAACATTATTCTACTGACAAAACCACACGCACAAGATTAGATTTATTAGAAAATACGCACCGTAGCCTCCGTAACCCCCCTGTCCATAGCCTTGGCCAAAACCTACAACAGAACAATATCTGTATGAGATTTTGCTCGTTAGGTTAAATTTTCTACAAATTTGACTTTGGTTTTGATTTAAATCAACTTCTTGTTTTAGATTTAGTACCGACACAGAGAACTTTTTTCAAAGACATTTTTTATGAAACAAGACAGTGTAGTTGTAATAAAATCATCGAGACGACGGTGCGCAGTTTATTTAAGAAGTGTGAAAATAACTTACTTACACAACCCATTTACTCTTTAAAAGTAAGTGAAAAAAGCAACTAAAGACAATCTGTTGACCCTTTCCACCTATGACCATTCAGCTCAGATGTTCAATTTAAAAGCCTAATCATAAAGGTCTGCAATATAAAAATAACAGGACGGCAAACCCAAAGATATTGCCTCAAAAATTCTAGACAGTTGACTTGAATGAAGATAGTATTGCACTGTTACAAGAAGTTTGTCTTTGATTTAAGTCTAATTGATTTATCCAAAGTATCCATCAGTGGAGAACAAAAAAGTACATTTGTACAAAGAAGTAAATTAAGTCCCAATTGCACTTTGACAGGTACATGACATGTATTTCAAAATATTATGTTCCAACATGAAATAAATTAATTTTTGCACTCAAGAACTGCAACAAATTATGCGGAATTTATTTCTGAAAGAGGGTTTTTGTTTCTGATCACGCGAAAAGGCAAACATTTTTTTCAGCTTGACTTTACTTAGATAACCTAATCTTAGAAAGTGATACTATTAAGTCAACTGTCTGTAGCTATCTATTAGTTAGCAGGAGGGAAGTTGGTTACCTCCTCTGCCACGGCCTCTTCCTCCCCTTCCTCCTCGGCCACCTCTCATGCCTCCCATTCCATCAGCCTTGGGTGTGGCTCTCTTCACATCAACCTGTTAACCCCAAGCATGTCAATTAACAAATTCAATAACAATCATCTGACCAAGTATCAGAACTTGATTTTTGATTACTGTTTGTATAAAATTGTAATAACATAATTCTTGGGAACATATTGTATGTAATAACATAATTCTTGGGAACATATTGATCCAACATTTTCAGGGGCTAATACGGTATCGTCACATTGATTCAGTAGCAAAACTGGCAATGGAAATCATCATTAAATGTTGACCAAAATAAAAACTCATATTAAAGGATTCAGATACATTACTACCGTGCTCTAATTTGACTACTAATAACAAATATTTTTATCTCATGTTAGGATTAAATTGTTATTGTAGGGTAAAGAAAAAATTATGTGTCAAGAAATCACTTTAACAAATAAACCATTTAAAAAGTGAGAGCGCTTTTGTCGGTTAAGGCATAGCAAGAATTTAGATAAATTACTAACACTAATTTTAATGCTAATAACAAATATTTTAATGTCATGTTAGAACCACATTGTTATTGTAGGGTAAAGATCTAATTATTTGTCAAGAATTCACTTAAAATATAAAAAATGAAAAGCAAGAGTGCTTTCACTGGTTAAGGCATCTTAGTCAAAGGCAAGTCAAATCTGTATTTCTCATAACGTTTATATAACATCCAGCAATTCTGGTGAAGCTGGTGAAAATGCCATTTGGCCTAAAATATAATGTATTTTATCTAAGCTATATTAAAACTAAGTCTAAAAATAAATAAAGGGCTGCTACACACAGGATGTGATAGAAATATTCATAACTTGAATGAATTTTAAATTGTATGCTATTTAAATTTTTGCCTGGATAATCTTTTGATCAACATTCTTCAGGTGACAATTGTCGTCACATTGATTCTGTAGCAGAACTGGTCATATAGATCATCATCTAAATGTTGATTCAAAATAAAGTCACTGACATTAAAAATTCAAAATAAATCCTTCCACTCTAAATTGAACCTACCCATTAATGTTTTTATCCCTTTTTTAAACCAGATTATCACACGGTTCAAAATCTTATAATTAACATTCTATAGGAGACAATTGTCGTCACTTTGATTCTGTAGCAGATCTGGTCATATAAATCATCATCTGAAGGTTGATTCCAAATAAAGTAACTTGACATTAAAAAATTCAGAAATAAATCCTTCAGCTCTAAATTAAAAACAAACCATTTATGTTTTAATCTCTTGTTTACTTTAAATTGTTATCACACGGTTCGAAATCTTATGATCAACATTATTCAGGAGACAATTGTCGTCATATTGATTCTGTAGCAGAACTGGTCATATAAATCATCATCTAAATGTTGATTCAAAATAAAGTCACTGACATTAACCCTTTGAGGGTCGTGTGGACTATAGGTCGACAAAGCTTTTTCCTTTTGAACGCTTGGATGTGCAGTATAGGGAGGCGGTTGAAACTGTCTCTGATATCGAAGGTCTACACAACACTAATGGCCTAGCAGAAGAGAAACTACCACTCCCTCCCCTCCTCGGCAACTCAAGTGTGACTTTGACAGCCCATGACAAACAGCCCGAGGTTTAGTGGTTATAGTGACGGACAGCTGGCCCCTGTCTGTCTGGCGTGGGTTCGAATCCCACCCGGTGCGCTCGATGCGGTGCAATGCTAGTTGTTGGATCATGCAGTGCGGGGGCAATGACCGCTGAGGATCACTGAATAGAAAATGGCTCATCAAATCCAGTGGTAGTGGCACTTTTGAGCTTAGGGAGGCACTAAATCCCAGCTTAGAGGTGTGGTTCAATGACTGGTAATGCACCGTACCAGAGAGGGTTTGCTGAAATTTTGCTTATAGGGGACTGGGGAAACACATACAAGAGGCTTTTACAAAAATTTAAAAATAAAATGAGACCGCAAAGGGTTAAAAATTCAAAATAAATCCTTCCACTCTTAACTTGAACGCAACCCATTAATGTTTTTATCCCTTGTTTAAACCAGATTGTTATCACACGGTTCAAAATATTATGATCAACATTCTTCAGGCAACAATTGTCGTCACATTGATTCTGTAGCAGAACTGGTCGTATAAATCATCATATAAATGTTGACCCAAAATAAAAACACTGATTAAAAAACACAAATAAAACCTTTCACTCTAGAATGCAACCCATAAGAGTTATCTCTTGTTAACACCATTGTTATTATAATGGAATTCTTAAGGAATTTTCCCTCTTTTCCTAGACTAATAAGGAGTTGGCTTATATTTTATGTCAAATGACCCTGTTTAGGATATTCTAGATAAAGTATAGGAATTTTACTTTTATGCTCAAATACTTCAGGGGTAATATTTTTGTCACATTGACTCTGTAGCAGGACTGACAACCACCATCGTATAAATGTAGAGTTTGTTGACCATATCTATTTATACAAATTTCAGGTTGGCCTATCAATTTGGCACTTATTTGTTTCCAAATGGTTTTTAGTCTGTGTATACACAAGTGATGAAATAAACACATATATAAATGATTCAATATCACTTTTAGCCCTCATTAATTTAACCACAAGAAAGAATAGAACTTACCTCCTTGCCACTGATTGACTGTTTCGGTGTCTTGAGGAGTTCTGTGACGACTTGTTCTGAGTCGAAGGTGATGAAGCAGAATCCCTTCCTCTGATTTTTCGTCTTGTCGTATGGCATCTCTACTTCAACGATCTGTAATCATAAAACACTATATAATTCGATATTTTGAAAAGTTATCCCTAGCAATAATTTTAGATTGCTTGTTCAAGCAAGCGATACATTTGGAGGGTTGTTTTATGTTTCAATCTTTTGGTAAATTCTAAGTATCATTTCAGTCCCTTGATGCATTTTAAGGCATACTCAACTCATTTAATAATATGTTTTCAAGGATACTTCTAGCAGTTCGATGCATTTAACTATTTACTTTATCGGCAGAAACAACTATGACAAGAAACGCTTCCCCAAATATCTATAATTATAAATTATATAAATTTATGGCTTACTCACCACATACGTTTTTAATAATTTTGAGCCTGAATAAATTTAAACCTATTTACAGCCTGATCTATTTATAAAAGTGTGTGCGCTACTTACAGTTCCATACTGAGAGAAGTAGTTCTTGATGTCATCATCAGACAGCTCTGTTGAAAGTCCACCAACGAAGATCTTGCCGTGTCTGGCTTTAGCTTTCTTGGGGTCGATCTTCTTATTGTTGATAATGTGCTCTGTTGCGCCAAGTACCTGCAAACAATTAATCATTACTTAGTTGGTTTCGCTGGCCACCGCTACTTAAAACTGAACAATTTAAGTTACTTGATAGGGTTAATCTTGGCAGTATATCCAGAGAAACCATCAGCTTCAGGTATCTTGCTATAGCGTTTCGGAACTGTTAAATAATTATATAACCACTTAGTAAATTGTTTTTGTTACTTGAATCTTACCAATGGCAGTAAATTTTCCCTTTTTTGTATATTTTGACAGTAAATAGTTTATTTATTTAATCTTAAGGGTCTGCAAACACTGCTCATCATTATTAATGACAATAAAAAAATATTCTGAGACTTTTTTACTTAACAATAAAATCAGAAACAATGAAGAGTTTGAAATATATCTAAAGCAATAGCCTACTTAATAATGTATGCCAGCTGGGTTATACAGTAAAATGAGCTATTCTGATTTTCACTTACTAATTATAAATCAGTATTATTGCAATATCTGTGATGAAATTGTATGCATGCTTTGAGGTTTATCTACAGGAATTAGTTTTTTCATCCACCTCGGTTGCAGAACTTTGCAGCAAAATTTATAGGTTCTGGTTACTATACTGTCAATTATCACACATAAAAGTTTGCTTGCCAATCTAGTGACTCGAAAGGTCGAAGCCGATATTTACCTTGTCGATAGCTTCGGCGGACTTGAAGACAATGAATGCGAAGCCTCGTGATCTGCCTGTGTTGGGGTCTGTCTTCACATTGATGTTGTCGATTTCACCATACTGGCCAAAGTGTTCTCTGAGTTCCTCTGCAACAAAAGTGCTATGGTAAGTCAGGGTAAGCCAAGCAATATAAAGAGCCAAGTCAAATACTACGGTTTATTCTATTTTACGGTTTCTAATGTATTGAACTGTATTTTGAAATATACACAAGAGATACTGACCAATTCATAATTACGTCAAATTGAAATTCTGAACATTTTGTTTAAAACTTATAACTCAGATTATGATGGTACTTTAGCTTTCAGATGTACAAAAGCAGCAATTTTTTTACAATCGTACATTAAAATTTTTTTATTAAAGTTTAAGCGTAATCCATTTTCTCAGACCAATGTGACTAAAAGGGTGAGTGAGAAATTATAATACAATTTTCAATTCATATAACTTACTATCTGATGTTTCCCAGCTCAGTCCTCCAACAAATAATTTCCTGCAAAATACACATAAGTTTAGAACTAAGCTCTTGCAAACTAAAAGTGAGATTGTAAACATCCACAACAAATTTAGAAACCAGTTTAATTCAATTATATGCTTTAGAGGATTTAAGCTTCACCTCTGTATTAACTGTCCTTTAGAGTATCAAAATTCAATTGTAAATAACCAACAACGTCAAACGACTCGTGATTCTTGCGCAAAATAAGGTCTCATTATGCAATGTCAATGGCACGAATTTGCCAATTACTCAAGAGTCAATCAAAACTTACAAATAGCAAAACATAATAATTACCAAGTCAATAAATAACATTGAACATCCAAACCTTTCTGAAGAACTTACAAAATCGAGAAGACCAAAGATCAAATCTTAAGGCTAGAATCAATGTTACAATTATTTCCAATGTCATACAAAAATTACTATCTAAGAGAGACATGCAATTTGGACCAAGAGAAGGAACCCGTCAAGTGTGCTTTGCAGTTGGTTTTTGTGTCAAATCCGCAGCCGGAATCTTACGTGGAGATAAGTCCTGTATATAGGAAATTAATTACAATATTTGAGTCGAGACCTTTTTTGACGTCAAGAATCAACGGTTAACGAGAAAACTACACTTTGATTCTGTGGATGTTTACAAAACCACAGGGGCCACTAGACTAAACTGAATGAAGTGAATAAGATGTTCAATCAATCAAAAAGCAAAATATTAAAGCAGATAACTTACTTTACTATTAATTTACTGTACAAAATACAAGATTAAAATTAACATTAACTTTGACATTAGGTAAACAAAATATTCAACACAGCTCCACAAAGAAAGTACTCATAC
The DNA here is from genome assembly GCA_018831715.1 of Matsumurasca onukii. Classification (NCBI taxonomy): domain Eukaryota; kingdom Metazoa; phylum Arthropoda; class Insecta; order Hemiptera; family Cicadellidae; genus Matsumurasca; species Matsumurasca onukii. The sequence continues at coordinate 13,042,541 of CM032062.1, forward strand.
ATCATTTGGAATCTGTAAGTTTGAGAGTGAGAGAAAAAGATCGAGAGAAGCTGGATTGGATTTAAGTTAGCTTTACTTGCGGCCGACGACAAACAAAAGTTTAATGTTTACGAGTACGACCGCAAGGTGTTCTAACTTAACGCTAGGTTCCCAGGAATAAATACCATGGGGGAAGTCCACCGCAGATCCGTCCCAGCCTCCACCGAGTCACCTGGGGAAAGGAATGCAGGTTAGTGCACTCATACAGACAACATTATACGAAGCCAACCCAGCGAGCACAGAGAACAAAGAGTGGACACGCTTTCCCACAACCTTAGTCAGGTAATTTCTTGCTGAAGTTGAACGTTGATGTTTGTTACAGAACAAAAAATTACAGCTGAGAGGAGTATTGGAACAAGCTTGAGGCTTGTTACTTCTTTCTCCAAAATGACTGATGTAACAGTGCTAAAGAGCAACTTCAAAATTACCAATCCGCCAACTGAGTCATTTCCGCACTTATAAAAAGCTCGGTCAATATTTTGTTAAAAACGCAAGCTCTGTATCAATTGACTTTAATCATACAACTTTGATCAGTCAACTTGAGATACCAAGACAGTGTCCGATCTATGTTCTTCTGTGAACGTTAGTCCAACCCACTTCTCTTCTCATTGATTTAGCTTGTTTGATCCAGTAGGTATGTTATATTTATCAAGAGCTAGTTTGAGTAGATGAGAAATAATGAAAACAACAACTATGGATAAGTAGATCTTTTATTATTAAGAGACATTTTGGGTTTAAGAGGTTTGAACTAATGTATAGTTCACAATACATTCACTAGTATACAAGGTAAGCATAAATTATCTAACGTAGACACTTTGAACAGAAGGATTAATCTTTACAGATAAATAACAAAAGTTGTGACAATAAAATCTTCATTTGGAAAATATCTACAAAATGAGAATCTTTTAACTATTTATGACAGGATTTGTTTAATCATAAATACGTTTAACATTTCATACCTCAAAACTGAACTACTACAAAAATGCTACTTTTAAACTGTTAAGACCGAGTGTTGCCACTCAATGGTAGATACAATACAACTACTAAATTGTGTGTTCAGAGGACAGACGTCACCCATGGAGCAGGAAGACGAGTGTTGAGCATGGTCATGTGACATCAAATTGAAATCTAAGTTTTGACAAGTAGAAAACATCCGCACACAGCGCAAATAATGACAAGCAACTTGGGTCTTCATTGAATTGCCGGGATTACACGGTAGTATTAGATAATTTGGGAGTACACTTTGAGTCGATCGTTCCAAGAGTAATTTTTGAGGATAGCTATGCAGAGTAGATAATTTTGCAGGAGCTTAGCAGGATTTTTTATAATTACTGTCTGAGCTCATTTAATTATTTCCCAGCTAACTTTAGATATAAAGGTGCCACAGTGAAATTGCTTGGGAATGATCTCCAAATAATAAATATTTGTCAAATTTTTGTTTTTTAATGAGAAAAACAACACTAAGGGTGCCGAGAGAGTGTAATCAGCTTGTGGAATGAGCTAGGGGATGAGCGGTTTGTCAGTGGGTGGGAGGGGGTGTAGGGAGAAGGTTGTGAAAAAAAGAAGTTGGGACAGTGAGGAGGTGACAGGTCCGTACAACAATTGCTAGTGCTGGAGAGGTGTAATGAAGTCTAAATGGCCACCAAATTTAATAAACGTAACCACGGATTATTAAAGATTTGGCAGAATCATCCACGTTTGAAAACCTCACTAAACCTGATTTATCCATCTGCCACCTCTCAATAACTAAAATAGTCCTTAAAGTTATATTTGCCATACACTCAAGAAGGGTGAAGAATTGCTATTTTTCAATTTTAAGCATATGAGAAGAGAAATCTTAGGTTAACATAATCTGTAATGATAACATATTCACACTATTGCCAATTATATAACAATAACTTTACTTGAACTTTTACTTTAAGTACTGTGTTGCAAAACAATGAAAAAACAAATAATAAAATAAATCAGAAGTGTAACATTCACTCGTACATGTCATCCATACACCCATTGACCCTAGTCCAACTAAAACTGACCGAAAGGATATGTTGCTTGACTAAGGGTCTTTCTCAAGTTTTATAATTTTAATACAGAAGATTTTAATCAGTTGATTAATACATAACTGATGTTTGGTTTCAAAAAACTCTTAAAGCAAAATCTGGATGAGATTTTCAAAAATTTCTGGTATTAGGGTATTATTTCCAGAATAGGGACTTTTTCCAACTAGTAAAAATTAACTTAGCACAAAAATAAAAGAGGTCTCTACATTTTTTGTTAGGTATGGAACATATTATAGAACATCATTTAAGTTATTTTAAGGGAATATTTTAAGGTTAAGTTAGATTATTTTAAGATAAGAAGGTTAATTCAGTTTTCACCTATTTCTGCTCGTTTCCTGAATGTAACTCATTCATTTTAGGCCGTTAAACAGTGTTTTAACTATAAAAAATGTCTTAAGAACAAGTCACTATTCTGGAATGTTACCAAATTTCTCATATTGTTAAATAAAGTTAACAAACATTGTAATGTTAATTACAGTTTCAAAGCTTTCACTAAATCAAATACTACCGTAGTAAGATACATCTTAATTCTAGGAGGATGTTGGGACCGTTATGTGAAACTCATCATTGAAAGTCGAGGCAAGTCTGACATCACTGAAGATGGCTAGGCTAGCTAGTTTATTTATTTATTTATCAACGACAGTGTCATTTTACAATAATATGCATGTAAGAAATGGTATATAAGTGCTTGTGGTAAGAACTATTGTACCAGTTCTACATTATAGATTGATATAATATAAAGCTACAAAATTTCATCTAAATCTTAATTCAATAAATGTCCAATAATCAGAATTTATAGTTTGAAGCTACTTAGTGAAATACAACATCTTATTAATTAAAAGTTCTGACAATTTTAATTTGTAAGAAATTCAAAAGGTACCTTATTACCAAGCAGCATTCTTTGACCAGAAAGTCTGGATAGAAGTTGTCAACAGTTTAAACAAAACTGTTAAGGTCATAGGCTTAGTTTATTTAATGCTAGAAATGCATGTTTACGTATAATTATGTAAAGGATTATTTGATTTTAACAACAAAGCTACAGGCAATAACCAAAATACTGATTGTTGGACAGCTTCTTGGTATAATATAACCAAATAATCACACCAAAATAGCCACAGGTTATTCAACAAAATCTTTAGTTACCCATTAACTATTACAAGAGCATCTCTTTAATCTGGCCCTAAACCACCTAAAATGACAAACACAAATATATTCAGGGCCATTATTATTTTGTCGAAGCCTACTACAGCTCATTGTCACAAAAGGGTGAAAAAATATATTATATGGCAAGAAACACACTAATTGTTTGATAGTGTCTTCAGGTGCAGAGTTTGTAGATAACTGTCTTAACTACAAAAAAAATTGAAAGGGGCTTAAAACTGTACAAGGCTTTTAAAATTAAATTTTGGCCTTTTAATTTTTGTATAATCCATTACAGTGACTTGTCTTCTCACTAGCATTTAAACTGACTTAGCAGAATGAGATGACCCCTATCCAAACCAAATTTTTTTAAGGCGCAGAACATGTTTCAAAATTGTTTTAAAGTTGTAATTATTTTCTGGAGGAGGAGTCGTCGCGGCATGAGACCTTCTTTAACACTTATTTAAGTTGAAACCTCCCAAAAAATCTAAAAAACAATGTTTTAATTATGGGAAAATTGCGGAAGCTACTAAAAACAATTGTTAAAGTAACACTATCATCTTGTCACTTGACGCAGAAAGATCGATTACACTAGAGGGATACAGCTGTTGATGCCGTGATGCGCACTGCCTCACAGCTGTTCCACTGAGGCTTCTCCCCATTCCAATTTACATAAAAAATAGACTAACCTAACTTCACGATAATACCTTTATCAGCCAAGTTTATTTGAAGTGGGAGACAGAGACAGTCGAGTCTCAGTGCCACGCGCACTACATCCGGCTATAAAAAAGTCCATACTTTAAAGCCATTTAATTAATATGTACAACATGAAAAATAAACTAACCTAACTTCACGGTAATAACTTATTTAGTTCATTTTATGTGGTTGACAAAGACTGTCCCGATCTTCGGTGCCGCGCGTCTTTCACTTGTAAAATAGTCCCAACTTCAAAGCCAGTTTAAAATAATTATGTTCTGCACCTCTAAACAATTTTTTTTATTTGTAGGCTATAGGGATCTTCTCATTGTGCCTTTCAGTTTAAGCTCATATCACTATATTGGAACAATACCATTATTTTCCCTTAAAATAATGCCAGTAAAAGATCTTTACAATAAAAAGAACGAACCTTTCATTACCCCTTAGGATACTGTTGTTGGCTTCTACCACTTAAGAAAAACTAAATGGCAGGGAATTACACTCAAATCGGGTACGAGATAGAACTTTACATAGAAAATGATGATTTAAGCCTAGTTCACTAAAACTTATATTCAAAATATTTTTATTGACTTCCTCAATAGGTTAGCCTACATAACAGAAGAAACTCAACCTCTCCGACCCAAATAATAAATCTGACTGAATATATTTATTATTAACAAACAATGTGCACAGAAGAAGTAGGCTTAGCCTAGGTTATATTGGGACAGATTTAAACCACCGCCTTGTTCCAAATGAGGTCCGGGCTGGGTGCCACTAAATCAATACTGGAACACAAAATGGACGCCGCGTTCTTCAGCAGCAAATCTAGTATAAATACCACGAGAGTTCAGTTGGTTGGAAGGTGAAATGCAGTGTATGGTACTAAACAAAATTATGCACATGGTAACGTCAACAATTAAGCGGGAAACCCAAGATAGGCAAACTAATACTTTAGATCGACTTGGATAACTTTTGAAAGGCAATGCGGCTACCTCGTTTTCAACGCATCGCTTGAGAACTGGGCGTCAAGGCCAAATCAGAACAAGTCATTGAAATAAAAATACCTGATTGAAAAACGCAAAATTTAATTCCTGAAACGACAAAAAATAATTTGAGGCAAAATCATACGAATCGAGAGCTATTTCTAAAAATAGTCGGGAGGACTTACCTATCATCATCTCGGCCCGGTGCTTGTGAAGCGGATTCTCCAGCATTTCCATTTTGCCCGTCGCCGTTCATTTGGTCGTCCTGGTTGTATTCTTCGCCGCCAACGTCTTGAGAGAAATCACCGTTATTCATTTCGTACTCTTGATTATCAGCCATTTGCTAACTAAAATTTAGATAAGTTACAAAACGCGTCCTATCACTATGGAAGCCGGCGAGCAAAGAGGCAGAGAGAAGGAAGTAGCTGCCGGTGACGCCTGCGCAGTAGCGCTAAACGCTAGGAACAGGGCATTGTGGGATTGTTTTCGAATGAAGTGCTGCGTGCGGATTGGTCGAATGAAGAGCAAAACTCCGTACCCCTCTAGGAGATCAATGCTAGCTCAAGAAGGACGCCATCAGCAGAACCAATCGGATGAAAGGTCGACACCCGAAGATTTCGCGCGCCGCTCAAGAATATTTGGCGGTATTTTTAAATACAGTACTACTATAATTTATTTGTTATTGTATTGTATTTTGTTTACAAATCCGTTATAGGTATTACGTTATTGTAAACTATAACATTAATCGCATGTACTGTATATTATTATACCATTTCCTTATGGTTGCGGAGTTTAAATAATATTTCAAACTCAGAAATTCTCCATCTTTAACAACTTTTAAACTTCTTCAAACAAAGGAGAGTTTAAATAAATCAATAAGTTATAACATAAAAGTAATGTATATAAAGTATTCACAATAAGTATTTAGTACTCAATTGTTATTTTGTTGAATTGTAAAATTAGTTTGGTGAACGAGCCTGGCCAGCCTGCTTATTACAATTTATACTCATCAGACGGTACTTTTAAAGTTTTGAAAGTCATGGCTCCTTGATTGCCCCTTATTAGGACTAGGAATCCACTGTGTATGTCGAAACCCACAACTGCGGGGTGAGTGGAAGTAAATTACTCTGGCATTTAAGTCGAAAATATTCTGGGTAAATCATAGTTTGACGTCACAGAATCCTTTTTATTTTGAGTTTGAAACTGTCTTGAAATCTGGGTTTTATATGATCTGAGATGTACATGATTTAGCCATCACAATGTCCAAAATACTCCCGCATCCCCCGTTAGATGGACCCACCCACCCACAACCCACCCACCCATCACCTCACGAAGTCATTCCTGGATCCACCCCTGCTATAACCCACCCCCGCCACCCGGCTAGAGGAATTGTCATATTACATTGTATTGGAAATTCCTGTCATATACTGCTTTTTGATCAGGTATTAATTCATTCCCTGGATATTAATTCATCAAGTCATGGATTCCCTGATTCTTTGACTTTCCAATCAGGAATCAATGTCGCTCGAATGGTGACGCTCAATAACGACACATTCCGATTTGGACACATTGATAAGGCAGCTTAGCCAACCTGTGGAAATAAAAGTGTTTAAAAGTTAGTTTAAAAGGGAAAGAGGTATTTGTAGTAAAGAATAAAAGGGATTATTCGCTTCGTGGTGGGACTTTTGTCTGATCTGATGTATTTTTGAAATTGCTCTCTTGTGTTCTCTGCCAGCGGGTCACGTGTACTGACATATACACTTGTGAGGATATTCGTCGGCCTCACACGTCACTTGTGAGCTTATCCACCCTTTCGAGCATATGCTCAGAACGCCAAACCTATTCCACGCGATTCAGAAGACTCGTAGGTTTCAGAAATTATGTCATTTGTTTCTTTTTCAAATATTCTCACAAGGGACATTTTTAGGTATCACATCATTGGTTCCCGATTTGCCCACCAGAGCCGTGCTGAGAGCGGTGTTCTTCGGCCTGTGTGTGCTAATAAGGTACTTGCGAGGATATTGTGAATGTGTGAGGATAACCTTATGAGAATATGAGTGTTGATTTTTACTAAATTTGTACTTCCCGTTACCCTACATAATACAAATGTATACTAACCAAATCTGTACTGTATACTAAAATATACAATCTGATATTAACTGTTGGAAGCGTACATATTTTATAAATCTTAAACATTTGTACAGCTCACGAAAAAAACTTATAAAAGAATCAAAATACATTACTTTCTTTGGATACATATTTGCTAAATACACCAAAATCACATACTGTACCTGTTGTCGTTGCATAGTTGTTACTAGGCTGCTACCCGTGCAGCGCACCTCTACCAAAGTTTGCAGACACTTAGTACATGTTTGCTGACCATTTTAATTTGATAGTACATCTACAAGGCATCATATTCAGTAAACATTTGGTTAGGCAGATTTCGGTGGAACATACTTCAAATTGCAAAACGGGCATTCTATTACGACAAGAAATTGAGTGAAAGATTCTCTTCAACACGTGATGGTTCAAAAATTATTTAAATTATTGTCATTACCCTCCGTCGGTCGCTTCTTTTTTCATACAAGAACAATCGCATCTGTTTTATGTCTTGACACCCTAAAACTGAATATTTAGTTGAGTTTATGAATTTTTCCAACTAAAGTTTTGGTAACCATTAATATAAACAAAAATATACACGTTTTGGTCTGCCATCCGGTAATGAGGCGTCGGAATGTTTTTCGAGTGTATCGTTATTTTGTATTTTTATGACCTTTCGAATAAGGTGTAACACAATAGGGGTTCCTACAAAACATTTTGGACCTACCCCCCAAACCTCTTATTTTGAGGCGTGGGACAAAACCACGCTAAAAAGTACTTTAAGTTACCAGTACTAAAGCACGTTTAGAAATTTCCAGCCGTTCAAAAGTTAAGGCGGAGACGGGGGAATTTTTGAACACCATGTATATTTTTTAGATTACAGCTGTAATCAATGGGTTTACTACCAAAACCTACAGTAGTTATAAAATACACCTTTACCTAGAGTTACCACTTAGTCACATAAGCAAAACCTGCAAAATTGACAGAGGAGACTGCGGGGATCGAACCGGCGCCAGCAGAGAGATGAGGTCTGGACTCGCACGCTATACCAATCCGCCATAGATCCGATCTGAATAGGTGATATCTGGTCTGTGGGGGTATTTATTTTATCCCTCTTGGGATAAAGGTACTAAATTCCTCCCTCTTGCGGTTGACGTGGGGAGTTTTTTATATGAGGTATAATTCTTGTATCTTGCGTATGTTGGTTATGCTGCTTTATCAATGTGTCCAAATGTGTTTAGAGATGTGGTTTGAAGAAGACGGCGAGAGGTGTCACACTGCACACAGCTAACGTCACAATTTATTGGTATCTTGGGAGAAACGTTTGGTGAAACCATCATCTCGTATAGAGGTACTGTAATGTGAACTGCATGGCCTCCACGGTCGACATACTACTTTCTGTTGAGATGTATGAAGTCTCGAGTCTATGCTGACAAGCCACAGACTCTATATGACTTGAAAGAGTTAAATATTAACGGAGTTCGCCTTCAGCTGCCGGAAATAGTGTTTGAAGATTAGACCAGAGATAAACAAGATTAGACAAGAGATAAATCGAGCTACACCGCTGTACCGTGTACGCACGATCTAGCTAGCAGCAACTCACGAACTAAATAAATGTTTTATTGCATATTGACATTTACGATAAATGTATCGCAATCGTTAAATGTTTGAGTATCTAAAATTTTCCTTGCATTCTTACATCTAAATCCCATTCAAACATATACAGTTTTTTACACTCACTCCTTCCCATACATTCGAATGTAACCACTCTAGTCCCTATTCAGTCAGCCAATCATAGAGTCTCCCAATTGAATGCCATAAACTCGTCTGTAACATAAAATGCTTGAGAAATCAGAATTATCATTTGTAGGCATTTTTAGGCTACGTCTGTGGTAATAAAAATGTATACATTTAAAATTTAATTTGAATTTTAAATGTATACATTTTTATTACCACAGACGTAGCCTAAAAATGTCTACAAATGATCATCATCCGTCTGTAAACACCTTTCAATTTCAACTAAATCAGAATTGTTTTAAGACGAGCTTTGAATGCCTTAGGCTCAAGGGCATTTTTGAACGAATTTGGTAGTCTGATGACGAAATGAACTCCTGCCTGGGAAGGCAAACGTTCATGAGTTCTGTGTCTCCCAGTTCGGTAGTTGTGCCTGCCTCAATTGTTTCATAAGAGTGTACCAGTACATCTGGACCTCTTACGGTAGTACTTTTTGATTTAAAGAAGTTGAAGTTTAGTTTGAAGAATGCAGATGGAGCGGATGGAGTTCGGTGACCGGAAGAAAACAGGTGACATGCTTGACAAGTCCAAGACCAGACGGAAGAGTGGGGAGTCTAATCTATTTCCGGTGTTAGATCCGCTCAATCTGTTGCCAGCACGGAGTACCAACCTGCAGTCGGCATAAATATAAACACTCATTAGCGAAGCGAGTACTGGCTGAAAAAAACAGGAGGAATTTGAAGATTACACAAGGATAATAATATAATAATAACGTTAATATAATATATCATGATCAAATATAATATATCATAATATGTGTAACGTTAATTTATAATGACTAGCTGCCCTACCCGTGCTTCGCTGAAATTCCGAAAGATAGCACCACACTTATTACACCGTGGTTCTATCGACTCGCTAACGTCGACACGGTTGAAAATAGAAATATCGTGTAAAAGCACATGTCTGATAACACAGCACGTAGCAGTGCAGGTGACTCATTGTTGTTTGCAACTGCAGCTGATGCGCAGTTGATAGCCAAACAATAAACATAAACACAGCTGTCTGCATCACACACAGATAAACACAGATCACAGCTACTGCCACTGTAAATTATCCTAGTATAGACAACTAATTTGCGTTCTTCTAAAGTTCAAAACAAAGTGGATTTTGGAAGTACGGTACTTTTCATGGAAACCCTGTACAGTACTTGTATGTTTTGCTTAAGGAGAAACCAATTAATTTGCGGTCTTCTAAAGTTCAAAACAAAGTAGATTTTGGAAATACGGTACTTTTTTCATAGAAACCCTGTACTTGTATGTTTTGGTTATGGAGAATCCTTTATTGAGCAACCTCTCTGAAACCCTTTGAGACTCACTGGTCTTTTTTCTATTGTGTATTTTATGAGACACGCGTATAGCTTACTATCCATTATTATGGATAAACTAAGACATACACATGTTCTTCATGTAAATAGCCATACTCAAATATACATAAGGTTAATGTTTTATAGAACTAAACTGTCGAAGCCTAAAAAATGAAAAATTATCTCCAAAATAATGTGTAGACTATTATTTTCTTCTAAACTATCGCCCAGTTATAGGGAACAAAACGGTTTTTTGCTCTATCTCAAACCTAAAGCCCCCACACAATCATGTCCCTAACCCCTGTGAAGACATCCGGCGACCTGCAGGAACGGGTCGATTAACAGCTGGGGGACCTACGATCAGATTGGCTTCATTTTAAAATGCAAAGAGAAAACGCTGTTCTTAGCACGCTCTACGAGTAGTTCCTTCCACCTCCACATATGTACCACAAGGAGATTCCCTAATTCCGTATTCCACAGAGTACCACAGTAGTTCTAATACCAAATAAATAAACTCTCTAGCCTTTGTTGCTAAAAGCTTAAAGTGTGTTCGACCATCAATAGTACAAACATAGAATAAGCATAACAATACTGTTATGCTTATTCTATGGTACAAATAAATAACCTAACCTTTGAAAATTAAAATCGTTTCTATGTAAAAATGGCTTTCCTATGTAAAATACTGTTTTCTCTCAAACATAGGAAATGGTCACTTAATAGTAAAATGGTTCTATTAGATGAACATAACTATAAGAGCCATTTTAAACAGCCTTGTATTTAAATAAATACTGCTAAAGTCTTGAACTTCAAAAACACCGAAACAAACATAAATGCTGGAATTTAATTTCTGAAGCAATTGCTTATAGAACTTACAACTTTGTTTACATATTTTTTCTTATTAGTGTGTAGTTTAGATAGGTACCTGTGCGTCCTCACGCAAATCGGCGGATTCAACTACCCAACTTTCACATTAAGCCTCTCCGTGCTTCGAAGGTAACGTTAAGCCGTTGGTTCTTTTCCATTGGTCGTTGGGATATTACAATCTGGGTCGAGGCAGCCGTCCCTAATTAGTTTGTAAAAAGACTTCATCTCACCATCCATTAAAACACTCATAACATTCACCACACATCCCATATTCACCTTAAAATACCCTGGAGTGATCGGTGTCTCATGTAAACATGATGTGTTTAGTGTTTCAATTTGTTTGTGATGTTTAAAGTGAAAGTTTTATCACCCATATTCAGACATACTTCACTCACACGTGGACAACAATAAAAACACCTCCATAAATAAATCCAGACTGGAAACACTACTGACTGATTTGTTAGTACGTGTTCGATGTTCCACGTAAAGAGGCTAGCTCGAAGCGAAAGGGTTGTATTTTTAACCGATTGTAACAAAAGGAACTGTCTAGCGATGTTCTAGGTTTCGCGTCTATTGTTTACTTGTTGTCTTCTGCGCTTGGAAGGGGGAGGGGAACCTCCCGTTACGGTAGAATTTGTACGGTTCGCTGTCCCCGCGTCGAACCAAGGCCATCTTTTTGTCTCCACGAGCAGACAGCCCGGCAGAGAAACTTTCTCACTCTTTGATGAAGATGAGTATAGACACAACGGTTACGGCAGCGGGCAGACAGCTTAACTGTTGGTTAATTTGGCGATGCGCAATTTTTAATTTGTTCACGAAAGAAACACACACTAGTTTTTTTGGTATTTTTGTAACAAATTAGACCTCGCCAAGCTTACAACACAATTTTTGGTGAGGTCCTGAATAATATTACTCAATACACTTGCTTGTTTTATAAATATTTGTTTTTTATTGACAAATAAATGGTATGCATTGTATTTTAGCGGTTTAGGACGGCATATTGATTGATAGTACTATTCAAAATTACAAAAGATATACTATGGTCTATGAATGCATTGTTGCTCTGTTTGTAAACACGAGATTATGACTGTTTACAATGTTTACATCTTAATGTCTTCTACAATTAGGACAAGTTGCCAACATTTCAAATCAATAGCCAAGTCCATCACCACAACACTAGAATTAGTTCGTCAATGTACCCGTTGTGGGTATCAAAAACTCTTAATTGTTTCTGTTCTAGGTATGAAAATAATACAATAGTTTATATCGTAAAAGTCTAAGTAAGAGAGTCTACAGTAAACTTTAGAGCATGGTTTAGCTAGAAACAACCTTTTACAACATAAGTGAATTTTCATTGATCTTGAAGATCTGGCAAAGTAAATATTGTGCTTTCAGGTATCACTTTTTTTCAATTTTGTGCATGTGGTGGTTTTTGTTTTTGTTTTTTTTTTTTTTTTTGTTCTTATTTTAATGAAAATGAATTTATATTGGACACAATGAATAAGAAAAGGACAGAAATAAGTGTTTTATATTATTGTATTATATTATGACTTAGCCAATTGTAAACCTTAAGGCCAAACAAATTTGAATTTCTTGAATTTCTTGAATTGACATAACCAAATTCGCCAAATATTGATAGTTTTTCTCAATATATTTACTTGCACCTTTTCATTTCCCCTCTATTTTGACTGAACACTCGGTTTAGAGATAAGAACATTTATGGCAGATATCATAGAAACAACGCTGTGTACAAACGTTACTATGGATTTTCTCTGTACTTCGGTCCTAAAGTTTGAGATTTTACTGGAACAACTTATATACAGTATTGACATGAGAATTGTAAAGTAAATTATACATGTCTTTGCAAAAATAATGGTATTATGACTGTTGTCTACTCCTGATCAGACCAAAGTAACATTTCACAGTATAGGTATTAGGTATTAAGCCGAGTACCGAGTTGAAAACTTTAATATAATTGTATATAAATTTGTCTTCAAATTTATTTATTAATAATTAGCTATACTTAGCGTGTGTAAAATTAGATATGTACGGTGTCTAGTAGTTGGGGATCAACTTGCAAATAATTTATGAGTCATAATAAACAAAAAATTTCCTATAATCCATGGAAATATCTCCGTTAGATCTCGGGAGTGGTAGGTAATCATTACACCATGGGTAAATCTTCGTTGAATAATTAAAATCACGCCCTTGCACACACCAATAAAAATTATTCAGTTACTTTCCAAAGGTTCAAAACACGACCCTCTCCATCTTCCATGACCACTCACTACACAAACCCGTAACTATCTCAAACGAACCATACTTCCTACAGTGCCTGTTGTAAATCCTCCACGGTGCCGCATTCAAATGTTTCTCAGAACGCATATGCAAACGAGGAGACAAGGGGTTGTTTATATTCAAACCAGCTGTTTTTACTCCGTCGCCCTTTCTCGTACACCCTCTTGCCCAAAACAAGGCCAAGGGCGCAAGGGTGGCATGAGTGGTGGTGGAAGGGGGAGCGCTTCTCCGAAAATAGGTCATCGCACCGCCCACGCCTTTGTCGAACGGGTGCGTGCGCCTGTGTGTGTGTCGGCTTTTCTGTTGTCTTCTTTGAATTAGACTTCCACCTCTCTCTCTCTCTCTCTCTCTCGCTTGTCTGGTGTCTGCGCCGACGTATTGCTTGCTTGGTAGTGCAGTTCTAAATTATCTCCTCTCAGTCCTAGTTCAGTTCTAGACGTTGCTGTTCACTTCAACAGTGTGAGGCGGAACAATGGCTGATATCACCAGAGACAACAATGTATCGGTAAGTGGTCATCTTTATTTATTTGTTACTTAGAAAATTCTAATTTTTGTACGAAATTAAAGAAAAATCAACTTATTACTAGTTCGGTTTTAACATAAACACTTCGCGTTTACATTGTAGGTGTTTGAAAAATTGAAAGTTTTAGTTGTACTATACTATGAAATTTCAATAAAATAAAACAATTAAAAATAAAACAATTGATTTTGAGCCTGTTTCATGGCCAGATCAAATTCACCTTTTAATACAATGTTGTCTTTTCTCACAACTATTTTACTAAACTGATGAATTGTTTTTTGAGGCTTGATGTGAAAGGTGTTTAAAACTTAAGAATGTAGTAATAACTTTTAACTAAACCCTGATAGTATCCTGAAAAATATACCCATTTTCTTTTACTCACAAACTATATGAATGTTTTATCTGAGATATAGTTATTCTATGGTTTATCCAAAAAGTTAAGAAAAATAGTATACATGCAATTTTGGTTTTCATAATTATATGGTTAGATACCGTACAACCATACACACATCACAGTAGAACTAGTAAATATAAGAAAACCCCCTCAAAGATCCCTCTAGGGTCCTAAAATTAGTGTAAGCCATCAATTTAATTATATCCTGGAAATTAATCCACCAATTTTTATAAGGCTTCCCTCAGGAATTTGATCTGAAACTCCAACTTACAGCATGACTGATGCCTGGTGGTAAAAGAGTAATAATAATGTATTGTCTGTATAAGGCACTGTGGCAAATTACCTCGTCAAACAGTTGTCAGTTTCAAATGAGTAATGTTCCACTACATGTTTCGGGACAACGGTCATACTCTTATCTTCAGGTGGTAGTACACATAAAAACATAGAAGAACACTGATGATAGCTCCAGCTAGGGATTGTTACAGTACATATGGTGACGAATATGACACAAAACTTATTCAAACACATTATTACACATGTAGTGGAACCCCTCTCATTCGAAACTATTTGACGAGGCAATTTACCACTTATACAGTCTACTACACAGTTTCGTGGCTAAATTCAATGAATTTCAATTTGTTGTCAATATGTACAATGTAAAATTGTTTGTTTGACATCAAAATTAATCATACATATAAATATTAAATAAAACCTATTACCACTGGTAAGACTGTAATAAAAGCTAAGCTTAACGAATTAATAGGTAAGCTATAATAATTTAGCTGCCAGTAAAACCCCGTAACTTGTAAAATAAATTTAAGCAAATAATTTTAATTTTGGTTTAACATTTATTTAAATTAATATCTTTTACGTGGATTGATAATTTATTATAGGTATAATTGCCTACCAGCTTCCATAGGAAGCCTATCACACATTTGTAGTCTGTGGTTGCAATGTGATGACAAACTTCTTAACGAATACAAGAATTGAAAAACTGAGAAGCACCCTTTAAACATTTTCGTTTAACCACTACCGAATAAAACAGAAATAATCCTGTGGACACCCTGTTACATACCAAATCAACGTGGCAATCCTAAGACAGTTTTTTATCCAACAAAATGCCTAAGAATTTAACGCAATCAGCTTCTTGAAGAGTATATTAATAATTATTGATGATAAAAATCGGTTTTTTCGTTATAATGATTTAACTTTAATTTAAGTTGATATAATTGGTTTTACTAAAGTTTGTACCTAAATCAAGGCTTTTAAAGTATTCTATGTAACTAATTGAAATAAAAACTTTTGGATTAACCACAATGAAAATAGTATTTAATTAGCACAAAACGTTTTGACTATGCTGTGATAGTCATCATCAGTTGCACAGAAGAGAAAAATAAATATAAAATAACTATATACATAGAATAAAAATTATTTGAAACAAATAATAATTTTAAATTGTAAATAAATAAACTAACTACAGTTCCAGATGGTTAAATAATAAAACTGTAAGGTATAAAGAATTTTGGGGAAATATATAAATATCTTTCTTAGGTTTGTCATTGTAGATATGTAAAAACGGGCTCCCAAGCCGCAGGGAGTGTGTATGTGCTAATTAAATTATGTTTTGTGCTAATTAAATACCATTTTCATTGTGATTGATCCAAAAGTTTTTATTTAAATTACATGTCAAGCCACATAAGTTTAAAATCTAAAATATTCTATATAACCTTTAGTTTTTTCAATCACAACTGCTAGTAAATCCTGGCTCTCTTGTAAATAGCAGCATTTGCAGCACTACAATAAAATTTTACCTTACAAAGATGACACATTTTTCTGTTTATACAAGTGCTGTCCAAAAATTATGTTCTGTTTAAGAATTATAAAATGCACACTATTTGTAGATATTTTATATTGTACTCATATTGAAGACAAATATTTAAACTATACTCTTCAAAATCAAAATAGGGCCCTCCCTCACGGCCCCAAAATTTTAGTAAAAGTGAATCTCAGAATCTGATGTATGTATAATGTTTTAAATTACGTAGTCAAGGAGGGCTGAATTCCTCAAGAAACATTCAAAATTCATCACTTTTGTAATGAGTGGAAAAGTTTTGAATAAAGGGGTAGTGTTGTAGCATACAGATTTTAAAGTTTATGATTAAAGAGTCAAACTGTGCATAAGGAACCCCCTTCTCAAGATTTAAGGTTAAAAATTGTGTAAGTTTAATCAGACCCTACTTGCAATACATATACAGTAGTTAAAAGCTGCAGCCGGACCCAGGGTAAAGGGGTGGAAAATCATGAAATTTAATTATACTTGAACTGTCTTGGGTGCAAAAAGGCACTTTGCAATTTACATGTGGACAAATGCAATATCCTAATTTATACATCATTAACACTGAAAGTGTTGAATAGTAAATCATTTCAAACCACTTGGCTGTCCCCATAAACCAAATTTAGAAGTTTTAGTTGCAATTTTTTGCTATAATTTGTATACCTGCATCCATTGTCATTTTGAATAAATGTAATGCTGTGACCTTTCCACAACAAGATCTGTAACTCTCCTCGTCTCACTGAGCAATAGATCAGGCAATTGCTGGATATGATGAGAAATATTGCGCTGATAGAGAATCAGATGCCAGGTCCACTGTCCTGTTCCTAGAACTCCTACACTCATACCTTCATCTAATTGTTGATTAGCGGCGGTGGTGTTTTGTATTGTGTGAACTCACTGCCCAAGGCACTTGTCACAGGGGTGACTGACCCACAGACCTTGAGTCTGAATCATATTGTTGTTTTCATTCTGATAATGAGTTTTCCATTTCATCCCAGTCGCTTTATCTCCCTACAGTGGTGTTGAAATTGCAGTCACTGACCTGTAGGCTGTAGTTTACTCACTTGATTCATTTCTGCTGAGAGGTTGTCAGTTTTAACTAATGAGTTTTCTAATGATTTGTACTGAATGTTGTATTTTAATAATGGTGATATTTAATGATTGGGCAAAAGCAAAGCCACATACTACATAATTACTACAGTAATGCAGTTTAATTTGTATACTACTAAGAAAATAGTTTACCAATAAAATATGTGAAATACAGAATACATATTTTGAACAAAGTTAAAAGTCTCTTTTATTAATTTATTTTATTTAAATTATATTTTCACTTGTGAGAGTGGTTCGAAAAAGGTATTTTTGGAAATAGCTTTTTAATAATACATCTATATGACAACAATTCTAAAATGTTAATGATTTTAAAAACAGTAGTATGGTTCATTGGAGCAAAATATTATGTCAAATCTCCCAACAGATCATTTTACTGTGTGATAATACAAATTTCAAATGTTATCCCCCATCTATGCATTATTCTGATTTTTTATTAATTGCATGCATAAGTCGTAAATTTATTATTGTACCAAATTGTAAATGGTGTAAACCGTCAATAAATGAATTGAATCAAATAAAACACACTTTTTAGGCCTTGACAAGAGAAAACTACTGTGGCTTTAGTGTTTATCCTTTTCCCAAAAATTAAAGTATATATTTTCCACACAATTTAATTTAGTTTCAACCTGTAGTAATAATGTTTCTTTTAATATTTACAGGTAACCAGCCCGAAGAGAAACCTTTGAATTAACATTGCCAAAATCAACAAGGAAAATGATGCCCACAAACCATCATGACATTTGTAGGAGGAAGTGCCAATCACATTTTATTAAGAATTCATAATAATTTCAAAACCTATTATGTAATCATTCTAAAATATTTCAACAGTCAAAAATGTAGTCCTATACCATGGCTTTTAATTTCAACACGAGTCAAAAAAATATATTTCCAACTGTAATTAGTAGTAGAATTGAAACATTTATCCCCACAAATGAAAAATAATAGCTGTTAAAATCTTTGTATTAATCCATTTAAAGGTAAAGTGTTATTCTGCCAGTGTTGATCCAAAAGTGTTAAAGGGTAGACTGTGACCTCATTATGTTTAGAAAAATGTAAACAGTATCATCAAAATACAGATTGTATTGTATCACCAATAGTAAACTCAAAGATGCAAGTGTGTCCTAAATTTTTTTTATATTTTAAAAAGTAATTTCTTTAACATCCTACCTTTGTACTTATGTAAAGTTTTTAAAATGTTCAAAACTCCTACTTTAAAATTGATACTTTGATTTATTTTATTGTATACTTTAGGTTTAGTTTATGCTATACAATATAGCTATAGATTAATAGGTAAGGTCTTTGTTAAGACTGCCATGGGACGAAAACCGGTTAATAAGGAGCATTTAAAATAAATGTTAGTTAAAATGTTCCTGATAAGTTTTAAGATGTACAGTTTTATGATCTGTAAATATATTTTCATGTAACCTTAAAACTTAGAATAAGATACTTATAATTGTTACTTTCTTTTGTATATAAATAAGTTTACATTAAAGTTAATAAAAATGTAGGAGATAAACAATATTAGTAAGAAAGGGGTATTTTTGTTTTAATGTGTCAATTAAAAAAATGTTTGGTATCATAAATAAGTACTACTTATACAACTAATTATATCAAATTAAAAATTACATATACTTCAGGTAACAATTCTCTAAGATAAAGTTTGAGTTTTGAATTTTCAAAGCAAATGTACTTTTATGTGTTGTAACTACTGTCATATTTTTTACCTCCTGTTTTCATTTATTTTAGTATACATTTTAGTCACAATGGATTTATAGCTAGGTGATTACTACTACTAGAATTGTAAGCAAAACACTTTTGGTAAAGAAATATTTTTATATTAAACATCTTCATAACAAAATGTTTCTAAGTGCCTTTCTTTCCTTTTCGCCCAGCTTTCAGACATTCTTGCATCTGCTGTAGTAACCTCAACTGCTTCACTAAACCTGAAACAGTTTGAAAGACATTGAAACAATTATTTATAGTTAGTCTATATTGCATGTATAATTAGTTCCATATTTATTATATTATCTTTCTACTTATGCAATAAGCATGCGATTATATTTCCGAGTTTAGTCTATTAGAATATTGAATTATTAAACATCTGTATTAAATATGTAAATGGTGTATTACCAATTACCATCAATGAACAATTATGAACTTTGGAATACACAATATCAAGTGTATTCTGGGAGCAGGCACTGGTACAGGACATTCAGTACTGGGCTTCCACCCCAAACCTGCACTGGCCAAAGTTTTATGCACCTTACAAAACATACGGTAAATAAGTAATCAATGGGCTCTGAGTGATGCATCAACATCTTCTGGCTAAACTAGTGTTTACCGCTATCATGAAATGTTGCTGCCAGTGCCAATTTACACTGTCGACTAGCCATACAGGCAAATAACAGATCTTATGAAAAAACATGTATCTTTGATTAACTGTAATGTTGTTTTGTTAAATTAGATGTTAGGTATCTAACAAATGTAAATTGAAAATACAGTTTGTTAGCAATTCTCAACTATGTTGTAACTGCACAATATCAAGTGCATTCTGGTGCAGCAGCTGGCTAATACAGGACATTACTGGGCTTCCACCCCACATACTGGCTCAACTTTAATGCTTACATAAACATGTATGCTAAACAAGTAATCAAATAAGGGTAACAGAAAGTGCATAAACAATTCTAAAATTTGGACTAGTACAAACCTTTATTATGAAATGTTGCTGCTTAAAGGTAAAGTTTGTCTTGTTTAACTATACAGTTAGGACTACAAATTCCCTCTACCACTCAACCTCGACCTTTACCTAGCGCCACCGTATTAGTCACATTACAAATGTAAGTGGTGACTGCGGGGATTGAACTGGCGCCACCGGAGTGATGAGCCCGAGTTAAGTGATACCAATCTGTCGAAAATGTGCAATATAGTTTCATAAAGAATGAGCAAGCTTATACGTAGTTGATTTCACTCAACAATTTCATAAATAAATAAACATATTTTGATTACTACTTTAAATCATTGACATTTATTGTTTAGCTCACTTTTTTGGCTGCTATTTTATAAACAACACAATACACCTTTTTGGTATATTAACAAACAACAATAAAATACATATTAATAAAATTTTTGTCAAAGTCTGATAAAATAAACTATAGTTAAAATAGTTTTTTTGTTGAACACAACCTCCTCCCCTCCACCCACAAATGGGGACTTTTGGTATTCTGATTTTGCTGGACTAGAAACTTGGCTGAGAAGGAAACTAGACAAAAATGTAAACTGTAGAGTGGATCCACATATATTTACAATGTATATATAACGTTTTAAAAAAATCCTCAAAACGTGTTCTGGAGGTCAGTATTGGAGCTCATTTCATGGTCCTTGGTTTGATCTTACCATCTGACAACATGAACATATTATTTTTCTAAAGGAAATTTTCCAATAAACATGAAACAAAATTGTTCATTAGCCATAAATAGCAACTGGTTGTTTTTTCCATGCAAAAGGTCTTGCGCACGCAAAAAGATCTTGATAACAGTAATGATTAAGTATATACTAAATCAAAAGGCTTGTGGATAGAATTAGTGGTTGAAAAATATGCGGAGACATTTCGGACTGATGAGTTGTGTGAAAAATCCCACAGGCCTTGAAATACAGAAGGGGGAAATGTGGTTGACAAATATGCAGTTAAAAACAAGGCTAAAAGGCTAGGTTAAGATTTGACTAAAAACAACATGTTATGAAAGACCGAGACCGAAGGCCCAGGAACAATTATTGGTGATCGAAAAAGCATATTGAGAAATAATCGTCGTGAGAAGAGAGTGTGAAAAATTCATGGAGAAATACAATAGCTGAACAATTTAATAAGTGCTTAACTCATTTGCTGGTAAGCGATTCTAGCATATAAGTATCTTACCCTCCTCATGCAGGGTGGCCAGATGGTGGCCCAGACTAAAGCCATCTGCGTAACTTTGCTTCTGCATCAGAGCTCGCCCCCCCCCTCCTCTGCCAATCTGTCTAGCCTCTTGTCACACTCTGTGTCCTCCCTCACACTTCCCTCATCCTGGAACATGTCATCACACATCCTCAAACTTAAATGTTTCAGTTACTCATCTTGGGAAGCATGTTTTTATTAAATGAAGCAATTCTTACTGTGCCTGTACTTAAAAACTTACAGAAGTGTACCGGTACAGATAAATCTGATCTGACAAGATTGATACAGGCAGTGTTACAAAGCAGCAAACTATAGAAGCGTTCTACTTTTTTTAGCAGGACCATATTGGTCCAGAAACAAAGACATTGAATTTTTTATATTCTGTCAGGATTTTATGGAGTGGGCTACTTTACAATCCGCTCCTTTACTAAATTATTTTCATACTTTTTTCAAATACAAACATAGCTTCTGCAGTGTTTAAAATAACTGATGAGTGTGATGATGTTTCAAGGGTTATTGTTGCACTTGAATATAGTGAAGAAGAAAAACTACAACCGATTCATCTTGTGTACAGAGAGGGCAGGCTAGTTCTCCCATTGTTCTACCTGAGTGTCCAAGCTGGTCTGTGAGGTGCGTAGGGTGCGGGTGCGCTGGTAACTGAGCTGCGCTTGGGTGTCCTTCAGCCGCTCCTGGAGTCGCTCTCTCTGTTGCTCCAACTCTGAGATCTGTTGCTGCTTCAACGCAACCTCTGCCTGCAGCTTCGTCTCTCTCTGAGATATCTGTCCATAATAAGGTCAACATGACATTCCAGTACAAGACATGCATACATTTTTTTTTACCTTCTGCCCATTGAAAGCAGCTGGTTACTAAGAAAAAGTTATGTATAATAGTTTCATACTGATCGGTTCAGCAACATTTTAATTCAACTTGACTAATTTAGAAAATATTTTAATGTTTTGTAGAGAAAACCCGTATTAAATAACAATTAAAATTAAAATCCCTGAGCGGAGTTTGATGTTAATACTCTAATACTAATTATTTTTATTAAGTTTGATACTTTCTAATATATTGATAAAAACTTTAAAAATTACACATTTCAATTATTTAAAAAATGTTGTACACATCTTTTTTTAACATAATATGTAACTAAGTAATGCACTCACAGTTTGATCTTCCATATTTCACCTGACTAACTGTTAGTGCCATAACTGTATTATTTATCTTATCAAAAGCTTAATTAGCTTTCAATGTTCAGGTTTGTAGCCAATACTTGATTATTTTAATCAATTAAATTAACGGTGTTCATCAGTGTTAATAATCTAAGAAATATCTAGTAATTTTTAATAATTCTTATTATTTCTAACAAATTTTTCAAAATAATTCTATATTACTTTAAAACTTTAAATTGAAATTTTACAGTAATGTAATTATTGTATTGTAATAATAATAAAATATATATTTATTTGTTGAAAAAAATTGCGAATAAAAAAAAGGTTTTATATTGCTTTGACATTATAAAATGTAGGTAAACCTCATAGTTTTTTGTGTTAAGAGTTCGCCAACAATTTTAAAAATTCAAAATATTTCTTACGAATGAATGAAATAAAAATACTACTGAAGCTCCTTCTTACCTTAAAACATGTTGTCTTCACTAATATTTTTTGTTCAAAATATGTAGTTATATTCTTATGCAAATTTTGCGGCAAAGGAGTGTACATATGTGTTAAAGAAAATACGGTATAATGTTTTGAGGAATGATTTGTAGTGTATTTTTAGATGGTAGAAAACTATAGCCAGATGTAGATCCTGGAGTAGTGGCAAAACTAGTAAAAAATGTGAAGTCCTAGTAGATATGTATTTGACGGTACATTTGAGCAGCATATTCTCAGTACAAATAATATTGTGAGTAATATTTTGATCATAACTACCAGTGCCACGCCACAGTCCTGGTTTTAGGAGTTGTGTACACCTACATTGCATTTATTTATTTTCAAAAATTGAACAACATACACAAAGCCAGCTAGTGTAAGACAGTTAGGCCCGCTTACATTGGGCGAGGTGCAAGGCGGGCATCTATTTTGTATCGCATGAGTTATGGGGCACCGCATTGAGCAGAGGCTGACGCGGTGCTTGGCAAACCGACCAGCTGCAGCCTCTGTCAGTCCTCGGTGGCGTTGTAGTTGAGGTACAGTTTTCCTGCACACCGCTTATTGCCTGCGCTGGTTCTAGGTATTTTATTGCGGTATTTTGTGCGACGGAATATGGAACACCTAACTGGAGTTGGTCAAGTCCACCTGTGCTTATCTCACCTCTCATGAAGACTTGCATGAGAAAAAGAAAAATGAGCCATTAATGTCACTTTTAATCAATGCATGTATTTCAAAATTGTTGTTTTGATTGCGGTATCTAAAAAATCACGGATCTGATAGTTCCGTTAATAACCAAACTCACATGACTTGGTATTTTTTTCATGTAGTCACTTTTTCCAAGCCTTTCCTCGTTTTAGACAGCTGACAATAAAACAAAGTTATTTAATAATTGTCGAATGCGGATACTGGTCAACAATGCTGTGCGGCGCATACTAAGCTAAGAAACCTCTGTCTCCTAACTGAAAGTAAATTGCTAGAATCGCTTCACGCCTAAAGTCGCCTACTAACCTCGCTCAATGTGGCCGACATGGCTTTATTCTTCCAAGATAGCATTTGGGCATCTGTTCTCCACTAATACAGGGTGTTTTAAGCGCAACCCAACTTTAGTAAGTCATTCTTCACAGCTATAAGGTCGTAATTTGTATCATGGTTTGTTTACTTCAATATCTATCAGATGGTATGTATTGTTGCAGTAATACAGAAGTTTTGATTTTAATTTTATGTTATTGTAAAATAAACACAATCATGGTTTTAGCAGATTAAAGAGTGCTTATTGTTGAAGAACACTTAAGAGAAAGATAATATTTTTTGTTAAGATGCGTTTAAGATCAAGTATTCAGGTGTTAGTGGGCTGTCTGCTTTGTTGTTTCAAAATTTTGAAAGATTTTTGGATAATTTTCTAATCCAACCTAACAGTGTCCGTCATCTCTTAATTCAGTACAGTCCAGCCCTCTGTTATGTTTTTCCGTTCCTACATAACCTATTTTATTAAACTTTTTACAAATCTTTGAGTTTCATTTTTGTTTTGAAATATTTACATCTGTAAACTTGACCCCAAATTCCTCTTGACGAAATTATTTTCTTCTTAGGAGTTCTTAAAAATAAGCACTGTTTGATCTTTAAAAACCATTGATTAGTTTGTTTTACAATAACATCAAATTAGCAAATCAAAACCACTATATTACTGCAAAGTACATACCATCTGATAGATATTGAAGTGAACAAACCAATATACAGTTTACAACCTTATAGCGTTCATATAAATGACACTAAAGTTTGAAAGATGGGTTGCGTTTGAAAAAAACACCCTGTACAAACTTGGATGTAATATGATGGTTTTCATATGATCCAAACTTTTGCCCCAGTCTAAACCAGTAGAACTCTACACTACAGTGTAGCGGACATCAGGTCTCGCAGAGGACCCTTAGACAGTGTGTCAATTCAGGGGCATATTGGGGACGCCTTCCTGCAGCCGGCCGCTACCCTCGGTGCTAATTCTATTCACACGCCTATTTACCGCGGGAGCGGAAACAGCGTTGACCTCATTCATAGCGAATCATAGTTTCTAGTCTTCTCTACGGACATCTCGAAACAGCCGCTATTTTACGTGTTCCAGAAAAAACTACCAGCTTATTTATACCTCGTCCTCAGGAGCCCGAGGCAGCCAATTCCGGATAGTCAGTGAATGTGAACGTGTTCAGTGCAAGCCTGTGTAAGAAGGTCTGCGTACCTTGTGAACGTGTAAGTGCTATGTGAACATACAGGGTCACATCCCTAGTGCGTGAACAGTGTCATCGTCACACATCGTTGGATTTCCGACCAAAGTAGCACCCGAGGAGGACAAGTGAGTGAACGGGACGGTGCGCCGGAGTGTGTAAATAGTTAATTAACAAAGACTGACGGCTTATTATTTGTAACTCGGGAAAAACAGTACAATAAAATTTGTGTGAAACAAGGGGTTTTCCACATTGAGTAATAACATAAGAACAGGAAAGTTGTACTCACTTGTTCACTGTGGCTGGTTCTCTCATCAAGGATCTGAGTTTCAAACTCGCATAAAAATCTCTGCAACTGGAAACAAGAGACACAACATACAACATTTACCAAGTAATCTGAACAATTTTGTATTCAACTATCCTAAAGTTGGTGACATCAAAGCGGTAGGAGATAAAGTTCTAAGTATTTTTAGCTAATTAAGTCCTTTAATAATTATTAGTTTTAAGTTATTTACTTGTGTTTTGTTTTGTTGTTTTGTACAAAGTGTGTATAAAACATTGTTGTTTTTGTTAATTCTACCAGAATTTCAGGTAAGGGGAGCAGAATAAGTAATTAAAGTTTTATGTTAGATTTTATTTTACTTAAAAGTAACATTTTTATATAGTATTTAATGTACATTTGTATTTAACTGTAGATAGCATAAAAATTGTAGGAAACCTTGCAGATATTGGGTGAATGTTAGGTGCTGGTATGCTAGCCTTGTTCAAGACCTTAGCTTACCAGTATATAAGAGTACAATATAGGGACATTGTTAGACAGGTCTAGAGAGGTTTGGACAGGTGCTAACTTTGTGTTTAACATCAGGCTACATGCTTTGGAGTGACCACTTGGATAGTGCTGTAGTAATTTTGTTGTTTAATTTTGTATTTTAGTTCTGCTAGGTTTTGTTTGACTTTGTCGATTTAAATGATGTTTGCAATATAAATAGTGCGTTAAATAATCTACAGTAGACCAGTTTAATAATCCGAAGCCACTTCAAATGCAAAGACAGTGATGTTTCTTTCATTGTTTCATTATCTCAAAATGTGGTATAATCCATAGCTCGCTATACCACATATTAGATCCTTAATAGTGACAACCTAGTAAAAAAATGTGAAGTCCTAGTAGATATGTATTGGATCTGCACATTTGAGCAGCATATTCTCAGTACAAATAATATTGTGAGCAATATTTTATCATAACTACCAGTGCCACAGTCCTGGTTTTAATATGATGGTTTTCTTACATGATCCAAACTTTGCCCCAGTTCAAAACCAGAATGTACAGTACAGTGTAGTGAATCAGGTCTGCAGAGAGGACCCTTAGAAGTGTGTCAATTCAGGCTATTGTGAACATACAGGTCACATCCCCTGCGCAGTGTCATCATCCAGGCATCGTCACACATCGCTGGATTTCCGACCAAAGTAGCACCCGAGGAGGACAAGTGAGTGAACGGGACGGTGCGCCGGAGTGTGTAAATAGTTAATTAACAAAGACTGACGGCTTATTATTTGTAACCCGGGAAAAACAGTACAATAAAATTTTGTGCAAAAACAAGGGGTTTTCCACATTTTGTAATGACATAAGAACAGGAAAGTTGTACTCACTTGTTCACTGTGGCTGGTTCTCTCATCAAGGATCTGAGTTTCAAACTCATCGTAAAGTCTCTGCAACTGGAAACAAGAGACACAACATACAACATTTACCAAGTAATCTGAACAATTTTGTATTCAACTATCCTAAAGTTGGTGACATCAAAGCGGTAGGAGATAAAGTTCTAAGTATTTTTAGCTAATTAAGTCCTTTAATAATTATTAGTTTTCATTTATTTACTTGACTTAACTCATCAAAATTTGACTTTTTGACTAAAGTCAGGCTAAATGATTGAATGTTAGAGTGTTAATAATTGATGGCCCAATCCAGTAAACTGTTGGAATCAGTTTGTAACAAGACTACACCTCATTATCCATCAAAAACACTCACCTTTCATCTTAGTTTCACCTTAAAATACCACCAATGAGTGATATGTGAAGTATTCTCAAATCTAGTATCAAGTAAAGCTGTTCCACACCTGTTTTTCATTATGTATTCGGGCACTAACTAGAACAAGCTTGTGTCGTGGTTAAATAAAGACCTTTTCTATGCCTTTCTGAAGTGATTCAGAAAACTGCCTCTTCCCAAATACAACACATAGCAATGACAAGTCCAAACTGTCCCTCCGCCTGATGTGTTATAAAGCATTCATTTAAACACCCCTTAATAACAAAATACGAAAGTGATTTACCTCTTGTTGGTGTAAATGATCTCTGGTCCGCAGAGTATCTTCTAGTTGGGAGATCTGTCTCAACAACTGATTGAGATCAGAAAAAAGTGCTGCCAACAGCTGGTGCCACGTGTCGTCCCGTCCTACCAGCTCACGCACTTCGCTCATCAACTCCCCACTCCTGCAGACACAAAATGTAGTTTTGGTAAACATTTTACTTTTTTTATACAAAGTGTTGAGGCTTGGTTTTAACCCCTCAGCGTATGAATTTCTTTAAAATTTTTTATTAAAAGTCTACTGTATGGTTTGCACTTGTCCCTGTGAGCAAAATTTCAGCAAAACTGCTCTCTCTGGTACGGTGTTCAACCAGTCATAGAACCACTCCACTAAGCGCGGGGATTAGCGCCTCCCTAAGCTCAAAAATACTACTCGCCACGTCACTGGATTTGATGAGACATTTACTCTTCATTGATCCTCAGCGGCCATTATGGCCCTAGCGCTTGGAGTGATTCAATGACTAGCATTGCACCGCACCAGAAGGGTGGGGATCGAACCCACACACTTGGACAGGCAGGGACCAACTGTAATTTAACCACTAGACCAAACCGGGCTGATTGCTCCAGGCCGTCAAACACTCACATCCCTAGTGCGTGAACAGTGTCATCGCCACACACGGGCGGGGAGGGTAAGAATATCTCTGCTAGGTGCTAGTGTAAGTGAGTCCTCTGCTTGTCTACTCAGCAGCATCTACTCGCCTGGACATGCCGCATTACTCTAACTGCCATCTTATGTGGGCACACTAGCGCGCTACTATAAGGGTTTAAGTCGCTGAGGGTTAAATGTGAAAAGGTTTGTTTTTTCCCCATAAAGCAATAAGTTGCTTAGATGCAACTTACCTAAATCATACCTTCTGTTTAGTGTAGAACTCTAAAACACTATTTCTCATCTTAGTTTGAATTTATGGCAGGCTGTACCCTTAAGAAGTGGTCATAATGTATTGTGGACATGCTAGATGCAAATTTGTAGTACTACCCTTAGTGTTTTAGTTCTTGTAGTCTGTGTTATAAATGTCTATTCTGGCCTGAAGATCTTATACGAGCAGTTGATTTAGACGTTGCATTTCTGGTAATAGTTTCCTATTTTTAAGTGTGCTTATTCTTCTTTTCTCAACCTTCAACATTGTTTATATACATATCTACATAAAAATATTTTATATAAACATTTGGGTTTGTTTTTGAGCATCTCGCGAGGTGTTAACACGATTTAGAAATAAAGTAAGGTAAAAACAGCTGAGGGCAGTTTTTTATTGCCAATACAGTAGTACTTTTTAAAAAGTCATTAAAACTTATAGCTTGATCACTTACGTCGAAAGAATTTATCTGTTTTGAAATATGTTCTCAATTAAACATTAAGCTTACTTGTGGAGGACATTGAGCCCGAGCAGTCGCTGAATGTAGAGGTCCGGCTCACTATTCTCCGACTGTCGGTCCGACTCCTTCTCTCCCTCACTGCTCAAGTCACCTGCAAAACATGAAAAATGTTTATGTTTTGACTTTTTTGCTTTGTTTCTTGGACACGTTTAGTAACCTTTTAGAGCATCTCCTACTCGTTAGTCTGAGAGAAGAGTTTGAGAGGACTGTCCAAAAATCAATTTGTTTTTTGCTAGGAACGCTCGACAGTTGATGATTTGAAGAATGTAATGAGGCTAGTTGACACTGCTGCAAACGGAACAAGAGTAGTACAAGGCTGTTTCCAGTTGTTTTAACCTTGGATGTTAAGAACGCCTTTAAGAGTGCATCCTGAGCCCCAATTCTACAAGTTCTCAAGAAAAGACGGATCAGCCCTTTCCTGCTTCAAGTGATACAAGATTGAAAAGAAGCTACTAGCAACAGTGTTCTCATCCAGTACTTTGTATGGTGCTCCAGTGTGGGTGCAAGCATGGATTTCAAAAAGGCATGGGTAAAACTGGGAACAGTCCAAAGAAGAATGGCGCTTCAGGTGTGCAGTGGCTATAGGACTATGTCAGAAGAGGCAGCCCTAGTAATTGCAGGGATCCCACCGCTGAAGTTGCAGACTAGAGAAAGGGCAGAGAACTACGGAGGTGCAAGCAAGGAAGAAGGCCTAAGGCTCCTGAGAAACTGGCAGGAACAGTGGGCTTCAGCAGAGACAGGGAGCTGGACCAGGAAACTCATCCCAAACCTCAAACCATGGGTGTTAAGGTGACATGGGGAAACCAATTTCTTCTTTACCCAATTTTTGTCAGGACACAGGAAGTTATTTTTACGAGATCCAAAAAGCTGAGTTGCAAAGCTATCAATAATGTGGCACGATATACACTTCCGAACCCACAGCATTGATGTGAGAAAGATGAGAATTCTTGATAAAGACAGTCACACTGTCCCTAAAAGTTCTGACAAGTGAGACCATCATTGAGAAGTGTCTTGAAAGCAAAGATCTGTGGGACTTGATTGTATAACTATAGTCACAGACATCCTGAGAAGGAAAATTGTAGAAGAAAGACAATAGTCAGCAATACTCACAAATCTGAGGAAATTATCAGTCAGTTTCAGCGTAGGTGAAGAAGATGGAGGAAGCTTTTTAGTCAGTAAAAATCTGACACTACCTGCAGTACCTTTAGTCTAAACTGGTGGTTTTGGAGATTTAGTTACCTCCAAGAGTAAAATAATTCAGAGAGGCAGCACCAGTTGGTCTGCGGATTGAAGACGAACTTGTAATTTCAGGCTAATCTTAGGTCTGTGTGTAATGATTTTTTAGTCAAATTACTATAAATTGTCAAGGTACAGTATTCAATTAATATAATTTCTCGTAGTAATGATAAAATAATATAAATAGATTCTGTCACTTAAATGTACTTCAATAGTAATTTTAACAGGTCGAACCTCACTAGAGTTAGGAATAGCAATTAAAGTTTGTTACTGCACAACATATCAGTGACACCGTACACCTGAGGAAATTAACCTCAGTAATTCGAAGGAATATTTAAATTCTACACAATTAGTTCACAATTAGTAGAATTGAAATGTTCACGTTCTACTAACAATTTTACTGAAGTGATGTTTAAATGTTAATACTACAATCAACACACGGATGTTGTGGTTAAGTGGAAGAGAGGACTTTAAAGTCCTAACTTTGCCACGAATAAAGAAGTTTTTATTTCATTTCAACAAAGTATGGAAATAATGTGAGAGTGGTAGAGCTAAGCCCCAAAAGATTTAGGATTTAATTGTGAAATAAGCTGGCCATTATAAGTCCATGATGAGAGAGTATAATATTAGTTTTTTTAATGCGTAGGCTTGAGCGGCCGGAGTCATCATTAATTTCTAGGCTTTCGGTGTCAGACCGCGTCAGTGGACTAATTTCTAAATTGTCAGACGTTTCGCCCATTCTAAGATGTGGCATCCTCAGTGACTACACAGCTGAGACTGAAGAGTTCAAGCGTCAAGTATGTACCGAAAGCCTAGAAATTAACGAGTATATTAGTTTACTAATCAAATACTCAAAAAGGGCTAACTAAGTACTAGCCTAGATAAATTACATCTATGGTAATAGCTTAGTTGCTTGAAGTATTTTTATTGTTAGCAAATGAAATTAAATTATTAGAACCCGAATTGTCATTTTTTGCCTGTTAGCAGCAACGTACACAGGTGAGCGTAGGTATAGACGCAATCGGCTACAATACACTGTGTTATCAGCAGTGATATCACCGGAGTTAGTCACCTCTTGGAGTATCAGGGTCGCAGTGAAGTTTATTGTCATTACCAAGGCCACGCATGTAGTTTACGTCAGTTTGTTTGTTCTAGAGTAGTAAATCACATAGTGAAGGATCACGAGCAAACTGCTAGAGCAAGCTGTGTGGCTTTACAATACTAAAAGAGTAGACTTCACACCTGGAAGTCAACGGGGTAAGGGTCCATACACTTGGACACTGACTCTATGTACTATACAGAAGCATAAGAGGATTAAAACCTACAGAATAAATCAGTTTTGCTGGATGCAAATGCACTAATCATCACTAAGGTTTATTCAGAATATTATAAGGTACCAGTATATAAGTACCAGTATTCCAAATCATCGAACAACTTATTTTAAAAATTTCCTATTTATAACATGACAAAACTTTACAACAACCTTCCAAATTCTATGAGAGAAGAAAAATATAAATTCAAGACTAAACTCAAATTAAAATTACAAGCAAGTGTACTACAACTATGAAGATTTCTTTGAAGACAAATTGAAGATTAGCAATTAATACACAATTTATAATATTCAACTATTTTTATTAGCTAATATGTTGTTAATTGTCTATGCAAAATTCCTTTGTTCATGGCAATAAAAATATTATTTATTTATTTATTTATTTATTTATTTATAAGGATGTCTACGATGAACAATGGCATATAATATAAAAATATAAACCAGGGATGACAAGTAAATTGTATAACCTTTTACCCAGAAGGAGATCTTACAAATAAAAAAAGTCTTACCAAGGTCTAAAAGTTCTTACTATGCATTAATCTTGCAGTAATGAAAGAAATAGCAATAAAAACAATCTGTAGTTTTCCTTCTACTGCCAGTTAAAAAAAGCAATAAGCACAAGCAACATTTTTTATTAATTTGGCTTGCTTTTATTGGTAATTTGCTTGTCTTTTTCAACACTTTGCACACCTTTTTTAAGTGTTTGTTTCACTTTTTGACACTTTATTTGCTTTCCTTAACACTGCTCACTCTTTTGTACATTTCACTTTCTTAATTCCTTCTTGACCTTTCACTCGCTCCTCTCACCTTCCTTAACGCATTACAACTTTCCCCTTACTTGACACTCCTTTTCTTAACCGTTAAAATGTCCCAATACACCAATGTGTAATGGGAGAATGTACACATTTCTAAAACATCGGTTAATTCTTTCAAAATAATTATTTTGTCTCTAATCTACAGAAGGTTTGTGTTGTACGTTACTGACTGACTCCAGCGAGGAACTGGTCTAGAGTGAGGAAGCCGTTCTGTGACGAGTCGAGGGATTCAAACACAGCCTCCAGCTGCTCTGGCGGCAGAGACACTTCCGCCTGCAGCCTCTACAGACATAACATGAGGGTGAGATGAGAGTTTAAGTACATTGCGGAAACTGGAGAGATATTTTAGATAAAGACTCAAAATTATCTATACAGGGTGTTTATAAAATTGTGTTACAAATTTTTATAGGGAAAATCAAGAACAACATTTGCTAACTAATACAATCATACAACATTTGGCTTTTTCTCAAATAACTATTTATCTCTACAACTGCCCAACTGACTACTGAAACTACTAATTACTTATCCCCCAACACATTTGGTTCAAATTGAATATCTAAAAATAGGTACCTATACCAATATCACTTTTCAATATTTATGATAAAAACAATTAGATAACCAACATGACAATTAGAAGTGAATATTCCAATTTCCGGACATAACCAATTACCAGATTGTTTAGATGTCTTTTTAGGAATTCCTAATCTTTGAAGAGACAAATTACTTAAAAATAATTAATTTTGGTAATATTATAAAACTTCACAATTTTTCTAGTCCTTAAATTTTCTAAATAATAATAATAAAAACTTCTTTGATTGTGTTTCCAAAAAGGGAAAGTTAGGGCTTAAAAGCCCTTTCTACCACTTGAACTCAACAAAATATATAAAAACAACTACGTTAAACTAAACACTAAATATAAATAACAAACAAACAACCACACGAAGATATTTAAATAAAAGAAAACTAAAGAAGAATAGCAAAATTTTTAAAACTAAACAATAAATTAAAAACGAGAAAAAGATGCACAGGTTTAAAGTATTTGTAAAGAGACTGTTCAAGATCCTTCATAAGTTGATTTTTAATTTTTTTCTTAAACCTAATTTTGTGAAAAAATTATAACAACTCTTGAGCTTGTTCATAATAACCTCTATCCTCTGCTCAGCATAACCTGTAGTTGATTAACATTGTCACCTGGAGAAAAGTGGATTTAGTGTTGATGGAAACAGTCGAAACACAAACAATACAATAAAACTTGTTTATTAGTGAGTTAGTCCTATCAAGAACAAAGTCCTCATCGACAGTTGATGTTGATGGGAACTTTGTTCTCAAAAGACCTAACCAACTAATAAACAAGTTTTATTGGATTGTTTGTGATTCCATCATTTCTAAATTGTAAATCCAAAAAAGAACTCTACTAGATGTAAAAACTTATTCTTTTTAAACACTAATTGCATAAAATTGATAACAATTATAAATTATACTGTAATAATTTGAGGTAATGAGGAAGAAACGAAGCAATTAAAGTTGGAAACTAAATGGTTCAAATTGTTTTTAATGTGTATAAATCATGTAAACAACTTCATACAGTCAAAATAAAAATTATATTTTCAGTAATTCCTAAAAAAATGTGGTATCTACTTTGTTATCTCAAGTACTTTGAGCAAATCAAAGACAATAAAGTTGAAATTGTCAATCTCAGTGTCAGAAGATAAGATATGAAGTCTAGTTTTACGAGTGAGTTTTGGAACAATTTGATTGTGACGTTTTGGACATTTTTAAAACCTTAAATAATAAAAGAAATAATATAAAAACATTGCTTCTTACAAAAACATATTTTGAAAAAATACAACTATTTATTTTAAAAATATTTGAAGAGATTTTTAAGTGGCTATAACCTTTCTTTAATCTACTGAGCTTGAAAAATTTAAAGTGGAATATTTGGAGTGATTCAGAGCAGTAAAAGTTTTATTGACTGTGTCCATAATTTCTGCTGTAAGCTTTTAACTGAGTTTAGTCAACAGCAAATCATAACAGTATATTTGGAGTTTTAGAAACTGAACAACAATATTTTACTTTATGACAAAAACGTTTATCGTTAGTATGACTTCATCATAACTGACTTAACGGCTCTTTCCACTTTCCAGTACTTTAAGAATTAATGGCTACAAACCCGATCTTTCAAGATACTGAGGGAGTTCTTCAAATAGATATTAGAAACAAACCTTAATTTTTGTAAAAACTGATTTTGTATGTGAAACAAATTATTTAATTATTCATTAATTAATTTTATGTTATATAAAATAAAAGTGTTGACACAAAACTTATCTTGATGATAATATTTGTGTCTTTAACTTGCATAAAGTTAGCTCTCTTAAGTCATGATTACACATGTGTGAAATGTCAATAAACTACATTATAGATGTTGTGTCAGTGTCTTTCCAGAAAGTGTGAAAATGCATTTATTGGTATTACGTATTTTCACTAAATTTGATTTAAGAGTTTTATGATTACAGAAATCCTTAAACAAATTATTGTTATATGTTATATTAAAATATAATTAGTTAATAAGTTAAATAAGTTTAGTTATTTTAATTAAATAGTTAATTTATAAATTAATAGTTAAAATATAATTTTCTATTGCCAATGTTATTAGTAAATACATTTTAATTGAAAAGTTAAAGTTTTTTTTAATTAAATCTTGTAATATAAATCTAGGAAACTAAATTGAATTATTTATAGTTGTCAAATTATCTTTACACTATTCTGTACAAATATTGTATGATTCTGAATAAAGAATATTTGAATTGAATTGAAGTTATTAAAACTACCTGTTCACAGTTTTTTTCAGAAAAATGCGTTAAATATTCAGACTTTGTATAAAACTTGATACCAATCATTCAAATACTAAAATAATTGTTAAACTGCATTAGGATTTTAAAAGAGGTATTGTTCAACTCGCTACTCTTTTCCATTCCATTACAATTCAGCTCAGTACCTAGTTTGAATGATTGTTTTTTATACAGTACTGTCAAAAACATAATGAACCTTTAGAGATCATTCAATCAAGAGCCATTAAGAGTAAAGTTACAATTAAATGAGCGAGCAAGTTTTGAAGCATGTTCCTGTTTTCTATGACGGTGCACACTACTACACTAGTTATCTTAGTGAAGGTTACGTCTACTTACTTTGATGGGGGATAGGGGTCTGAAACCCACATGGTCTACTAACAGCTGTCAGACAAATGACATGAAACTCTATGTTGTTCTGTGTGTTGTGAAAATTGTTTAATAAACTGTACTCCTGTTCAATTAATGTGGTGGTGTTTTGACAAAAATATAAATACTTAAAAATCATTCCAAAACAATTAAGTCATAAACTTAAAGGTTATGTTTAAAATTACAAGAAACATAGTATCTTATAAGGGTCTTTTGGGAGGCTAAGTATTAGTACAAATTAAGAGTTGGTTTGATAAAACATTGTAGCCTTAAATATAAAATACAATTGAAAAACTCAATATGAACAATACAAAGCAGAGAAATTACCAAGGATATGAAAACAAATGAATGAGGCGGGTGAAAAGTTCAAATTATTTTATGGACTTTTCTCTTCCCAACTTCTTTCATACTAAAACCAATACCCATGCAAATGTATTGTAATTTTAATCAAAAATATACTCGACTTTTGTATTGGATGTGCAAATGTAATCCTTATATACCTGGGCTCAACAAGTTTCTTTTTTGGGTGTGTGTTGTGTGTTTCTTTGAGTGTGAGTGCTCATAACAAGCAAATTAAAATCAATCATTTTAATCAATTAAAATGATGAATAACTTAATCATACATGTTTGTTAATGATTACTGACGGCTGGTATTGAAAATTAAGGAAATCGATTCAGTAGTTTTCAACTGGAAGCCCAATAAATAAGCAAATGCTGGCCACCCAGGGCAAAAGTATTTTCTTATTTAAGATGTAGGGGATGAATAGTACGTTTTATCACAATAAGGGGAAATCAAGCTTAGCAACTTTGGTTTAGTACCTTTTTTCGCATCTGTCCTGCTTCATCTTTAAATAGGGCTAGACTTTTGGACTTTGGCAATTTGTAGTAGGTTTTTAGTAGTTATTATGTACAGGCCTATAACAATAATAGCAAAAAATAGCACAACTCTCACATTCTATAAGTACATGTTTTGTTTCCTGTGTCGGTAACAATTAAAAGAGAGAGAAAAAGAAAGTTTTCCAACTGTTAACCAAATGATAAATTACTGTTCCACATATTTAAAGATAGCCATCAATATTTGAAAGTGACAGTTTTAATATTTGAACGCCAATTGACTTCACACCTACTTTTTCAACAAAAATAAAACTATTTTAAATACAGTTTTAAGTGTTGGTGTTTTTTGTTAGGAGACTCCACACAAATGCAAATCTACCTCATTGTCAGTTAACTGATGTAAATAGAATCAGAGTCAGTAAACTATGACGTCAACACTCCTACTCAAAGACAAGTCAAGCGATTACTTCACACTTCTTGTTAGCAATAACTATACAGGTTCACGATAACTACATGTCAACGATAGCTACTTTACAACTCATTATATTTGAGGAAAGTTAACTATTAGTTAGAAAAATACAAGTAAGCTACAAAGTTATGTCCCTTCTTAACAGTGGTGCAAGAGAACTTAACTTTTGTGTCACTATGTGGCAGTAAAAATCAATCTTGCCAAACTGATTTGTAAGAATCATAAATATTCAATGGGCATGACTTAAACTAATGGACCAATTATGCACCGAATCATTACTTGAGGTTATTTTGAGACTATACTGCCATTAA
This sequence comes from Matsumurasca onukii, assembly GCA_018831715.1. NCBI lineage: Eukaryota > Metazoa > Arthropoda > Insecta > Hemiptera > Cicadellidae > Matsumurasca > Matsumurasca onukii. The sequence goes on from CM032062.1 coordinate 13,079,412, forward strand.
GTCTGTTAAAAAAGTCTCTTCAGGTTTTTAATATTGTGATTAAGTGAATTAGTATTTTAAACAAACGGTGCAAGAATCTTATGGGTTTTCGAACTCAAACAGTAGAGACATAGAAAATGTTTACTTTCTTACCAAAACATAACATTCTTGATAAAACATTTAAATGTATTAAAATATTATTTCAAAGTATAACTATAATGTTATTGAACTGCCATAATTTTTGACATTAGATTTTGTGCTATTCATTAATAGTATAAAAACAAAAAAATACGCTTGATTTAAATGTTTCCACCAAAAATACTTTAAAATACACATTCTCAATAATTCTAGCCAACAAACTCACGCAAATAGGCAATCACTAACAAACTTAACACACTATGACTAATTACAAACAATAAAATCACTGATATTACGCTAAGAACTGTTGAATCGTTACCTGCATGTCACGTTTCACGATGAAACCTTTGTGCTCTCTGTCTCCGAGTTTGAACAGCTGAAGTGCCAGATCTTCCATGACTGACAGATAGACAGACGGACACTCGCTTGACGCTCACCACGGCTGCCTGTACACAGCACCACGCACCTCACTCCCTGCACCTTGCCTCTATCTTATCTGTGCTGACCTTGAAGCCTGGCAGTCATGACACTTCGTATCCAATGCTGCTACCTAACACTGTGCGTTTCAAATTCATTAAAACACAATAATTTATGCACAATCAAAACTTTTGTTGTTGTTAAATTTATTAAATTAAATTTAAGTAGAAATTAGTTCCTCACATTAGAAAAAGCCAGTAGTAATTTTCTTCAACAAAGATAAAGCCGGTGTTTACCGCCTTGATATGAAATGTCAACTGCATGCAGAATTGTAAATCTATTATTGTAAACTTTTTCTTGTATCACATTGTAAATGGTGTAAACTGTCAATAAATGAATTGAAATGTGCCGTACATTACTCAGGAAAACCTACTGTGCCTTACAGTAAGAAAACCAGGAGGTGGCTGCCAGCTACTTTACTGGCTTATCAAAATTACCAGTGTCAACTCCTTCATTTTGTACATGTGTTACAACCGTCAAAAAATATGAGACATTTAAAAACATTCTGGAAGGCATCCATAAACATCTAGTACTGCATCTAGTAGTGTTCCGCGGAGAAAAATTGTTCCGTATTAAAGATTGTGCCTATAAAAATCCAAACACACTCTCAATATAAACCTTTTTTTCTTTTTAAAATAATGAAAAGTCTTGCAAGTATGTTTAATGAAACCGATTTGTTAATTATGGTTTGTATTGCCTTACCTTGTTTGTATATCCTTTTTGAGACATCTACCCTTTCAGTACTCCACTAAACATCTGAAACTCTACTCCTTTTCGCTTGACATTGTAGCAAAGCCAGACATAAACAGTTCCCGAAGAAGCAGAATACTAAAAACTTTGCTTTGAGGTTGAAATTTTGAGCGTTTTGGTAACAGGTCATACAATGCGTAATTATGTCTATAAACACAGACTAGAGAAGAGTCCATTCTTGTCTATGCTAAACATTATCAATAACATAAACACAAGAAAACATTACTTAATGCAAACATAATTTATTAATAATATTGGATTATAAAGCTAACATTTTACTTAACAGGACAGTTTTTAGACAATTTTAGACAAAAAAAACTGTAATATACTTGACTTAACTAATTACCAAAATATTGTATGAAAATGAGTTTGGTGGGAAAAAAGCTACAAAAGTGTCTTTATCAAGTATGAATACTTATTAAAGCTAGACAGGTATCTTATTTTTACCGTGGAAAATTTCCTTTGTGCGTATCTGGTAATTGCCCGTTCTGGTAGTGTATCGCACCCAAGTCTTGGATTTGTAAGCACTTTTCTCCACAATCTTTAAGTGCTGCACCTTCAGCCCTGACAAGGCTAGGGACGGAATCTCAAACTCTACGTTGATTGGACCCAATTGTTCTTTCTCCTCACCTTCTACAGAAGGAAGTTGAAAAGAGGCGTTCATTGTCAGTTCCTTGCAGCCATGAAATGTTTTTAGAACCCATCTCAAAGCATTTTTGTCCGTGGCATAAAAAACATGGCCAGAAGAAGCTTTCAGAACTGGAGTGTCAACGTCAGAAACAACCGGAATCACAATATCAACATCATGGGCGATGAAACTGGTCTTGAAATGAGATGTGGCTTTGACAAAATAGTCGATTTTGTACTTTGGGTAGACCTCCGCTACGCAGTCGACCCAAATCGGGGGTTTCACGTAAGTGGTGATCCGGTAGGACATGAGTTCAAAAACTCCGTCAGGAGGGATGAAGGAGATCACACGATCGTTTTCAAACCGACTCAAACGGACACACTGATGAAACTTGACGTCATCGAGATCCACGCAGTTGTCAACATCTTTGCCGCTTTTCTTGTGCTGAAGTCTGTCGTTCAAGCCAAGTTGTAGCTGTGGCATTCCAGACAGCTGCACTCTCAGAATGACTGAACCGTTGATTTCACTTGTGATAACAGAGCCATTACGATTAGCCATGATATCAATTGATTCAATCACATCTAAGAACAGCTCGTTATTTTTGTAAACAATGCCCACTGAACGCCTACGATACCGCGTTGGTCACAGTAGCAGGTACTTTTGTTACTATTCGTTTGCTTTCTTGAGTTACGTATTCCTTCAGGATGGAGCTATCGGTGATTTGAGGGTAGCCAAAGTCCATGACTTCATCGAGAAGTTCATGCATTAGTACAAAGTTGTCTTTAATACTCTCTTCTTCCACTTCCCTAAAATAATTACTCATCAAGTCAACAATTTTGTTCAAGAAAACAAAGATGAGCTCAATGTTTGCATTTTGGTTAACAATAGCAACAAAATAGACAGATTTGTGTTTGATGAAGGCAAAGGTTGTGTCTAGTGCTGTGAAAACTGGGGTCAAAGCTTTATCCTCTTCTTTTTCCAACATTGTGGTCATGAAGTTGTCTATTTCAAACTCATAGACTGATCTATAATTTCGGGAAATAAGTGGCTTTCCAAAACTATCAAGAATATACAGTGCCGAAATAGACATTTTACATTAAAATATTTGACAAAACAAAAGTTGAAACTATTATTTTTCAAGTGTTATGTTGTTGTTTACATTTTAGTGTAAAAATAGGAACAGATGTTCTCTTTATTTAGCATATGTTTGAAACAATATAAAAACACAGATTAACACATTCACAGCTTTAATATGTAATATGTTTCAAGTTTCAACATACAAAATTTGTATTTGATTTAATGTAATGACTGTGGTACGGTTCCATGCTGGTAGCATCAAAATGAGCAAATGTGTAAAGTCAATATAAAAACTTAACAAATTTTATTACCAATTATTTATTATAAACTAAAACCAGGCCGACACGCAGCTAAGCGCTAAAGCCCTTGCATGAGTCAATCGAATTTCCTTTGCAATTTGTTACTGTTATTCGCTTTGTTCACAGCCTCGCTTTGGCATTCAGCCGTTCTATTGGTAAAGGTAAAACGTATTTTAAATTTTATTGGAAATGATAGGATTACTAATAACGCTGTTATAGCAAAAAAAGCTTTTTGGCCGTCATTTTGAAAGACTCAATGAATGTTCATTATTTTTGGTACATTGGTCGATACTTTATAAATATATATTTATTTAAAATTACATCAAAAACTGATGGAAATTTACTGTTTTTAAATTATTATAACCACTTTGACCCCAAAAGGAGGGTTTTGGTAGCCTGATTTGCTGGTTAATAAACTAGACAGAGCTATTTACAAAAGAAACATTTGTACCAAATTGAAAATTGGACCAAAAATGCGCCCTGTAGAGTACACACATATACAGGGTCAGGCAATAGTGTGGAAACGCCTTTATAACTTTTTAACCTTTTTTTACAGCGCAGCCGAACTCGGAACATTTTATTAGAAGAACCAAAAGTACCTTTTAATGCTTACTGACTGCCCCAGTTTTCAAAATGGGGATTGGGGGGTTAGCCCCGTATTTTTCATAGGGAAGCCCAATCGAGTGACACCTCATTGTGAAGGTCTTAACAAATGTTGATGAATGCTGAAAACTAGAAATCTTTATCTTAATGGCGTTATAGAGAAATGGCGTCAATTTAAAGTTACAAAGATTTGTATTATCTGAAAGTGTGAAAGCGCTTTATAACTTTTGCCAGTTTTTCCAAGCAACCGAACTCGGTACATTTTATAAGAGGAACCAAAAATACCTTTTAATGCGTACTGACACTTTGCCCAGTTTTCAAAATGGGAGATTGGGGGGTAGCCCCATAATTTTCGTAGGGAAGCCCCATCGAATGACACTACCCCCAATCCCTATTTTGAAAACTGGTGCAAGTGTCAGTTTGCATTAAAGACAATAATTTTAGTAAAATGTACAGAGTTTGGTTGCCCTAACTGGATAAAAGCTATAAAAGTGTTTCACACTTTCATAATCTAAATCTAGCAAAATGGACGCCATTTCTTTGAGTTGGTAGCGTCTAGTTTTCATCAACATTTTCTAAGCCCTTCAAAATGAGGTGTGCCGATGGGGCTTCCCTAGAAACTGGGCTAACCCCAATCCCTCATTTTGAAAACTGGGGCAAAGTGTCAGTATGCATTAAAAGGTACTTTGGGTTCCTCTAATAAAATGTACCGATTTCGGTTGCACTGAAAAAACTGGTTAAAAAGTTATACAGGCATTTACACACTTTTGCCTTACCCTGTATAGAGTATACACTAGCTTTTATTTTACCATATGAATTATACCTTCTTTATGTTTATACTTAAAAAATAATTTTTTTTGTATTTTGTTTGTTGTTACTTGCGAAGATGATGACTTCATTGTTGAAACCGGTCGTGCTACATATAAAATCTTTTTACAGGGTTCTATGTTTCTTTTATTTATACATTATATAATTGAACCCCTCAGTGAATCAATGTGTGATAAATACATACATATGTATATAAAGTCTTGTAAAAATGGTCAAATGTATTCTGGGGTCAGGATTGGTGCCCATTTCACGGTTCCGGATCTGGGTCTTACCACGCTGACGGCATGAATATCTAATTTTTCCAAAGAAAATTTAATACAAACTAATTGTACTATAATTTAGGTTCACATAAAATCATTTCAAAGTTTTAGTGAGTTGTGATTATAAAGGGTTTAAAACATAACAGATTTAAAAGCAGTAGAGTCCTGCTGACCCAAAAATACAAAAGAACTAAATTATTCTTAGTATGTTATTGTACTCCTAACTTATTTAATATGGTAAGATAATGGTCTTGTTGATAAAATTGTTATTGTATTCTATAGTTAATCATTGTTACACCTTTACAGTCATCAATTGTTATTCTAGTTATAGGTTACTTAGTTCATTATACAGGGTCCGGCAGTCAATCCTGACGGTTTTTAAAATGGGATAAAAGAAAAAGTTGTTGAGTGAGATATTTTAAAAGTTATTTTTTTATTGTAAAGAGGAGAATTGGAAATTTAATATTCATAATAAAAAAGCACAAAAATAACTTATATACCAAAAGTTATGTCACTTAAATAATTACCACCATTTTCACTGTACGAGTCTCTTGGAGAAGTTAGTCATGAATCTCTCCAATGTTTGGCACGGGATCTCACGAAGTTCTCGCCGAATGACGGTTTTTGAGTGGGGATAGGTAGTGGTGGGGTTGTCTGATCAGTTGGGGATGGTCGCCATTAGGTCCACCCTGGTAGTTCGAGATGGAGCGTTGGACCGCAACACTGTGCGTATGTAGTGAAACATTTTTAGAAATAATGGTTCTGTGATTCTAACACAAAAGAGTTTTCGTATATGGTACGTGGTGCGATCCCGTCTCTAAACACAATTCTTCTATGGGTTCGAAACTTTCAGAACACTGCTTTTGGGACAACAAGAAGAGGAGGATCACCTCGAGCGGTTAGAACACCTGCTAATATTGAAGCTGTTGACATGCTTTGAACGAGCCCCTCGTCGCTCAGCTGTTCTTCCGCCCTCAAGGTGAACAGAATGGCAACCATCCCCAACTGATCAGGCGTCCCCACCACTACCTATCCCTACTCAAAAACTGTCATTGGAACTTGTGAGATCCGTGCCAAACATTGGAGAGAGTCATGTAACTTCTCCAAGAGACTCGTGCAGTGAAAATAGTGGTCATTTAAGTGACATAACTTTTTACATAAGTTATTTTTGTATTTTTATATGAATATTAAAGAATCATCTTTACAATAAAAAAATTTTAAAATATCTCAACAACTTTTGATTTATTTCATTTTAAAACCGTCAGGTTTGACTGCCGGACCCTGTACTATTAATCATTATTGTTAGCTACTTTTAATATGTTATTGTCACTACCTAGTTCATATTATTTGACCAAACTGTACGTCACGTAACTCACGTTGTAACTTCTGTTCATTTTTGGCTTTTGCCGACAAAAACCCAACATTCTTATTGTGCGTTAAATCAGTAGACATACAAATATCACAATTTATAACCTGGTAACTTCACCAGAGCCGAGATGTAATTTTAGTTTTTGTTCGGTTTTATTTTGCCCGAATTTGATGTGAAAGTCAATTTTGTATCGATACTACAGTTCATTCTGAGTTCACTATACAAGTTTAACGTCGATCTGTTGAACTTCAAACATTCCTGTAGGGCTTTTGCGAACCGTCTAGTGGCTAGACTGTAGCATTGGAGCACGGGCAGAATCGTCCAGCTACTAGATGATAGCATTTGGAGGGTTAAGCATGACACTTTAGTTATCGTGGATAAACTTGTTGATACCTAAATGGGATGTTGAGCTTTTGTTTAGCAAAAATAACACTTCGTTCCGTACTAAAGCTGGTTTTAAAACTGGAAATAAATAAATATTAGAAAGTGAACATTTTGACTACATAAATATTTTGAATATTCAGCTGGGTTTAACATGCTACATTTTTGTGTCAGTATAGTCCACTTAAAATATATAAGTAGTAAATTGAACAGTAATGTTTTATTGTTTAATACAAGAAATTGACTTTGGTTTGATCCTTTACTGTTAATTTAGTTTTAGCTAATAATGTATAGTAACGGATATACATTAGTAGGACGTTTGTTACTGTAACCGTTATTTCTGGTATTTAGAAAGAATACCGAATGCATTCCAACACTATAGAGGTATTGAGCTAATTCGTAAGTAGTCATCAGCAATATATTTTCCTTTCAAAAAGCCCCAAAATATCTTTTTGCTTGTTAACACTAAAAAGATTGTTCACTTGAAATAATTGTATGCAGGTATTTGGTAAATAGAAAAAAGTATCTGGCTTAATAATTTATTAAAAACATTTCTTGAAATTCAACTACACACTTTTCATAAGAGTTATGTGAAAAATAAAAATATTACTAACATTAAAAATGTAAACATATTGTAAGTGGATTTACAATAATAGTAAGCAAAGATGTGACCAGTCAAGGGAGCAAAACCAAAACATTTTTAAAGGGTTGGTAGTAAAAAAACAAAAAGGCATGACCACTAACTACCAAATGGTGTATTGGAATATGCTAGCCCTTGCCTCAGCATCTCTTAAAAGTTAAAATCACAAAATATCATACAAATTGAAATAAAGAACTTCCTTTTTACGCCAGATAATTTTACAATAAAATCTGTATAATACATTAGTTCAACAAGAAATCAGACCAAATAGCTAGTCACCATTGTAAACGAGTTTTAGTTACATTCCGTACTAGCTATTTGTAGTCACATGCTTAGTATTACTGAAAAACTGAAAGATATCTTGGACCCTTTTACAGAGTGTTTTAATCTTGGATTAATACACATAATATTTCCTTGAGATTTACAGTGTCTAGAAAAAAAGTATATAAAATATTAACCACAGTATGTATGTATTGTATTAAATAAATATGACATTTGGATTATTATACATGGTTTTTTGTTGCTAAAATTTATAAGTGCTCTAAATAAAGACCATTAACCTTTTGCACTCCAATGGCAACTGAGTCCGACACAGATTGGAACGGCAAATAGTTTAGTCCGACCCATCGTTTATTGCATATAGGGCAAACGATAGGCTGGGACTACTATAACGGCCCTAGCAGACAACACGGACACTACTCCTCCCCGTTAACTCGCGTCGGTTTGACAGCCCGACAAACAGCCGGTGGTTTAGTGGTTATAGTGACGGACAGCTGGCCCTGTCTGTCACAGCGTGGGTTCAATCCACCAGTGCTCTGGTGCGGTGCAATGCTGAGCATTGGATCATTCAGTGCGAGGGCCACAATGACCGCTGAGGATCACTGAAGAGAAATGGCTCATCAAATCCAGTGTGGAGGTGGCACTTTTGAGCTTAGGGAGGAGCTAAATCCCAGCAGAGGAGTGATTCAATGATTGGTAATGCACCGTACCAGAGAGCGATTGCTATTTTGCTTACAGGGACAGGGAAACTATACGGGAGGTTTTGAAAATGTAAAAAAAAAATTAGGCATAAAGGGTTAACATCCATACATTTACATATTGGTCTGGTATAGATTGGCAAACTGATTGTAGAGTACAAAAGTGATGTGAATGAACTTCCAGTATGGATTTTTAGACTCAATTAAATAAAATGTAACATTCAGTTACATTGTTGAAAACAGATGTTTTATAGTTTAGCTGGTGAAACTTCAAATATATAGGTTTTATTTGCCATTAGGTACATTCAATTAAAGTGTGTATACTTTTTTGAGACACTGTACATACAAGGTGTAAATTAAGTCTAGAGACAATGTAAAAACTTTTGAACGGGACAGGATAGACGTACAAAATTTTACTTGCCTTTTGTAACGACTATAAACTACTTTTCTACATAGTTGTTGGTCCGATGGCACTAGTAGGATGGGGGTGAGTAGAACAAATTTTGCAAATTAACAAAATATACATTGATTTTGATGAACAAATACCTTTTGCGATATGCATTGCAGCTATGCATAGACAAAAACTGGTGTCTGTTTTAAGTTGTTTGATTTTAGCAATTTTTGAAATTTTAAACGGCCAGTTGCTTATTGTTTAAAAGGTATTTTTAGTGAAAAAATACATTTTTAACAATATGCAATGTCCTAAAGCCATCTGCAAAGTCTGATCTAGTAACTCCCAGCGGGTCGTAATCGGACCTACAACTGTGTAGAAAAGTAGTTTACAGTCTCTAGAAAAGGTCTGTAAAATTTTGTGCCTTTATCTTGCGCCATTCTCAAGTCATTGGACCGTCTTCAGACTTAATATACCCCCTGTATATACCAACTAAAAGTAAACAGAATATGAATAAGAGACAGACAGCTTCTAACTAATATTTAAATGGTAAAAATAACTATCTAATAATATAAACTTTACAACCGTATTATGTATCAGTGCAGTTTTGAATATAAATGTAACATTTGTGTAGGCCCACCTTAACTTCCTTCAAAATTAATTAATAGGACATTGTCATACACACAAAATATATAAACTGTCAATTTATATTGTGTACATATTGTACATAAAATATTGTTAAAATAATAGATAACTTATGTAAAATTTAACTTGTACAGTAATTATTTTAGTTACCTACTTAAAATTAGGGTTTTTAAACTCTTGACCAGCTTTTTTCTTACATATCTCAGCTTAAATAGGCTGTAAATATACAGTTTGAAAGGTAAAGGTGTGGTGTGCCTATTACCCTAGAAGAGATAAATTCTAAATTTTGTATGACTTCGTATTCTCTAGTGATGTCATCAGAAATACCGTACGACTGCTGTCGTTCTAGCTGCATGGTAACAGAAATGACTTTTGACTAGAAGTTTTGATATTTTGACAGTAGACATGTCAAGCTTTCATTCCAGATGATTTGTATTATCTTTGGTTGTAGCTAATTTAGTAGTATGACATCTACTCTGACGCGGTCTGACACCAAAAGCCTAGATAGTAATTATTACTTCGGCCGCTCAAGCCTACGCATTAAGATAGTATGACATCTGTTTACTTTTTCAAAGCTGCCAGTTGAAAAAAAAATGTTTGTTTCTTATAACTTATAAAGGAAGGGTTTCAAATTAATAATACTTCCTTTCCATGGTTTGAATTAATTTAAAGACAATTTTTTGTACAATGATATATGATACTCAAACGTAATACTTTGATGAGTATTTTCCAAAATCTTTTGAAAATAGGCTTGTTGAAGTGATAAAAGCGGGTGACACTAGAGAAAGTTACACATATCTTCTAGGGTCAAGGTATTTGTATGTTCAAGTCACTTAAAAGGGGTGTTGATAAACAGGCCTGTATCAATCAATTTTAAAAAAGTTGTATGTTCGTAAAATTAGTTTTAGAAGGTTTTTAATGTTGTGAATAACAAAATCATACATTATAAACAAAACAACCTTATAGATATAACGAAATTAAAACCAGCCCACACGCAGCTAAGTGCTTAAGCACTGCTGGCATGAGTGAAGTGAATTTCCTTTACAACTTGTTACTTTAATTCACTAATTGTAAACTCTAGTTCGCTCTGCTCACAGCCTCGCTTGAGCTTTTCGTGCTCTATTACCATGGGGTTTAAAAAGGCTTTTTGCATTTGCTTCAGGATTAGCTTTGCACCCTTTATCATTACGAGTGTTACGAGGCTGTGAGTACTGCGCCTTCAACCTCAGACTTTTACTTTAAGTTTTACTAAAAAATTAATCATAAAGAAAAAAAGAATTTTAAATCTTATCAAAATTGGACTACTCATTCTGATGTTATTGTCAAAAACCACCTTTTGGCCCGCCATTTAAAAACCGCACAACAATGTTTCTAATTTTTAGTATCTTGATGCATTTTATTATACATTTCTTCAAAATCAGATCAAATGTACTTCTTGTAAAAATTAAAACCACTTTATTGCTGAAAATTCTCGCGAAAAAGGGATTCTAAGTTTGCTGGCTAATACAACTGAGATTTACAAAAGTAACATTTGTACCAAATTTTATGAACATATATAGAAAAAATATGACCTGTAGAAATTTGGACATATAAATAAATACACATTACACATAAATATAAAGCGTTGAAAAAATTATAAAAAATAGTCTCAAGCCTGAGTCTTACCTTGCTTAAAGCATGAATATCTCATTTTTGCAAAGAAAATTCCCTACAAAGCTCAATAATCATTACTGGCAAGCATTTTTACTGGACATTTTTATTTGCAAAGTTTTTTATCTCCAGATGAAATTGATATTTTGTCCACATCTTTTATTTGTGTCAATAGCAGATATCAAATTTAAATATGTTGTCAACAGCCTACTTTAAAACAAATTATTAACAGTTTTAACAACACTATCAAAGTGCTATTTCCCAGCACCAATCTTCCCAGTGTCAAACTGATCTGCGTTTATTATCAACCACTCAGAGTAGCTGGTTCCAATGTCACTGGACAGAATTTCTGCTGAGAAAGAACACCTTCACAAAATTAAAATTGGTCATTTACTAAAATATAATAGAGGTATGTTTATTTATTATGTATAACTAGAACTAGGAGTAGACAAGATTTGAGTTTTAAATGTCAGTAGAGAACGGGAAATTTTGTAGGTTTTAGAGCATGACAAAACAAGGGAATTCTTTTTCTAACTTACTAGTCATAGTTACTACCATCGATTGATTAGCTCATGCAGCCGTAAAATTTACATGCAGGCAGCCCTCTTTTGGCTTCTTCAACTGTTACCAGGAGTGTCAATGACGCTTGGTAGATAGCCAGTAATAATTTGAATATTTTAAAACATTGTTTCTGCCCTAAAATTACTCCATAAAAACATACCCTGGCCAGGTAGCTGGGAAATAAGTTATCACAAAAACTTACGGACCTATATATCTATAACAAAATCAGTTTCTTTCCATTGGTCGTAACTCAGACACACTGATACATCTTCAATATTTCACCAGTCTCAGCCTCCGGCTGCTCAGAGAGTAGGTCTGCTCTGCACTGATCAGACATTGGGCATCCCCGGCTTCCAGTCAGCTGGACACCCGGTCTCCGTCTCGTCCACATGCTGCAGCGCTTGTGTGATGCGCAGCAGCTCCTCGATACTGCGGCCTACACCCAGGTTTCCAGCATGTCTGGCGGTCGATGATAAAGTGTGCTCTGCAAACCCAACAAGCCGGTGCATACCAGGTGTGCTGAAGGCGGATTTACCGCAGTTCGAAGTCTGGTACGGTGGAAATCTTGACTTCTCTATAATTATGTACTTGAATTTTCAACTTGAAATAAACACAAATTATCCAATAAAAAACTTTTATAGTTGGTGAGGCCTTTCGAGAACCATGTTCTTATCTACAGACCACAACAACAACTGAAGGTTAAATTTACATAAAATATTATCTGAACAAAATAAACACATGTGATATAAATTTAAAAATAATATAACAAGATTTTGTTGATTGTTATTAATGTATATTGTTTCAAAAGCATCCAAATGTAAATCCAACTAACTAAATTTATGTTAGTTGAAAATGGCTTGAGTTTATGTTACATTATGTTTAAGAAACTTGTTTTATATGTTTAGAGTAGAACAATGGGTAAAAGATCTCCATGTTGTGAGTTTATTACCAATCCATTGTGCGGGAAATGTAATAAGCGTAAGCGTGGTGTTGACAATTCAACAGAAGTTGGACATTGAACAAAACATAGAACATGGTTCTACTGTGAAACAAATGTGCAATCAGTTTAATGGGTGATTCCAAAGTACGGACAACAACAGCGGAAGGAACTCCTGTGTCGGGGACCATTTGTATGTAAGGCGGGTACATAATATACTTGGTATGGAGGTTTTGATACTTTGTCTGGTTGGTTTACTTGTTTCAAATGCGGAATTGAATGTAGCTGTCAAAGGTGAACTACTCAGCGGTTGCTAACGAAGCTGCAAATGAAATTAACACCACGAGAATCAAGAAGTTTGTAGAGGCATTGTTGCCAGATTAGATTACAATGTTTAGAAAAGTGGAAATATTTACCTAAGCGGACACTGGCATTCAAAAGTGAGCGTTGTGCACCAGGCTAAAAGCTTCTAAGAATTGCATTAATAATGACCTGTGCTAATGCAACAGGCAAACACAACTCCGTTGCACAAGTGATCAGCAACAAGAAACCTAGATCTTTCAAAGGCACTGAAGGAAAACACTTGACTGTTAACTATTTCAACCAAAAGTTCGCTTGGATGAACTGCAAATTTTTCAAACTTGGTTTGACAATCGCTTTGTACTGCAAGTTAAAAATATTTAAAACCAACAGACTGAAAAAGGCTGTTCTTTTGATCGACAATGCCCTTCTCATCGAAAACACCTTAATGTCTACAGATGGAAAATCTTTGCCAAGTTTTACCCCAAATGTGACATCAATAATTCAGCTATGGACCTCTGTCATATCTCTGAAATGGAACTTCAAAAGGTTTGGCTTTACTTCAAAGAGAATTGAAGGCAATGACCTTAAATCCTTCTGGAGAAATTTCTCAATCCTAGACGCCATCTCACGATGTATATGCAGCCTGGGAAAACAAAACACTGACATAGTGCGTTCTTGGAAGAAAATCATACTGGACGTGAGATGTGATTTTATTGGGTTTGTAGATGTCAGTTGTTGTGACCTCGAAAAATTGTTCAAGCTGTGCGGAGAGAAGTGGATAGGGAGAATATAATTGAATGATTGAGTGTAATGTGCACGAGCAGCGACAGATGACAGATAGTGGAGATGATACAGGTAGCAGGGTAGGGGAAAGAGAATAAAATTAAGTGGCGAGAGGAGGGGGCAGAAACAAAACAAACAACAATGACTCCTGGCGCTGCGGTGTCACATGAACAACTTCTCAGGTACATCGAGACTTCAGGCGACGCACATGTCACTGATAAAATTGTGCCAAGAAACCGGCTTTGCTGGCGTTGTTTTGGTTCAAAAAACAAAACCAGTGACGAACTATTTTGAAAGAATGTAAATATGAAGCGTCTTGTACATAGGTTATTGTAAATAAAAATAGTGTGTTATGAAAATATATTTAAATGCTTGGTTAGATTATTTTGTGTATGTATTCTAAGTACTTTTCTACAGTAGTTTTCTGCTTTAAGCGATCAGGTATGTTAACTTAATACATTTCTGTTACTTAAATAAATTGATAGTCTGTATATTATCATTAAATATTTCATTTCCCCTTCCAGCTGATGTTTTTTAGACTTTTGGGGGTTATCCGTGATTTTTGTATCAGAAAGTCTTTAACCCGACTTTATCCTGGATATATCGAGAGTTGAGTGTAGTCCTTATGGCTTTCTTTTGCAAAATCAATATTTAAATTGGATTATACTCATGTTTTTTTAATACAAAGACGAACCCAACAAAATGTGTGAGTCTACAAAATCATAGTAAATTTGTTTTTAATTTTTCTGGACTGCTTAGTTTTACTTGAAGTATATAGGCCAGAGGATACTTTGGATAGAATACAATTTACATGTTCATTTAAATTTAATTACTTATTTATTGTCAAACGTTTTATGTGCTACACCATAAATAATTATTGCCGAAGCGATAGAAAATATATCCCTGCAGGTTGGGGATGCTGTACAATTAATTTAATTGCATAAACTACTTAAAAATATGTTATAACAAAGTCTGATTATGCATATTTTTTTCGATCAGGAAGTTTTACCCAGCCAGCTTTTACCCCAACATCAGGATGTATGCAGACTCACCTGAGTGCATGTCCCAGGTCAGGCAGAAGCACTCCGTAATCTCTTGCGATGCTGTGTGTAGGGTCAGCCAGGAGAGGGATCTTGGGGTTACCCAGTCCTCCCTCACTACGTGGCGTCCGTGCCCATGCCAGGTGTGTCAGGTGTGAATCCACCGAGCATGCGTCGATCTCAGCTTGCAGCGCACGGAAGTCTAACACCCGGTCAGACAATGCGAGCAACTCAGTGGGACATACGGCTGAACTGGAACCACAGGACTAGACTAACAAATTGTTACAACAAGCTTCAAAGTGTTTAGCAGATAAAAATGAGACAATTTGTAATTCTGAGTTTTGGTTATAAAACAATTACCAAGTAAATGTTTATACTCAAATTTGAAAGTCACCACTGGATTTGACTCTTGATGTTTTGAAGTGAAAGAGTTCATAGTTCTATATCTTTTTGAACAAAAAAACTCCCATATCAGTAATGGTCTCAAATACATAATTTTTTACAAAGAAAGATTTGCAATTTAATCCTCTCCTTGCGAAATTACACTTCCACGCTGTAGAAGAAAAGCAGATGCATGGCTGGTGGGTCCTCTTCAGTTTGGCTGCAATGCTTCTCACTAGTTATCATTGTGATAATTCGATTTTCAAGCAACTAAGTGATCCGATTCAAATTTTAATTAACACAAAATATAATTCAAGGTAATAGAATAGAAAGGTTTGTTGCACTTTATTAGATTATGTCCAAATTTTTAAGCAATAAAATAATAGTAGGAAAATCTAGATAAAAGTTGGCTCAGGCCTGAAATATGAGCTTCATCTGTAACACAGGTGACTTACAAGTCCTGGGGGTAGAAGAAAGAGGGATGAGATATCTGCTTTGTAGTCGTTGAGTTCCAGTCGTGTGACATGTCCGTTGACAATAGCCGTAGCCTTCATGGCGGAGCGACTTTGTCCTGAACACAAGAAACACACTTACAAAGGAATAATATCACGTGCAATGGCTCGTGTTTGTTTCAAAAACTGAATATTTTGGGCAAATGAGATTTAGGACGGTATAGGAAACCGAGCGGGCTGGTACAATAAGTGTATTCAATGAAGCATTAAACCTTTGAAAATTAATGGTAGGCCTAGCTAAGTTGTTCAAAAAAGCTGCAACAATAATTTCTTCGAGTCCTCAAAATTCTGTTGGTTCGGAAATGTGTCAAGTCCTGGAAAAGTTAATAAACATAACGTACGAATGGAACACTGAAAACCTTGTGATGTTTGAGGTATATTAAGGGCAGACAGCCCAAATTAAATGTTTGGTGCGCTATATCATGGCGGTCCAATAGGCAACTTCTACACTCCCGGTACATAGCACCATGATTTTTTGTTTGAGCTTTATTAAGGACCAGGTTTATTTGGACAAAAGTCTCCAATATTCAGAATAAGGATTGAGAATATGTCTGAACTTTCATACTGATGAAATGTGGCATAGAGTGTGGTCAGAGCTAGATACCATATTTACTATTATTTTGTTAACCACGGGGCCATGTTAAAATTGTTCAAATGACATTAATGTGTAGAAAAACTTAGAAATATGTGTGTTTATTTAAGATGTATCAAACTTGTATACACATATTAATAAAAGAATACACTGCAACACGATGTATAATCCGACAAAACTGTGTAGCTTATCACTGTATCACGTAGAATTAACATATAAAACACAAAACAAGGTCCTTATTTGAGTTTTGTTGCTAATAATTATCTTGGTTATAAACACCCTGTCAGCTGGCGGCAGCTCATGAAACAGATACGCTACTGGCTACATCAAATTTTCGCTGATCAGAACAGGGTTCGGTCTCATGATTAGGTTTAGTGGGACTCTTAGAGGAAACCTCCAGTGCATTCCCCTACTTGTGAGACCACGCGGTGGCAGGGGCCTGGTGTAAGGGGCCTCCACTTGATGAAAAATGCATACAGTTTGTTTTGGATTGAATCGGCTAGAATTGAATAATATTCGAGATGTAATAAACAGTCTGCTCTAAGCCTACTAGGTGGGAAGCTGGTAGTGACACTAGAATATGGTCAGGGGCTGGTGCCTGGCGGGTGTAGGTGTGGTAGTTTTAACATCAGTTTCCGTTAAAGTGTTAGATTCTCCAATGCTGACAGAAAATGAGAGACAGCTTTGAAATCTGTGGACGGGTGGAAGTAATTGAGGAACTGGTTACATGATTCACAAGACAACCAAGGTCATGCGTCCAAACGCATATTTTAGAATGACATTTTTTAGATCAAGGAAAAACACCTGACACAATCTTTACAAGGAAAAGAAACTGGGTTGAAACATTCCTGCCATTGATTGACCAGTTGATTCTACAGCTTAAACAGCGGTCTGGAATTATGGCCAAGTATTAATAAATTTGGATTCTTTGAAGATTTGACTAAAAGAGAGTATCTCATTCCTGTGGCTTTTCATCTCAGTATAGCGACAAACAGAGCGGAAGAATGTCTACATCTACAATGTCTACATCTGAGAGCTACTTAAAAGAAGAGCAAGTTGTTTTAGACAATCTGTTTTACAAAGGAAATGAAGATTCTGGTGAAGAGAAGTCAGATGAAGATGACACAGTAGAAAACTAACAAAGAATGCCAAACATTATAACACATTAGAATATAGTGCAGTCCAACCAAACCCTAAATTTGAAAGCACCACAAGCACTTATTAGAGGGTGGCCTTTTTTCTGTATTCCTAATAATCTCAAAGCCAGTCTTAGGATGTTTTATGCATTATTGTTTCCAATGCATCAACAGAGCGACCCTTTCTAAATTAAAACTGTTAAGAACTACGGACTGCCTAAGAAATAGCATGAAACAAGGCCGCTGTAATGAATTAAGCACTGTTCTAAGTATAGAGATGATATTTACCAAAGTCTAAACTATGAAGGCGTCATTGAGAGTTTGCTCCAACAAAGTAAGAAGAAATTTATTTAAGAAATCGAAGCCTTCATTATTGATAGTTTGGATCAATCTTAAAGTTATTCTAAAATGTAATTAAAAACAAAATGAAACAATTTATTTATTTGTTATTATTATAATTTACTATCATTAATTTTCTATTTACTTGAAATTAGAGTTTCTAATGCATTACTTAAAATCTGAATGCAAAACTTAGGAAGGCATACATTTGTCCTATTGGTAGTCACAATGCGATGGACAAATAAAAGTTAAAAATATGCAAAACATGATTTTAAACTATTAAATTATAACTTTTAAACCTCCCCAAAGCCTATATTCTATACTGGAAGCCTCATCCTTATATTTTTACCAACCATGAAGGAGCCTCAATACAATGGGCAGGGAGTCTACAAATAGGTTAAAGCGGCCTCTGAAACCTCTGTGAATGTCCCATGGAGTTTTAAAGTTTAAGCGCGATGCAGGGTTTAACGGTTACAGTGTCAACAGCTCTTCTAAAAGCAAAATCTGTGACTTTTCTCAGCCCAAATAAAAATATTAGTTACCTTTTGTCAACAATTTTACAGTTAATTTTGAATTTTATGGATACATTTATTTATTCAGGGTGTCTATTAGAATTATATTTCAAAATTCCCAACCGTTTCCCGACTTATCTCGACCTAATTTTCAAAATTCCCGACCAATATGTGCCCTGATATATTTAGCAACAATCGTTATTTTATTTAATACGTTATGAAAGTACTTTAGTGTTATCGTTTTGGAGTTTTCAAGGTGTTAGGTACCATCATTTTCATTAGCACTACATTATATTAAGTGTACCTAATAAGAATTGTATTTTATAACTAGAAAGTTAGTACGACACTTTCGTGGTTTAGATCCTTTGCAACGTAAAGACGGACAGCCCTTGAGAAGCGGTACATTTGTAGGTGCCGTGAAGCGTCGGAAGTCGCGGAATACTGTTGTGTATAATTATGTGCCTGTGTGTTTTTTGGCGTGAAGATCTCTACAATCTTCAAGACATCGTAGTCTTCCGCTAACCTTAAGAGTGAGGCCCAGGAGTTTATTATTGACTTGTTTAACTAAATAAATATCAGACATAAATATCAAATCATTGTTTTTGTAGCACATTGTCAAATTATAGTAATACAAAAGATAAACTCTTTTAAGTTCAGTAACTTATTAGCAATTATCTTAAAACTGAAGTAATACTACTACTAAGTCAAATTTCCAGTAAAGTGCAAATGTTGACTATGAACAAACCCCAGTAGTGTCTGGAGACATGAGACATGTGCACTTACCGATAGCCTTGCTGGAGAAGGTCGGGGGCTCGACCACGCGTCTGTTAAGAGGCATTGAACTGGTGAATGTGTGATCTCCACTGTAGCTGCCCTCGACCTGATACCCACCCTCTGCCTGGTCTGTACACACCCAACATATCCGTTACAAGGGGTGTTACACAAACATCAAGTACGTTAGTATTTTAGTATACATTTTATAAATAAGTTGATTTTAATGTATTTTTTTTATTGACATGATCAAGAATTATTGCAAAGCCATTTAAGACTTGGTTTTAAGTATAGTTTAGATGGAGTAAATTATATTATATGCCAAATTAACAGTTTCACCAACATTACTGGATCCTATGTAATGTGAAATAAAGATTTGTCTTGTCACTTTTAAATGGCTAAGAAATAGTCATGTATCAGGATCTCCTAATCTAGTGACTTTACGCTTTTAACATGAGCGGAAAGTGAAATACTCTTTAACATGAGCGGATTACAATCCCTTTTATATCAGACTAGTGAGACTCTACCGCAATAGGTAAATCACAAATAAAAGGTATTAGAATAATCATTCTCAAGTTAAAGACAGAGGATGTATTCACAACATAGAAAAATGATCTCATTACCAAAAAACAACTGTATACATCTGTTTACTTTGAACATTTATCTAAAAAGGCTACCTCAATCTACAACAAGAAGACCCAGACTCCCACAGAGGCAAACTTAACCGCGGACTTAGCAAGACAATTCAGTCATCACTGTCAACCGTACTTGTTCACGGTGGGTGTGTTTGTGTAAAGTTTGTCGCAAGGCTTTGGTAGCTGAGAATCTGAGTCTCCTGGTGAACGAACCTGAGATGGACAAGGTCTCGAGCCCGAGATCGTCAGCTTCTTCACTCTTCTCCACAGCAGCGCTTCTCTTGAAAAGATCCCTAGACGGAGGCTCACTCGGCTTGCCACTACCTTTAGCTTTCAGGTTCTCGATAGTCTGATTATTGTCCTTGGCCGTCTGAGAGTTGCGCAGGTGCTTGTTTGCTTGAGCGTGAGATTGCAGCACTGTCAGATCTGCGACCAGAGCCTTGCGGCAAACTTTACACTTTGCCTTGTACTCGTTAGACTCGTCTGCCACCAACCAGTCTCTTAACTCCCTGTGGAACTCCCAGGCTTTACGATATTTTTGTTGTCTCCTGTTGGATTTTCGCTTTTTAGGAGGAGTGCTATTTACTGATGAGCTGTCATTTGTGATTTCAAAGGGTTCATCTTTGTCTTTAGAGGATTCACTCTTGTCTATAGAAGATTCATCCTTGTTTTTAGAAGATTCGTCCTTGTTTTTAGAAGATTCATCCTTGTTTTCAAAAGGTTTAGTAATACTTTCAGGATGACTTTTTAACACGATAAACTCAGTTACTTCAGATAGATCAGTACCGTCTGCCATCTATTTAGCTGTAAAAGAAAAAAAAGCATACAGTATTCAGAAGACTTGTATTGAAGTGATGGGTCTAATATAAAAATAAACAGAACCGTTTTATTTGAACATGTCAGTGTAAGCGTGCCTCTGCAGAGACTGGGTCGGACAATTAATAGTACAAACCATTCTTGTGCATGAAGGGGGAGCCTAGCTTCTCCTCGGTTTCCGCATCCACGAGGATGACATTTCCATCACTCTCGTTATAGTCGAAGCGCAAGTGGTGCTGCGGCTGCTGCGCCTGCTTGTGGTCAATCATACGCTTCTGGTGCTTGATAGACGTGGCATGCTTCTCCAGCTCACTCTTGCCCGCATTCAACACAATGTTGCAAGCGGAGCACATTGCTGCCTTCGGGGTTGAACGCCTTGAGCCAGCCCTTGAACATCTCAACGCGACAGCCACTGCGGCCCGGAACAGCAGCTTTCCGTCCGGTCTTTCGCCGCTTGCCGCTGGGTGTCTCGTCTTCCACGATACTGTCCATCTGGGACACTTCGCCCTCAGTTCCGGGTGTGAGCACGATTGTGCCAGACTCGTTGATTGTTCGCTTGGGAGCAACTGCTTGAGGTGTGCTAGAATGATGCATGTGAGGTTTAAACCAAGATTGAGTCCTTTAAGTCATCCTAGTGCGTTTAGTTATAGTGCTGTTCTGTTATGGGGCTAGGACTAGGGTAAGGACAGCCTAGAGTAAAAGTGAATAAATAAATGGAAGTGGAGATAATACATGTTAAGTTATTGACAAATATTAAATATACAAGGGGTTCACAAAAATAACGGGAATTTCATTATAAAAAACCATATTTTATTATTGTTTTAACAAATTTACATGTATACCTTCAGTATACTCTCCATTTAGTGTAATGCATTTGTTTATTTCATGCTCCCGTGGTTTAAAGCACCCCTCATACCCCTTGGTCTGAATGGCTGCCCCGCTCCATCGCCATTTGCCTTTTCACTCCTTTATTTTTTCATAACAGTGATCTTTTATGTAATTTTCCATTATGGGGCATAAAAAGTTGCATGAGGCAAGATTTGGTGAGTATGGGTCGTGGGGAAGAGTGGTCATGCTGGTATCGGCCAAAAACTAGCGGACTGAGATGGCTACCTGGGCAGGCGCATTGTCATGATGAAGAGCTAGTCTCCATATCAACAATTTAGGTATGGAGTGTGTTGGAATTCGGTAAACTGAATTTCAACATACTCCAGGCAGCAAAGAAGCATTCTCAATGGTCTCTGACACAATATTGACGGTTTATTCTGATCATTTTCACCAGTCCGAGAATTTGAAGGTCGTCCCAGACGAGGCTTGTCTTCAATCGACATGGCACCATCTTGAATTTGGGAAAAATACTTGTTACACACTGGTTTTGCTCAAAACATCGTCTTTGTAAGCTATTTTAATAATTGCAACCGTTTCTGACATGTTCTTATCGAGAAGAAAGCAAAACTTCACTGCTGTTCATTTATTTACACCATCATAACAAAACGAGGCAGAACAAAACTACTTAACACAGTAAGTGTCCTGAACTCAGGAAGAGTTGCATTTTCATCCCCTAATGGTTGAAATGCAATGACACGCTCCCACTAGCCATCGACTGGCCCGATTTTTGGGTACCCCTCGTAATGTCGTTTATCCCAAAGCCTATCATCCAAATCATTGATTGGTTGCAATTCTACACAATATATTGCATTAGTTAGATTAGTTTATTATAGGAAGTCGACTCTAACCTAAAATATAATCCACATTTTTTAATTCCCATGATTTTTGGATTTGATTGTTTTATTTTAGTACATTTAAAATTTGATACTCCTGCCACTTGTTTGGAGTGTCCAAGCTACATTTTGAGAGTTCAAATTGTATTATACACACAACACGGTGACGCAAAACAATGAATTTGGTATACCGTTAATTAGTGTTTGCAAAAAGCCAATGCTTTCACTACTTAGGAAGAGCCGCAGTTACACACCCATCTACGGTGGAGTTAAGCATGACTGTGAAACTGACTTTTATATTATAAGATCAAAATGATATATACATAAATTGTCATTGAAACTTGGTATAATTGTTGATACCAAGTTTCATCAAAATCCCGACTTTGAATAGGGCATAAACCCCTACTTTTGGAAAATGCCACCTCCCCTCAAAGGGAGACTTCGGTGTATTAGTTCAAACCAACAATTGGTATTATTGCATGGTTTAGGAAAAAAAGTTTTTAAAGAATGAAATAACAAAATACGCATAAAGCTAAATAGTTATTTAAGCGTTAACAAAGTTGTTAAAATTTGCTACTGACTACCCCAAAATAAATGAGTCAGACCCACAGCCTGGCTTTTGGTAGGCGTCTTTCCACAGACCAGACCTATGCTCGTGAGGTTCATCCACACCTCAAAAGTAAAATTCAATTTTATGGGTCATTATACCTCAATATATTTCAAGTGTATACAAAATTGATTCTAAATTGTGCCTTTGGTTTATTTATTTATTTATTGAATGGTTTACACCTTTTATACAGAAAGATTGATGTTTGTGATACAAAATTGTTGACTTAAAACTAAGACATGCATAAATAGAAGAAATGAGTGAGTGTGAGCTAGCATTAAATAAATGAGTAATTACAGGTACTAAGTGACTAGAGGCCGATGGCGACCAAGTAATTCAATACTACAACTAGTATACAATATATGTCACTGAAAATTAACAAGAAGATAGAATTTATAAATTGAATACTTAGTGATGACTAAGCTGGTAACAAGAATAAATATTATAAATAAGTAACAACAACGTACATGCAAAATATAAGAAAGATAACACAAATGAGACTATTTAATGGTGGCGAGCACTTTCTTCCTGAAGGCCATGACAGATCCGTCGAAGAAATCCACGTGGGCAGCTGGCTGAACCTTAGAAAGCCAGACTACTGAAGTAAGAGTAGTTGGTGGGAAGATACTGTCTGGAGAACACTGCCATGGATCGAGGTCCCTCTGGGTACCCACAGGTCGGCCTTGCTAAGTAGCTCAGGACAGTCAGTATAGCCATTGATCAGCCTGAAGAGCAGCTGAAGATCAGTTTGAAGTCTCAAGATTGAGGAAGTAGTCCAAGCGTTTCCTCCCGCGTCAGCAACTGGAGTAGTGAGGTAGGTGAAGCCAAGTCTGGGGCCAAACATTCTGATGAATCGATGGATGTATTCAAGCTGGTTGATATGTTAAGCTGATAAGTGACCAGATCACGGATCCATACTCCAAATGGAAGCACCAGTGACTTGTAGAGTGTAAGCAAAGTGACAGGAGGCGTGAAGTTCTTGGTAGACCTGTAGATGAATCCTAACAATTGGCTAGCAGTGGCGTGGAGATATGGTGCGTGGGGCTGAGAGAAGAATTAAGAACAACACCAAGATCCTTGATCTTCTCCCTCTGTGAGCAAGGAGGTGTTCAGGATGTATCGTGCTGAAGAGTTAGCACCCGTTTGAAGGAGATGACTCACCTTTGGGTGTTAAGCTCCATGGCGTTCTCCACCACCTGTTGATGTTGTCGAGAGAGTGTTGCAGGTTGGCGTGGCAGAAGGTGTAGAGATAGTGTCGAAGACTTTGATAGCCGAACATCAAAAGTTGGAGCGAATAACCTTGCGATATCATTCATGAAGAGATTGAAGAGCAGAGGACCCAGATGGGACCCTTGGGGACACCGACAATACATCGAAGGCGGAGAAATTGTCCCATCGCATTTGACCATAAGAGTCCGACCTGCTTGGGTAACTATCCAGCCATTTGAGAAGGGGCCCTCCTCCGTACCCTGCAAGCTTGGCAGCTAGAAAGTCGTGGTTTACCTTATCGAAGGCCTTGACAGATCGAGGTAAATGCAGTCGACTTGAAGGGAGGACCAAAAGGCAGCCATAACGAACTCTTGTAGGTTTAGGAGGTTAGAGATGGTAGGCGGGGGCGTAAAAACCATGTTGCTCAGTAGAGATGCATTTTAAGTAGATGAAAATATAGGTGGTCAAGCACAATGCTCTCGTAGACTGGCGATGGCTGATAAGATAACAATGGGTCTGTAGTTCCTCACAACTGCGATCACCTGATTTGAAGATGGGGACCACATGACCTCGCTTGAGAACAGAGAAAGACTCAATAGCAAGCAGAGATGAATAGGTGCACAAATTTCAAGACCCTAGGAGGAATGTCGAACTGGCCTTGCTGGTGACATTGAGGGACTCAAGTCGTTGGATATCAGTGGCAGATATGTGACAGTGAGGTAGCGTAAATTCCATCCAGTCATAGGCGGGGGCAGGAGCCTTGGCGTCGTGAATACCGAGGAGAAGTACTCAGAAAAGTTTGCCTTTATCAGCAGCACTCTCAGCCTCCGCGATCATCAAAAACAGTCTAGGATTAAGCTTGGTTGTGTTTGAGATTGTTAACATCGACCAGAAAGCTTTGATGTTAGCGGGGATGCTGCTTTCGACTTTGAGAGAGTAGTCACGAAGACATTTGACAGCCAGCTCTTTGCATTGTTTTATTTGTTTGTTCCTGTGTTGCAGGCGTTCAGCTCTGTACATATAATAAAAAACCTGTATAGTTTACCGTTGAAGTACATGTGTGTGACAGAATCAATTTGTATTTGTTTGTAATGGCTATAAGAAATTACATTGACTGCGTTACCTAGGCAGCAATTTACTATAATATATTTGAACTGAAAAGCATTACAGACAACCCTTAGTATAGCCTGAAATGTTACCAACTATCTTGTCATGTGGAAGTTGTTCTGACCAGCAACCCACTGGTGCGACAGGCTTTTCCGTCACTACACTTAATTAACATAGCAAGCTTCTAAAATAGATCATTGAAGCGAGAATATGGCATGCAAAAGAAGTCTATTTTGATGACGCCACATGCCCCAAGTCTGTCGATAGGAATAAGAGCGCCACAAACAGCGACGACAGTGGGCTACAAATATAGACCTTTGAATACACAACACAACCACTGGAGAACAGCTGGCCTTGACAAGGTACTTGGATTGGCTGGTCAAAACCGGCACAGCTCTAGGATTAACTAAAAAGTAGCACATTTTAAGTAACCTAATTTCTAAAAGTAGCCTAGCTCTAAAACTAATTAGCTAAAAATTAGCCAACTAGTTTGAAGCTAATTTCAGAATAATTTCATGAACTAGAGAGTGAGATTGTAACTTCAAACTAGTTACTTTCAATAAATAGCCTATACCTATTATTAAAGTTGATGGACCTGCTCGACTTTAACGCTAACATACAACCTTGCTGAGCTTGTTGTACAGTGACATTGTTTGGTATATGTTCCATATTACATAAGCCTCAAGAATGTTTTTATTTTTGATATTATACCACCAAAGTTGGCCTAGAGGAAGAAATTTGAAAAATGTGCGGATAATGGTTCTAATTGTAACACACTTATACAAAATGACGATCCTTCTAAACTAGCCTACAAACTAGAGCTACTACCCAACATAGCTAATAAGTTTATATTTCTGGGCATTTGGTAGTTAACCCAGGTCTACTTTAACAAAGTTATTAGGATACAGTATTCTACAAAATTCAATAATATCCCAGGTTTTTGATAAACTTAGGCCTGAAACCCTGATATATCAACAAACATAATGATTAGTGTTGTGTTACCCCTCTTTGCTTCACAATAGCTCAGCCAAACAAACTGTACCTAGGTTAACTTACTGGTTTACTCTAGACTTTACAAACTTAAATGTACTTGATTGACGACTAATACATAGTTTGAAAGTTTCCGTAAAACTAACACCTAATACTGAACTATAATAACAAAAAATATAATAATACTTACCCTTCTGAATTCATTTGAGAGTTTTCAGAATAAACTTCTTCTGAAGAGGTAGTTTCCGGCAAAATAACGACTCCTTCTTCGCTGTTTTTTTAACAAATTTCATCCTACAAAAATTTGATTCATGAAGACCTGTTTAAAGGTCTTATGCGGTAGAATTGCTAATAATGTTGTAGTTATCAAGAAACTCTGTCACAAATTAACCCAAACAAATAACCGCCATGTTGACTTGCTTTCAGATGAGAAATGAGAATTGTTGACGAATGAGGAATGCCGACTGGCGACTTGCCCGTGCGCCGTGCGGACTGCGAGCAGAGTTTACAAGACCTTGTGGCCAGAAGTGCTCCTTCCACGAAGCGAGCCGACAGATAACGGAAATTATCGAACTTGTCTGCGCCGTATCATACTCGGCACTATCTTTAGTTCCTCTATGCTCGGTACTTTCATGAGGTGCGCGGAACCGATGCGCCGTGGAGAAGTGTACATGCTCTCGCTCTACTCCTCCTTAACATGGGCCATGGCGCAAAACCATCGAAATAAAGTGGTTAAATTAAAACATATGCTTTCTTTATCCAATAGTTAAACCCAAAAATTAAATGGACTACAAATAATTTAATTGAGATCATGTCTACAATTATATTAGTAATAACTTAACATTTTTTTGTCAGTATAACAAAACATATTTTAACTGTTGACAAAAAATAATGTAACACAATATACTTACGGAAAATTCGACGCATGCGTTTATTGTAGTGTGTGTTAAATAAAAATAAATATGTGTGTTTTCACATACAAAAAAAATTACACGTTTAGTTTTGCACAGCTTAAAAGTAATTTAATTGTCATTGTTCAACTGGTTTTAACACATTTCAAATGTACTTTTGAACAATGTCCTATCAAATTTATTTATTGCATACCATCGCACGAACTCCTTCCATAATGTACACTCTCATACAACCATTAATTACCTATGTATAATTTCATTATTTCGGATTTCCTGATTATAAGTAAAGGCAATACTTACGGGTTTACAAATTTGAAATACAATTTCCAATTTTATATACAGTTATTTCCATGTATTTTTTAAAATTATCTTAAACTATCTTGTGCGCCACATAAAACAAAAAATCTTTCTTCAATTACAATATTTATAGTATAATTTCTTTTAACAAGATAATTTTCTGCATATTTTAACAATCATTTCTACAACTATTATTTGGCCGCGATTAAAGCGTAAAATTAAATTCAATGACGTTTGCTATACGTTTCTGTACGTCTGGGAATAAATTATTCACTTTGATCTATACTCGGGCAGGTTTAGCAATATAAAAATATGTTTAAACAATTTTAAAGACTACACGCGTTAGAGAATTTTTCTCTGATCCTGTCAACACCTATAGTTTTGATCGGTGTATTGGCAAATTAAAATTAAAGTTCCCTGCCTTTGGTAACGGCTCTAATTTATATAATTGACTGATTGCGGAGGTAGAATATTGTTGAAAAGTGTTACCATTTCCATTTATACATTTACAAGACTAAATGCAAAGTTATAGCGGCTCTAGTACAACCAAACCAAATACCAATCTTGGTGTTATTTTATTTCACTGTACCACCACTGTTAGTATGTTACACCTATATTTACCCAAATCCCTGGTACTACTTTCACTACAATCAGCACTACAAACAATAAACAACTAAAATAATTACTTGACAATCACTCCTTCTTATAGACGATGTTCACAAAACTGGAAGTCAGGGAAGGAAGGATGATCGAGGAGGAAGTATCATTGACTTTAAATATACATTAAAATCAATGGAAGTATACACGTAATTTTACAAAAATATGGCTTATATACCTGGCCAACACATAGGTTATTAACATGTTTGATAATTTAATATTTTCAAGATGGCGGTTATTGGCGGAAGTTACTACGACTCTCACAAGGTAGCAAATTTGCAAATGTTCTTTAAATATATACACAGCTATGTTAATAAAGCCTCGAGGCGAAGTGCGGGTACTCTCAGCTAGTATACATTAAAATCAATGGAAGTATACACGTGAACCAGTTCGAATTTCGCTAAATATTTTGCAATTACTATTTATTAATTTTACTTTGTTACATATTTCAGATTAAGGTAAGCTAGCTGGTTCTGCAATAAACTCTGCTACAGAGTAAGAAGCCTTAATCAGTACTCCTTAAGTTTCTATTTGAACAAACCCAGTTCTGGTAATAAACATTTGATCTCGTTGGGAGCTTGTTTAGAAATTTCACACCAGCATGCATCGGTAATCTTTCATAAATTTGTAACCTATGGCTATCTTGACGAAATGTAGAATTTGAGCGAGTGGCATACGAATGAATATCTTGGCCCTGCACTAAATCACATTTTGAAACCCAATAAGTACAATTTAAAAAGATATACAAAGACGCTAATGTAAAATTTTAGGTTCTTAAAATAATTAAGAATGAATCGACAATACAGATTATTATATATATAGTATTAGGTTGGTATTCTCTGCGTAGTCAAATGGCTATGTTTTGATGGTTTGTTGGTTGGTAATAACATATGGCAGCAGAGGCAGCTCACAGCTGGCTGTGGTGTTTTCAATTTTCATTGGTTGCTTATGAATGGTTGATTGATTGGTGCTTGAGGAAGACGTAAACCTCGTCCAGTCGTCCTGTCTCTCGCACTTTATTTATATTACATAAGTAGAACATTCTATTTATCGTCATTAAAATTAAAACTGTGCCACAATTATGTATCCGATTTCAACATTAGTCAAGGAGTCAGTTCCTAACTATTTAAAAAACTTGCCGATTCCTGACTCAATTGGTGGATGGTTTAGACTTGGAGGTGAGTGTTTACTGTATACAATAGGCTTAGCATAAAGCATTACTGTATTATCTTAGTAGGCTATCATTTATCACATTCATCTCGTTTTGTACTTACTTAGCATGATTACAAGCCTGGCAGAGGCTTGTACAACGATACTATTTCAACCTCTTACCCTTGATCTAGCTTTTATATTTCAGTGTGGTATTACATTACCTTTTGTCTTAACCTTTAAATGTCTTGTATTATGGGGTGGGTAAATATTGGGGTTTGTCGATATGGCATTGCTGGTGGTTCATTCATTATTGAAAGCTAGTGGCCTTCACATATAAAGCTTATAGCGGCACCTAGTGTTGGATCCATGGCTGCTTTCGGCGCCCGCCTCTGTCAATTTTACTCAATGCATTTACACCAGTGGTGGTTGGTGAACTTTTAGTTAGAGTTCACAATATTCAATTACATTATAACAGAGAGTGTTTTGAAACAGTATGAGTTGTGGTAAAAATACCAGTATTAGTGCTACCAAGCTTGACAGAGTACAAGGTTGAAAGCAACACAAAATACCATACAAACCTTTTACTTTACTCAATGGGGTAGAGTTTCAAACCACTAACTGTCTAATCGGTCACTATCAAGATTTTTGTCGTTTATATTGTAAATAGCAGAAAATAAATGTCAAGTTTGGTAAGAATTCTGATACAAATGTAATGTATGGAGAAACCTTTAAAAGCAATTTACAGGTTTATCAAATCTAATAAGCGTTCAAAGAAAATAACTTGGTTTGGAAAGGGTTGTGGGACCAGTGTTCTTTGGCCATCTAGATTGGTCGAAATTAAACTTTGACAGGTGACCGTTGAAAAATTTATAGTACAAATTACTTGAGCCATTTTTTTATTTAAATATCAAATTAGACTTAGTTTGATAGATTTTCAGTGACAATTAGGTGACTGCATATGATTCAGCCAAGTTTGTTCCAAACTTGCTGACACATTAAAAGCGGTTTTGGCGGTTACAATGTGACCCAGGTATATCACCCTTCATACCATCAGACCCAAAGCAGAAGCTTTCCTTGTTTAAAGCTCAAACATACCTTGAAAAGAAGTTATTTGTTGAAACATAAAAAGAAATGAGATGAGAAACGGCCAGATGTTATGGACAGAAGATAGCCCCCATTGCTTAAATATTTGCAGATCTGAAGCACTGTTAGAAGTACTGTGTACTGCTGCAGGAAATATCAATTTGAAGATCAAATTTGCTCGCTTACAGCCTTGCTTGACCTTCTGCCACAGACTTATGTGGTCTATTATCATTATGGGCCCTAAGGCTGTTACTTCTCTCAAGCCTAAACCCTTAGGCCTCCGGCCGACCTCAAGTGACCTGACAGTTGATTGTGGAAACATGAAAATGCTATAAATGTCAATGTCTGGGGGCCTTTAAACTAACAGGAATTCAATTATAAAATTGTATTCTATTATTTTTACAAATTTACATATACCTTCAGTACACTCTTTGTTTAGTGCAGTGCATTTGCCTTCAGTTGCTCCCATGGTTTGAAGCACTCCTGTGCCTGTTGTGAATGGCTGCAGCTCCATCCTCGGCACAGAAAAAAAAGTTGCCTGGGGCAATATTTGGCAAGTATGGGGTGTGGGGAAGGGTGGTCATCGTAGTATTGGCCAAAAACTAGTGCACTGAGATGGCTGTGTGGGCAGGCGCATTGTCATGGTGAAAGAACCAGCTTTCATATTGCCACAATTCAGGTATTTTTTCCCAAATTGTCTGTTGACATCCCCTGCTCTTGAACTCCAAATCACTCTAGACAGCAAAGACGTATTCTCAATGGTCCTCCGACGGTTTCTCGCAATATTTACAGATTTTCTGAACGTTTTCATCAGTCCAAGTTGAAGGTCGTCCGGGTGTATGTCTTCAATTACATGTCGCGCCATCTTAAATTGAAATCCTTGTACACTCTGGTTTGCTTAAAATATCGTCTCGTTAAGCTTTTTGATAATTGAAACCGTTCCGGCGTGTTCTTAAGAAGAAATTTCATTGCTGCTTGTTGTTCATTAAATGACACCACAAAGCAAGACAAAAATGGCTTTTAGAAAATGCACAGCTCCTCTTCGATCTCACACTGTTCACACTAGATGCTTGAACTCTGAAAGATTTCTTTTCATCCCCTAATGGCCTTAATGCTAACGATGAGCTCCCTCCTCTCCACCAGCCGATTCCTGTTACTTTTGGGTACCCCCTCCTGCAGTTTACTAGTCGCCATAGTCATTTATTGTCATCATTAACATAAATTCGTCAATTGTAATTTTGTCAAATCACAATCCTAAATTTGATATTTTGCATAAAAGAACATTAAAGATAAAACATACAACTGTCACAGAAAACAACTAAGATAAATATAAGTCAAAATACACATTGTGTAGGCAGAAAAATCAAAAGGTTTTTCAAACCTGAGCCCTTTTTATGGACTGTCGATGACCAAACAAGGTTTTCATTACTCCGAACTATAAAGTAGTGATTAGTGACCGCTACATTCTGACCTTACAGTGGCCAGTTGGGCCTTAACACATTGTACAGATGTACAAAATCAACTTCTTGTCATATTGTTTATTTTAGTTATCAAAGTTTATATACATATGTAGTAATGGAAAAGCTAGACTTTGTTTTACCAAACAAATGTGTGCAGAAAATACATTAGTTTTTAGCTATTTTATCAACCACCGTCTGAAAACTTTCATTAAGGCGTTTACAATTCCTGTTCATCAGTTTGCTTTGATCAAAATGTATACCAGGTTTAAACTCGGCTTTCTAACTTTTTATTCTTTCGCTATGAATTAAACTGCATGTCTGTTTATGTTTGAATGGGTAAGAAGAGCAGACGAAAAATTGTGTTCGTCAGAGTTGTTATGTTTACTGACTCCCAAATTTAAAGAGATAGAATCATTTTGTTTGATACAGAATTTCTATCTTATTCCGTTCCATTGGGTATGGTAGCATGGGGACTTCATGAATGAGCATCAGACACTTGCTTAATGATTTTGGTAATGGGACTTGTGCATTCTGCCCAATCCCCACATTGATAGACTGAGCATAGAAACTCAAGTGCTCAAAATGTATCCATGGGTGACAAGGCTTTCGATTTTTGTTACTTGTTGGATCTCAAAGATCTGTCAATTAAACAGCTGTCTTTTCAGTTTTCCTTCCTGTTCGAAATCTTTCAAACACTTTCCTTCTTTTTCTTCTCGAGTATTAACTATCAGTCTTTCCCTGATTCTACGTATTCTCTTCCTCAACTTCTAATATAAACAGTTCATCATTTGACTTAAAATTATGTACTGTACTTAAAACTATAAACAAGAATACTAGTAAAGTAGCTACGGCTAGTATTTGTAAACTTAATATTATGGCTAGGCTTTGATTTCCAAATTTGAGGAGTTATTCATTTCAATATTATTAATTTCTTTCCAACAGTTGAATGAATTATTCATTTAACTGCTTGTGCATACAAAATAATAAAATATAGATACGATTTATAAATGTAATAGGCTAAATTGAGTGAACTTAATATTGCCAAGGCTGGATTTTTGATTTACAGGTTTGAGGTTTAGGTTTGTTTACTTTGACTAGTATAACTTTGGATCATGCGTTTAAACCACCTACCTAGACTAGTTAGTTTGTTCGGTAAATCGGCCGGTACAAATTTTGGAAGCTACCTCCTCGAGATAAAAAGCGGTTAAGCGTGATCTCGTTAACTGGTACAGAGCGATATAATGTCAAATTTTGACTGTGAAAACAAAACTTACCGTCATTGGGCTGTAATGTAGCGTTCACCTTCTAGGAAACAGTAGCCTTACAAAACTCGGCTCTGTCCAACTTTTTCAAAGTTTGCATAACTCTTTTTTCAAAATGAAAATGAATTTTTATTTTATTAATTTAAAATTAGATTTGTAATTTAGATTTTGACACCGGCTGTTGTGTTGACATGTAGGCTACAGCAATTGAAGTATTGCCGTTGAAATGATAGAAAAATATTATTCAGTTAAAGATGGAGCAACACTAATTTACCATTCTTAAACTGCAGTTGGTGGGATGGGATATGCTGGTTATCGTCTGTATGTACCGAGATCGGTAAGTAATAGTAGTACATTAAAACAATTGTCTTAATGTTACTGCATTCCAGCCTTATGCAACATAAATCTGTCAATTAACAAAAACACCCTTGATTAAAATGATGTTGTATAGTAAATAATCAAAGGGTTTTACCGATTTATTTCATTATATTATAACCTATACTTTTCAAACTCTTTAATCAGAACTTGTTTATTAAAGTGAAAGTTCAACGACTACTTCGCGTAAGCAGTATTAAAATATAATGATTGACAGTTAATTGAGTGGAAAGTAATTAATTTGGTATAATTATCATGTAGACCTAGTTTAGGACCATCTATTAAAGATTTACCTTTGTGTGGTGCCTCTTGATCCCTACAGATGTTGGTTTCTTCTTGCGAGCGTCGTTTGGGGCAGTCGGTACTTGTCATTAACTGTGATTCTTCTAAAAATATTTATATAATATACCTTTTACACTGTTAGTGCAGCACTGTGTTCATTGCAGTGGGAGGGCAGCGGCTGAGGCGGCATTTGCGTGCACCTGGGTGGATGGACAGCGACTGAAGTATGTGTGGCGGGGTCTGGGCTATGGAGCTGGGGAACTCCCGTTGACTGGTTTGGGCAGCTTTATCACTTCCCTTGCAAATTGAAAGACTATGTGTTTTAATTTCATAATTTCATGTTGCCATTGCCAGAGTTTTGTGGTTAATTTTCTTCAAGACTTCTAATGATTTGAAATTGATGATATTATGAGCTGGATTATCTTTTAGATGTAAGGCTGATAGATGATGGTTTTTGGTTCACGAGATCCATGCTCTTTAAAGCGGGTTGAGAAGTTTCTATTGGTATAACCAACTGATATTGACTGGATATCTAGCAGTCCTTCTTGAACTACCGAACAATTCCGGTGTGTTTAGTTCTTGGGAACTCTGGATTCTTAATAGTTTTATTGCACTTCATTGTCATAGGAGTAGGATTATCTTGTTTAATTGACAATTCCTCTAGAAGTCTTCTAATCCAAATGATTTCTCTTGTCCAGCAGCTTGCAGCAACTAACTCTGCTTCCATTGTAGATAAAGCTACACTCTGTTGTCTTTGACTTATCCATGAGATAGGTTAATACACTCCTGTAATTGACCGTCAGTTTTTAATCCCTAAATCAGCATCACTGTAACCTTCCAGTGTAACATTTGAGTTAGCGATAGACTATATGACAGTCTTCTGTTCCTTTGAGATAACAGAATTGATGGTTTCAAGTTTTTCTTGACAACTCAACAACGCATAGGCAATGTCAGGTCGTAGATAGCATTGAAACATAAGTGCTCCTACAGCTTGATGATATGGAAAATGTAACTTCAGTTTCAGATTCATCAGTTAGAGTTGGTGAAATTATGATCGAGTAGATACTGATTTACAAGAACTCATTCCAAACCTTTCTAGAAGTCTTTTGGTTTAGTTCTTTTGATGAACTGTAAATTTTTTGCAGGGTTTTTACATCATTAATAGTAGGGGAAAATTGTGAAATATTTTCAACATTCAGCAAAGACCATTTCCATACCCTCTTACCTGTAAACATACTTTACCTCAACTTCAAATCTGCATTCTTCAGAGTTGAAGTGAACCTCTTAGGAATTTTATCATGAGCTGCTAATACTGAAAACAAATTTTTGTGCACACTGGTGATTTAAATAAAAATAACAATTAACAATGTGTTTAAAAATAATACTTCATGTTTATAGTTGTGAATTGTTTATGTTTAATGTAGTTAATACAGTCATAAGTTTCTTCTTAGAAATATTTCTTGAAATATGGCACTTTTAGTCAGGGTTATTTCTGTTTATTAATTAGTTTAAATTAATGTGATGTTGACAGTTCCGGACGCTGTGACCTTTTGAAAGCAGCTGCTGAAACCTCTTCAGGAGGTACCGAGTCTCAAAATTCTGCTAGTTGGTTTGCTTTTCAGACCACGATCGCCCATTGAACAACAATTAAAAAGGTTAATAAAGCCTTATCTTCCCTATCCTAAATCACAACCATGTCTCCTTTATATCATAGAAACACTCTCCAGCTCCTTATTCACTGGTTTCGGCTTCATCTTAATATTAAAGGTAAGGAGGTCCTGGCGGCCTGATCCATTCCTAAATTCTCACCCAACTGGCTCCCAACAACTCCTTAGATAATGATCTCAGTATAAGCAATAACCTAGAACTTTCCTCCTTTGTAATCCGTACACCATAAGAATCTCAGCCTCCTCCACGGCAACTTTACTCTTCATCCGGTGGCTTCCATAACAATAATTTTTGGGAGCCAAAGACCACCAGTCCCGTGGTCACGCTATCTGGACGGAGTGAAGGAGCTCACAGTATAACCCTTAACGATCCACCCAAACATAGGCTTACAAAGTAAAACGGAAGTTTGAAATACTGATTGTGAAGAATCTCAGATGTATATTATTTACTGAACACTTTTAAGATCAAACGAGTAGTAGGACTCTCTTGAATGACTTCCACTGTGTAACATCCTTTTGTAGGTCCTCATCAAAAGGGGGGTGAAACTGGTATATGGGCTAAACCAGTCTAGGCTGTAGCCTGATTGTGATAGAGTTTAGTGTGGAGAAAAATATGTGAAATTTGGCATCTATCAAAGTCGGAGAAAATAATAAGGTTTGATCATGTCAGTTTACAGACCACCCTAGCATCAGTGCAGAGGACTTCTTGGACCTTGTAGCGGTTGTCTCAGTAAATACATGAGTCGTCCACGATGCAAGTCATGGGTGACGAACATAGATCTCTCGTTTATACGTTTATAGCTCAACAGCTAACAACAATGTCCTCCTTTGGTCTATCAAATGTCATAGAGCTACACAAGAGAATTAGGGTCGAGCCTCATAGACCACGATCTTTACAAACATGGCTGATGTTGAAGGGACAGTAATTGCTACAGGGTTGTCAGACCACTCTGCTAATCCAGAAGACTTAAATTTGAAAACTAAATCAATACGGAGGTAAAATTTGGTTTTCAGATCCTTCTCAGATGCAAACGTCCAACTGTTCAACTACTTGATATCAAAAGAAAATTGGGAGAATGTTCGCCGCTCTGACTTGGACTCAAAGTACGATATATTTTTTCAACATCTTAAAGTACTGTTTTGACGTGGCTTCCAAATCGACGGAAAAAGATAAAAGGTCTAAGCACACCAAGACCACTCTTACTCCTGAGGTCCTGGCAGTTAAACAACACATGCTTGATATATAATAAAACAAAACACCTGCTATCATCTCACTTACGTTAGAATACAAGAAATGAAGTTCCAGTACAGACATGGTCCAAGAAATAAATCTAATGAGATCCTCCATAAAATAGAAAATTCTGACAATAAGTCAAAGTCAATATGGGATATAATAAATAAAAAGCGACAAACCTCCAAGAAAGATTTGACAGAAGTTACACTGGAGACGGCTAATGGTGAGAAATCACCCAACCGGAGGATGTCTGTATCAGTGAGTTCTTTGAACGGGCAGAGAGAGATCAACCCCTCTCAGAAAAATCACCACACCCATCATCTTCATTAAACCATGTCTAAATTCTATCTTTCTTAGTCCAACATCAGAAGCAGAAATAGAACAGGTAATTAAAAATCTGAAAGATAAGAAATCGTCAGGTTCGACGAAGTTCTCTTCCTTCCTAGTAAAAAGTGTCAATGCACCTATTGAAGCCTTTATGCCACCTTATAAACGTTTCGTTTGAGACCGAACTTTCCCAAGATTTTGAAAGTGTCAGAAGTAAGATCTACAAGAAAGGTGATACTAGGAGCTGCAACAGCTATAGACCTATATCCTTAGTTTCTGTCTTCTCTAAAATCTTTGAAAAATTATGCTTATAAGGCTACAGTTTTGGAACGTAACAACATAATAAATAATCAGCATGGGTTCATGAAAATAAGTCTACAACAACAGCCATGTTTAACTTTATCGACGAGGTGGTGAGGCAACTGGACTCGAGGAACTATTCTGCTGGAATATTCTTTGATTTGAGTAAAGCATTCGACATGGTTGACCACGGCTTGCTGATTCAGAAGTTGGACGAGGTGGGAGTGGATTAGCTGGATCTCGTCCTATCTTCAAGGAAGGAAGCAGATAGTTTCGCTAAGGGCGGTGGATCGGGCTGGGAAGTACGTTCCTTCTCTGCAGATGCCTCTATTAGGAGGGTGTGCCTCAGGGCTCTGTTCTTGGTCCGGTCCTATTCCTCTATTCATCAACAACCTTCCTTCCTGTACCTCAAACGCCAAACTTTATCGCAGAGCGACACCTCTCTCAATCTCATGTCCCAACCACAATGAGTTAGAAAAATTTCCTGAGGCAAACCAACTGATACAGTGGTTGATGACAACCTGCTTAGTGTCAATTCGGTAAAACTCAATTAATAAATTTTGTCTGTCAGGCGTGGTGGTTTCACCCTCTTTGGATGAAGCCATGGTTTGTCCCTCTGAAAGTGTCAGGTTTCTTGGGTTGGTGCTGGATGAGAACTTAGTTTTCACAGCCACATTGAACAAATTTCAAAAAGTTTAGCTCTGGAATCTTTGTGCTGAACAACCTTAGACCAAAGCAAGTGGCGAGGTTCTGTTATCAGCTTATTACGGGCTTATATACCCCCGGCAGCTTATACCTATCTGGGGCCACGAAAGTCAAAGACTCGCTTTTTATTCAAATTACAAAAGGGCTGTGAGAACGGTCTTTTCTCTAGTTTCAGCGCCAATCCTGTAGGGAGGTGTTCGGCATTTAACGCTCCGTCGATTTACGTCCTTGAAACCTTGACATTTGTAAAGCAGAACTTTTCGAGTTTCATTTTTTCAACAAAAACACATTATTCTTTATGCCATTCAAACAAATTATCAATTCCTAAACACTTCGACATCTTTTTCAAAAATCATACGGTTTATAACGGAATAAACCTTTTTCACACTTCCACTTCATCTCAGGTTGGAATCGGACCTCTGTAAAATTTCGAAAAGACCTCAAAAGTATTTTGGTCGATCTTGCCTGCTACAGCGTTCGGACTTCTTGACAAACAAGTATACCAGCACATGAATGAACATGTAAATAAGCTAGAATATTAGTGTGTTTCAATAATTTATCAAGGAATTGTGAATTGTTTATGTTTTTGTTATTAAAACAATTGTTATGTATGACTTTCTAATGAATGTATTGTTAATATGGCACAGTCAGGGTTTGATTTTGTTTTTAATTAGTTTAAAGGTACAATATTGCTTTATGATGGACTCATTGCCAAGTGGTATTGTGAAACTACCTCTAACTTGAATTTGGAAAGTATAAATATTGCCACTGAATGGAAGTTTGGAAACAGGTTTTGATGACTATTTAATAGCAACTAAACAGGAAAATGCGTCTGATAAGGTAAAGCTTTCTTTACTACGTAACATGATGGGACATGATGCTGCACGAATTCTTAGTACTTTGCCTATTTTGGATACTGACAAAGAAATTTACAGCAAAGTTGTAGAAGCTATTGAAATCTATGCTAATCCTAGAAAAAATGTAGTGTTCGAAAGGTTTTTGTTCAATTCTAGAAAGCAAATCGAAAATGAATCATTTGACCATTTTTTGACTGATTGTCGTCATCTTATACAGTCATGTCAATATACAGATTCAACAAGTGAATCTCTTGAAAATCAACTTTTAAGAGACAAATTGGTTCATGGTATAGGAGATCAAAATATTCAAGAAGCTCTCCTTAGACAAGATAATCTTACTTTGGAAAAACTATAAAGTTTTGTCAAGCAAGTGAACAGAGTAAATTACAGGTTCAAATACTTAACTCTGAGATGAAAGATATTTCTGTTGTTAAATCGCAGCCATCTAAGGTACACATTGACAAACGTTTTCATGCGGAAAGTAGGAAGCAACATCTGATTTCTTCTGTGGTTGTAAGTCTAAACATGGGCCCAGACAATGCCCAGCCTTTGGTAAAACATGTTCACGCTGTGGCATTAAAACCATTTTGCTGTTGGTTGTAGGGTTAAAATGTGAAAGTTGTAAAACAAGATTGTACTTGTAATGATTCAAATACCGACACTACAGAGGTTGTTGGTGACTGTTGGACTGTAAATAATGTTGGGAGCAGATCCAAACAAGACAAAAGCAAATCATGGATAGAAAGTATTTTGATTGAAGATATAGAAGTGAAATGTAAGTTAGACACAGGAGCTGAGGTCAATGTCATGCCTCTAACAGTGTTTAAAACAATAAGTAAAAGTGTTGGAGTACAGCCATATAAGACAAACATAAAATTGGAAGGTTTTGATGGTTCCACGTCCAGTCCAGTTGGCCGTGCCAGTCTGAAGTGTGAGTACAAAGGAAAAACTAGTTATGAAGATTTCATGATTGTCAATGGAAAAATATGCTTTTAGGATTACGGGGTGTTTGGCCTTGAATTTAGTAAAGAGAGTTGAATCCATAAATACTTTGCCAAGTAACCAAAGTACTATGTCTGAAAAAAATAAATTTATTGAACAGTATAAAGATGTGTTCAGTGGGTATGGCAGATTTCCTGAATCTTGTTCTATACCTTTGAAGGAAGAAAACCCTAATATTTTTCATCCTCCTAGGAGAATTCCATAGTCTTTACAAACCCCTTCAAGCAGAATTAGAAAGGTTGGAATGTCGCAAGGCTATTGTTAAAGTTGATCAAATTTCACCAGAGGCGCTTGTGAACAATATTGTCGTTATTGAAAAGCCAAATGGACAAATCAGGTTATGTCTTGACCCTCGCGATTTAAATAAATTTATCGTTCGAAAGCCAAAGATGATGCCAACGTTGGATGAAGTGGCAGCAAAGCTGTTTGGGAAAAAATACTTTTCAGTTTTTGACTTAGCTGAAGGATTTCATCACATGACACTAACTGATGAGTCATCTTGGAAATGTTGTTTTGCTACACCTTTCGGTGTTTACAGGTATACAGTGTTACCATTTGGAGTATCAAATGCTCCAGAGGAATTTCAGGATGCTGTGGAAAAATACTTTGGAGATATTGAAAATATTATTATATGGATTGATGACATTTTGGTTGCAGGTGATACCAAAGAGGATCATGACAAAACTGTAGCTAAAGTCATGCAACGTGCACGAGAAATAGGTGCAATTTTCAACAAAGACAAAGTACAATACTGCCAAACTGAGGTCAAATATGTTGGTCAAATATTTGGAAATGGATGTATGAAACTTGATCCTGAGCGATGTGAAGCATTGTTGAAGTTAGAGCCACCAACTGACAAACAAAGTCTTCAAAGAATTATTGGATCTTTTAACTATGTTAGGCGATATGTTCCCCAAATGGCAGAGCTCATGTCTCCACTTTGCGAGTTGTTAAAGAAAGATTATAAATGGATATGGAGTGGTTTTCATCAAACTGCTTTTGATAAGTTAAAAAGGTTTATCAGTGACTCTCCAGCTCTAACAGTATTTGATCCGTCTAAAAAGATTATTCTACAATGTGATGCCAGTAAAATGGCGTTGGAAGTTGTCTTTTCAAGACTATGAAGGAAAATTAAAATTGGTTGCCTGTGTTTCAAGGAAAATGAATGACACTGAGATCAACTACAGTCAGTGTGAAAAAGAATTGCTATCAATATTTTTCGGATGCAGTAAATTTCACCATTTTATCTACTGGAATGACAAATGTTGAAATTCATACAGATCACAAGCCCCTCACAACAATAATGAACAAACATATTAGTAAAATAGGATCAGTCAGACTCCAAAGACTACGCTTAAAGTTACTTCGTTACAACTTAAATGTATTATATATTCCAGGACCCAAATTACATTTTGCAGACATGCTGTCTAGGAATAGCCTTAAAAAGACTGAAAACTATCCAGATATGTTGGATATGGTTCACATTGTGTCAAAGCATATGCCTTTATCAGAAGATCAAAAGAAGAGACTGAGACTTGCTACAGCTTCAGACAATGTTTTAAGTCAAGTTGTTGAATTTTGTCGTAATGGTTGGCCTGAGCATAAAGTTTCAAACCTTCTCGACCCCTATGCTAAAGTTAGAGATAACTTATTTTCAGAAGCAGGAATTCTCTTTTTCGAAGAAAAAATTGTTGTTCCAGAGAGTTTAAAGTTACCAATTTCTAATTCGCTTCATAAAGGACACATAGGAGTATCTAAAATGATTCAGAAAGCTAGAGAGTTGTACTACTGGCCTACCATGTCAAAAGACTTGCAAAGTATAACCAAAACATGCCGTATTTGTGAAAAATTTAGCAATAGAAATACAAATGAACCTCTTTTACCACATAGCATTCCCCACTTACGGTATCAAAAAGTAGGATGTGACATTTTACAATTTGGATACAAATACTACCTAGTGCTCATAGATTACTTATCCCACTGGATTGAACTTAGGTGGATTAGAGACAAAACATCTGCAAGTATCATTGATCAAATGCAGGAAGTATTTACAAGATTCGGTTATCCCTCAGAATTAATTGCTGATAACAATCCCTTCGCTTCTTTTGAGTGTAAAAAATATTATGCTAGCAAAGGAATAAACTTAGTTACAAGCACACCACATTATCCAAGAAGTAATGGTATGTCGGAGAATGCTGTTGGCGTTTGTAAAATGATAATAAAGAAAAGTATTGAAGATAAGTGTGACTATAGAGAATATTTGATGGAGTATAATAACTCACCTATTCCGGGATTATATTGTTCACCTTCACAGATTCTTAACTCAAGGATGATTAGATCAGAACTCCCTGTCAGTAAAGAGTGTTTAGAACCAAAAATACAATTGAATATAGGAGAACTTTTAAAAATAAAACAAGGAACAACACAACGATTCCATGATAATCAACGATTAAAAAATGTAGATAGTTTTCAAAGTGGTGATAACATAGTGTTTCGGACCAGAAATGACAAATACTGGCAAAAGGGAACCGTTGAAAGTAAAGGAGATCAACCAAGAACTTATTGGATTAGAAGAAACGGTGATAGATGTTTATTGAGAAGAAACACTTCACAAATGAAGAGATCTTTTACAAATGAAACGATTAAAGACCGTACATTGTCAGCAGAGTTTCTGCTAACTGACCTGTCTCAGGAGAATAAATGCGGTGAGAGCAAAAC
Source organism: Matsumurasca onukii (assembly GCA_018831715.1). Classification (NCBI taxonomy): domain Eukaryota; kingdom Metazoa; phylum Arthropoda; class Insecta; order Hemiptera; family Cicadellidae; genus Matsumurasca; species Matsumurasca onukii. The sequence continues at coordinate 13,121,745 of CM032062.1, forward strand.
CAGGCAAACAAACGACAATGTCATCAAAGTGCCAGGTCCAATGTCCTCCAGAGGAAGACTAATCAAACCACCAACCCGGATGAACCTCTGAAGGGAAGATGATTTAAATAAAATATAACAATTAACCATGTGTTTAAAAATAATACTTCATGTTTATAGTTGTGAATTGTTTATGTTTAATTGTGATTAATACACAGTCTAAATAAGTTTCTACTTGAAATTATTTCTTAAAATACTAGGAACCAACCATACATCAGTGAGTGTGATGTCCTGATAACTATTGTATGATAATCATCTCCACAGCACCATACCCAACAGCATCTGCAGTATTTGCTGTAGTAACTGAGCGTGGTTTGTCAAACTCCTTGACACAACTGAAAAGACTTTCATTGTTGCATACATGGCTAGTTGCACCGTTGTCCACAAACCAGTTTTGATCATCGCATTCAACTGTGAACATATTTGTTGCATTCATTGACACATTTGGTTTGCCTTTGTTATACGAGTTAGGTTTTGCATAGTTATCATCAAGTTTAGACTTAGACGGTTTTCCATCCTTTTTCCATTTGATACAGTTTTTGATTAGATGACCTTCTTTATTACAATAATGAAACTTAATGTAAAACTACTGCTAGACCCAGAACTTTTCAAAGCTCTTTCAAGCATACACAACTGCCCTGTCAAATTGTCAACTGTTCTCTCTGATTTTGTCATTAATTGCCAACTAGCTTTGAAGGAAAAGTACTCTGGAGGCAATGTTTCTATTTGTCTCCTTGTTCATTCTTCAAAGGTTATGGTTTTTGGTACAGTATCTAAGAAGAAGAAAATTATATGTACCCAATTTTACATCCAGTAGGTCTAGTGTGAACAGTTAATCCAAGGCTTTGAACATAACCGTGTCAAATTAACTCAGTTGCCCATATCCATTGTTCACTGGTTCATTGTTTGATTTTATACGGTCGCAACCTGAAGACTTGGTTGCTGTGTACAGTGTATGAGTTGCAGTGACCGTTAATATTCTTTATGATTGTTACTGTATGCTTTTTTTCAATATCAGTTTTTCTCTAATAAGGTACGGACTACGTACATATCCTGCAGCATTGCTTGAATAAAAAACTATTTAATTTCACAATCCACGAAGAAAACATAAAAAGTCATTGACACTTAAACGGTTATTATCAGTATGTTTTAGATGGATCTCTTTTGCATCAAATACCAATTTACTATGGTGTAGTTACCACACTCATAAAAACATTCCCATGTCTTGCGCAAATTTGGTTCATAAGTACTTTGCACAAACTGTGTTATTAGTTTCAGTTCTGGAAGTTTTTTTGGATAAAGGAACATTTTCTAGCAAACAACAAAAATAAACAGGCTATGATTGTTCTCATTGGTGATTTTTGACTAAATTTGTATGCACTGTTTACTACTTTTAGTATTTATTGCATTGTTAATATTTATTCAATTATAGTACTTTATCACTGCCATAACGCCATCAAGCTTAACTAAATCACCACTTGGCAAAAATGTACTGGGGGTACCCAAAAGTAAAAAAATGTATTTTATTATTTTTTTACACATTTACATGTATACCTTCTGTATACTCTCCCATTTAGTGATATGCATTTGTCCATTTAGTGCTCCCATTTTTTAAAGCACCCCTCGAACTTCTTAGTCTGAACGGCTGCAAGCTCTATTTACGTTTGCCTTTCCACTTTGTCAATTTCATAATAACCGTGACCTTTTTATGCCATTCTTCATTTTGAGAAACTGGAAAAAAGTTGAGTGGGGCAAGATTTGGCGAGTATAGGGTGTGGGGAAGGGTGGTTATGCTGGTATTGGACAAAATCTAGCGCACTGAGATTGCTGCGTTGTCATGGTGAAAGAATCCGTCTCCAGATCGACCAATTCAGGTCTTTTTTCTCCAAATTGTCAGTTGTAATTCGCTGCACTGAACTCCAACTTCTCCAGACAGCAAAGAGTTATTCCTCAATGGCGCTCTGACGGTCTTCTCGCAATATTTATGGATTTTCTGAACATTTACATCAGTCCGAGAAGTTAAAGGTCGTCCGGGATGAAGCTTGACCTCAATCGACATGTCGCGCCATCTTGAATTCAGGAAAAACTGAAATACACTCTGGCCCAGACTATGGTGTAAAACTAGTTTTGAAAAAAGTCAATTCTCAAGACAAGTTTATAAAAGTACTTGAAAACGAGGTGATAGACTTTAAAACTATTAGAATTTGAACGTTTTCAAATGCTTAGAATGCTTCTGAAATCAACATTTCCTATTCAAATGTCTGTTTACCAAAAGTTGATTTTCCAGTAAAAACAGCAATTTCATTTCATCCTGATGTTGTTTTACTGTAGTGGATATAAACATGTTGTTGAGATTTGTAAACTTCAAAGCTGGTAGTCTTTTAATCTACAAATGGTCACATATACAGCCAGTATTTTCAGGAAGCTAAGCATTTCTGATTGTGATTTCAGCCGGTGAACCCAGACATAAAAAAAGAAGAGGCGAAGGTTGTGGAGTGTGTGAACATCGAAGACCTTGGAGAGAAGACTGCCTACTGTCGGTGTTGGAGAAGCAAGAAGTTCCGGTTTTGTGATGGAGCTCATGGCAAGTACAACAAGCTGCACGGTGACAACGTAGGCCCCGTTGTCATTACTAGGGCCAAGGCGAGCTAGACGTGGCTCACAACATAACTCACGGTGCAGGCAGTAGGCTACGCTAGGGAACCAATGGAATATCGCTTACTTTCACAACAACACTTTCCTTAGAACAAAACAATAATTGTTGATTAATGATTGTGACAATTTTTAAACTACCGAGAAGTATTGTTATATCTAGTAGTTGAAAACTTAATACTCAAAATGAAGGCCCTCTACATTGGGGCTTAAACTTTTTCACTTAAAGTGACCACCTTTACTAGTTTTGTTACTGCCAATTTGCTCTTATTTGCAATAATTTCGACTGTGATTGAAAGGAATGTTTACTAATGTTTTAGTAGGTATACTATAAGGTGGCTGGTGCATACAAAACTTTTGTTAAAATAAAATTATTTTATTTTAAACTTTGTAGTTTTTACCTTTGTATTGGTCTTGTGACGCCTGCCTGTGTTTTACGTTAAAAATGTACCAAATCAACTGTCTTTTTCAATTATTGGAGACTGGATTTGACCTACTTGAAAACTTTAACTTAACTTCTAGAGGTCCTCACTTAAAAGTTATTTAAACCATTTTTATATTTAACGCTGAGATTATCTGTAAGTTCCAATAATATCACTGTTCAGACAGAAAAACTTATAAATTCTATCAAAAAATAAGTAATTGATCTGACGGATGACACCAAGGTTTTCTTGGCTGGTGTCCTTCAAGCATCACAATTTAGGGTTGAACAACAGAGTTAGCTTTATTAATATGGAAACAGCAGAACCTAAACCTACAACACCATGCCTCCTTTCTACCCATAAATGAAATTTCTCGACAGCTATAAACAGTTCTCTTTTACTATTAACTAGCTCAAGCTGTAAATCTGTGCTTCGCCACTGATAAAATATTATGTTGTAGTATCAGGGGCTGTGGTGTTAACAGTATACTAATATCCTAGTATTCTGAAAAACAACAATAAAATGTGCAAGGTTTTGACATCTGGCGTTGTGTTCAGTGTTTTGTCCACAACAAAGTCCATTTGTTGGACAAAAAGGCAGGCTGTTGGCACGGGTACTGGCATCAAACGACCGACCCTCTAATACACCTGTTCCTGTTCTTTGAAACAGCTGTTGCACAGTTGTGTTAAATGTTAAAGTGTAGTAATAAGGTTTAATGTTGTTTGCCTGATAGCTAGTCATGCCAACTGTTTTGCATATGTAGACAACAGACCCCCTAGCCGACTGCTGCCATAAACTACAAAATGCCATGCAATACGCGTTTTGATACTATTTTAACCAATCAGGCAATTTTGACCTTCCACATCCATGAGTGGACTCTCCTCCTCCCACTACCCAGTGGTGCCCTAAGGGGGGAGGCATGGCTCCCAAAGCGCCAATCAAAAGGTTTTTAGGGGTAATTCTAAAACTCCAAATTAAAGACACAGTCTGTCAGCAAAACCTGAAAATGCAAATGGGAGCTTTTTCATTCTCCAAACCGTTATAAGTCTTACAGTCTTTACGAATAAGTTTAAATGAAATGGTAAGCCAAAGTCTGGATGGAGCAAGCAATGTGACAGATAATTTTAAAGTCTTTAATTCATTGATACTGAAAGAGTGTCCTCGTGCCTTTATGTATGGTGCTGCCCGCACAGATTTCTCTGCTAGTGGAAAAGAGTACAGATGTGTGTCCTTAAGTTATAAATGTAATCTTCAAGAATTGTACTTCTTTTTACTTAGGTATAGACAACAAGGACACCAAAGAAAATTGTGTTTTAGCTATCAATAAACAGCTGAAACAACACAACACAAAAACACCCCGATATTGTATTGTTTGTTTTTTGTCCCCATTACTGTATTGGGTACATCCATCAATGTAGGTTTAATAATGAGTAGTTTAAACTAGCACTAATTGAGTTTAGATCAATAGAATGATTTAGATTGGCCAGGCACATCATTGTATTGTCTGAAATGTCATAAAATAACACACCGTTACAACTGACACTCGCCCAAACAGTAATTCCTTTTGATTTAATTGGACTCTCTTCAAAATATAACAAGGGGATTATATATAATAATTAAATTACCTATTTACAACACCATTCGGTAGAAAGTAGACTTCGTCTGAGAAAATGATTTTAGTGTGCAAATCAGGATTTGACTGATGGAATTCAATGATATGAGAACAAAATTCCACTCTCCTGTCTGGATCATATTCAAGGTCATATTAATTCTTCAAAACAATCTTAAACAAAATAGAAAAAAGCACAGACAGGAAGGAAAAACACACAATTTCCAGAACATTTAAGTTTTAATAGAAACGTAAAACTATTGGTAATAAACATTTAGACTAAATAATTATTAAACCTTTGAACAAAAAATCTAAACAATATTTTGATATGATTTAATTAATTATCCTTACGAAATAATAATCACAATGTTAAAGAAAATAAGAATATAAGCTTAAAAATTTGTTTGAGTCCATTTAGTTGTCCCCCGTTTCTTCTCACTCACGCAATCAGGGAGGCACACAGAATTGCACACAGAATACGTCAAGTCCGTAGAGTCAGTAGATATATACACAGTAACACATCACTAGGTCTAGAAATAGTCAACGTCAAAAAAAAAAAAAAACAAACACGTTTAGCGGTCGTTAAATAAGTATTGAAATCCTGTAGAGGCCTAATTCATTGCTAGAGATATTTGAAAAATATTATACCAAACAAAACTACCATATCACTATAATTTTGTCCAACTAAAAATAATTCAATAAGAGAATAACAAAATAAATACAATATTTTAATAGTTTGCATGATTGTTTTGTCGGGTTTAAGCATTTTTGTTAGAATTAATTAACATTAGTAGAAAAATATCTTTATATTTTCATTGACTCGGTAAATTTTATATATTTTAACAGCAGCTATGAAAAATAACAAAACTAAATTAGTGTTTGTACAGGACAGTATTTACACTAAATTACACTTGGGGCCTTTTCAACCAGCTGAGACAAATTGAGTATTTACCATATCTATTGTAAACACTAAAACACATAATACATAATATAAGAATTAGATAAAAAAGAATAACATTATTCTCATTAGTTGTTTATTTTACTATTGTTCAACTAATTAAATATAACATTTTATCATATATATTGATACTGAACTTGTATGAGAAGCTAAATTTGATAATTTAAAATAATCAGATTTATTGAGTTAACATACATATTATCAGTCTATTTCACTAGTTAACATAAAATAACATATGAAATCGTATTTCAATTACATCAAAGATAGAAAAATTTTTAGAGATAAAATTTTAAGACTAACATTCTAGTCTTTATATACCTTATATACATTAATTTTTGTTTACATATTAACATTTTGCTTAAATAACCACTATTAATATTACTATGTAGAAGAAGAAGATAAATATTATACTTTCTTATGTTCAACTATGAACATTACATTTTACTAAAAGGCTGGAGAGTGAAAGAAAAGTATGAAGATGAACAGCATTTCTCATCACACCACATAGTATAATAAAATAGAAATCAATTAGAGTAAAGGTTTAATATTTTTAAATAATGTTTCTAGATCTCAATTTGTATATACGCTAAATAGCTAATTTATTACTAAAGAAATTTGAAGACAAAATGTGTGGACCCGACCATGATTTGAACCCGGGCCTCTCACGCCTTCAAATTTAGAGAAGTACTTAAATCTGAATGTTTATCCGAAACATGTGACTGTCAATAGTGACTTTAAATTAATAAGCTGGAAATGTTTCAAACAGAATTTAAACACTATGTCAAATGACTTATTGTAGATCTTAATTTGTATATTATGCTAAACAACTAATTTATTACTAAAGAAATTTGAAGACAAAATGTGAGAGACCCGGTTACGAGTCCGGGTTTGGTCCACACATTTTGCGTTCAAATCTCTTTAGTAATATTAATAATTTGGCTATTTAGCATATATACAAATTAAGATATAATAAGTCATTTGACATAATGTTTAAATTCTGTTTGAAATATTTCCAGCTTATTAATTTAAAGTCACTATTGACAGTCACATGTTCGATAAACTTCAGATAAAGTCTCTCTCTAAATTTAAAAGCGTAAATAGGTGGACCGGATGGTGTAGTGGTGAGCATAATCACCCGGCAAGTGGGACACCTGGGTTCGAGTCACACATTTTGTCTTTAAATTTCTTTACTAATAAAAATGTTTCTAATTATAGTCATATATGAAAGTAAATTTATTTTAAAATTGGTATAAAAGGCCCCTAATTACAAAATACACAACAACATTTAAGTAAAGTTCGTCATTTCAGTCTTAAGTCATACACACTAATGCTTGTAGTAATTATTACTTTTAAACATCTGGAGTAAAAATATCAGTGTAAACTTTGGTGTTTTAAATAAATAGACAATTTCAGAATACAATTAATAATAATTAATGATTGTTTTCATATCACCTTTCTTTTAAACACTATTTTTGGTAAGCTTATACGTTTTCATTAAAAAACCTGACTTAATTTTTACAACAAACTCTTTGTATAAGGAAGTTCTAGGAAAAATTGTATAGTAAAATATAAAACAAATTGGAAATTTGATTTTTGTCTTAAAAATTATTTCCAAGACCAAATTTTACTTATTTGCTAAACATCTTAGTGGTTCGTTTGATAAATTCTCTGATTAGAGTATTCCTGAGAATCTGTTACAAAAATATCCTTACATCATAACACTGAATATAAGCAATCTTTATCAATAACTTAACCACTAATTATTTGATTACAAAACAAGTTGAATACACGTCAAATTTTACTAGTTTATTTTACTTACTTGACTAGAAAACCATGTCTTCAGTGAAAAATTTATCTAATTTTGCCTATAATGTAATGGTACCCTTTTCTACCGTTAATTTTATAACATGGTTTGCTAAATTTTAAATTAGTGTTCTAACTTAATGACTTATTTAGTGGTGGATATTTTTGTAGATACCTTCACAAACTTGGAATATTTACCAACACAAGGACTTTGAGCAATAATATAATCATGGAAAGTGTTCTGAAGAAAATTATTTTATAATTTACGATTAACCTCTGGTAAAAGAATGAACATCTGGTGAATAAAATTGGATTTGTGTTCAATTACTACTGGAACGTAAATACCAATTATTGTACCAACAGATTTAAATTGTCAAGCTAATTTATGAATTATTTTTGGCAGTTGTCAGATATCATATTATGAATAGTTAGCCCTTTCATGGAATTATATTCACAATTATTTATGAATCAATAATATCAGAAACCTGAAAATGGTCTATCATATGACACAACTATGATACATGAAAATGTAACATTCATCTATGGTGTTTTCAGACGTGGAAAAAGGCAAATCCGCCACTAAATAAATCAATTAGATTATATTTATTTATAATAATAGTGATTACTTTTTATTACCTTTGGTGTAAAATATCATCAAGAAAACACTGTACAAAATTTTAGAATCCTAATTGAACTTCAAAAGGCTAATGCATCTTTAAATTTTACAGTAGGCCCTAATAATTTACAGAATAAAATCACAGAAATTTGTAGGAATTTCAAAATAGTAAAAGTTACTCCACTACCTTGCTATAACCGGTGATAGGTAAATGAGTCTTAAAGATATAAAGAAACCACAACAAATTAATACACATTAAATCATTCTACTATTTGTTTCTACTAAATTAAACAGTAGACCATTAGTATAAGTCACCAAATAACATTATATATAAAATTTTGTTAGGCCTATGTTTTGCCAAATTGAAAAGATAAACAAATTTACTAACCCTTACCATGCCATGCTACTGTCTGTACCCTGTTCTGTAAATGGGTAGAGCAGAGTGGAGGTCAATTTTGACCAAGTATAGCCGTCTAGTACCCAAGTTAACTTGAAATAAATCATAATCCATTCAAGAATGCCAAACAATGCGTACCGGTATTGAGTCGGTCAATGACTTGGCAGTTACTAGGTTTGCAGCAGGATCGCTTCCGTCACTTTATACATAATGTTTTGCATTTGTGTGTAAATACACATACACAGATTTATAAGGTACACCTACTTGTGTTCATAAAATAGTAAATTATTCAAATAATGACCCAAAAGGCCTGTTCTAGAATATATTATATGAATATACTTTGTGGTTTGAATAATTCCCAATTACAAAGAAAATAAAATGTGTTTTTTTAAAATTCTTATTATATACAAAGTTTAAAAAAGTAAATGACCATCGGGTTTTGAGAAAGACTTTTTCTAAATCCGGCCTATAGCAGGTAGTTTTAGCTTGGCATGCTAAGAATTAAACTAAATATGATAAGTTTAGTAAAGTTGTTGGTACAAACTAAAATAATTCATAAGACATGGTGTAAATATTTAAGAATTATTAAAACAATTTTCAAAAGCAGAAAAACACAACATGTGGATTGGAATATACAAATACTTAAAAGTTCAACGTAATATTAGCTTAAAAACCTATCTAATCATTGTACTGAGGTAGTTTCAATGTCAATAAATACAATTTCACTAACCGTCTCCATCAAACAACTTATTAATAAGAAGAACGGTTCTGATAATACAATAGTAACAACTTTAGAAATAAAAATCAATATTGTACATATTATTCTTTAGAAACCATGAATCAATTGTTTTAAGCGTATAAGCTTTGCATATGATTTTAGTTGAACAATTCATCATCAATTATTGATTAGAAATTCACAGTCTAATAGAAGAGTAAACAGGTAACTCGACACAGCCAAAATCTGATTATTTTGGCTAAACAAAAACTTGTAAACCCTATCGTAAAAGTAAAGTACGGTATGTAGTAAAGTCATTGTATTGTGCACATACACACTTGTCGAGGGACACGTAGCGCATACCGATAGTCGGCTGCAGATAAAATTATCACCGTTACATCGATAAATTGTCTGCTGACAAATAATTAGCAATATTATTTAGTCAGAAATTTCTAGGCAATAAGATTAACTCAGTAATTACAAGCCAATATGGTTGACTCAGTATTTACAGGCTTATGTAGTATGTTCAATGAGTAAGGTCTATTTATATCAGGCAGGCATGGAAAAAAAGCATCGCAATACCAATCTGGATTGTATGGCCTGTCATCATAAGTTGTAACAATCACTACTGTAACACTTATAACTCCACAACAATGATTTGCTGTAGAGCTTACAATCTTAACCTACAAACTTAGAATTTGACTGTTAATTGATACTGTACAAGTGTAAAAAGTAATGTATTGACGAGATCTATTGCGTGTATTTTGCTTAAAGATCAATAAGCTATTTGATTTGATTAACAAGGGAGTCCAACTCCAACAATTAATAGGTGATTCGATTTGCTGACTCTCAAAACACTTTCTATCATTTCATTAGTTATCATTAACCCTTTGACAGGTATGCGCATAGCGTTTGCGGCTTGAGAGAGTGCCTGGCGATGCGCCACTAGCGTTCGCGACGGCATGAACCTTCTGTAGCACGAGACTGTTGTGATCAATACAATTCGGCTCAGTTTATGAAGTATAACGTTTGTGGATGTCCCTGCTACCTAGCGGAAGTTTTTCTAACCTCTTGAAACAGTTAAAATATTGATCCGCTAGATTGTAGCTGCTGTCTACCAGCTGGGTTTTGCCTATCGTTTGTGTGTGCCGATTATTTCATCTATGGTTTTATAAGACATCTGGTAAACTGACAGCTGATTTGTTTTACTTTGTTTCTTGCGTGTTTATTACTATTCATTGTGTTCGGAAAAAGTTATAAACAGTTGTTTTCAGCAGTTTTACTTATTGATTTAGTTTCACTAACTATTTAAGATATGCTTTCACAACTCCCTTGAGTGTGACCGCATACGGCTCCTCTCGCGTTACCAGACTTCTTTGTCACTTACCATACAAAGCTAAACTTTTGAGGTAAAAGGTAAACCCTTTTTTCTTTGTATCCACATTTGAATTATATCCAAATTTAATAACTAAAAAGTTATACACAAATATATAAAATACATTTTTCAAACATCAAAACACTTTTTTTTACCTATGTACCTATTTTAACAAAAAAATATTTTTAAGGTTTAAAACAGGTTATTTGACCAAAAACCCAGTATTTAAAAATAATTATACAAAAAAATTAAAAAAACTCACTTTCTGGGGCACAAATTCTCCTGGAAAACTCACCTGTCAAAGGGTTAAGAATGTAAGTTGGGTATTGAAAATCCAACATGCAAAAAACATATCAAACAATCTTACTCATCAGGATTGAGGGATGTTTAAAGGTGCCATTTTAAACATAACAGGGCAAAATTTCCCATTTTTTCTTGCTACGTTTGCCTGATAAAGAGAAACCTTACTTTCCAAACAACTTTTACACAATGAATATTCCTGACACAGCAAAGTGAGAGAAAACGTCAGCAGACTAGTCACATTTAACAGACACATGCTTAACATCGTATTGGGAAGGTTGAAAGTGAGCACACGTTTCCAAAGGCCGGAATCGGAGTAATTTGACCTACATCCTTCAGTGATTAACACAGTTAAGTAAGTTGTACAAGTAGAGAAGGTACATTTACTAGATTTACTTACGAGTAAGAATTCACTATACATAGCTCTCCGCCCTCCGGTCGGAAAGAAGTGATCAACAAAAACGTGTAAACTATTCTAAATTAATTAGTCAACTAAAATAACTTTCTTTGAAAAAACTACCCTTGGACAGACCAGATATTGAATTAATGGACTTTAGAAATCTTCAAGTAAAATTGTCTCACTTAAAGTATAGCCTAACTGTAAAGTACGTTACATAGTTTTAGATTATTAATAACAGCAGCACCTTGTTTAGACATAGTATATTATATAAATGTTAGGGGAACTTTGCAATGTAGAAAAATGTATCAGTAGAGAATTATTGTTATGTGAAAAACTGCATATTACATTAATCAGAATTAATATTACGTTAAGATGATGTTTTGTGCATTTACCACTAGTTTTACTTGTGGAAAAATTTACCATCGGAAACTCCGTTTTCTGATTTGAACCTGAACCTGTACTGATTTGAGCCCTATTTTGAGTGCATTGTTTGGGATTTTCGTAGTGCCATAACTATCTGGTCAGCCAAATTTGGTTCCAACCGGAAACTGAATTGGAAGAATCCAGAAAACAGCAAAACATCTGAAAGCAAAGGAAAACTAAATTTACTGTTGTAAAAACATTATAATTGTCCTATGCTAGTTGAGACTGCGTTTATTAATAATTAATGAATGTGCGCACAATTATTGTAAGTAGGAATTTATACGACTGGAACTTGTGGTTTGCAATCTTTATTTAGGTAAACTTGACTGGAGTAACTATGAAGAAACCCCTTAAGGTAGCAAAGGGAATTTCCCAACCCAAAAATAGAATTTTTCCCCAACCATTTCATCCCCAAACCTATTTATATTTTGAAACAAAATTAATAAAACAAGTAGTTAGTGGGGAAGATTACTTAGAATCATGAAGACTAAAATTTCTTTAGTTTGCTGGAGGATACATTTTACGTTTGTGAATGAGCTTTAACATGGTAAATGGTTGGATTTTGATAATTTAACAGGGTAACGGAGAGGGTATTGCAAACCCAACGCTTTCTACAGCAAAAGAAATGTTGCGATGTATTCAACCAGGAAAGCTTTAACAACTTCTCGTTCATACACACCTGACATCAAAGTGAAGAGTCTAAAAGTCGAAACCGCCCATGGGCACGCTCTGGTCAGTGGCGAACTGGAACTGCTCCTGTTGCTGCGACGGCGCAACTCGTGCGTCCTCGTCTTCGCTGCCGAAGTAGTGCTCGATGATGTCAAACGCCTTCTGGTAGATGTCCATGTTCTCGTGTGACTGCAGGAACTCTATCTTGTCCAGACCTGTAGCAAGAACGGTTTAATGAGTGGGCAAATTTTACAATATTTATAATGCTAGCTGTATATGAAATTTAAAATCTTTTTAGCCAAATGGTTTAGATTTAATAATCAAACAACCTATAGTTCAGTTACGCAGGAAAATCCTAATTAAACTCTTAGATGAGTTTAAGATTTTATGATTGCTGTTCCTTTAACAAACAATAAAAAGGACAGTGACTCTTTTGTAATCTCTACTGGAAACTATTATCAGCTAGTTGCTTCTTCTCCACATTCGTTCTATTTCCGTGTTTTCATTTTGTTTTTGAATCCCTTCACTTCTCAAGATGACATTTCCTCCTTTTCCTTTGCATTTTTTAGTCCAATTTTCTTGAAAAGGGAAATGTTGCCCTTTACTGGTATTCCTTCTCTTCTTTCTCACTTGAGGTCAAGTCACTTTCACTGGTTTACCTGTGGTCAAACCCTGTTCTGATCGTGCACCTGCCTCTGGCCCTCATAAACGGGGGTTTGTCTTGGTTTGCAGCTGTTGAAACAAACTTTTCATCATAAATGTGGCAGTCTTAGCCGCATCCACTTAACACTCGTACCCTTGTTTTAGAGGGTAAAAGAGGAGCAGCATAGATTCAAGTATATGTGGTATTTCTTTAGATTTAAGAGGTTTTGATCTCATTTGTGTAAATATTTTGACTTGAAGCCTCAGTTGTTCAAGACACTGTTTATAGGCCTAATGATTTCGTAACTTTGTTCAGTTTAGGTACTTTGGGCAGAAAATTACCAATATAAAACTTGTATGGTATTTAATATTGATGATTTATTGACCTTTTAGAATGGAAGTTGGGATTGTGTATTACTTTTTTCGGTTTTATAGGACAATAAATTATGTAAGCTGATGCCTGGATCCAAAAAATACCTGTCTTTAAGTTCATCCTTATGAGGTCAAGAACAGATACCAAACATCCATTTTGTACACATACTAGATCAAATTCTAGATTATTTTGTACTAAAACCTTTGCAATTTACTGTAATTCCAAACTAGTACGGTATAAAACATTATTTGTCAAATGAAATTAATCATTGAGTAAATGGAGTTGAGGTGAGAAGTAACAAACACACACTACACTCTCCTCAAAGATCGATGTCACAAGCATACAGAGAAAATGCTGTGATTGGCTATGTAATTCGCCCTATGTGGTTGCTAGCAACAGCTAATGACAGTAGACAGCTGATAAAGGTGCAGCTGTCCTCACTGACAACCTGGCACCTGCCTTCCCCTCCCTGGCACATACTGCAGCTGCTCTCTTCCCTCTCTGCTTTCCTTCTCTTCCCTTGTCCTTTCAACCTGTCATCTCTTTCTTTGCCTTCACCTCTCATATCTGTGGGCTCGTAGCTGGACAGTCTGATTTCTTCTCTCTTTTGTCACTTTTCCTGGTAAAACTTAACCTCCATTATTATTCGAGTTTTTTCATATCGAGGTGGTCTTGGTCCCAATTATCTGGATAATCGAGATTCTACTGTATTTTGGAGTTTGTTATTAAACACATAAAGTATGATACAGTAATTGGAAAACCAGTTTTATTTAGTTTACCATTAGGTAAACTTTGAAGCATCATACGAGTGCAGGATAGGCCGCCCTACGCACGAGATGGTTTCTTTGTGCAGGCCGTGTTCCAGACACATCAGGCAGGGTGCCTTCTCTTGTCTGACAACCCAATGTAGTCAGTCTACCATACAAACATTCTGGTTTCTTCTCGAGGTATCTAAAAATTTTTACGACTTAAATTGGTCAAAATTACTATTGAACGCTTACATACATATACCAGCATCGACGTTTGCATTGCTACTAAACGAAGTGCTCAGCGCAGGTCAGACAAAATCCTAATAAAGAGGGTTTTCAATATTACACCTGTTTTTACACATTTGTGTAGGATTGTGTTATAGATATACTACAACGCAAAAAAATTAACAAATACACCTAAAAACCAGATTTCTTGTTTAAAATTCCTACAGATTTTCTTACTAGATTCCATAACCCCCAAACCCCCCGGTATTGTTGCACCCCCATGGATAACGTCCTAAATCCACCTATGGCCGGTTTTGGAACCTACATTGTCAATTTTCAGGTGTCCGATCCGAATATCTCCGAAAACCGATGGAACCGAGAACTGGAAACCGTCTCATCCCTAGTTAAGAGGATTGATCACCCCAGAAAAAGTTGGTCAAAACATGCTGTCGTAGTCCCCTGTTCAGGACACTATTTTTTGTTGTAGAGATTAAAAGAGTTGTTTACCGTTTTCTTATAGATTGACCTAACCTAATCTAGTTTTATAAAAAATCTTACGCCAATTTACCACAAAAAAATGTTTAGACGTGTATTATATTTTTCACAAGCAGTTTTTGCCTTTATTATGTATAAAGATCATAGAACCACTCCTACTCTATTATATAAACCTGCATCTATTACAAAATTATATTTTGCCACTTTTTGAGTGAGCAAAGCAAAATTGGAATATCGCTACTATCATTTCTCTTGTCTGGCAAGGTCGGCAGCACGCGCAAACTTTCAAAGAACTGAGCCAGACAAGACAACCCCACTAGAACCAATGTTTTTGAAACAGAAGATAATCTTGGATTTCCAACTACCCTTCGTCCACCAGAGAGAAATCCTTACTAATATATAAAAATAAGATGGTGTGTGTCTGTTCCTCAATCACGTAAATGCCACAGGACCAATTTTAATAAAATTTTAAAGGAATCTGGCTTATATACCTGGCCAACACATAGAGCGGAACGGCGGGAGTAACTATGACTCTTACAAATTAGCCAACACTTATAAGGAGAAGACGTTGAACTTACAGGCAAACTAAATAGTTTTTCTAAGGATATATAGGAAACTTTTTTTTTCAAATGATTCGTAATATTCTTAAATATACACAAAGCTTTGTTAACAAAGCCCTGTGGGTACTCTCAGCTAGTAATTAATACTATTCCACCTTGAAGAACCGTTATATAGTCAAGCACCATAGAGTAGGCTTCTACTGCCATTCAATCTTCCAGAAGAAATAGTAGAGGACATAAACAGTAATCCAGAACTTACATGAGAAGTTCGACCAACCGCCTGCACACGCCTGCGTCGATGACAGCTTGTATCTTGTCATTGGGCCGTCGCTGAGATAACTGAGCGCCCAGCAAGCGTCGGCCAGAACGTCAGGGTCAGAGTGGAACAGCAGCCGAGACAGAACGGGTAAGCAGGGTGACACCTTGGCAAAGTTGGGAGCAGGGTTCTTGCCTCGGCACAGGTTAGACAGAGCCCACACAGCATTTCGCACCATGGTCAAGCGGGACGACTTGCTCAGCAACCTGCAAGTAAACTCATCATGATCATCTAACTACCTTACAAGAGTCATCACACCCCAAGAGAAATAGTTGCAGGATATCCCGAAGGAAAAAGGCCTAAGAACAACTAAGAAAAATTCTTTGCTTCAATCTGTTGTTGATGATGAGAGAATTTCTGAGATTCAAAAATTAGGCCTACTGTGTACATTTGCTTTGATAATGAACAAGAAGGAACACAACGTTAGGGGATCTGCAACTAGTCAGTTGTTGTCATCAGCCATGGATGCTTTTCAATTTAACTGGTTGCTGTTTGTTTTTTTTTTATGTTCTTTATGTCATGCATGTTGTACTGTTTTCCTAGGTTTTGAAGATTTTATTGTTAGGTTTATTTTGACTGGTTGCGGGTTAATCTGATTACTTTAGCTAGCTCATTTTACAATGCTTTATATTTTGTTTTAGGTTATTTTTCATCTTAAGATGGGATCAGATTTACAGATACCAGAAACTAAGAAAGACATGGTATAAAAAAGTTAAGATAATATAAACTAGACTGTTAAGTGACTGTAACTATGACTTTAGAGAATTCAAGGAAAATGCAGTAAACTGAGTAATCTAGAAGTACTCCTACTCTTTGAGTACGAGTAAGAGTGCAAACTCAGAACGGTACTTACTGGAGCAGAGGAACAAGAATCCCGAGTCAAGCACATGGTCTCGACACTCCGGACTGTCTCCCGCGATGTTGCCTAGCGCCCACACAGCCTGCTCCTGTACGTCCTCGAAGTCAGAGTTGAGCAGCTGCACAAACACTATCACAGCGCCCGCCTCTATCACCATACGTGTCTGCACCGATGTGCCAGATGCTATGTTGGTCAGAGCCCAGGCCGCTTCAAACTGAAAGTATAACACAAATCAAATCAGGAATTGAATAAATAGAGATCTGAGGTGCTAGTCTAGAAGTCAAAATGTCTTTAATACATTATCATCAAGATAAGTAGGCCTATGGTGTCACAGGCATAAATGTTTTCTGTCAAACTTAAGTCAAAAATCCCGTAACACAAACAGAAAAAAACAAAATTTTTTATATAAGCAAAATTTTTTAAAAATTGAATGTTCTGAAAAATTGTAAGTACAATAAGTTGAATATAATACAAAATGTGATAATAGGGCAATGGAAGGTGGACTGACCTGCAGTGTGCAGTTGCTGTTGTTCTGCAGAAACTCGACAAAGCGCGGCACGATGCCGGTCTGTATGACCTCGTCGATGGGCGGGTTGGGCTCACGCGACAGCAGCTTGCGGAACTTCTGCGTCGCGTCCAGCTGCTCCTCGATGTTGGCACTGTACAGCGCCTGCACCATCTCTGGTGTGATCACCGGGTTGTTGATCATCGACAGCATGTCCTGATCACACACTTGTTAATAGCTTACTCACTATCAAGAATCACAAGAGTTAAAAATTAACTGTGCGTGTTTCCAATCTTAGAATCCTGACCGTTTTAGATTACCACTGTTCCCACAATCCTAGGATTTTAGGACCAATTTTACATGCAAAAATAATGTGTTTTTATGATGCAAGGGTGTTTCAGTAGACTTTCTTTAAAAACTATAGTAGACATTTATACAATCCAAAGAGTGCAACATTTTAACTACATTTAGAAGTATTCCGATATTTGTGTAAGTCAACTGTAATGTCCATACGTTAGCTTTAAATCTTTGGACTCTAGAACTCTTGAAACTATAATTGGCAATCAACAATATTTCCTAAATATTACCATTATTTCGTTATAATCTCATTTACGTTTTTGAAGTATCAAGTATATTTAAGTCATAACTTAACAGCAATTTGTTGGTTGGATTGAAGTACAGACGACATGTGACGCCCTACAAGTTCTGAACTCCATTATAACAATAAGATTGACAACATAAATGCTGTGATTCACTTTTCAAGAGCTTAAAAAGACTTTTAACTTTTCTAGATTTGTAAATTTAGTAAATTTGATTTACAAGTATAAAATTTGGATAAAAAAATGGGTTGGGATTATAATTGTTATAAGTTTTGTTTCCGAAGTGAATGAATGAGATAACTCATTGATTCAAAATCAGCCTGCTGCTTACTTAAACAAGCAGCAAGAATTATATTACGAAAACATGCCTTAATACAGCATAATATAAAAGATATGAGAGGAAAGTTTGTGCCTCAACCGAACTTGTACAAACTGTTCTTTTTCTAGAATGTGGGAAATTCGTACCTGCATTGTGTCAGCCTCATCACTGAGTGCCGGCAGATTAACATTCCTCCGCTTGAAGAGCTGCTGTTCACGCTTCTGCTTACGCAGCTGAACACCTTCCTCCTCGCGTCGTCTGCGCAGCTCCTGTGAGTCCAGGCCAGTGTTTTTATAACGGTACTTGTGGCTCGGAGCAGACATCTGGAACATATTCACGCTGGGTGTGAAAGAGATGATTCATTACTTAAGATAAATGCTCCGGTTGTGGAAAAATGGATGCAATTGTAGTTTTCAATTGCAGTTTTGTTTGATGAGGTTCAGTACTTATCATACATAGAATTAAAATATGACAAGGTACTAGGCACTGCCAAAATTGTTCTGTATTATTGACCTAAAATTGTCAATTTCTTGAAATTCAGATATTTATATGGTAAGCTTACTGCTGGATGTAAAATACATAAAAACAGCAGAATTCTAATTCCTCAAACTTAAGTTAAGCCCAGGATTGTTTTATAGGTTCTAAACTTGATGTATAGGGATGAAAGGGCCTAGAAGACCTAAGTCGGGCCCAAAGAGCTCATAAGGACATCAGGTCTTAAACTTAACTCTTAGGCTTTCGCGGCCAGTGTCACAACTATCTAGTTCTTCTGGTTCACACCGCATCCAAACTTCATAATTAGGTTGAGATATTTCGGCCTCGCTGTGGAGTACCATTTTCAGTCACTGATTGGCTGAAACTCGTTGGCCGCCTCCAATGGGAAAGAATGCACTCAAAATTTGGGTGTGTGTGTCTCGTTTGGGGATGCTCGGCACTTCCAGATAAATAATACCAGTGTGCTTTTAGCAGTGAGGCAAACAGGATTGTTGCAGTGTGGAAGGAAGCTTGTTTGTGTTTTAAGCAGAGTAGGAGCTTATTAGTGTTTTTACCTCTATATTTATTCTTTGGTAAGTAGGCCCTACACTTTTATTTAAACAATATTTTGCATGGGGCAAGCCAAACACGGTTTTTCAGCAGTAAATGTGTTAAGTACTTAATAGCTAACATTAACTATATCCATTCTGACCCACACAGTTGTGTTTATCCTCCATCTGGTTAGAAAACAGATCCATGTCTTCTACTCGTCAATTCGCTGGCCTACCCCACATTAAGTTTGCAGTAGAGTGGTGGTGAGTGTTTTAAAACTAGTCTAATTAAGTCTATACAATTGGAAGGCTACCACATCATATATTGCAAACTTAAACTTTTGACTCAAGAAGAACTTTTTGACGTTGCAAACTTTTGGCTGAAATTACCAAGTTATCTTAAGGCTATTCTTGCCTAGTAGGATGTCATAATTATTAAACACAATTTGAATTGTTACTTCTTATAAAAGAGACATGGTTTTATTGCTTTAGTTAATTTATTAGAATTAATTAATTCTATGGCCTATGTTTAACACTAATCTGATGTTGCATAATTCCACTCAAACTTTGATATTATCTACTATTTTACATTAGAGTAGGTGAGTTTGTTATTTATATGTCTAAATCTAGCTAGTTTAATAGATAACAGAGACAATTTGACACCATAATATGAATTCCTATTTCATAAATAATGAATTATTAGGATTTACTGTAAGAAAATTGGTGGTGGTGTGTTGTACGCGAAGAAATGATGGTGGGATAAAAAGTGTTATAGCTTTCTAAATAGATAATATATTGGTTTTATAGTAAGCAATCAATAAATTAAGTACAGAAGAATGAACGTAACAGTAAATATACTATGCAAGCATTACCTTTGATTTGCTAAGGTGGAAACTTATGATTATTTTACTCAACAAAATGGAAATGTCGTCTTGCTTCTAGACGATGATAACATCAAGGGATTTTAGTCATATCCAGTGGCTACTAGATACAACAAATATATACTAGCTGTAGCACTATATAAAAATGACTACAGTCTGTCTGTACAAGAAAACATCACCATACATTTTGTAATATCGAAAACGCAATTTTAATTATGAAGACGTCACATAAAATTTGTCAGATTCAAGCGGTTTATTTTGAACGAGATGAATCAAGATTTTCAAGTTATGGTACTTGCCAAACACGGAACGCCTGCAACACGTCCCTCTAAACCTGATGTCTCAAAACACTTCTTCATACAAGAGGGGAGTAAAACTCGTAGCAAAAGAAGGCTTACCCATAAAATCATTGAGCCAAAATGACCGATGCAATTGGTGTTTACCGAATACAAAGAATTGAATTTGAGCCAGGGGCAGGATATGTTAGGCAGATCTGGTTTGCTCGGAGCGTTCGGCATCGACGCCTCTTATGTTATCAATGTTCTTCCATATATTATTACGTAACGCGTTTCATCCATTTTTAACTGTCCCCTTCTCTGATCAAGTGCATTTTAACACAGTGCCCTTCCCTTCTCACGTAACTTAATTCTGTATAATTTTAGATACAGTTTTGGAACTGTTTTGACATTTAAAAAAATTAACCCATTAAACATCGAGAAAATTCGACAAGTAAAACTAATTTTAATTTTACCAAATTGTAATGATTTCGAACGTCCCTCCCTTTCTACGTAAAACACAGTAACGCAAAGCCAAACCCTCCCATCCTTCTAGCCGCTATACGTAAGAAAGAAGCCGTTTTTGTTAAAAAAGGGCCCTTAGATTTTTCGACGGTTTTTAGACTGCCTATGAAAGTATACTTGGTGATGTCAAAGACCTCTTATTGCTTTAGTGACCAGTACGGGGATTCCGCTTCTCAAGTATAGAATATACAACATCTCAAGATTCCCGGCGACGTCCATCGTTCGGAACTACTTCCATCTTTCCTTAAATTACCTACTTTCCTTAGATCCGAAGGGAACAGCTTAGCTGACGGAAACGTGTCATACACATTATCAAATTATTATTATATAATTTTTATCTTTAGCCAATAAAATGCCCTTTCCAAATGTACGATACATTGTAATTATTACGTATATATTCCTCATTATCAAAATTCTAGACTAAGCCTTCAGCCTAATGATGATAATCCAAAGAGCGTTTATAAATTTAAGTGAGGAAGCAAAGCTTCGAATGAATGTTTATAAATTATATGTTGAACAGTTGTGTTGAGCGATTTTCGTAAAATTAAACTGAGAACTTTGGTACCCTCTGTAAGAGTTTTCATGACTGTGCATTCACAATAAATCATCATACAATCGACCTCGACAGTAGATAGCTCAATCAATCACACTTTATTGTAGAAGCTCGATAATCTCAAGTTGTAGATAACATTAAAATAAGTATTTAGGGAAAACTACTATCGAATGTTAATAGTGTCATTTATACAGACTAAAAGATTATTATTATTAACACCTTAGATTGCGTAACTCACCTATAGGCTACAATTCTAAATTTAACCCTTATTTAAAATAGTGCATTGTCCCAAAACTCTAGTTACATTTTAGATGTATATTATCTAAAAGTAAACAACATTTTTGATATAAGCAAAGATTTTTTAATTATTTTGTTTAATCTGTGCAAAGATGAAAATTGAATGTTCTGAAAAATTGTAAGTAAGTTACAATAAATTGAATAGATAATACAAAACGTGATAATAGGGCAATGGAACGTGGACTGACCTGCAGTGTGCAGTTGCTGTTGTTCTGCAGAAACTCGACAAAGCGCGGCACGATGCCGGTCTGTATGACCTCGTCGATGGCCGGGTTGGGCTCACGCGACAGCAGCTTGCGGAACTTCTGGCGTCAAGGCCCAGTTGCTCGATGTTGGCACTGTACAGCTTCTGCACCATCTCTGGTGTGATCACCGGTTGTTGATCATCCACAGCATGTCCTGATCACACTTGTTAATAGCTTACTCACTATCAAGAAACACAAGAGTTAAAATTAACTGTGCGTGTTTCCAATCTTAGAATCGCTGACTGTTTTAGATTACCACTGTTCCCACAACCTAGGATTTTAGGACCAATTTTACATGCAAAAATAATGTGTTTTTATGATGCAAGGGTGTTTCAGTAGACTTTCTTTAAAAAGTATAGTAGAAATTTATTCAATCCAAAGAGTAACATTTTAACTACATTTAGAAGTATTCGATATTTGTGTAAGTCAACTGTAATGTCCATACGCTAGTTTAAATCTTTGGACTCTAGAACCTTGAAACTATAATTGGCAATCAACAATATTTCCTAAATATTACCATTATTTCGCTATAATCTCATTTACGTTTTGAAGTATCAAGTATATTTAACCCCTCTTAATGCAATTCGCGACGATTGCGGTGCAGCCACGCTATTATGCGAGCTTCAAGTCGCACGACGGCTAAATGTGGTATTCACAACTAAAATGAGTGTAGTTTAACTCAGAACGCAATAATCGTCAATAGATTAGGTACCTAATAATACAGAAAGCATTTTCTACAGTAATATCACCATATTATTATTCACTTCGTTATCTGTGGTTTTTGTCAAATCGAAAAAAGTGTGTTGTTATTTTACTCGGCTGATGACGAAACGACGCAGTTGTCGGCTTTAGCACATTGTTGTTTACATACTGGATTCACAAAGATTTATGCTCTAGCTTATATTCGTGAACTTTTAGCTCTATTCAGATGATAGTGGAAGTGATATAGATGATAACTTTTGAAGACTCCTTCCGAAAGGATGTTGAGCTTCAAGACTTTCTAGTGGTAGTGGTGACGCATCACGGCCTGGATTTCCGAGATTCATTCACCGGCCTAAAGTGGTGATGATAGGCCTACTGGTAGGCTCTAGGCCAACTAATGTAAATATTCCAACCCATCAACATCAAACGCTGTTTAATCCCCCATCCACAATTCAAATTTGTAGCATTTTCACCTTCTCCCCAGCAAGCTTCATGGGTCAGAGTCACCCCCTAGAACCTGAACTTGACATTGAGTCAAAGTTTCAGGTGAGACATCCTGACCTAGAATCTTCCGCACCAAGAAACTCTAACCCGTAGACTATTTCTATTGTTTTTCAACAACCATACTACTATATTGTAAAGCAAACGAACTATTATGCTAACAAAAAATAGAACAAAAGAGATCCTCAAACCAAATGTCAAAGTTTTCAAGATTGGGCAAATGGACAGATGTCACCAGAACTAAATGAAAAGTTTTTTCAATTTTGATACAAATATGGGCCTTACAGTAAGAAAAAAGCATGGCTCGCCTACTGGGACACAAGAGCATCTCATATACCCTTAGCCGTAAACCATGCCTCAAACAGATTTTCAAATATAAGTAGCAACCTACATTTGACCATTGGCCCAAACCTTGGCGGCGAGGGGATAAAAAGGATACACGAACCCATGGTCTAAAATTAGGCAACTCCTTCTGGACCATTTCCAACAAAAACACGGAATTTCACTTTGTTCCCAGCCAAAAATGTTTGTATTGATGAGTCCCTTGTGGGAATGAAAATCGCTGTGCTGCTAATCCAGTATCTTCCTCTAATAAACGACACGCACGCATAATGGTATAAAAGTTTGAGGTTTGGCGACAGCAAAACAAATTATATAATGCACATAGAACTGTACAGTGGAATGATTTTTGAAAGGTGACCCTAGGTCTTTACTGAAAAAAAGTAATTTTGTACACTATGGAAAAGTCAAACTTACTAGATAAATATTATCATCGCTTTTCTAGACCAGTTTTTACACTAAAGTACCTTAGGGAAAAACTTTTGACCTAAGACTTACATGACTGGTACACAATCAATAAAATTCCAAATATCTATAAACTGTGACTGGTGTAAACTAGGGGTTAGAAAGTATTTACTGTTGGAAAGAAGAGGCACTAATGGTCGATTCCTACAGAAGCTAACGAAAACCTTTACTACAACAGCATGTCATGCAGAGGATAAGGTTGTAAAAAGTAAGAAGGGTTTAGAAGGAATGAAGCCCTAGTTATACACACAAGTACAACCAGTCAATGGGAGGAGGGATGTATCAGATAAATCCATCTACCACTATGTAGTCAGCCAGACGACTGGGGTATTGGAAAAAGTTGTTCTTCAACTTTATAGACATGGCCCTTTCAATTCTTATGTTTTTGTACAAAGACAATACAGACAGGCCTCTAACCAGGAAAAAGACTTTCTTGTGGCAGTTGTTGATTCTGGCAGAACCTGCCCTGGAGGTGGAGGAGATGTACTGTTGAGGACAATATCGCACACTTGCCTGGGCAGCTTGCTGTTATTGCAAACGTGCGTATAGCTAACAATATCAAAAAAGGGAGTCGCCACTGGTGCCCAGGTTAAAACACTGGTGTACACAGAGAACGCCAGTTGGAGCATCTCTGGAGGCCCCATGACATGGACAAAAAGAGAATGGCGCCAAGTGAGAGTGATCCCGAATTTAAACGTCACAAAAAAGTGTAACATTTAGTTTTGTCCCAAAAATATTTTTTTTCATTGTAAAGTCCCTAAATGTTTATATTTTTTGAAGCTTATTAAATTTAGAAGAAAAGTGCTATTTTAAAAGTGTTGTATTATGTGTGTTTTGTATTAGACAATTGTGCTCAAGTAGAATTCTTTTTTTGAAAAACATTTTTTTTGGCTTCTACTAACTAATAAACATCCTACATTTTTTGTGAAAATTCTAAAGTTATTTTTTTACATTGGACTCATACAATACTTGATTTATTGTGGACTCTTGTAATTGCAAAATATTGGCCAAAACGGCTTATCACCTATTAAGAAAAGTACTAAGTACAAGTATATTTAAGTCATAACTTAACAGCAATTTGTTGGTTGGATTGAAGTACAGACGACATGTGACCTCTACAAGTTCTGAACTCCATTATAACAATAAGATTGACAACATAAATGCTGTTATTCACTTTTCAAGAGCTTAAAAAGACTTTTAACTTTTCTAGATTTGTAAATTTAGTAAATTTGATTTACAAGTATAAAATTTGGATAAAAAAATGGGTTGGGATTATAATTGTTATATAAGTTTTGTTTCCGAAGTGAATGAATGAGATAACTCATTGATTCAAAATCAGCCTGCTGCTTACTTAAACAAGCAGCAAGAATTATATTACTTAAAACATGCCTTAATACAGCATAATATAAAAGATATGAGAGGAAAGTTTGTGCCTCAACCGAACTTGTACAAACTGTTCTTTTTCTAGAATGTGGGAAATTCGTACCTGCATTGTGTCAGCCTCATCACTGAGTGCCGGCAGATTAACATTCCTCCGCTTGAAGAGCTGCTGTTCACGCTTCTGCTTACGCAGCTGAACACCTTCCTCCTCGCGTCGTCTGCGCAGCTCCTGTGAGTCCAGGCCAGTGTTTTTATAACGGTACTTGTGGCCCGGAGCAGACATCTGGAACATATTCACGCTGGGTGTGAAAGAGATGATTCATTACTTAAGATAAATGCTCCGGTTGTGGAAAAATGGATGCAATTGTAGTTTTCAATTGCAGTTTTGTTTGATGAGGTTCAGTACTTATCATACATAGAATTAAAATATGACAAGGTACTAGGCACTGCCAAAATTGTTCTGTATTATTGACCTAAAATTGTCAATTTCTTGAAATTCAGATATTTATATGGTAAGCTTACTGCTGGATGTAAAAATACATAAAAAGCAGCAGAATTCTAATTCACGTAAACTTAAGTTAAGCCCAGGATTGTTTTATAGGTTCTAAACTTGATGTATAGGGATGAAAGGGCCTAGAAGACCTAAGTCGGGCCCAAAGAGCTCATAAGGACATCAGGTCTTAAACTTAACTCTTAGGCTTTCGCGGCCAGTGTCACAACTATCTAGTTCTTCTGGTTCACACCGCATCCAAACTTCATAATTAGGTTGAGATATTTCGGCCTCGCTGTGGAGTACCATTTTCAGTCACTGATTGGCTGAAACTCGTTGGCCGCCTCCAATGGGAAAGAATGCACTCAAAATTTGGGTGTGTGTGTCTCCGTTTGGGGATGCTCGGCACTTCCAGATAAATAATACCAGTGTGCTTTTAGCAATTGTGTGAGGCAAACAGGATTGTTGCAGCGTGTGGAAGGAAGCTTGTTTGTGTTTTAAGCAGAGTAGGAGCTTATTAGTGTTTTTTACCTCTATATTTATTCTTTAGGTAAAGTAGGCCCTACACTTTTATTTAAACAATATTTTTGCATGGGGCAAGCCAAACACGGTTTTTTTCAGCAGTAAATGTGTTAAGTACTTAATAGCTAACATTAACTATATCCATTCTGACCCACACAGTTGTGTTTATCCTCCATCTGGTTAGAAAACAGATCCATGTCTTCTACTCGTCAAGGTCGCTGGCCTACCCCCACATTAAGTTTGCAGTAGAGTGGTGGTGAGTGTTTTAAAACTAGTCTAATTAAGTCTATACAATTGGAAGGCTACCACATCATATATTGCAAACTTAAACTTTTGACTCAAGAAGAACTTTTTGACGTTGCAAACTTTTGACGCTGAAATTACCAAGTTATCTTAAGGCTATTCTTGCCTAGTAGGATGTCATAATTATTAAACACGATTTGAATTGTTACTTCTTATAAAAAGAGACATGGTTTTCATTGCTTTAGTTAATTTATTAGAATTAATTAATTCTATGGCCTATGTTTAACACTAATCTGATGTTGCATAATTCCACTCAAACTTTGATATTATCTACTATTTTACATTAGAGTAGGTGAGTTTGTTATTTATATGTCTAAATCTAGCTAGTTAACAGAGACAATTTGACACCATAATATGAATTCCTATTTCATAAATAATGAATTATTAGGATTTACTGTAAGAAAATTGGTGGTGGTGTGTTGTACGCGAAGAGAAATGATGGTGGGATAAAAAGTGTTATAGCTTTCTAAATAGATAATATATTGGTTTTATAGTAAGCAATCAATAAATTAAGTACAGAAGAATGAACGTAACAGTAAATATACTATGCAAGCATTACCTTTGATTTGCTAAGGTGGAAACTTATAATTATTTTACTCAACAAAATGGAAATGTCGTCTTGCTTCTAGACGATGATAACATCAAGGGATTTTAGTCATATCCAGTGGCTACTAGATACAACAAATATATACTAGCTGTAGCACTATATAAAAATGACTACAGTCTGTCTGTACAAGAAAACATCACCATACATTTTGTAATATCGAAAACGCAATTTTAATTATGAAGACGTCACATAAAATTTGTCAGATTCAAGCGGTTTATTTTGAACGAGATGAATCCAAGATTTTCAAGTTATGGTACTTGCCAAACACGGAACGCCTGCAACACGTCCCTCTAAACCTGATGTCTCAAAAACTTCTTCATACAAGAGGGGGAGTAAAACTCGTAGCCAAAAGAAGGCTTACCCATAAAAATCATTGAGCCAAAAATGACCGATGCAATTGGTGTTTACCGAATACAAAGAATTGAATTTGAGCCAGGGGCAGGATATGTTAGGCAGATCTGGTTTGCTCGGAGCGTTCGGCATCGACGCCTCTTATGTTATCAATGTTCTTCCATATATTATTACGTAACGCGTTTCATCCATTTTTAACTGTCCCCTTCTCTGATCAAGTGCATTTTAACACAGTGCCCTTCCCTTCTCACGTAACTTAATTCTGTATAATTTTAGATACAGTTTTGGAACTGTTTTGACAGTTAAAAAAATTAACCCATTAAACATCTAGAAAATTCGACAAGTACAGTAAAACTAATTTTACCAAATTGTAATGATTTCGAACGTCCCTCCCTTTCCTACGTAAAACACAGTAACGCAAAGCCAAACCCTCCCCATCCTTCTAGCCGCTATACGTAAGAAAGAAGCCGTTTTTGTTAAAAAAAAGGGCCCTTAGATTTTTGACGTGGTGATGTCAAAGACCTCTTATTGCTTTAGTGACCAGTACGGGGATTCCGCTTCTCAAGTATAGAATATACAACATCTCAAGGTTCCTGGCGACGTCCATCGTTCGGAACTACTTCCATCTTTCCTTAAATTACCTACTTTCCTTAGATCCGAAGGAACAGCTTAGCTGACGGAAACGTGTCATACACATTATCAAATTATTATTATATAATTTTATCTTTAGCCAATAAAATGCCCTTTCCAAATGTACGATACATTGTAATTATTACGTATATATTCCTCATTATCAAAATTCTAGACTAAGCCTTCAGCCTAATGATGATAATCCAAAGAGCGTTTATAAATTTAAGTGAGGAAGCAAAGCTTCGAATGAATGTTTATAAATTATATTTTAAATAATTGTGAATGTTGAGCGATTTTCGTAAAATTAAATTGAGAATTTTGGTACCATCTGTTTTCATGATTGCGTTCACAATAATCATCATATAATTGACCTCGACAGTAGATAGCTCAATCAATCACACTTTCTTGTAGAAGCTCGATAATCTCAAGTTGTAGATAACATTAAAATAAGTATTTAGGAAAACTACTATCGAATGTTAATAGTGTCATTTACATACAGACTAAAAGATTATTAAACACCTTAGATTGCGTAACTCATCATCTATAGGCTACAATCCTAAATTTAACCTTATTTGAAATTGTGAATTTGATAACAAGAAACGCACTCACAAATTAACATTTAACATTTTTAATTATAGAAACTAAAAACAGAATGAAAGTTGTATTTATAACGTAACATAGTAAAAATATACTTTTTCAGTATCAATTTCGACAAATTATACAGCATGTTTAAAGAAACGGCTCGAGACTATAACACTCTGTTGTGAGTAGTAGAGTTCAATGTAGTACATGAGAGTACATGAAAATATCCCCATCGAACACTAAGTCAAAATTCTACTCAATTAAGTCTTATAACGGGGCCTACATGCATAGCAAAAGTTACAAGATTAACCATATCACATAATTTAATATTTTGTGACACTCAATCAGTATTAATACAACACCTATCAAGAAAACTAATAAATCATATAATTATTTAAACCTAAGAAACAGAAATTGAATGTGAATGTTTTCAGCATTGTAGTAAAATTCTGATATTTTAAATGCTAACGTTATTTGAAAACTTATTTGTTGTGGCACACTGATTGAGGATATTTATACTACCAAATTTACGTGAGTACAATTTTGTGTAATACGAAATTGTACATTTTGTACAATTACACAAAAGTAAATTACTAGTAACTTGATCATTGCGACTAACAAGCGACAGTTTATCTGTAAAGACACTTAAATCTGTCAATCTTTCGTTAGTTTCAAGTATTGACGCGTATTAAGGCCTTGACAATATATTTGTTAATATGATTATTTCTCACGACTTATTCTCACTGTGTTTCTTTTAGTTTGATGGAGAGATATACTTGATCTGCTAAGCGTAAAGTTATAAATATTTTCAAGGTACGTAACAGTAAAATAATGTAACTAACTAATCCAAATGCTATTACTTTACTTTGATTGGTTTGTTATTAGACTACTCATTTTAGATGGTTGTGATATTTCTCTAGTATAAATGGATCCATTACATGTATTAATTACAAAACCACCCCTAGCATTTCTTTTGCCTACAGACAAAAGTATTGTGCGAGATTCACAAAGGGTCTGCTGAGAAAAGCCTTATTAAATAATTCTCGTACTTCGTTCTTTTCATTTAACATTCGAAGTATGCCACAGAATTTTAAATTTTGTTAGAATTAAACACACATTTTTAGAATTTTAATACTATTTCTTAGGTCTCACTTACACTTTGGCCTACCCATGTCAACGTGTTATCCAAGGGGCCTCTTTCTACTGTGTAGACCTTTCAGGATTAATTCAAGCTTAACACCCTTTTGTCTCTTCCTATGACCAGCCCATTGCAATATTCTACCCTTTGATTAAGCTTGGAGACACAGTTCTGTTCTCAAATACAGTATGAGTCATATTGTAGATGTGTTATGGGATAAAGTCCACGTTGACTATGTTGTGCTACTGAATTGAACACATCCTGGTACAGTACTGGGAAGTGCTGTTGTAGTTTTAATACTTTGATTTGAGACACCGACCACTTTTAGGTGAATTTTGGACTTAAGACTTTGGGAAATTGGGGGTCACACTAGAACATTTCAACCAGGACATTTGAGTTAGATGGTCTAGTGTCAGTGAAGAATGCAAAAGGAAATTAGTTCCATTAGTCCTATTAGTTATTTCAGTCCTATGTCTAGGATGACACAATGCAGTATGATACAGTATCTAGTAAATAATGGCGGGGCTGACTCATCGACTGGGATGTAAATTTGGAACACGTTGTGGTGGCGATTTTGAAGTACCTATTTTAGTTGCATGATGTCAAACACTATGATGGAAAGGGGTATTGCCTGACCCTTCTCTGCGTATGGCCCTCAGCTGGAAAGGAGAACGTTGATGCTGATAAACAGTAAAATTCAAACATTTCTGAGGGTGACGAACAATAACGACACAGGTGAATAACGACACATTCCGATTTGGACACATTGATAAGGCAGCATAACCAACATACGCAATTGATACAAGAATTATACCTCATAAAATAAACTCCCCACGACAACCGTAAGAGGAGGAATTTATTACCTTTATCCCAAGAGGGATAAACTAAATACCCCCACAGACCAGATATCACCTATTCAGAGTGGAACTATGGCGGATTAATATCGCGTGCGAGTCCAGACCTCATCTCTCTGATGGCGTGGGTTCGATCCCCGCAGTCTCCTCTGTTAATTTTGCTTATGTGACTAAGTGGTAACTCTACGTAAAGGTGTATTTTATAAATTGTACTACTAGTATACTGTAGGTTGTTGGTAGTAAACCCATTGATTACAGGTAATCTAAAAAATATACATGGTGTTCAAAAATTCCCCCGTCCCCACCTTAACTTTTGAACGGCTGAACATTTCTAAACGTGCTTTGGTACTGGTAACTTTTTAGTACTTTTTAGCGTGGTTTTGCCCCACGCCTCAAAATGTGGGGTTTGGGGGGTAAGTCCAAAATGTCTTGTAGGAACCCCTATTGTGTTACACCTTATTCGAAAGGTCAAAAAATACAAAATAACGATACGCTCGGAAAAAATTCCGACGCAGACCAAACGGTCAATTTCATTACCGGATGGCAGACCAAAACGTGTATGTTTTTTGTTCATATTAATGGTTACCAAAGCTTTAGTTGGAAAAATTCATAAACCCAACTTAATATTCAGTTTTAGGGTGTCAAGAGCTTTCGAATAAGGTAACGAATATCCTCACAAGTGTATATGTCAGTACACGCGACCCGCTGGCAGAGAACACAAGAACGCAATTTCAAAAGTACATCAGATCAGACAAAATCCCACCACGAAGCGAATAATCCCTTTTAATCTTTACTACAAATACCTCTTTCTGTTTTAAACTAGCTTTTAAACACTTTTCTTTCCACAGGTTGGCTAAGCTGCCTTATTAATGTGTCCAAATCGGAATGTGTCGTTATTGAGCGTCAACATTTCTGAGGAGTAAATAACCTGAATATAATTACATCCAAACTATGCTTAATTTAGCTCCTGTCATAACTGTGTTTGGTTTGTTATGTAGGAAATGAAGATGTGGGTACGAGGTGTGGCAGTGTTGTGTCTGATCTCGGTGGCCGTGGCAGCTGTTAGTTTGCCCCATGATCAGCTGGAGAAAGATGAGATCATTAAGGTTGTGAACTCCGCACAGACCACCTGGAAAGTACGAATATTGATATCTTAGATTCGCATTATCTTGGGAACTTTTGACGCTAATACAAAAACGTTATGCAATTGAACTGAAATGAAGAAGGGACACTTTTTTACTAGTAAGAGCTAGTCGGAAAAGACACATTTTTGAAAAGTAGCATTCTTACAAAGAGTCCTAAAGATGCTTCAAAGTCTGGAAAACAAAAACCTATGCGTTTTAAACGGTTTAAATCAGATCTTTAGTTCCATTGTTTAATGTTGGTATCGTTCATATAGTGATCAGATTTCCATTTAATACAAAATCACATTCCACACAGTAAAACATTAACACCTTAAGTGTTGAACTGCCCAAAATCGCAAACGCTATGTAAGCAACATATTCTACGGGCGTTCTTAGATTAAACCCGGTTATTATTCTATCCTACACAAACATTAGTGAACATACTATAAACAAGAGAAGTTCCTGGACAAGTTATTACTGTATAAACACTTTCACCCTTTATGCTCATGCAGGGTTCGATTTTAACAAAATTTGGTATGTATATTAATTTTAAAGAAATTTGGCATGTATATTAATTTTAACGAAATTTGGCATGTAGGCTATATTTAGCTAAGTATGCAATACAGGATACCTGAAGCCCCTTGTGGTATTTTCCTTGAATAGTGGTTTTGTGCTATAAAATGTGCATTTTCAGCTTAGTCCTCTGTTAAAGTTGGCATATAGTATTTTAGTACCATACGTCATATAAAATGTGAAACTTTAACGAACTCCAGTTGGCGACTGAACAACTGGAAATTCGCTAGATTATTGATATCTACGCTCGATCCATACGAGTACTTTAGTTTTCTTATATAAATCAGCAAAAACCTTTGATTATGATCAGCCAATCATATTCTTTCCTCTGTTAGGCAGGAAGGAACTTTGACCCCTCCCTGAAAAAGGATTACGTGCAAAAGCTCATGGGCTACAAGAGGCGTCCAGGTGGAAGTTTGCTGCCCAAGTACGTGCCTGACGAAAGCACCTACGTAAAGCTGCCTAAGACCTTTGACTCCAGGAAGAAGTGGAAGAACTGCAACTCAATCCAGACCCTGAGGGACCAAGGACCTTGCGGCTCGTGCTGGGTGAGGAGTGGATCGTGGATAGTATTTTAGACGCAAGAGATTTTTCTCTTTAGAGGACTTGTTTGTTTCACCAGTCGAAATTTAATGTCTTAGGATATATTGATATAAGATATCTTAACTGAAAGGAACAGCAACTAGCCCTCCGCCAAAAATTCAAACTGGACAAATATAAGTAATAGTAACTTCTAGGAGAGCCCACTGAAAAACTGTTTAGTTTTAAACTAAACAAAACGTCTTGACGTCTTGACTATGCTAGTCATCTCCAGTTCTACTAAAAGAACTGGATGTCGAACTATGACAATAAAGAAAAACATGCTTAAAGGAAAATAAAACGTTGAACGATTAATATCTAGGCTCACTTGTCTGAAACCCAACGCCCGGATTTGTAACTTGTTTTCAACAGATGAAATTGCAGAGCCATCCATTTCACACTGCACACAAATGAAGCACGCGAGGGTGGTGTGAAAATCATGGTTGCATTTCAGCAAATATTACGTTTCAAAGTTATATTGATATAGGAAATGTATTAGAAATCGCCCTTCTCGACTGTTGTACTTTTCTAATCCGTACCTTGTCTATACTGCGTAAGCTAAGTTATCCTAAGTGAGTCTCTTGGCGGTATTTGATCGCAGCAAATGGGTTTAAGTGTTTAGGAAGTACACGTGCGTATTTTCCACACAGCATGTGTGTTGTAGGCTGTGGCAGGTGCCGCGGCTCTCTCAGACCGAGTCTGTATCGCCACGAACGGTGACTTCAACAGCCTCCTCTCTGCCGAGCAACTCGTCAGTTGCTGCTTCGACTGTGGCTTCGGCTGTAACGGTGGCTACCCTGACTCCGCCTGGACCTACTTCCAGACCACCGGCCTCGTCACTGGGGGAGACTACGGCACTGGGGAGGTAAGAACCACTTACAGGTGGTAGTGAGTCAGATGTAATTGGACTATCCAAGTTGTGTTATTTTAGTTTTAGACCGAGGACAGGCCACGGATTGTTAATTCTGACGGAAGTATTAAATTACTCAGAGACACGAGTTCAACAAGTAACACGGTCTAAGGGTTGAATTCATGAACACCACTTAAACTTACACTTTAACTTGATTACATTAATCGTACTTTCTTGAAATGCAAGTGAGAATTTAGACGTTACAGGCGTTTTGTCATCGGTCGGTAGTTGTGTCAACACCGCACAGGATGCATAGGTGCATGGTAAGGGGGGGGAATTAAAATAAAGCTGATCTAAAATGTCAAACCCTTGCATTGCTATTTTAGTCAGCCGTTTGAAATATAATTTTAATATCGCCAAATTCCTGTGTGTATCTTAACTAAAACAAGGAACGGCTTGTTAGAAAAAGCTACTTGGCTTGAAGAAGCTTCTTAAATCTGCGAAGTAAAGAAGGTTGTAATGTTCATGAAGCTAGCCATGTAAACGACGATATCTGCAAGAGTGACTGTTTTTAGTTAATTTCCAAATTTTAGTTTCAGTTCTCTCTTCCAGAGTAGTCGAGCAGTTGTACGAGAATAATATGTAATTGGATACACTTTTGCTACTTATTTCTGTAACCTAATCTAATACCTCTAAACTATTTTATCAACAGAAAAATCAATACAAGTTAATTGATAAAACAGTTTGTAAGCTGAGAAAACTTGCAGGGTTGCCAGCCATATTCTCTACCCGCCTGCGAGCACCACTCGGAGGGGCCCAGGAAGCAGTGCAGTGACTACGGTGACCTGCCCACCCCTTTGTGTCACAAGAAGTGCACCAACAAGAACTACACAAGTCCCTTCAAGCAGGACCACCACAAGAGTAAGTACATGTAGATGCATGACCGTGGTGGTTAGTGAACACGTGAACGCAAAATCTGGGATTTTTTCATTGTCTAATACGAGTAGTATGTTTCAATTTTGTTTTAGAATTGTGAGTTCTGAATTATCTACGTATTATAAAGTTATAAATCACAGAACAATTGTTTTAAGGGTTTCCTTTAATTCAAATGCCTAGCAATCAATGTATTTGTGATGCTTTGGAATGTTACTGGAAATAATATTTTGTTAACATTTATTTGTCCAACTTCCGAAATCCTCTCAAATCTTATAGCTGCGCCCCATATCTATCTAATGTTTTTTTCTGCTACATCCAAATAGGTCGCTACGTTGTGTACGCACGTTCTCCTCCACCTATTCTCTCCGGTCTCAAACACATATCAAGCGACATCACCCTACTCTCACCGAGATATATCATCAAGCTTTTTACCCTGCTCCCATCAGTCATGGACTATCATACATACTCCACCTCAGCAGTTGGCAGTTAATCCACGCTTTACCGCCCTGTCTACCAGATACCTTCATACCGTAGCGCCTTCCCACTGACCTCCTTATTCTTATACCCACCCCATGGGTAACATTGCTGTCGCCCATCACGCACTTTCTCTTCACACAATTTGTACAGTACGGGAAAAAATAAACAAAGACTAGCATTTATATAGAAAATATAAAAAGGTAGACATTTTATCACTTAACAGTTTTGACCTGTTATTATCGTTATGCTTGCAGTAAAGTCAATGTACTACCTGTCCATGAACGTGACTCAGATTATGCAAGAGATCTACACCAACGGACCCGTGGAGACCGGCTTCACTGTGTATGAAGACTTCCTCAGCTACAAGTCTGGTGAGAATCAAGTACCAATAGTAAGTCCTACCAACCTGTGAGAATTACAGGACCGAAATATGCTATATTCTGCCGGCTATTTTGTTAAATTTAATCCACATTTTTTAACGAAAGTGTGTTAAGTGTTAAAGAAGGGTTTTTAGAAATACAGTACTGTACTTTGGTTTACTGTAAAGAGCTAATAAGACCTTTGCAAAGTACAAATAATTCAGTTTTCTTCTGCTTGAAGACAAGCGAAGATTTTGAACTAAAGATAAGATATGTTGGCGTTGACAACGAGCGGATGTTACAAATACCGAATCCCTGTTATCAGTTTAAGTGGAATTAATTTTGAAGGAGAAGACATGATTACGAGATTCAAGCGTTGAAATCTGTTATGCCTTGAGATGCCGTTTTCGTAGTCAAGAAATCTTGTAGAAACTACCCAGTGGTTGAATATGCTCATAGTAAACCTTACAAACCTTTCATCTTGCCCAAGACTTTTTAGGCCCATGCCTTTGGCATTAATTCCCTGGCATCAATAAAATTGCCAATCAAGAAAAGAAGAGGGTCCATAACAGATCCTTGGGGTTCTCCAAAACCACAAGAAGCTACCTTTGAGATGAATTTTCCCTTTCTCGTGTTACAGGGGTGTACCAGCACGTGACAGGCGAGATGGCGGGAGGACACGCAGTCAAGATTATTGGTTGGGGAGTGGAACATGGAGTGGACTATTGGTTGGTAGCCAATTCTTGGAACAACGACTGGGGTATGCAGGGCTTCTTCAAGATTAAGAAAGGCAACAACGAGTGCGGCTTTGAGTATGATATCTCTGCCGGAGTTCCTGATGTCTAAGCTAAAAGTTAATATTTGTGAAAATTTATGAAAACATTTCGAAAAGTTGGTTTGTGTTGAAGATTTCATCTCCTAAGTAATATACACACCCTAAAGGGACTAGTAGAGTACCAATGAGTTTTGAAAGTAGGGGATACCTTTTATTGTGTTTTAGTTTTTAAATTTGGACCTCTGTGACCATCAGGGCCAGTGTATCAAGTCCAAAATTATACTGCCATACGGACTTTAATTGGCATATGAACACAAAGATAAGGCTGGATATGCAATCAAATTTGAAAGTATGATTTGACTATTCTAAGCAAAATAGTTAATGAAAAGAGTTTAACATCTTTGAACTTTGAAAAGCCGCCATTTTACACAAGGTAACCATTTAATGTTTGGTTTGAGGCAACAAAAAGGGAAACAAACAAGACCCACCACTACCTTTCAAGTTATGTGAATTAGACTTTTGTTTATGCTTTTGATATTGTACGAAACCTATAAAAAACTAAACTAAAAGTTACAGAAGAATGAAAGTAGGACACTCTTTTTGAATAACCCTGTACGATAATATGATAAATATGATACATTGTTATTTTTACTGTAAGGATTTTGACTAAATACAAAATATCAAGTTTAAAAAATCCGTTTGCCAGCGCCAGACATAGAAAAGGTTAACGGCTAAGGTAATTGTATGCCACACTTTTTATTTCTTTCAATATTTTTACAAAACTAATCATTTTTGGTAGCTTGGCACTTTTGCTATATGACACCCTGTATACTGGTAAACATTACAAAACCTCAAATAAAACCCCACTTAATTAATTGAATTATTTATTAAAATGAGTCTTATTTAAGTTCTCTATCATCTACCACGAGGACGCTGAACAGCAGGATTTGTTATACAAACACGTTGATGTTGTATTTGCTCTATCTTTATTTACTCGACCGAATCCAGTTTAATGATGTCAAATAATTATCTCT
Organism: Matsumurasca onukii; assembly: GCA_018831715.1. NCBI lineage: Eukaryota > Metazoa > Arthropoda > Insecta > Hemiptera > Cicadellidae > Matsumurasca > Matsumurasca onukii. The sequence continues at coordinate 13,159,137 of CM032062.1, forward strand.
GTTGACTTTGTTGATTGATTGCCGAATATATACGCGATCCGTTGAATTGGTAACTTCCCAAAATTAGTATTTTATTTTTTCTTGATTTTTGGTAAATGAATTGAACTAGGTGAATTGTAGGGTTCTCCAAAACCACAAGAAGCTACTTTGAGATGAATTTTCCCTTTCTCGTGTTACAGGGTGTACCAGCACGTGACAGGCGAGATGGCGGAGACACGCAGTCAAGATTATTGGTTGGGGAGTGGAACATGGAGTGGACTATTGGTTGGTAGCCATTCTTGGAACAACGACTGGGTATGCAGGGCTTCTTCAAGATTAAGAAAGGCAACAACGAGTGCGGCTTTGAGTACGATATCTCTGCCGGAGTTCCTGATGTCTAATATATGCTAGAAGTTAATATTTGTGAAAATTTATGAAAACATTTCGAACAGTTGGTTTGTGTTGAAGATTTCATCCCCTGGTAATTCACACCACGAAATTTGACTTTTTCATTTTTTGCGCTTCCTATAACTTCTTTAGTTTACGGGGAAAGGCTAGTTCAAAGTAATAACCCAGTTGGAGAACTGAATTCTTCAAATTTCTCATCAATGTTTTCTGCTTTATAAACTGTGTCCCAAGTCTCCCTTTTGAGAAGAGATTTAAAAGTGTCAATATTAGCTACAGAAAAACTCCTGGCATAGCAAGATTTTGCCTGCGTTGACAGGCTTCCTGAAGGCGGCCTGTATCCGCCAAGATACAGAGCCTCTCTGTCTCTATTTAGATATACATAAATTAAATACTAGTAAAGAAATTTTAAAGTTTGTCTTCCTTGGTACACTTCTATAAATGCTCAAAATGTCTAGCCCAAAATGTCAAAATAACTACTCGGCAAAAAATCTAGCCGATAATCAAAGATAGATCACGAAGTTAATATTGATTTATGGTTCCTTTGCCAGGTATCATAGCATTTTGTCAAGGGAGTATGTAAAACTTGCCCTTACTAAAGAATAGCCCCAAAAAAGAAATGAACGAGGAAACAAATCTACGACGAAACTCTTGAACTGAACTGACGCGATTTGGACATTCGGAGAACGCAAAACATTTGTGTTGAATGAGCAGCCATCTGTTGAAATTAAAAGTGGAAACTACCTTTCAGTATATGTGTAAAGAAACTTTGAAATTTATGCTTTTAAATTACATGTAAACCATAAAAACTAAACTAAAAGTTACAGAAGAATGAAAGTAGGACATTCTTTTGAATAACCCTGTACGATAATATGATAAATATGATACATTGTTATTTTACTGTAAGGATTTTGACTAAATACTAAATATCAAGTTAAAAAATCCGTTTGCCAGTGCCAGACATAGAAAAGCTAACGGCTAAGTAAGGCTGTATGCCACACTTTTATTTTCTTTCAATATTTTTACAAAACCAATCATTTTTGGTAGCTTGGCACTTTTATGACACACCCTGTATACTACAAACATTACAAAACCTCAAATAAAACCCCACTTAATTAATTGAATTATTTATTAAAATGAGTCTTATTTAAGTTCTCTATATCATCTACCACGAGGACGCTGAACAGCAGGATTTGTTATACAAACACGTTGATGTTGTATTTGCTCTATCTTTATTTACTCGACCGAATCCAGTTTAATGATGTCAAATAATTATCTCTGTTGATTTTGTTGATTGATTGCCGAATATATACGCGATCCGTTGAATTGGTAACTTCCCAAAATTAGTATTTTATTTTTTCTTGATTTTTGGTAAATGAATTGAACTAGGTGAATTGTAAGGCTTCATTTTGGCTGTTAAGATTCTCATACTTCAATTCAAATTAGATGTAACGTTTAACCAAGTATCTGATTAGTACTAGATTCGATTATTAAGTTTGTTCGTGTATACATCTACCAAAATATTGATTGTATACAACAAATTCACTATATAAAATAGCATCAATCAAATTGTGAATTTGTTTTCATAGCTTATGGCATAAACAATTAGTCCTTAAAAATGTAGCTCAAAGATAGATCTAGGAATAAAATATTTCAATTTTCAACAAACTAATTTAGTTTGAAGTCTAGTTGTGAAATGACTCAATGGATTTTATATTTTTAGATATATTGATGTATAAAAAAACATACGTATTTCAAATAGTATCAAAATCGGACGAATTTCCTGTTTATAACACATTAAACCTCCAAAAAGGGGGTCCGATAGTCCGATTTCGCCTGTTAACGAACTCAACCGAGATATTTACAAAAATTTTTATTAAATTTGGTCAAAATCAGACAAAAATGATACCTGTAGAGACGATGTTTCACACCAATACATAATGTATGTAAATTGTTGAAGTTTGCTCAAAACGTGTTCTGGGAGTCAGTAATGGTGCTCATTTCATGGTCCCGGGCCTGGGTCTTACATGCTGACGGCATGAATATCTCATTTTTCCAAAGGGAATTTGATAATACAAGATAAATAAACCTCAACTAAAGCCTAACCTAAAAGTATGTTGTCGAAACCTTCAAAGCGAGGAAAATGATATAAATCGCAGGCAGAGGGTTTGGACGTACCTTGGCCACTCTTGGGTATAGGGGCTACGTTACAGGCCTGGCGTCCCGTGGAGTTATTTACGTTACATGCCTCGCCTTACCAACACAGAAACCTCATTTTTCCGTACATCTCCATAAACGCATATTTTAGACAATATATTTTAGATAAATGTTCAACAAACTCGATTTTTATATTCGACAGGAATTGAAAATAATGTCAACATTAAAGTGGAAAGAGAGCTTCCATAATGATCCTACTGTAAAATATACGACATACAAAGTGACGATTTTAAAGTGTTAGTATCATGATATTTCCAACCAGCTCAATACAAAGAGTTTGGAAACAATTTGTTAAACCACACAAGTTTAATTAATGTTATAATAGGCTCACCTTAGTAATCATCAGATTTTGTCCTTTAAAATCGATTTCGGGATCTGGTTTCTAATTTGTAAGACTGATTATTTCCAAGCAATCTTAGACTAAACATGAATTCACACACGTTTGTTATAAACTTTTAGTGTGTTATGTAATGCAAAGAGGGTTTGATTTAAAACCTTCTCAATGCTTGACCATTGTATCGACTGTACAATTCAGTATAAAATTATTTTTTGAAAACCCACAATAAAATCAACAATTGAAATTGAACTAAACTCAATTCATCCCCACAACGAACATACGAAAAAGACCAACCTTTGAATTGGCAATGAATGCACATTTTCGCATGAACACAACCCCTTATCTATGAAGGTTCCTTGACACAGTTTCTCTAATTTTTCATCCAACAGCTGTAACAAGTTGACCTGGCCAGCTGATAACTGATAAGGGATTTGTTGAGTCTAGCCTAGGCGTAGGTTCACGTTGTGAATAACGTGAACACGTGTTGCGTACTGCGTGCCGGGCCAGGCGGGTCACTGTGTCTCCAGATACACTGATACAGATATATACAGGGTGTCTTTGAACTCTCTGCTTCAAGGGTCATCATTCTGGGACCTTGATAGCTTTAAAATTAATGTAATCTTACATTTGAGAAAGACAAGTTTGTGAAAAAAATCAGCTTGATTCAATTTTTGGGTTTAAAGCTATAACCGTTTGAAAGGTTTAAACATAAATTGTAGGAAAACCACTGATTAAAAAAATTTCTGAAAATGGGTAAACAGCAAAAAAAGTCGTTACAATTTTATACCTTAAATTTACTTGTTAATGCACTATTTCCGCTTTCATTAGTTGTTTGTGAACTCATTTTCAAAGTCTTGGTGTCGTCAATTAAAGAAACAGATGCAGTTTAAGCAGGTTATTCTTGCTAAACTTGTCGTGCTCCTGCCATTTACGTGTAAACCCATTATACGGCTAAAACTTTAAACCCAATAATTGTTGAATCAAGTGAAATTTGTCTACAATTTAGTCATTGTTGCATATAAGTGTACACATATTTAGAGGACAAAGGAATGGTGGTATAAATTACAAAACGGTGGCTAGATTGAAAAAACATGTTGGGAGTTAGACGAACTTTCATCAGACAAAATGTATTTTTAGATGATAAAGTGTGTACTAAAAGAAGCAGTTGTTTGAAACCACCAATACAAGCACTTTTAGCTACTATATACATATAATGTAGTATGTGTGTAATCTGTGAGTGGTTTATCTCGACAGCAAGCTGATGGTAGAGTGTTACTGTGTGGTGTGAGCCTGGATTTGTTGTGATGTATATGTGTGAGAGTGTGAGTGTGCGGGGCCCGCATGGACCTGGAGTGGGGATTATGGTGGCGCCCTTCACAACTTTGCCATCATATCCACAAAACCAGATCCATCCATCATCAACCACTTTCTGCCACATTGGAAGGACATTAAACCATGTTTTCGGGTAAATTATCCCTCTTCCCTCGGAAACTTACTAGGATTCACAATAGTTCTTGTGGCTACGCGTCGGCTCTATTTAACATTTAAAAAATCAACGAAGGATAACACTAACAGGGTGTATTTAAAACAACTAATGCAATATTAAAATAGTGACTTAAAGAGCTGTCCAACCAGTCAGTATCTGTCTGGTTAGTACCTGCTCAGATTACTTTATACTGGAGTACATAAAAAGAGTTGTCCACAAAAATACTGGGCAGCTTTGTAGTTGTCCAAATGTTGAATACGCACCGTTCCCCACCAGGGGAGGTTTGATCAGATATATTTTAAGGGGGATGCGGCAGCAGGGTAGACCGCGACTTCAGAAGAGGCTTGCCATAATCTTGGTCCCCGAGTGTTGGCAAGGCTCCATGTCTTGGGGTTAGAGTCCCCTAGTGGTTAAGTGGTTGTCAGCGGGCTTGGTTGTCGCACCCTCTCATGATTGTCTGGTCAGCCGAACCCAGTCCCATTCCTCTCCTGAATCCAGACTTCCTTTCATTCCGGTGGTAGCGCAATATGCCTAACAGACGAGGCAGACGTGCATAAGGGTCTGACCACTTGATCCCCTCAATCTAACATCTAAGAGCTGTAAGTACATGATTATTAGATAATTACGGAAACCCGAATAATACAAAAACACTCCATCTCTAATTTTAGAACTGTTCTTGGTCTTCAGTTAAGTGGACGAGGAAAGTAGGCTTTCATGCACACGCTCTGGTACATGATTATCTATACAGTGCTAAGTTAGCAAGTCAGATCCAAGCCTTGGCTCGAAATGCTAAGTTTATCAGCATCATTAATGTCATTCGATACCTTCATTAACATAGACAATGTCATTATTCAATGACGATAGCTTCATTATGTCACAGCTAGCTTGTACAATAAGTCGTTTCACTTTGCAGTTGCAGTTCTGGGTGGCCATTGATGGCTAGTACACCTTATCACAACTACTTTCGGATCTTTTAGTGTAGTCACTAACATGTTTTGGATTCAAAGTAACACTGCTTTGTGTACAGGCCAACACGCAGCTAAGCGCTAAAGCGCCACTGGGGTGATGCGAATTTATTTTGCCATTTGTTACTCTAGTTCGCTCCGCTCGTAGCCTCGCTTCGGCCTTCGCCCTCAGACCTACGTGTTCTTTTACTGCCAGTTTTATTACTTATTATGATGAGTACAATCTGAAATCGAGTGGCGCAGCTAGTATACATTTAATTTTCATCAAAATATTATAAAAATCCATAAAAAATATATGAAAATAATTTTGGTAAAACTTTTTCAAAAGGAGACTTATGGTATTCTGATTTTGCTGGCGAACGAACTTGACCCAAATATTTACAAAAGAAAGATTTGTACCAAATTTTATTCAAATCGAACAAAAATGGTTTGTGGAGAGGGTACACAAATGTAATAGGCTAAAAATTAAAAAAAAAATTAAACCAACGTTATTGCCTTTTATTAGTTACTTCTGGCTTTGTATTGCATATTTTTGGATGAGTTCATAGATGATCTTACGGACAACAAATTTTCTTAAATCGCATTTTAATTCCTCCCTCCCCCCTAAAGCCAGGTCTGATGTTTAGTGTGAATGTAGAATGAGTGTGAAATCATGTAAGTGTGAATTTCATTGTATTTTCATTTATTTTTGTGTCTGCTACGCAATACTTTGTACTGTCTACAGCAAATATATTATTGTTATTGTTGTTGTTTTGTTCACAGCTGATGTATATTTACTAGAGAAGTGATAAGTTAAATAAAACCAAAGATAATGTTATAGTAGGTTATCATATCATAATCTTTGATACACTCCGTTTCGTAGAGATTTTCAGAAAAACCAAATTTGAATTGAAGCGGAAACTAAACCAAAGTAAACAAAACTTTCGTGTTAACCACACACAGATAATTTTTATTTTCTTAAATAAACGTGTACAAACCTTAAGACTACGATACAAATTTATTAGGGACTAATTTTCACATTAGTAAGATGAAGTTATCTTTACAAATAAAGACGATGTAGAAACGCAAATCGTTGCAAACTGTGGATAAACTGTAGGTGCTGAGGGTATTTTTGCATTCCAATCAACTAGACCTTCATAATATTTAACCTCCCAGATTTAACCCAACGAAGATGGCTTGAGGGTAAGACCATTTCGGCCACCGCGAGCTACAATGGTTTCCACAGTAAAACAATGTCGATGGATTAAACTTAGAAAATAAAATATGTGTTGAATTCTCCTCGTATTTACCTCCTATACTTTATGTGCTCATGTTCGCGCCATATTCATTCTTATAGCGTTACTACGAGTATTTTAATTTAAGCGAAAACATCATCCGCGTGCAATTTTACCAATAACTCTGACCTAATTATTAGTATTTTCTCTTGGATGTCTAGAGTAGTTTACGTAAATGAATTATCAATACGTAGTTCAAATAGTTTTAAACATTGAGGGCCATTTTTCAATTCAAATTTAACCGGCGGTACCATTTGGTTAAGTTGTTTAAAGTCTGTAATGTTTACATTTCTAGGAAACGTTCAAAACACTTCTATGAATGAATGAAGATATTTAAAAGTGCCATTTGAATGTCATTCCAAATATTCTTTTTCCATTCTCTATGAAATTTTACATGTATACATTATGCTAAAATAGTTAAATACAAAATGTAACATTAAAATGCATGATCAAAACAGACAAAGTAAAACTTAAGTTCAAAAATATCCAGCTTCCCTTTTGGTTGGCTGCCGATTAAATTTTAACCATCAAATAAGGCTGGAAATTGAAAAAAAATTGGTCTCGGCAGAAGATCTTTGAGAGTACCATTGACTTATAACAGCTGTTAACGTTGGTGTTGTCATTGAGAATCCTTCAACATTTCATAGTTTTATATTTTAAGTGCCATCACAGAAAAGCCTGATGAAGCAGAATGGGACAAGGAAGGTCAGCTGAGGTTGCCAAGACCCGAGCAACCTCGTTACTCAGGCCGGGTCCACGATTTATTCACCACATTTCTATTCTGTTAAAGTTTATTGAACGATAAATTTACATGTTTTTGCCATTTACTTTATAACAAATAGCCTAATTTAAGTATTCAACAAGAGAAAATCTAGGCTGAATATCAGACATAAAAGTAAATGGCACATAAGACACAGCCAGATAATTTATTTGGTTGGCAATTAAACTAGATCGGGTTTTATTTTTAACGCGTATAGTTCCCACTTTTCATGTGCTCGCAATTTGAAGAATTACTATATGGAGAAAACATATACTATTAAGAAAAATAATAGCACGGTGCACAAGTATATTACATAAATTACAATTCGTCTTCAGCCCCTAGGGCTTTCCAAGTAATAACATAAGTTTTACAAAATAAATATTTTCAGTTAACATTTGAATAGTTAGACTTCTTGATTTGCTTTGTTTGCAAATATTTATAGTTGATATCTTTTGCTCTATAAATATCACAAGAAATTAATGTAGATTACCTGGCTTGTTGCTGTTTTATGTTTGATGTAAGTATATAAATTAGCTTGTCTTCTTTGCCGTTTGCAAGCAACACATTAAATTGCAATTGAATCATTAAAAGCTGTAAACAACATGAATACACTATATAGCGACCAGCTTGACGTTTCCATCAGATGCGATGATTTCCCCCATAATAGGTTCTGTGCCTGTCATTGCATTCCTGTATTGGTATGGAGATTGAAGTGCACCGCGCCAAGAACCTGTCACTTCACATCAACGTTGATAAACTCGTACATCATCACGTGATGACCAGCACGAGACTCCCTAGGCACGTGGCTTCACAGAGCGATATACAGGGTTGGACGAAACTGTGCAGTGCGCAGTAGCGGCTGTGACCTTGAATATCGTCCAGTAAGAACAATGTAAAAACATGGATTTTCTTAGGACACCTCACACGTACAGCTTTTATCAGACTTTTGAAATCACTTGGTTTTAAGTGTATTAAATGTTTTAGTGACTCCCCTAAGCTGAATTTCCATTAAATCTAAAAACTAAAGAAGCTTTGTATTTGAATTTTTTTACCAGTAAACTAATAAAATTTTCAAAAAAGTAGTCAGCGGAGCCACTGCGTTAGATTTTTATCTTTCGAATAAAACTCATTTTAAAAAGATCTGATGAAAATTGTGGGCGTGAAATGTCTAAGAAAATGCTTGTTTTTAAATGGTTCTTATGGGACAAAAACAAAATGGCGGATAGGTACTGTGCACTCTTAATATCTCCAGAAACATTGAAAATCTAAACAAAGTTGCGTAACTACGTACAACTAGTGACTCTTAATTTTGACAAATTTATCCTGTTATAACAATTCCAGGGGAGGCGTTGAAGGAAGTCATAGATTTCAAAATCTAAGCCTATGTTAGTGATACAGTTGTAAAGTCTCGTTTATCCGTCCTTCACCAATGGATACATTCCGCGCTTTGCGTTATCTTAGCAATAGAACTTAGGTAACAATTAAAAAACTACGAGTGTGACAGCAGTTTATTTTGTGCCGCACTATTGGCTGTACCCCATTACTTTACTATTTTGATTTGTTTTTCAATTTTCAGTAACAAAGGACCACTCTGCGAAGGACATAGGTGATGTCCGGGTCAGTTAGTAGTTTGAGAGTCTGCTATTACTCAACAGTTGATTACAGGGCAACAACAGCTGACAAACATGTAAACAAACACAGAGTATCATTTGCTAGCAACCGTCAACTAAAAACATCAGCTCCTACCCATCGAAACCAGCACCAGCAAGTAGTAAAATGGTAAAATAGTTTGAGGTCTTACCGCTTATTTCTTAAAAGCGGCAACGTTTATATCAAAGGATTTTGATGTTAAAATCAGCGAGTTAAATTGCTTTTCTATCTTTTAAGGGTGTAACAACAAAAACTAAATTACACTAAATGACAAATTAATAAATTAATCAGTGTAGTAGCCAACATGACTGTGCTTAGCCACTGGTAAAATACTAGACATAATTTCATGTCAAACAAGTTAATTGTAGTGGTGACGCACTAATTCAAGAGCAATCTCAAAAAGAAGTTTGCGTATAGAGATTCTTAGTTGGATCACTTGTAGGGTTTAAACATACTTTGAATGTTGATACTAATAAGTTAAAGGTTTCTCACTAATAAAACTACAATAAAACTCCATTACAAGTGGTTTCCAAAACTGAGTCTTAAAACTATATGCAATGCACAATTGAATAAACAAGAACATATTGTCTCAAAGTTTTGTTTCTATAAACTGTACTTCATCATGAATATTGTTGTAAACACGTGAATAGAACAAAACAAAAATGTTTGAACTAATATTTTATGCCTAGATTTCCGCACACAGCAATGTTTTGAAAAATTATGATTATCATATGTAAATAAGGTATCACCGGCCAACATTGTGACATGTATGTATTCATGAATGTATGCATTTGTGACAACTGACTGCGATCATTGATACCAACCTCGTATTGCAAGTGCATAGTCAATAGATTACCTACGTCAATATTGATGTTAATAATGACAGCTTATATTGACTGTATAAGGCGGGTAGTGATGAGTTTGCATCTACCCGTCGAGAATCAGAAGATATTTGGACTTTTATTTTTTAGACTGTTAAATAAATAATCCTAAGTTAATTCATATAACCAAAAGTTCGTCGAAAACTTTGACGTATTGAAAACGTTTCTTTTACATTACTTGCATCCAATATACTTTATAAGCAGACAGCGTTATTTTAAGGCAATATTTTCAATTATTTAGCCTAGATCCCACCACTCAATAGAGCGTAGGTAGTAAAAACAATGTTTTGATAAACAGAGTTTTCTGAGATCTATAAACGGAGAGAATATGTTTAGTACTACACTGTTGTAGATCTATTCGTAGCTTATTTTAGCAGTAACAAGGATAATGGATATTAAATAAAAAAACACTAATCAAAATTAAGTTATATACTTAAAATGATGTAGGTATATCATGAATGTTTTTCCTATTCTCTTTCACTTCCGATCATGAATTTAATAGTTAACTAGCTGTTTACCCGTGATTAGCTACGGATACAATATGTTACAGTATCATGACTGTGAAGTTGACTTTATCCTAGTACAGTACACTCTTGAGAAGACAACCATAAAACATTGGTAGGGAGGGCTCTAAAGTCTAAAGATAAACTTCGCCTGTTGTACAACTTTTGTTTGGCATAAAGCTTTTTGTTATACAATGTAGACAGCTTCCACATAATGCCCCTTTCAGTGTTTTTGCCCCTTTTCCAGCTGCTACTCGCTGAAAATCAAGAAGTAAGACCGAAGCGAGGCAGTGGGCATAGCAATCAGCCTTTTCACTGCCTTTTATTTAACTACCTGTGGGGGTGAACACTAATCTATGTTGTTTATTTATTGAATCATATGTTAGTTTTGTTTTGGTTCAACAATTTTGTAAACACAAAAACAGTGTGTATTTTTGGTTAACTCATTTTATGATTTTATCGTACGTAAGTTTCAATACGTACATAATCCCACTGCTCCTCATCTCATCTTTGATGATCTTCACCTTCCTCGCTGTCATCTATGTCAATGGTGCAAGTCTCCCTTATGTCAGATCGTCCGTTGTAGATCTCTGGTCACAACTCTTCACCGTCATTCTAAGTTTCGCAGCTCCCCGAAGTTGACTGGTCCCTTGATCCACACCTAAAAACTTGAGCAGAGAAACCACCATCCGGGCCAGATGACCTCCGGTTTTTTAACGAGGTTGATACTCCTCCGACTCCTCCTCCTCGTTGCCGAGTCCCAGGCTTGCCACCAGCTTAGCGGAGTTAAAACTAGTTTTTTGTTTGTTTTAGAGGTGTGAAAACCGAGAAAACACACCTTTCCGTGAATGGGGTGCGAAGTCACCCGGTAGCAATTCTCGGTGCAAGCCCGATCTACTTGACGCTCGTTTCCACCGACCAAGGGACCTAATAGGGTGTTGTCAACGCAGACCCGAGCGTGAAGAAGGCGGGTAACCACGGAGTAACCTCTGCTCTGCTAACCAAGGGACCTAATCGGGTGTATTAGTGGACGTTAGACCGCAGCGGGTTGAGGATTGCTACTGAATAGTGTTGGCTTGAGTTGCCATAGAAATTATGCGTTGCATTGTTAATATTGTTCTTTTTAGTTTGAGAAACTATAAAGTTACTATAGCAATTAATTTTATGTTGTTTGTTTTGAATCATTACAACAAAAGAAGTAAATATATTTTAACCTGACTGCAATCATAAAACCAAATTTAAGAGGTGTCAGCACCAAGCATGTCCAAAAGAAATTCCCATTGACCACAACATTCAATATGTTTTGTAATTATTGTAACTAAAAAGTTTGGTGTTATGAGTTCTAACCAGTTTACAACAGCTGGTACTTTTACAATGTCTACTTTATTTCCACTATTTTATTGTTTCTAAAATAATAATAAGTTTGCATGTACAAATATAACAAGGCCGATACGCAGCTAAGCGCTAAAGCACCACTGGTATTTTCGGTAGTCCGATTTTGCTGGCTAACTATGTATGTAATGTATGTAATTATACAGGGTTATTACAAATGATGTTCACGATTTCAAGTGTATATAAAATGTAGTTTTATATGTTATACAAAGAAAAAATGGTTACATTAAAAAAAGTTTCGTCACAAGTACTCATAACTATAAATTTTTGATACGGCTACCTCTTGTGTAACAACAGATGCCAATCCTATAATCAAGCTCTTGCCATGCGTTCAAGTGTCTTGATCCATTCTTTCGATGGCATTAGTAACAAGCAAGCATTTTGAAAACTACAACAAATTTAAGTTATGTTACAATAATGAGTTAAGAAAACGTCACACAAAGACAATAGTAGATGTATTATATCAATATTTGTTCCAAATACGCTTTGAAAATGTTGATGGAAAACAACAGAGAGGTTTAAACAGCATAATCAGTGGTGTAAAGAAAGCGGTCCGCTTAGCTGAAACTCGCTGATACCAAAACTCAACAGCTGCTGAATTCATTGTTGCTTTATCATTTTGCTATTTACAAAGATAACTCTGTTGGTTATTGCCTGGCAGTTTATCTTGCCAACCTGCTCATCCACGCGTTTTGTACAATGTGTGCTAATCTAAGCGTTTATTACTAAGAATCCACCTCAGAGGCACCTCAGAGAAAGCCTAAATTAGTCCGCAAAAGCTATACACGACGCCACTCACATAACAACTGGTAACAGGCCTTCTTCTAACCGATGCGGCCTAACTGTCAAACCAAGCACTTGTAAGAGTTTAAGGGGGTAAGTTTTTCACCTTTCGAAATAATTTTTATATTGATAAAGATGATATATTAGGAACTTTGAGGAGATTCGTCACGTTTGTACAGCTCAATTCTTCATAAGTGGTTTAATAGTTTCACAAATAAACTTTTAAATTGTCTTTCCACTCCTCTTTTTACACTCTAAACTCAAAACGCATAGTTTCGAAAAAACGCTCTATACCCGTTTTGGTAAGCTTCTTAGCTTAAAAAATGCCTACTTAACCCTAACTTATACAGGGTGAGTTTTATATGTCCCCCCACCTTAACTTTTGAAAGAGGAAAGATTTTGAAAACCCTTTGGGGAACGTTTTAATAGGGTCCTGAAGATTCTTTCGACGTACTTTTCGTTACCCACCCCCACCCGAAAACCGGGGGAGGCCACCCTAAATTTTTTAAATACGAACCGCCCCTTGTGACACCTTATGGAAAGGGTATAAAAACATAAACTCATTGATACCATTAAACAAATTTTACGACGTTTCTGTACAAAATGGCAACTCAAAACGTTTTTCATTTTTTAAGCAGGCTAATGGACGCTGTCGATATATTTTTCTAAATTGTGAAAAAATATACAGATCTAGATTTTGGGTACTCAAAGCTTTAAAATAATATGTTACAAGATACATTTTTGAACAATTTTTTGAAAAAAGGGTAGTTTTTTTTAAAGTTAAGGTGGGGGGCATATAAAACTCACCCTGTATAGTGTCAGAGTATTCTATGTTATTGCAGACTTTAGCATTAGGCGACACCGCCCAGCTCAGGTGGACTCTTAACTTGTATTACGAATTTTACTGGAGTTCAAACTTATTGGTTTCAGCGGAATCGCATAGAGAGCAATAAGGGATAACTGTTTACCTTCACTTGAAGTCTCTTGAGAAGAGATAAAGTGTAATGTCTGTATGAACGCTATTGGAGAAGTGTTAAAATTGTTAAAAAGCAAATAAAGCTGTTAGTAATATAGGTAAAACGTGAAGTTTGAACCTAAAGACAAAACCATATGGTGATTAATAGAAGTGAAACCCAGTGTAGGACCAAAGTATTACCTTGTACTGTGCCTGTAGATCCTACAGTTGAGAGTAAAAATGGATGCGCATTTCGCCCCGCTTGTGGGGCATCGTCGGCACTCTTATTGTCACTAACTAAAACATATATGGTGTCATGTAATACAACAACAAAGATTTTATTACTTGAGCCATTTCAAACAAGTGTCACCATTTATTCTCAACAACTGTAAACACAGGTACAATTTACACTGACTTATTGTTCTAACATTGCAGTGTATTACTGGCGTTCGGCGTCAGTACAATAACAAATAAACTACTTGATTTTCTAAAGAAGATTGTCAGGTATGAAAGAAAATGTCACTTTTACAAATAACGCCAACACAGAAGTAAATTGTTTTTTTTAAGTCTGACGATGACGACCTGCCCATCGAAAGTGCTTGTCCGATACACCAATTAGAAAAGCTGTAATACTCTTTTTTGTAAAAGTAAAATTTTCAAAAAATGTATCTTTACGATGGACTTTTAGTGTAAAGCGATAAAACTTTAATATTACGGATCCAACTCTAATGAAAATGCACACTTTAATGAGGGGAAAACACTAGTTTTATTGAAATACAGAAAAAAACATGCGTTCGGCATGAAATCCGTTTGACTTGGGAAATATTTCCTGGTTGAATTTGCTCGAGTGTTGACACGATAAATACTTCGGCCTCGCGACCGAGATCAATCTTCTGTGATTGTGATTGGCGGTTACGCGTTGACATTGCAATTGCAAATGTTCTTAGCGTCATTTGTTAATCAATGTTTGTTTTGAAGTTGCGATGGGATCCTTTTTAAGATGCGTCTTCTAATCGCAGTCAAACATGCTTCCATAATCGTGCTTTGTTCAAGCCTCAGGTGTGTAGGCGATAGGTGGTTGAAAAATACAATATTAAATCTAAATGATGGGAACAATATTAATAAGTTAACAAATCTCATAATTAGGGTAGTTAAGATTGGCCTCATTCATATTACCTAACATTAAAAACAACAATTTAGGTAAACTGTAAAAATTGGTTTGCGTATTAGTGCAGTAACGTGGTGTGAGGTAGAGGCAACGCTGGATTGAGGCATCACATTTCGCAAACTTGTTACGTAATTTCAAGCTTTACAGCCTAAGGAATATGTTTTCAATTGTCCTTATTGTAATGTGTCATAGCCTCTTTGTTATGTTATTATATGTTTTAATGACTTGAAATGTATTATTGACACCTGTTGTTTTGTAGACTAATGTTTTGTTTTTCTGAATGTAAGCATTCAACAATTACAATCTTGTTACGAAAACTACTTTCCATTGTATGGACAATTGATCATTTCAAAATGTATCTACAAGGAAATCGTTTTTCAAGGAAAATTTATTCTGTGAGAATTAGTTATTAGAAAATTAGTGGACTTGTTAGTCCTGATCTAACATAAATAAAAGCTTATTTATTTTAGTTCTTTTAGTTTTTGATTTACTTCTCACAGACGCATTACAACCATTGACCAAAACAAAGCACTTAAAGCGCTTGAGACAAGAAAACCAAACCTCCGCGCACAAACTTAATTGCGTCCTTCGCTCCAGTTTTTTGCAGAAATCAGAGCCCAGGATAAGAACTGTCACCAGCCTATGAGAAGACACTGGCCCTGCCCTCAGTCACTAACTTCAGTCCATCCTCGTGAGATGGTGACTGCACACTGACGTCACCAGGGTCCGTTCACCGGCTCAAGTACGTCATCGTAACCTGTTGAGTTGTTCACTCTCGCGGAATTGCATGTAATTAAGTGTTCACTGCCACGGCCAGGACAGCCAGGACCTGTCCGAGAGAGAGAAGAGCTGGCGGATGTTGTGATGTCCTCAGCTATGTGAGGTCAGGGTGAAGTACGGTATAGGCTTGATGAGCTCAGACCATACTTTGAGTCTGCCTATGCACGGTTATATTAATATTCCAGCTGTTATTGCATTGATTAAAACCAAACTCACATTTCACGAGACTCTACTTGTGTTTTAAGCTCCTTGGATCCGATTCCCGCTCATGAACATATGGTGACAAATCCACCCAGGGCTGACTTCCGCAGTCATTTTGGGCGTGCACAGGAGTTTGTATGGGGAAATATGCCTATACCAAATCACATGCGATTCCCTTTCTCCAAGAAAAAAAGATCGGGTGCAGGATTCTGGAAAACAATTTGGAAAATGGGGACTCTTAAAAATATATTAAAAGGGATATTCAACACACAAAATGTTCAAACTCACAAATTCGACTGTGTTTGGTCTGTAAGGTTTGTTGATCGGAGATGATGTCCTTCAGGAAACATACCTCGTGGACCAGTGCTGCTGGTTTAATTCTACGTGTATGTTCACATACACGATACTGATCACATGGACGATTCCTCAACACTGTTTGTTGAACATTTTTAACCAATATAGATGCTCAGCAACCACTATTCCAGCTTCTTTTAAAACTAAATAACCGTTTATTTTGAACACAAATTTTAAATAAAACAAATATTTTTAACTTTATGATGAGGCGTCTTTCAGCCGCAAAGTGTCCATCATCAGACCAGATACAGCAAAAATTTTGATAACATGCCCGTATTTTGATAACATCAAAAATAAAACATAAAATAGTTGTCAACGTTACAACTTACAAGAACCATTTATTTGTTTATCTTCAATCACGCTGTATTTAACACTTTTTACTTTAAAATTAGCTCATAATAATTGGACCCAACAGGGAACACTTCCAAATTCTGTGAATATAATAAAACTGAACATAATATAGAATTTGATGAATGTACAGGTCTACTAAGTACTTATCAAAAACATATAAATATTATACATTACACAGTATTTATAGCAAAGTATTTTGGGGGTTTAACAAATTCTTTCTACAACAAATGTTGTACGCATCAATTCGGCTCTATTTAAGACTGTGAAGTACCGAGTGTCCCACTAAGAGGTTTAAACGTTCAATTTTATATTACGTGCCCATTCATGCACCTAACTTTTTAAACTCTACACAGTTTACAAAGTAGGTTCTAAAAATATTCTGGGAAAATTTCAGCTCCCTAACCTTTGTAGTAACAAAATGGCGTCATATTGAAAATTTTATCAATTTGCTTCCTATAAAAAAACTTTCACGAGTTATTATCTGATCTGTTTACTACGTTGCGGTTCTAACGCTCATTGTTGAAAAACAGCTGTTTGATTGTAAAATTTCAGACAATACAATGACTGGGAATAGGTATGCACGAGTTTTAAATGAACATGTCTTGCCCCATTTGACGGTACCAGAAATGGATCAAGCAATCTTCCAACAAGATAGTGCTCCACCCTGCAAATCATGTAAAGCAATTACTAAATGACAACCTTCATGGCCGTTGGATTGGTCGAAGTGATTTTTAGATTGCCCGCCCCGATCAACAGATTTAACTGTATGTGACTTCTTTATGGGGTTACTTGAAGGAACGTTAATACTCATAGCTTCAATAATGATGAGGAACTAAAACGATCAATTGAAGAGGAACTTCTCCAGATATCGTTTCTTTGTAAGAGCTTACAAATTATTTCTTAAGCGCTGTTATCAGTGTGTTGTGTTGCTGTGGATGGGTTACAGTTAAAAAAATTTTGGACTTAAAGGTTTTTCATTGGACTATGTTCTATCTCTTTTTTATTTAAAAGTCACATTGCCCTAGAATGTAACAATAAAACTATTTTATAAAACCAAAAACACCTTTTTGATGTTTTTAAAGTATCGTTTTTCAATATGCCGCCATTTTGTTTGTACAAAGGTTAGGGAGCTGAAATTTTCCGAGAATATTTTTAGAACCTACTTTGTAAACTGTGTAAAGTTAAAAAAGTTCGGTGCATGAATGGGCACGTAATGTGAACAGGAAGGACTAGCTTATAGTTTTGACAACTGCCTCGAAAGTCTTAGAGTTAAATTTACTTTGAATAGGTCCGTATTCATGTTTTAAAATGTTACTGTCATCAGATGAATGTATAAAATATGTTTCCCAGGCGTTCAAATGCTTAGTCAAAGAAGCAATTTTAAGAACTTTTAAATTTTGGTTTGAAATTGAACTATTTGATTTTATAGAATGTTTTGCATAGTTAGGTTATTTAACTATTTTCCCCTATGAAATAGACCAAGTTGTACGTTTTGTACAGGAAATAAAATTTGCAATTTGAAATGTCTAAATGTTTAAGACTTTTTCGGGGTTAAAAAACCAGATAGTCTACATATTTTCTCAAAGTCGTTGGTTATCACCACAAGATTGCAGAAGAACAACAATACTTTTATAATGAAAAGACAACAACACATGCAGCAAACCAGTGTTGAGTCTCTGTAACTGGAAGTTTCAATTGATGTGCTTTCTTTAACAATATTGATTTAATGTTACTAAAAGGAATGTTAAAAAGAATGTCTAAAATATACTCATTAACAATAGACTAACTGTGGTTTCTGATCTAGTTATATCCCAGTTAATGAAAATACGGTTGTCCAAAACGTGGATATGCTTTCTGTTGGCAAATCTGTAGGTTTAATAATAGAAACAAATAATAAGAACAAAATTCAAGTTTCTACACAAGGCTGGAGTAAATAGCTATAACAGAAACATCTAGGAGCTCGTTACTGGATATATATTCTTTTAGTAGTTGATCAACTTGATGTTGGTTTGTACCTGAGAACATTGTTTTTGAAAGGCCTCACTGGCTAGTAAAAAGTTGTTTTGGATTGTTTGTGTTTTTCCATCAAGTAAAAAAAACAGCTATAACAGATTTGAAAATGGATTGGGACATAACTGGAAATAAAAAGATAAGATAGTAAACAAGATGAAATAAAGTTTTAAGCTTGTCAAAACAAAAGGCCAATAGAGTTTTTTTGAAACAAAAAAAAAAATTGAAAAGTGCGCATTTTAAAATAAAGAGCAAGAACACGATACGAGAGATAATAATTACTGAACATGTAACTGAACGAGTCAAACAAGCAAAGTTTACAAATGTATTATATTTTACACCGAAAGCGTGCATTAACGACACGAGACATGAAATATGAATATGTCTGGCACCAAGCATGTTCAGAAACTGCATTATCTTGTTTTGGTCTGATGGCAATAAGATGCTTTCACTTTACAGGCAATTTACTCAACACACATTATTCTAGTCCCGAGAGTTTGTGGATTTATGTCGAAATCTTTAAACCAAAGAACTACACATGTTGATATTTTATCACTAGATCACTATTTGAGATGCCAACCACTCTCATGAGGGTATTTTAAGGCAAATAAGTAGTGAAGAATGAGTGTGATGAGTGGTAGTAATGAGTTATGATGTGTAGTCTTGTTACAAACTAAGGCCGACTCTTCCTTTGAATGGGTCATTAACTAATAGCCCAATGACCAATGGAAATACAAGGACCAACGGCTTAACGTGACTTCCGAACCACGCAGGTGATGGTCTGATATGTCTAAACGATGGTGGGAGTTGATGCGGGTATCATCAGATGATCACTGAGACTATCTGAGCCGCTTTAGACCTACTCGTATATCATCCTCAAAACCTGACCTCTTTGAAGCTGGATTACAGGACCACGCCACGAGTCCCAGTCTATTTGTCTAGCAAACCACGAATGTATTTTTTGTTAAGGTTTTAAACTGTTCTCCATTTTAAAAGATAGGCTTATGTATAGTTGTAGTCTGTGAATTTAAGGTTTTATCCTTCAGTATTTAGGGTTTCTACTCAAAGCAAAACTTTTCCATAAATTAAAAAATGTTCTTTTTAATTTCTTCATGTGAAACTTTTAGGAGATCTAGTACGTAACTGAAACAAAACTACAACTTGACCGTATTGTCTTATAATTCTCACAGATTCTATGTCAAAAAATAATTATAATTTCTCAATCAAGAACATACTGTACAACGAGAGAACAGTAGGTTGGTTTAGTACAGTAACAGTAGGTTGGTTCTTAGCGTAGTTGGTTTGAAACAGACTCAACGTTCGACCATTAATAGAGCATGAATTCAACTCTAATTAGTTACTGACATTGTTCCACAACATGCTTCCCTAGTGCAGTAGACACGAGGGACACGTGAGCGTTCTCGACAAAGGCTGACAGTATTTCAATCTGCTTCAACGTCGTGCAACAATCGCCTCAAAGTTTAATAGGAAATTCACAGCTCAGCTTTATCACACTGATGTCATTTCCGCTCAATACTGTATTGTAACCATAGTCTGATTTTGAAATTTAAATACACTATGCGAGAAAATGGATTGCCTTTAGTTAGGACTATGGTGGTTTTTATTTATACAAGGTAGGGTTTTAAAAATACCCTACACCACTTAAGCCAAAGTAGGTTCCACTTTAAATTAAATGATGCCATTTAAAAACTATGTGCGCGGAGAGCTTTTGTTTATATTAACATAGACAATACTTAGAATATGGAACATAATTTTAAAAAAATCTATGATTTTACTTAAAATAAACAAGTTTTAGAGCACTTGGCTGCGCAGTGCAGGCGCATTTCATAGAACGCACAAGTTGTGAATAGTGCTAAAAGGACCGATTAAAGACATTCAAACACACGGTACGTTCAAAGCTATGTACAAAAATACTTAAAATTGAACATACACAATAACTTCTTAAACAAAATTCCATAACAGCTATATTACATATAAAAGTTCATTACATAAAAGTGCTGTTTTACTGGAAACAAGAAAGTTTAAAGATACTAAAAGTTGCGCGTGCAAGATTTGTGAAAAGTTTTATTCTAGTCGCTCAAAACATGCCATGTTTTACATCTGTTTATCACATTGAGTGGTCTGACTATAACGTAATTTTTTCATTGATAAAGTCCCGTAGGCTACAGCATACCCTTAAATGTTAGTTGAACTAGGTTTTTACAATTAATTGGTAGATAAAACTTCAAATGGTTGAGAATATACTCTGTACCAGTATGCCGAAAAACTTGCCGGTTTCTAAAAGTAATTTTATTTGAAAGAGAAAAAATACACGTTTGTAAAGTTCAAAGTTCAAACGAGTACCACATATTTGTTTAAAATGATTCTTTCCAAGCAAACCTTTACTTATTTATTTCCCAAACAAAGAATTCGTGATTCTGTAGAACATGAAACTCTGAGGCTGAGAGCTTAGCGGACAGCTCTCGTTGGAGTGTCTCTACTAGCTCTTTGTGGGCCGTCGTCAAAAAACGACCGTTACTTACTTACAGTACTCAGAAAATTAGTTATATCAGATGTCTATGGACATGTAAAATTGGGTTTATTTATTTAGCATAGTTAATTATTGAAATTAAAAAATGTACGTATTTTGCAAATTGGCACACTAGGTTTGGCTTTGCTAATGCGCACAACACTATCTGTTTATGAAGAAACCGTCACGTCACTATCGCTGAATAATAGTTCAGGCAAGTTTTATGCAGTTGAGTAATTCCGATTGCGGTTCACGATGAAACAATATTGAACAGTTCAACTTATTGTAATCACAAAATATCAGCTGAGACAATAATTAACATTTGCTGAAGACACAGACAATCGTTTACTTAAGTCGCGTTGGTGTTTGCAGGATGTTATCGTAATGACCTCATGACCTGATAACAGAGACCGGTGATTTGATACAATAAACGATCTGTTTTCAGAACAATATTTTACATATGTTTACTATGTGTCTTGGAGTTGCTTAATCTAACTGAGTTAACACATTTTATACTTTATGCTGTAACAGTGCTATGCTTAAAATTCAATAAAAACATAGGACCTACAGGACTTGAAATGTGGTTTTAAAAACACTTTACAACCTTTGTCATTGTCTCCCAAGTTTACTATTAGAAATAGAATGTCTGATTACTTTCTTCTGAAATGGTGACTTAACATATTTAATTTGATATTGATTTATTAAGTACTATTTTGTTTTGTTGGATTTAGTGAGCAATAAAAAATACTAATGAAATAACATTATTTTTGTAACTTGCAACAAAACAGCTGTTTTGGACTCTCGAGATTGCTTGCTATAGTTGCACTTTTATTCACAGGAAATAAAGGTTTATGTTTTTACCTTTTACTCCCAAAAGGCAAAACCAAAGACAATGTTATGGTAGGTAGATCGCGCATACGAGTAGATGCCACCTGGCTGAGGCAGAAAGCTTGACATAGTTAGACACCCCATGGACAGAATGAGCTGCGAGCGCGAACGTCTCTCCCCGTCTTGGCTCCAAATGCTTGAGTTTGCTGATGTCGAGGACTTCATTGCGACCGAATTGTGCGATTTTCGAAAACAACCGAACCTGTGCGTGCGTCAGTGGCTCTACTTGAGACTCTTAAAGATATTCCCTAACAGCGCTATCTGTGCTTGGGCTGCCTAACTATGTTGATTTTTCTGCCTCAGCCATGTGGAATCTATGATGTACCTACCATAATATTGTCTTTGACAAAACGTTGTTTGCTTCCAGTTCCTTTACAATATTTAAAATCTTTATAAACATTTTTTCTCAATATTATTCGTATCGTGACAAAAAAGTGTTGTTCATCTTTTGTCCCAAAAGTATTATTTTTTTATAAGCCCATTAAATGTCCTCAGCAGCGCCTCGGACAGTAAACTTGAGCTAGTATAAAATGCTTCACTTTAGTACTAAATGTACTATTTGGTCATTTTGCTCTGATACAGCTGCTTCAAATGTACGCAATGAGGTACTAAAGTCACACTTCTCTGGGTAATAAAGATTAGTAAGACACTTTTTAAATGCTGCAAAAACTTCTAAATTGTCCAGAACCCAAACAAAGTCCCATGACTCCATAATAACGTCCGCAATACTATTTCACCCTCAGTGGTTCTCCCACCAACAAAAATTCAAACAAAGAAAGTTAATAGATGTAAATATATTCGTCTGAAGAGAGGACAATTTTACTTTCAGTGAATTAAACAGACAGTAAAACTGGCCTCTCATGTCATGTGCTGAATATATTTACAATCATGAGTATTAGTTTCTATGTATTTAGAATGAGATTAACTATGTTTCCACAAACAGCCAAAGTCAAGAACTGGCTGGACGGAAATGTTTCACGAGTGCTAGCTACAGTTGCGCTACTACTAGTAGATTACTACTTGCATTACTAGTAGACTATAACTACTAGTAGAACAACTAGTAGACTACTAGTTGCAGTTTTATTATTTGTAAGGGTTTCTTAGTCAGTGAATTTCGCTCTTATGTCAAGGTTATATTTGGATATGGGTTTTAAATAAGAAAGAGTTTATCTGGGTATCCCTGTTATTTGATTAGCATATTTTTAGCTCTTAAAATAAGGTCTGAAAGGTATTCTATTCTTCTAAATCCAACCGTTAACTAATTAAAAACAAACAATATTGAACAATGACAGAACAGCCTATCTAGTATATGGTTCTTTTCATAGGATTGTTATGTAAATATGGCTACGTCAATAATAATAATGTCTCAATTTTATTACGTGGAAACCTCTGCAATGACGCTACCCCTAGCGAGTGAAACCGCCCTGCTAGCCTCTACCCAAAACAAGCTAAAAGCCATTTTATAATTTTACGACACAAATTTGAATCTTCGAGCGCTTTTATCCATTTTTAAAAACGTAGTTTTTAATCTACATGAAAAAAGGGTTTGAAGATAAAAAATTGATACACTATTAGGTTTCTAAGGCGGGGTCGTTTATAAAATCAACTCATATAGAGAAAAATGGTGAGTTTTATACTATTAACCATTTCGTCAACTCTAATGTCATACATATTTTTGCTGTTATACATATTTTTCGCTTCACACTTGTGTTCAAACAAGTAAGAAGTAATCAAATATGTAATTAAGCAATCGATTCTTGTTAGTTTGTTGTAAAACCACGTTTTGCCAATATTTATTTTGAAACATCTAACGACCATTCATTTTAAGTAACGAATTGGGTTAAGCCAAATTTATTTCTCAAGCTAGTTTGTGTTGGATATAAAATTGTACACGGAGATAAAAATAATTGCTCAAAATTAGAAAATTGGTGGCTTGTGGGTTAACAAAGTCTGTTGGATCTATGATTATAGGGCATGTGTTTATCTTGGCCCTGAAACATTCCTGCAAAGCATTTCCAAAGATTTCACAAACATCCTGTATCCCAGAAACGGTTTGCGAAAAGTCACTATAATTTTAAAATCTTCATCTTGATAAGCAAGCGTTCCTCTAATTTTATATAATTGAAAAACCAACCTCCCACAAAACCGGAACATATTCAAGATCCTTAAATCTCCTTTACTAAAATTAAACATAAGTAAAACATCCGCTCTATCAGTCAGACGTACACATTAGTTTCACATGCAAGAGGATCTTTCCATTGAGCGATACGAAGAAGTGGCAATTACAACCCATTCAGACAATCTAGCTCATTGATAAACTTGGAAAATTACTACTTTTTACCAACTGACGTAAGAAGTAGTGCTAGCCTCCATTCAAGCTAGAATGGGAAACGGGTTTTCCGCAGTTAAGGAAGATCCGTAAGTTTCAGCTTGTTGACTTTGTAGTAATCGTGTATTTCCAGTTACATTTGAATAGGGCACAACAACTTTTCCAGCGAACGCATAGTTTGCATTTAGAGTAATAAAATATTGAAACTGAAACTGAACGAATGAATTGATTTGTTTTAAAATACGTGTATGTTTCTTTAAGTTGTTTAACAAGAGAAAATCGGGGCTACGTAGTAAAATCTTAAGAATAGTTCTACGTTTTAGAAACATTATAGCTTTTAGTGTGTTGTTGACCGTGAGAGAATTACTGATTTAGAAAACTTTTGCAAACGTTTGCTATCGTTAGTGAACAAGAAGAACACGAAATTTCGAGATATACAATCTGATAACATCATATCATGGTGAAAAGTAACCTATATCATATAACATGATCAAACTTAAGTAAATCTTGTTTTTTAAGCTTTCAGTTGAATAAAACTGACTTACATCAATATCAACCGTCGGTGTTAATTGAAGACACACTACTTGAAGAAGTCAAAAGCACCAAATTTCTTGGACTCTATGTTGACAGTAGACTATCTTGGGATGACATATTGATTACGTCTGTAAGAAAGTTTCCACTGGAATCTACCTTACCAGACACTTATCGATCTATTGTAGTATGATTACTGAAAATAGCGTATTATGGCAATTCAATGTCATTTGTCATATGCTATTGCACTTTGGGGAGCTTGCTCTGAATTTAGATTAATGCGGCTCTTCATTTTGCAAAAGAAAAGCCATTAGAATAGTTGCCAAAGCAAAATTTCGTGAGTCCTGCCAAGATATATTCAAAAATTTAAACATTTTGACATTACCTAGTGTTTATATTTTTAAACCATTTTATTTTGTTTAAATAAATGTGATAAGATGTCAGGAACTGACAATGCAAAAGGAAAAATTATCTTTTTGTTAAAATTAGCAAATGAATATCACAGACTCAAGATTTTTGAAAATCTTCCTCGTACATGGGAATAAAGTTGTTTAACAATCTTCCTGACAATTTAAAGCTAAAAATCGAATTCAAATTTTAAAACGTTTTAAAAGAATTTCTAGTTTACTATCGACTTCCTAAATTCTTCTGGCTTTTAACTAATTTTACACAGTAACAATTAGGCCCTCATTTGTTAACATTGGCTTTGCTACAGTAGATTAGTTTTGTTAATAATTTTGTCAACGCAAATAATTTTGTACTGTGACAATAAAAAATGTTTAATGTTTAACACAAAACATTAGAAAATGGGCTAGACGGAAGTAATCACTAATCAGCGTAAGCTGACTAGCCAAAAATACAACTTAACAGAGGTTTTGTGTCATTATTGGTTTTTTGCTTGTTTTATGTTTTAGGTCACTTTCCCCATGAAGACAGGATCAGTTTGCATATACCGAAACGTCGTGTTCTTCTTCTCCACTTTCAATGAAGAACGTCCGCAAAAATATTTGAAACTCAAAGAGAATATGGGTTTAAAAGCTCCATATTGAAATTAGTGGTACTTCAGACGCAGCTGACAGCTCTGAAGGCTTGAATATTATTTTAGTACTTTTACCTAATAGCACAAACAAATTTGAAACAGTAGGCAAAAGTTAACACTTTGATTGTTCGTATTTTTAAAACAATTCAAAACAATTAGTTACAAATTAATAATAATAACTAACTTCAGTTCCAATTATAAACTGGCAGCGCACAGATTACCAAGTCTAGACCACAGATTAGAGGGCTTGAGTTAAAACTTGACTGTTATTGACTCGGTCAGCTGATTGAGGAAAACAGTCGTCCGCCACCGAGGTTCAATTTTCACATTCAGATGAGCAGCCATTAGGCGGCTTTCTTCGCGCCGAGAAATCGCGCACATCGCCACCATTACAATTGCACATGACGAAGAAACGCATTGCACATTCTGGATTAAATCCAGTCTAAATTCAACGCAAGTCCAAAAAAATTGGCTTTTAAGAACTCGTTTTTATAGCCTTGCCTGTAAAATACCAGTAGTTCTGTAAACAGTAGACCTGGTACCTAATCGGAAGCTAAGCTTACAACCACATATTATGGTTAATTTTGAATGTATCGTAATGTATTTTAAACAAAAAAACAGCTGTAGAAAAACTAAGAATTTGATTAGAGCGAAACTGTTTTATACCCCTCCACTAAAATCTTAACGGTTGAATCTTAGATAGGTAAAAGTTATCACAATTACCGGTTTTTAAGTTCTAAAGGGTCAGGTGACCATTATTTATAACTCTTACAGTTATCCCTATTTTTGTATATGAGAAAGTTATAAATAATGTTCGTGCTATTACAAGTATGTACAGAATTGTTTTCAAAGACAAAAGTGGTATGATTTACCCATCGTATTGAAAATTGTAGGCTAAGTCCTATATTTTAAATTTTTACTGACTTTCGGAAAATATAGACACTGACTTAACACACATTAGAGTGAAGGAAACACAAAAGAGCTCAAGTAGATGAGTGTCAAAAGAAAATGGTTGATAGTGTGTGGCGTGTGCACCAAACAGCGATAACAAGCACAAAACGTGTACGAGCGGTACTTTATCGCTAGGTATGTGCAATTTCAAAAATAGTTAACCATTGGCATTCAAAAAAATGTCATAGGGCCATTTGCGTTGGAAATTTAATTTAATTCGCTTTGGTCCAAAAGTCAGTTGATGAGTGTGTATAAGATTGCGAACAAAAATAAAACCCAACATTATGTATCGCATGGTCTGATATTGAAAACTGCGTAGGTAGGTTGGTCCGGATAAAATTGGTGTTTTTAACGACCCGGTTTGGTTTCCTGGATCTTTTAAATTACAGACACAAATGTGTTGATGCAGACATGCAAAAAGACGTCTTCACTCAAAGCAACTGTTCAAACGCATACGAAAACGAAACGTCAATTTGCTAATTATTGGTGACGTGCCGCCCGGACCTGTCGTTGCGTCAAACCGTGTAAACAATGCGAAGTAACGCTTTGCGAGCTTGTTTACACGGAGGTACGTCAAACCCCCACCAGGCGCGCCACTGTTTACACTATATAACCGCCAGCTTCCAGCGAGCTCAGACACACCCACTCAACCTTGCTCGAGCTCACATCTCATAGACTTATCACTTGTTGAATACTTAGTTTGAAGATGTATCCCAACCCCTTCGACCGCAAGCACTCCACCATCCGGCAGATGATCGACCGCTTCATCCGGCCTGAGCCCAGCCGGAAGTGCCGCCAGAACAGCCTCAAGTACCAGACTTCCGTTTCCAACTGGAGGACCAAGTCCATCACTTCCGTTCCCGCCAAGTAGAAGATCCAACCCTTATTATCTTTACAAGGACTGTGATATTTTTTCTATGAAAAAGTGAACTTTCTCAATATTTGAGGACTATAGTGCGGTGATTTTTGTGGTGTCGAAGAAGTTTGGGAAGACTCGGTCCATCGGCAGTCTTGTTTGTACAAAATGTAAGTATGGTAGTATGTTTTTATAAAGTTTTGGCTTCTAAAATTTAACTTTTAGAGTTAAGAACAAATTAGAATTGCGTTTATTAGGATTTGAGTGCGAAATCTGGTCGATTATAGTCTTGACTGCTGTATGTGCAGTTCAAAACCATTCAAAACTATTAAACAGATAGAATTCAGCCAAAAAACACCTAGTTTCGTAAAGATATTACTCAAAATATATAACTGCTGCTAAGTTCTATCAGTATTTAGTTCAACGCTTTGCTAAATAATAATAGAGTGTGCAAAACGTCCAAGTATAAGTCTAAGTTCAAATAATTTCAAATACGCTCAGAGGATATGTTCGAAATTTTCATAGTTCGTGCTGAGAATCTTTTAAGGTGAACGGATGATTAGATTATGGACAAATATAAGTCTCGTTATCTTTTAGGGGCTGTGTTTACCGATAAATAGTATCTTGCACTAGAAATATTCCACAGAAAAGTGTTTTATTTATTTATGTACTATTAAACATGTAATCAAAACTTCACTTCCAATAATTGGATACTTGTACATCCATGTAAATACTAGGGAAAATAGAAATTCTCGATTAACTACGGTACACACAGGAGAAATGTTTGTTTGAGAGAAAGTTTGTGAGTTCAAAGGAAAGGATTATATAGTAGTTCGTGATAATCTTTTATTCCTCCCAGACACTTGGATTTGGATAATTTCGTAATTGGATGTAAAAGAGATAATCAGATTTAGCTCTCTCCTGAGCTGATTTTGATTACTGTTCTTTGCATTGTAATGATTCTTTAGGCAAACTATACATTCTAGAAGTACAGCAGTTTCATAAAATCATACTTTTGAACACTAAAATTGGTACCACTGTATTTGGTAGCTCAAAACATATACTCGTAGGCGCACTTTCATTACCTAGAATGTTGCCTTTTTCAACAATATAATTTGAAATAAGTGTTATGTTACATAAGTTATCTTTCAAACCAAGCTAAATTGGTGATCAGTTTGTATTGTAAAAATAGCAAATAAATAACAAGTTCAAAACTAAAAAAGATAAGCCCATTATGACAGCACCGTTCCTCAAGTATTGAAGTTTAATTACTTATGCTAACTATGACCGATATTATGATTATTGTGAGAGTTGAAAAGTGATATTTGCAGTTATTTTCACACTAGCCAGCGAAATGACGTGGTGGGAACACAACTTTGTAGTTTATTTAAAAACAATAAAATAATCCTTAGACTTTCGTAAAAAGTATAGCTACGCCAGTGCCTTACAAAACTACAATCATAATGCACCTAAAAATTACAGTCCATAATCTTTTAATGACATGTTCCAAATAAAACATCCAAAATAAATAAAAGGTATGTCTTAATATCATGTTTGAACGAAAAGTTTGTAATCAAAATTGTCATTAGAATTCAAACTACTTGAACTATGCGCCCGAACTAACTGTCACGCACTATCAGCTGCCCAAGGTCAGCCGCTTATCAAGGTGGTCCACTCTGCACCCCGTGGCTCGGAAGTCACCTTATACTTCCTGACAGAACTTTCTCGAGCTGAGTCTGAAACTCTAACTCCTAGGCGACCTTGACGGTGCATCAACCTTATCAGCCGGGTCCTCAAGGACGTCATGTCGTACCTCTTCTTCGCCAGAAGCGGAAATATAAGATCTCGTGCGCATCAATCGATACGTTTACGTGCGCTGTTCCTTTTACATGTGACGTGAATAAGGGTACGAACCACGAGTCTACAATAAATGAGGGTGGTGACGATTTATCAGGGTGGAAGTACTTGATGAAAATAGGATCATAGCATCAAAATCTTCTGGGCTTCAATCTATGTGTGTGCTGTCTCTAAACCTACAAGCCAAACGTTGATTAGACACATACAATAGTAAATTAAATTTCGAACAGAAACATTCAAACAGCGAGAAAGAAATCTAACGATAATGGCGAATGCAACGAACAAATAATTTTATAACCTCTACCGACTTCCAAAGTTGTAAGAAAAAGTGATAACACAATTGACAATTTTAAGCATTGATCAAAGAGTTTAAACTTTGTAACTTTTAAACAAATAGAATATAGTTGGTTTCAAATGATGTTTAATGTCTATGTTATACATGCACTAACTGACTAGGCTCTTTAAGGTTCAAAAACAAGAAGTAAAAACACATAACAATAATTGTCATGATTATACATAACATATTTACTTCAAAGTCGTAACTCTTTGACATTAGAAAGATTGAAACAACTTAACCACAGCTCCAATTGGCAGGTTCACACTCCTGATATTAACTTTAAAAGCTTTGTCTTTATCAAGATTTATGATTTCAGAAAAGCCCAGGTGAATGAAGCTTGAAGATGGCATCCTTGAAGTGAATTCTGTTGCTGAGAAGGAAAAGTTCTGTTCCTGGCGTTTACATTCAATACATTCATACAGCCGACATCATCATTTCAAAAGGTGAGTTGCTACTTTCAACTTTTAATAAAGAAATGTTCTCAGCTGGAAACATTAATGTTGAATTCCCCTGAGATCTCAATCAACGTTCTCAGTAGTTCACTAATGCTTCACTTCCTAAGATTTAAACAAGATATTTTAGAAAGTTTTTGTAAAACTCAGTAGTAAATAGCTATGTACAGTAATGTAACGCGCTGCCTGAGTCAAACCTTAATTTGAATATTTTGTACCGTACATACTAACTTCGTGTTTCTACATAATAAAAGTTAAATGTGTGCATTACATATGATTAAAAGAAGTATGGTTTGAATAAATTTTTGAAGGGAAACCTGTAAGGCTTGATTGGAGTTTAAATTACTACGCATTATATTCAATGCTTAGTATTACCAATAAAAACGTCAGGAACGACTTGAGTTCCGGAATGATTTTTAAAAACCAGTTTTGTTCTTACAAATAACTTTATATTAAATGGAACACATAAAACACACTGGTTGGGTTACCGCAGGTAGCACATAGATCAGATGTCTCTAGATCTAATACATACAGTATAATTGATTAAGTTGTTTAAGGTTCCCATTAAAAACATACATACCTTTTGTAACAAGAAAATTAAAAGTTTTAACCAAGAGTTTAAGTTATTTATATTGTCTTATGTTTAAAAGTTTTTATAGTAAATATTCTTTATTTTGTTCCAGGCGCTGTGTTCTTTCCACTGTATTCTTCACATCACTTTAATATAAGTATTTATTTATTTATGTATTGTTATCATTTTTAATCCGTAAGTTTAAGCCAAATATTTTATGGTCCTGTTTTATTTATTTATTATAATTATCATGAAATGTTTCCTTAACTATTCGAAAATGGATAGATATATTTGTAAATTTGTACTGTTATTAAATATTTGTTAAAATAATTAATTAGTGTTTGTCTTACAACCCTGTGAGCATGAATGGAGATAGTAAACATTCAATGTTAGTTGGAAATGTTAAATGACAATGATGTCTATAAGTTGAAAAATAATTTATGCAATTGTTTACAACATGCAGCACTGTTGTTTGAAGCAACAGAATGAATAATGCAACATGTGGAACAATCATACAGGGTGTTCCAATATTCGTGTTAGATACTCTAGAGTCTAGGGATTGTCCCTGAGGCAGAATAAAGCCAAAATGCTATATTTTTAACGTTCATGCCATTTTTTATTTTCATACATGATAATTTCAATTTTAATTAAATAATACAACATATGCACACTTGAACTGTTGCTTACATCTTGCACAGTTATAGAATAAAAATAATATAATATATTAAGATGTGATTTTAAATGGATTAGATATAATAAAATAAAGCCGATTTACATGCATACAAATAAAGCTTTGTTTTGATACTATTAAGCCAATAAATTTGAGTTTTGTATTGGGCCATCTTCATTAATGAGTAGGATTATGAATCAAATATGAATCCCTGGCAAATAAAGTATTAGGGTTTCACTATTTGTTTTAATAACTAAAGGTTTTCAATATTAAAAAAACGTTCTCTTAGTATTGGCTTTATTGTAAATGTAAAATTTCCTGCATTATTCTGCCAATATCTCTTTTTGAAGATTAAATTTGGTATTGTTGGATTATTTGAACGTGCACTTTTAAGATTTTAAAATTCCCATATCTTTTACTGCGTTAGTACTATTTAATTTACGTTTTAAAACTTCACCCTTGTGAACAATATTTCATAATGGATTACCCATTTTTTACAACGAATATTTATTATGTGAGAGTTATATATTTTCTAATTTAGTTTATCAAATCGTTCTAGGGGAAATTATTATTCTTTTACATTTTTTATTAAAATTATATTTTTATGTTTTTTGTTTGAATTCGATGTTCACTTCCTCGGGTATCGTTAATATTATTTAGTAGAAAATACAAAATGGTGGATAAAAGGTTTATGTAGCATTTCTGAACTCAAGTTACACGGAGACTTGTTCTAGTATTGATCTTTTGAATGATATCCTAGCCTAATGTGTCGTTACCGAACACTCTGTATACAAACCTAACTTCATCCTGCATTCTAAGATTTATTGACGAAATTTAATTTTATTTCATGATGTAATAGGTCAGAGTATATTCTTTAAAGATGACATTTATAGGCAAATAATAATCATTACTAATTACTGTTGCTTATGCAGTAGTGTATTTATACTTACACAAAAACATTTGTAACTCTTACAATCTTCTACATGAAAAATATAAATCAAGGAAATGAAAACCTTAATTAGCTGTTTATAAGATCGTTATCGTCTGTGCATAGCGTAGAAAAACAAACAGCTGATTCACGGAAGTTCTGGCAAAGAGTCCCTCATTTTCTTCAGTGCTTTCGGGTAGAACGAAGTCACAATACAGTCAAAAGAAGTAAATGGATTCTAAGAATTCTCTGCTCAAATTCACGCTTCATTGTAGGTTCTCTCCAGATGTAAGGTATTAATTATAGCTGTTGAGTCAAAGAGCACTTCACGAGATCTTTCAGTTATTCATCTTTCCTCTTTGAAAAGCGCTTCGGAGGAATAATATTGTTTCCGTTCATTGTTGATGTTTTCTCAGTCATGGAATATGAGAGTTTCTAAAGTGTATTGCTGCGAAAAACAAGTAATAAGCTTTGAACTATAAACACATTTAGCTATCTCCAGTAAAGATCCTTTCAAATTGTAAAAGTAACCACAACGTTATGAAACCATGAACTAAATAAAAAAACTGCTGATAGTTAACAATACTGTGTATTACGGGGTGCGCCAAAAGCTATGCTAATAATTGGGTTAGGCATTAATAGTTTCATCAAATACGAAATGATCTTTTTATTTAATTGATCAATGGTTCCTAGACCAAGTTCAAGGTAAAGTCTGTAGGATTTTTCTACTAACGCTGAATTTGTTCTTTAAACGTGCTTTTGAAATGATTTCTATGCATTCACTACCGTAGTTTCCCTTTTGATGCTGTTTTCAAAAGTTGTTCATGAGTATGCTAATGCCAATAATGGGAGTGAAACATGCTGCCAAAACTAGAACCACGCAAGCGCCAGTGCAAGAATATATCTTTGCAAACTTATTCCACTTACATTGTCAGCATTTGCATGAATTAATTAGCATATATAACCACGACGTTGTTTTTAAATGTACGATAACATTTGCATAAGTAAAAGAAGAAGTGTGTCAGGAAAACTTTGATTTATCCGTCATTATTTATCGAAGCACAACGAACTTGGTCCAATAAAATGTTTATAGAAACATTTGCCACGTTTTGGTATACTTGTTTTAGTTACTACTAGCTGTTACCCGTGCTTGCCACAGATAAAATATTATAGTATCATGACTTTAAAGTATTTTTGTACAAAGGTTTGTAGCTCGGGTACTGAATCAAACTATCTATCCTTACACCTGTTCCTTCATTTTGAAAGTGGGCTTTGTTTCCCAGCTGACGTACCTTTCTTCGCATGGTTGTGTTTATGTTATACGTCAGTTTTGGTCTTTACAAATTATGAGAAACGTCATAACCAAAACTGATGGATTCATTTCAATGTACAGACAAACGAAAACCAAATTTATCGGTAGCTACCTTGTGAGAGTCATATAATCCCGCCATTCCAGTTTTCAGGGCCCACTTTGTCCTCGCTATTTTTTTGTGTGGACGTTGTATGGATACAAAAATGCTAAAACACACTGCGTAATGAGTTAAACCCTAAACGAAGTTATTACCATAGCTTCAGTCGATTTTCAGTTATGCGGTCCAATATGCATTAAAACGTGTTCAGTGCCCACCTTCGCCATTTATTTTGTAGATGTTGAATGGGTATAAAGTATAGCTAAGACACACTACGTAATAGGCTAAACTCTTAAATAAGTTTACCGCCATAGCTTGCCGATTTTGAGTTAAAGCGGTCCAAGAAGCCTTAAAAGTTACAGACAGACTTTTGACACCAGTTTCGGTCTTGCAAGTATATACACACCAACTAACCTGTCAATACCGATGGATTCATTGTAATGTATAGACAACAGTCTTATTTTATTTATATAGATAAAGTTTAAGGGTTTGAGTTACTAAGCTTAGAAAATTTAAAATTACCGCCATTTGGAAACCGGAAGTTATAATTATTCAAATTTATTTTAAATATTGATATTTGTTATACTTACACATATGTTAAGTTTTAAGTTTATAACTTAATCGAGTTCGAAAATACAAATGTTTTAGTGACACAGACAGACAGGCGGAAAACTGAGCGAGATAGGCTTTTGTGTTACTAGACATTTTTCGTTTATGTAGACGTGAAAAATCCACCTGGTGAAGTAGATTCCGTAATTACTGGGCACCCTGTATAGGCCAAGTATTCAAATGAGGAATTAAAAGTTATATACAAAGTAAACAAAGATAACAGTCACAAACAAGGCAGTGACGAAAGCTAACAGGTAACATAATACTCTCGTATTTATATGATAATATACAGTAAAATAAAATATATACTTATTATATACTAAAGTTAACAAATAAAAGATAAACCTTGAAGTACCCTGTGTTTTAATTTTTGTACACGGCTATAGTTTCATCACAGGGTACTTCAAAGGTTATCTTTTTATTTGTTAATACAATAAGTAGCCCTTCTTGTGAACCAAAATATTACAAATACTAAAATTATTTTGTAAAATTGTACATCATCAAAGTTTGAGTTGGTTTAATTTCAATTTTACGACATAATCAATGCAATTCTTTATTATTCTTATTGTGGGTGGTAATCTTTATGTCCCTCCAAATTCGGCAAATCTTTTCGTCCACTCAAAAAAAAAACCAATAATCTCTGATGGAACTTTATACACAATAACTAATTTGCCTTACACGGATCTCTCCAAAAAAGGTGAAAAAGTTTGACTTTGCAATGTCCAAGAAAGTAAACATTGTAATTTAGTGTCCAGTGATTGAACCAACGTGTGGACAGGTCTCGTGATTGAACAGTTCAGCGCGTGTTCAACTTGTTCAACGAGTTGATTGAACGATTGAGCACAGATTGAAGATTGCCCACTTCCTTTGTTAGACTGAAATAGCATTTTGCGATCCATTCACACTCAATTCACACTAACTTAGCCACCTCAGCCATGTCAATTGTTACCGAAAATGATTTTAATTAAGTTGGCAAAAGATTTAATTGAAACAAACCTAACTAGCTTGTTCAATGTACATGGTGTATCACACTACCTCTAGCAGCAAACACTTCAGAGTCCTATACCCTACTTTCTTTTAGAATTAGCAGCAGTTGAATTCGCCACCTTAGCCTATCTCTAACATGGTTGCATACGCTATATATACAAAAGCAAACAATTTTAGTTTGCGGCAATAAGTGTGCTTTTAAAATTTGACATGATCCATACTTGTTTCTGATAATTTCTCAAAAATGACCCCAAAAGTAGGCTCTTCAAAGATTTTTCGGGGTTTGGAAAAAGAAAACACTGGTACGAGTTTGTTTGGCTGATAGGGAACGATTAATAATTCATAATTAGGGATAGAGAACGAGTGGTATATTACAATCTGTATATTTTCTCAGTAGTATCTAAGTTATAACTGAATTGGGTTGGGAAATGTAACGTTATAAGCAGGTAGGGTAAATAGATTAACTTTGTAATAAATAATAACTTAATAACCCACCAACTAGTACTCCCAGTGGCTAGGTTGGGGTTTTTAGTTAGAACCACTCGTGATAGAGGTTGGCAAGTGATTTGTAATTACCGTAGTTAGGCTCTTGGTAGATTAAAGGTAGGTTAGGTTAGGTTGCCTGCTGTGACAAAAGGTAGGCAATGGCTGCCTTGTGGGGTGCAGGATAGGTCTTCTTCTGGAATGAGTATAGTGTATGTTTACCAACAATAGCAAGTTGGGGGTATGTGGTGATAGGAGGGGTGAGGTAGATAGGTAATGAGTATTCTGATGTAAAGTATCGAGTAAGCAAGATAACAGTGCGTATAGATTTGGGTTGGACGGACGAAACTAAATACCGTATTATTATTTAAGTCAACAAACCAATCAAAACATCTCTCTCCCGTACCTTTTGAAATAACATGTATCACTCGTGTTTATTTCTTTTATTACTGCAAGCATACAATACGATCGGTAAACGAGGACAAGACATTCACTAAATAAACTCTTCTTTGCTAAAGAAATATTGATTTTGAAGGTTTGAACAAAATTTAGACCTGTACCGGATGCAATACTTTCCTCCATTAGTCAAACTCTTCAAACAACATGTTTGTTGCACTTACAGGTCACTTCCGTCACTTTGTTCTTAACCACTGTCCATAAGGAAAACCTACGTTTACCATTTTCAGCCAGTATACCTTCTTGAATAAGGGTGTGTTGTGAGGATATCCTTGTTCAGCACGGGAAACCGCAATATGAGGTAGGCTACAGTTTTCAATTGTCTCTCAATTCGGTAGTCGTTCTCCGTAACCGAAGCCTGTTAATACAAACGTTTCAGCAATTAAATTTGCTTAACAACGTAGTTCTAGGTCTATAGAAACAATTAAAAATCAAGTAATGTAACTTAGACCAAAGCGTATGCAATAATAATTCTTCTACCAGGTTTTTTATGTTACTTGCGTCGCATATTTATCCCCTTTCACTAGTCTTGTAGCAAACGGACCAGTATTCTGCCAAATTAAAGGTCGATTCAGTAGTTTAGAAAAGAAACTGCACAGATGTTAAACTGTTGTCGAACCACGTAGCCAGACAACTTCCCATATGTAAAATGCACATAGCTCTAGGGTAAATAAATATAGTATATTTCCATACTTGGTCCTAAAGTGACACTTTTTGACACTAAGTCAAGTTATCTCCGAGGCGCAGCAGACGACGTTAAATGAACGAGGGTCAAATAGGCACTTTTGGAACTAGTGACGAACAATAATGTTTGTCATGATAAAAATAATAGTAAGAAATAAATATTAATTGATGTTTTAATATTCAAAAGAAAATGAAAGTTAACATCCTTTTGACCTCAGCAGTGAGTTAATTGTTTGGAAGAAACAGCTGTTACAATGATTTACCAAAGTCAGTGTTAAAATTCCCAACACCCAAAACAAACAACAAAAATCCACAATTAAAAGGTGAAATATGAAATCGAATCACGTTAGTAGTTCTTGGACTCCTGAGTACAAAAGTATACGAAGCAAAACACATTGTGTGGAACCGGAGATATAAATGGTTTGTAAAAGGTTTTCGAAAATATATTTTTTCTATTTTCTTTTTATTATAAATATAATCATTATCCGCAGTTAAGCCATTTTACTTAAGAGACACTCTGTATTGCTAGCGAATGCAAACATTTTTCGAAGCACTCCAGTGGACAGGCATAAAACTATCACGGTTTACAGTTTAGGCCCTTAGTGACCGGCGGATTAACCGTCTAAAAAGAAAGAAAAATTACATAATGATCACTTATATAAACCCCTCAGCAACTATAAGCAAGCAATTAACCGAATGTTACTATTCCTACAACTACAAGCTACTAGATATGAATAGTTATTCCCGGATGTATTATGTCAGGAAAGATCAAACAGATAGCAACGTCGACTCATGCCACGTGCTTCAAAATACTGTTTACTTAGAAACGTTCGCACCTTAGTTAGTAATAGGAGCTAAAGAGTATACAATGTAAGAAGAAGGCTGTTAAACATTTCTCCCGGTATTCTTGTAACGATAAATATATATAAAACACATTTACTTGCTTTAATGATTTTCGCTAAAAGTTAGAATGTTAGCACCATTTCGGATATGTTATTGCAGCTGCTTTCTTATGATATGATGAGGTTTAATTCAAAAAATAGTTTTTTACCGCTATCTGGGTTTGGCTGGTGGGCTCAGTCATTATAAATGTTTAAACTGACTTTACGGGTCTTAATTTTGTTTAAACGCTAATACCTAATTTATTACTAAAAAACTTTGAAGAGTCCTGATTCGGCATATCTTTTATTATAAAGTTATTATGCTTAGTTATTACTTTACTGCATGTCGTTAATAAATTCAGATGTCTATTTATTGTTAGTTGTTTGTCTATTTATTACAGTCTATTTGTTAAATTATTATTACCGTTATTTATTATGTAAAATGTAATATTTATGTTTAGTTGTATAAAGCTGTTTAATAGCCTCCCACATCCCTCAAATCCGAATCAAACCTTCAAAATTTAGAAACATGCTTAAACCCAGCTAATGAACCTCTCATGTTACAGTGTCCAAAATTTGTTGAAAGTGTTGCTAAACTTGAAAATTTTTTCTGTGTATATATATATATATACATTGTTAAGAATAAGAGCCTGTTTTGTGGTACTATTTTGATAAAATGTGTAATTTGGCTAATGCAATGTATTTTTTGATAAAATGATTTCTTGATAAGTATGTAAATTTAAATACAATTTTCCATAAATTCTCCCATTGTATAAAATGAATTTGCAATAAAAGTTCTTTATTGTTTAACACCGCTTTAAAATTAAACTTTACTAAGCCTATATCAATTTACAGTTTAATTACTAATTTAAACCGGAACTTAATTTAAAAGTCTATATTATAGATTATCATGGAAATCGCACCATTTATGCAAATTTTAAGCATACCTTATTTGGATAAATTAATCATCTCACATTGTGGATCTTAAGAGTCAAGTTACTATAATTTAACTGAAATTGACGATAGTGTTTGTGGCTAAGCGTCAGCCATGGCCGACATATACCTATAACATAACATGTTATATAGTTGTACCTTGTCTTTTGTAAATTTTAAAGGTTGGTAATGGCGGGAGTACTATTATTAAATAATAAAATACGTGTTTTGAGGACAAATGTACAATGTTCACCTTTTAAAAGCTTATTTTCGCATTTATAAAAGATTGCTAAGTTTGACACGTAAGATGGAAGGTTCCAGAACTCAGATCACCTTGAAGATTGCACAATTCTCTTCAGGATCACAAGGTCGACAATGTTATGTGGAAGCTCGACTTTATGGAACTCTTCTCTTCTCTGATTGGCTGATCTAAACATTAATTTAGAACTGGATTCTAAATTACACTCGGGAAGCTAATGAAGCGCGTTAATCAGCGTTCTACAAGGCTTGGTTCCTGGTCCAACTTTATTTTGGTTTATATGAATGACTTTGTACAAGTTGATACACTGCGTGATTTAAAACACGTTGTACTGAGATATAATTTGGTATTCAATGCAAAATAAACCAAACGTAACAAAAAAATATATCCTACTTTACACATTAAAAATATTTGTTGAGAGCTTGATTAGTAAAAGTGATATAATTTACAAAGTGAGCGAGGTTCCAAACAACAGTATTTGAAAAGAATTACGTTTTGTTTAAAGAAAATAACTGGCTGAGTATTAGAAGGATGTGGCGATAAAGAACAACAGTTATTTTTACATAATTAATTTTCTCACTGTAGTAATTTAACTTTGAAAAGATATCAACTTACAAATGAACTGAAAATGCTAATGTAAAAAATACATTCTATCGAAGTTTAAATCTTTGCATGAAACACGAAATCATGCCAAACCGAGAGGAAACTTGCTACTCGTATATCAAGTAGACGATCTTGACCTGTTATATATTCAAACTATGACCTTCAAACTTTCAAGCGTCTAGCTCTAGAAGTTAGGAATACTTTTAAAATTAGAATTTCTAATGTTCTGTAAAGGGCAGAGCACAGTTTTGATAAATTGTGAATGTTCCTTATAAATTCTCTGGGACGAAGGAAATGAACAATACGCTCCATATTTGCAATAGGGTAAATTTATTTCCTTTAGGTAATTTTATAAGATTTAAACGCTCATTTTTCTAATACACATTGGAATAAATCAAAAGTGTTTCCATGTATCGCCAACTTATTTCTCCCCTAACTTTAAAGTGGTAGAGTGATCAATTTGAGATGCTCTTTGCGGAATTCTACTCAGGAGAGAAACTTTTACAACGACGTGCCACAAGGAACAGTCCTTCGTAACAACGTTCGAATACGTTTCGATACGTTTTACAGGATCGTCTCCTGAATATTTTTGTAACTTTATTAATGCTCAAAATATTTTGTTTGGATGTATAATTATATGTGGTTGTGTATATATACGTTTTCAAGGCTCATGTACAAAGTGTATAATTATACAAATTGAAGACAAAGATGAATAGCTATCCTCCTTAAAGTCATTGAATATTTAAAAAATGGTGTAAACGCTCTAACAGTAAACAAGTTTTCGGATAAGGGGTTGGCGATTACATAAACTTTGGCGCAAGTGATCTGAATATGATAGGGTAAAAGTAAAACAAATATCTAGATTTTACAGACCTGGCATTATATTGCGGTGTTTTTGGATCAAGAATAAAAACAAACAATGACCAGCTGGATAAAGATACTTCCTGGTAGAGCACCGGTAGGACCGGCTTCCAGACTGAGATTCGCCACAAAAACTAGTCCTATTAATGCACACAGTCAACGTTCGGAATCACAAAACCTTGGAGAACTCTTTGGAGTCCATCACTAACTCTTTATAGCTTGTTTGGTTATTTTCTCTGGTTTTATTTAGAATTATTCTGAAGAACTCCTACTGGGGAGGTCGTCAAAAAGAATGTAGATTTGTAGATTCTTCCGGGTTGGAAAGAGGGAATGAAGCAAATCATAACTCTTTCAAAAAGGACTAAAAATCGAAACGGGATCCATGAAACTTACGAGATATAAAATTGGTTAGTGAAGTTAATCACACGTTTCGTTTCATAATAATGGCGGCCGTTTTTAGTTTAACTTAAATTTCTTGAATTTTTAAAACGCCTCCTTTTAGTTTTTAATGCGGCTCTTTTAACGAGCACTTTTTAATGCACTAATTATGACAAAATAAGATCGTTTTAGTGAACATCCTTGGTTGGAGCAGACCTATATTCTGTAGCTCAATTTACTGCTGTAACAACCAGCGAATGTAGGAAAGCGCGAATGCAAGCCGCATCACCATGTATCACGACACAAATCTTCTAGCGGCTAGTGAATAGCGCTTTAGTCTACAGTCGCTAGTATCACCATGTACCACGGCACAAATCTTCTAGCGGCTAGTGAATAGCGCTTTAGTCTACAGCCGCTAGTCTCACCATGTATCACGAACACAAATCTTCTAGCGGCTAGTGAATAGCGCTTAGTCTACAGTCAAGCTATATCACCATGTACCACGGCACAAATCTTCTAGCGGCTAGTGAATAGCGTTTTAGTCTATAGCCGCTTATAGTCTAGGAAACTTCCCAGTCCCAAGGTTAGGTAGTCTCTGGCCTCCGGAACTCCCGCGCAGCAGGTTTGTGTCATTCTAAGGTCTTGTTGAATAAACTTTGTTTACTTTCGTCTACGCATTGAGCAATTTGCTATTTTTAGTAATGTCGTTATATTATATAATGATAACCTTGCTTTATAATAGGTTATTATTATTATTACATCCTGATGGCATAATGCTTATGTTATTAGCTCTGTAATAGGTCACCTTTGGATTTATTTGACTATTGGAGTTTCGTAGCATTCACAAACAATCAACTTCATGTATAATTTTACACGGTGTTACAAGCTCTACTCGTATACCCAAGCTATGAACCCTCTCGGGTTTTTTTAGCCAGGGCTTACGGAAAAAGTCACAGTAAGTCTACTCATTAACTAACAATGTAATTCGTTTTTACAATTCCAACTTTATCTGGTAGTTAGTCAACCTCTGGTTAAGTCGTTTACATTTTTACACAGATTTCAAAACACTTTAATGGATCATTGTAGACTATAC
The DNA here is from genome assembly GCA_018831715.1 of Matsumurasca onukii. Taxonomy (NCBI): domain Eukaryota; kingdom Metazoa; phylum Arthropoda; class Insecta; order Hemiptera; family Cicadellidae; genus Matsumurasca; species Matsumurasca onukii. The sequence goes on from CM032062.1 coordinate 13,201,163, forward strand.
ATCCAATAAAGGTATTCATTTTGGATCACTATATCACTGTTATCACTGTTTGAGATGCCAACCACTCTCATGAGGATATTTTAAGGCAAATATGTGGTGAAGGATGAGTGCGATGAGTGGTAGTAATGAGTTGTGAGGTGTAGTCTTGTTAAAAACTTAGGCCGACTCTTCCTTAGAATGGGTCATTAATTAATAGCCCAATGACCGATGGAAATACAAGGACCAACGGCTTAACGTGACTTCCGAACCACGCAGGTGATGGTCTGGTATGTCTAAACGATGATATGTCTTGCGGGTATCATCAGATGATCACTGAGACTATCTGAGCCGCTTTAGACCTATATCATCCTCAAAACCTGACCTCCATGAAGCTGGATTACAGGACCACGCCACGAGTCCCAGTCATATCTATATAGATCTATATATTAAAAGAATTGACGAAAATCTAATGGCAGTCAGTATAACCGTTCTATTAAGCCGATTACTTCATTTTTTTTAATGAAAGGTATTTGTGGACACACAAATTTTTGGCACTGTTAAGAATTTCAATTTGCTTGAGATAAAACATATGGGCAAAGTATTAAAAACGCCCAGCTGCTATACATGTAAACATCAACAAATAATAACAATAACAGTGTATAAGTTTCAGATCTCAAGGAAATACCTTAACTGAAAAAGTATAGTCATTAGCGTAGTGAATACCCAAACCGAGAGGCCGAAGCAGATTCGTGAGCGAAGCAAACTGGCTGAAGGCTAGTTTTTTTTTTTAATGTAAACATTATAATAAATTATTCATTTATAAAATATTACACTAAGACGAAAAATCTTAACAGACCAAGGTCAGCAACATAAAATATCTAGGTTTCCTATTGGGTGGTTGTGGGTTATGCTTTTTAATTACCTATTAATGTTGTTTTAAAAGAACGGCCCTGAATGTCTATTCTCAAAAAAGTGTTTAGGGGCTTAGTGCAAAGCACTTTATTTTAATTAAGTCTACTTCTGATTTGTGTCCATTGTAATGTTGAGAAGAAAGTTGCTTGAAAAGGGGAGGGAACGGAGGGTTAGTGGTTGGGGTTGAGACGATACGGTTGAGTTACATCCGGTTCTGTGATTACATTATGTAGATAGATTCCTTGGTGAGATGATGCGCGGGATTCAATATAAAAACTAGGTCATTTCTAGCGCTCTAACCCAGTTTGCTGCAATATGAGCCTGAAGAAGTCTGTCCTACTCGTGAGTAAATGCTACAGAGAAGGAAATATCTTCATGTAAATTTTAAATAATATACTAGTACGTATTATATGAAATATAATAATGATATGTAAAAAAAAGAAAACATCGAGTACCCTGTAAATTTTAATGGTCACGACCGCGGTTTCGGTCCAGCCCATCATCCGGTGAGTGGTACAATACAAATATAAGGTTATCTCTAATATATAATAAATATATAATGTATTTGAAAGGACGAGTTCACTATAAAGGGTTGGTTTGTTAAATTTTATGAATATCGAGTACTTGAAAATGATGAGTTTCATTACCTATTCAAAGTTGAATAACATTATCAAGTGTGTTAAATTTGAGTTCTAGGCCAAATTTAACGCACTTGACAATGGAATTATTTCTGAAACTAGTCGTGTGAAATTAAAATGTTTTTCAGGGTACTTCCATGTTTTATTGTGTGTTCTAATAATATAATGTATTATATACATAAATTATTATCGTATTATAAAGTAGTTCGAAAACGATTGTTGAGTACTGCTAAAATAGGTTATAGATATAGTCCATGCTGTAAATGTGTTGGTTCAGAGAATTTTTGCTTTTTAATTCTATAAATACTACATTTTGCTTGTTTTAACCTTGTACTTATGGGACAAAACAAAATGGCAACATGTACTGTGGATTCTTAACGGAAGATTTGAACAAAGCAAACCTCGGTGGAGCCAAAACCAAATGTTCTAAAGCCGGAATTTTCACAGGTCAAAAAGGTTTTTCATCAAAAGTTTTACATTGTTGTTAAAATATTTGTTATTCACATAGAATAATCGCCAGCTACTAGGTTTTGAGTAACAAATCAGAACAATAGACACAACTTAGGACAAAGATTACGACACAATGGATGTTTCCAGTAGATACAACTATAAATGAACGCAACCTTGGCAGTGATGTAAACATAACAAACTAATACAAGTCAAGTTCAAGACCGGACCAAGGCCGTGGTGACGTCACTCACATGCTCGCAATAGCTGGGAGACATGTGACTGACATGTTTTGGGTACTGCACAGAATATCCAACTTTAAGTTGTTGAGGAGAGACATATTTCATTTTTGCTACTATTTCTTATTTTACTAAAGCGTCTTGTTAGAGTAATAGCCAAAGCATCTCGATTAACGTACTCTTGGCCTTTATTTGTAAAATATAAACTATCCAGCTTCTTAAGTTGTTGAGGAGAGACATATTTAATTTTTGCTACTATTTCTTATTTTACTAAAAGCGTTTTGTTAGAGTAATAGCCAACACTCGATTAACGTACTGGCCTTTATTTGTAAAATATAAAACTCTTCCGTTACGTCATCTTTGTGTAATCAAGGGTTGAATATTTTTTAAATTACTAGCAATACAGAATATGACAACTTCGATAAGCATCACTACTAAGAAACTAGTAAGAAAGAGGGTCACTTCCTAAATTAACACTTACGTTACATCAACAGATGTACTTGAACAGTGTTCCTAGAACGCAAAAGCTTTTACAACCAATGTAGCGTTAGTTTACCTAAACATTTGCCCAACGATGGTGAACTAAAACCACGTTACAACTAAAATTACCAAAATCTTTGATTCTTATATAAACCCGTTTATTTAAAAATTTGAACTGTGAATTTAACATTTTACCGGCTTTAGAAAAAAATCACCACAGAGAAAGAGAGATAAGAAATCAGTCAAGTTAATTACTCTGTTAGTATTCATTACTATCTTAAGCATCGATGTGAAGTAATTGATTGCAGTAATTAGTAATTCCTAGCATCACGTGATTTTCCACTGCGCAATTACATCAAGTACCAAGGTGAGTAAGTTAGCTTTATTTAGAAAACAACAAGAAAGTTTTAATGGGTAGATATTTTTAGACTTGTTAGATGGCTGTAACTTACAACTGGGTATTTTTAAAATACAGTACTTAATATTTTTGTTCTGTTCTTGTCAATTAACCAAACGATGGTAACTTGATTAAAACCGAATTTATTTTAATTATCTTACCATCATTGACCCTACAGTGAGATTTGAAAGCTTTCCAATTCAACCTGAAGATCTTGAAATATCTTCAGGTTGAATTTACAATTTAGTTCTTCTAGTTCAAAATGCGTCAAACATCATAATAATTAGCTTGTGATTTTTAAGCCTCGCTGTGGAGTACCGTCTTCAGAGACCTTTTAATTTAAGAGAACGAGTTTGACAGCACACGCTAGTTCATGTCACTCAACTTGGACAAAGACAAACAAATAACAGCGAACAGTGACTGGAGAGGAATTCAAATATATGACTGCGTGAATGACATTTTATTTATTTTATTTTTTATTTTATTTTCTTTCAACGGTCAGAAACCAATTTCAACATAATATACATTTCGTTATAGAAGTACAAATAATTAGGATGGCTTTACATACTAAGGGTCAAGCCAAACATGCAACTGGACTCTAAATACTAACTTGATAATGTGAGTAAAATACAATAGTTTGAATCTCCATACTGATAAATTAACATAATTAAAGAAGTAAAGTAATTTATAACAATATAATTCACATTTATAAGTATAATAATTCACATAAATAAATAGGTATAAATAATTAACAATAAATAGGTATAAATAATTAACAATAATAAATAGGTACAAATAATTAACAATAGAATAAATATAAATAATTAACTATAAAACGTACGTCTTTCATCGTACGTTTGAAAGAGATTTAGATACAAATGGATTTTGTTTTATGCGATACAAAATGACTAGAAGTTGAACTATTATTGCGGACATTTTCCATCGAAAGTGAACAAGGATCACGACGTTTCGATCTGCGATCTGATCCGTCTTCAGGTGAAAATAACCAAAAACATAACACAGAACATTAGAAAATGAGCCAGCCTAAAGTAGTCAGCGTAGCTGACCAGTCAAACTTCTAACAGCAACAACAATTTAATCTTAAAATTTAGGAATAGCCAGAGAAAACAAAACTACAGTATTACAATCACAATCCACACTATGAAAGTAAACAAGTCACCGGAGTAAATTCAAAACGATTCACAAAACACGACCACTAACTGAACGAGCTAACCCTAGACTGGTTGGCCGGTGACAGGCCAATCACACACACTAGCAGCAGGCTAGTCAACTGTAACAAAGAAACACAAAAACCCCTATTCATGCACAGCCAATGGGAGAAGGTAAAACAAAAAGCTTATTTTTCTTCAGTCATAGGTGATACAAAAAGACCATTAATTGTAAGAGTTAAAGAACACAAAGGCAACACGCGAAAGGGTTTAACAGAAACGTCCAAAATTGCTCAACATTGTTGGTCTGAAAATCACGCAATGAACTGGAATGAGGCTAGTATAATACATCGGGAACCTCAGTTCTTTAACAGAAAAATAATCGAGGCCTTATACATAAAATTAGCATACCGTCAAATCAGTCAAGCTTCAGTTGAAATAAGACCCTCTGGCTACCGCTCATTAAAAATGTACTTAAGCGTAGGGACAACCATAATATTCAAGTAAATTTTCAACAATTAAAACTCATAGTATGGTATTAGGACGCAAAACAGGCCACAGAGAACTAAACTCACGTAGCCCCCCCTTCTCTCCCATTGGCTGTGCATAAATAGGATTTTGTGTTTCTTTTGTTACAGTATTAGCCTGCGGCTAGTGTGTGTGATTGGTCTGTCACCGGCCAACCAGTTAGTCTAGGTTACTCGTTCAGTTAGTGGACGTGTTTTGTGATTCGTTTTGAATTTAATCCGGTGACTGCTCTTCATAGTGTGGCTTGTGATTGTAGTTTTTTTTGGCTATTCCTAAATTCGAAGATTTAATTGTGGTTTGACTTAACAACTACATGTTGTTTGGTTGGTTTGACTGGTCAGCTACGCTGACTACTTAGGGCTCATTTTCTAATGTTCTGTGTTATGTTTTAGGTTATTTTCACCTGAAGACGGATCAGATCGCAGATCCCGAAACGTCGTGATCCTTTTTGTTCACTAACGATGGAAAATGTCCGCAATAATAGTTCAACTTCTGATATCCTTCCATCGTCAACAACAAACTTCAAACAAAGAACAAAATTACTAGTTTATTTATTAGCCTTTCAAAATTTGATAGAACCAGCTTCAATTCAAGGACCAAAAGATATCACAATCATATGCATTATCATTTAAAACACATTTCATAATGTACTACACTCCAATAGACACCTGAGCAGAAAATAATTTAAACCCTTAAGCAGCTTCATGTATTAACGGTAGTAAAACAAGTTGTTGTTATATTAATCAAATATATGAGAATGTGTTAAATTTATTCAAAGTTTAAACTTAAATAGATATTAGTTGTGTTACTAGCCTGGTGTATTACAACTGGTTGGAGGGAAGGGTTGAAGAAAGAGGCGATAATGAGTTTCTGATGTGAGAGAACACTTAGGAGAGATTAGAGGATAAATGAAAATCTCTTAAACCGCTCTAGATAATTAGTAGGAGGCAAACAGATTAAGAATTGTCTCTCTCGATCTTCACCCCGAGTGTGAGATGATACACGGTAATCTGTCATGGTTTTGTGGACATCTATGAAATTGTGCTGTGTTTCCATAAGCGACAGTGCAAAGTTTTGGCGTTAGCAAAGTAAGATATTGTATATGGTGATTCAGAACTTTTAGTATATAGTTCAAGCTTTAATCGTGTAAATCGGTTCGTACTAACGTTTTTGAGTATACGTTGAAAGAAAATAGCATTAAACATTAAATTTAACTGTTCTTTAACTTAAATGTATTCAGTAAAATTAAATTGTTTCACTGAAAATTTATTTCAGTTTAATAAAACGCTTAAACTAGGAATTTCTTGTAGTTAAAAAGCTGTAGTAAATAAATCGCATTGAAACTTGAGTGGTAAACTTCTCGAGCTCTTTACTTAACAGATAGCGCTAAACTTTAACTGCACCTTGCAAAGAAAATTAGTGTTAATTAATTCTAAGATTTCAACTTTTAATTTGTACTAAAATTGCAATTGGATTGAATCAAAAATTAGAGTTTGATGATTTGGTTTTTGTTCATAATTATTTTAGTGACTTAGTCATTTTAGTAAACGTGATATTACATCTATATTATAAAAATAAAAATTCGACCAAATTAATTTATTAAAAGTCGTTTTCCTATTAGTTAAATGTGGTTAAGTTCGCGGAATTAAATTTACTAAGAAAAGTATTCTATTAAAATAATCTGTAAAATGCACAGTTTATGAGCTTTCAATGCTCAAAGACTATAAATGCCACCTATTTGTTGCTTAGCCAAAAATATAACTAAAGAAAATCAAAGTGGTGGCTCTACACGAAGCGGAAGCGCTTTGGGTGAAATATTTAGGGATTTATATTATCTTCTTCACTTACCCCAATACCTTTAACTACACGAAGAGAGTCCATAAACAGCAGCTAAGCAGGGCCGAATATAGAATAAACAGAACCCTAGGCTCTACGTGTGGGGAAAATTGTATACCTAATTCATGCTAAATGGCAATTTTAAGAGAATTTGCGAAAAAAAATAATGTCTGTCTTTAAAATACTAATGTTTCGTCAGCTATAAAATAGTTTTTTTCCGGTAAGGATGAGACAATTTAAGACATTAGATATTCGTAATATCATTAGCTTCATAAATCAGGTTTATTTAGTTAATTATAAGCCACAAAAGTAAACATAACTTAAATACTTTATTGTACATTGGTAAGTGAGTTAGCAAGATAAGTACAAGTCAAAATTGTGTAACTATTAATAAAATAAATATGTGGCCATACAGTTCATGTTCACTACAACCATTCTTCTTGATTGTTTTCCGTCTAAGCTTTTCCGATATGAAGGAATTTATGATGTTCTCGTGGTTGACTTGTCTTAGAATGTCGTGTTCTATACTAAGCTAGGCCGAAAAGTTTAGCCTGTCTTCTGACAAGAAGTCCGGAGTCTGTTCTTGACAAGAGTCAGCTTAGATAATGATCTTTCAGCATAGCAATTAGTCACCAATCTTTTACTTTGTTGTCCAACATAAGTTGATACATCCACATTCTTTTACTAATGAGCTTTTAATTTTTCATGATCACTTGAATTTATAAAAATTAAAATTTCTTTCTGTGGTGCGGGTTTTATCGCCTATTATTAACATGACTCAGGCACTGTATCATTGCTATTCAAGAGGGCATGTTCAGCTGAGGCATGTTGAGCACTTTGCAGGCAACACATCCATGTTCTGAGAGGTAGAGCGTAGAAACAGTGTTTCAGTCGACAGTTTGTCACCTGGTGTCCTGTAATCAGCTGTTACTAATGACAGGACACCAGCATCAGCTGTTAGATCACAGATTACTCCTTGGGTTAAACTCTACATGTTACAGGGTGTTTTGAACTTTCTAGATATGCTTTGTACGCTCCTTGGGTTATTTTACCCACGTTTTGCTTCCCGACAGCCACCATTTTGTAGTTTTAAAAGTAGTTTTTATCTCAGAGTAAATCTAGTGGTATCTAATAAAATATTATTAGATCAAAACTCCTTAAAATTTAAGTTGTAGTAACGATGTTTCGCGAAGTAGCCAAATTACTAACACAGCAAATTTAGTCGTAAGAATGAAAATTAGAAAATAAAATAAAAGGGAATTCGTATTAACTTTTTATTCCTGACCCTTTTTCCCTTTAGACTATACAATGGTTTTATTACAGTTACCTTGGTTGAGGGCCTGTAGATCCTACGGTGCAGGTTGTTGTCATACACGTGTTTCACAGCGCTTTGTGCTGCATCATCAGTAGACACACTAAGTCACTATTTACACTGATATTAAAAGTAAGAAACTTTATTAAAACTATTTACATGGTCCACGGCACTTGTGCACTTGGTTCACACGACGCGTCGGGTGGCCTGCCGCGGAAGAGCATATTACGGAGCGAGGGGCGACTCGCACCTTGTGAGGCCCTCAACCAAGGTAATAAACAAGGTCCTGCCACAGGGAAAATAGATAATTATTAACAATGGTTTTGTAACGAAAACTTGTTCTCTTTTATTTATATTCTTCCAATTTGTATACATATATTTAATGTGTAGTATACCACGAGGAAAAGGTTTTGATTTAACTTTCTAAGTTATGGTCGTGTAAAATGTTTAAATAATACCTTAATTATGGGTAACTGGTGAGAAATACAGACAAAACTATCGGGAATGACGGAGTACAGTTAACTCACTATCAACCCACGATTTTGAAAATCGATTGACTAAAAAAAGATAATACAGAATTATAGTGAAAATATTAACTGAAAACATGGGCAAAATGACCAATGAGGCAGTAAACAGCGTTGAATCAGTTGGTAAATCCACTAAAATTAGTAAATCCACTAAAATAAGTAAATCCACTCAAATAAGTAAATCCACTAAAATAAGTAAATCCACTAAAATAACTTGTAGATTAAAATAATGTACTAAAATCATAAAATGGCGGCTAACGAGCTAACCAAACATATTGACTCGCATTTATAGACTGAAATGAATGTCTTGATCCAAGGAACCATCCTACAAAACATGTATAAATATTTTTAAAACACCCTGTATATCTCGTATATACAGTTATGACTGGGAATGTCTTTTATAGGATAGTCTTGGAGGATCACAGTAAAATAGCTTTAAGAACCGTCAATTATTTAAGCGTTAGGTTCCAAAGGATTGTAAACAAAAAGCCATCTAGTTTATTTCTTAAAAGTCTTAGTGATATGCGCACATAATTTTTTTGTAATTGACAATTTTCAAAAGAATAGAAACACAGTAAAATTATTTATAAAAAAAAATATTTATTTTAAAACGACGACCAGTTTTCGGAACTGTCCCATATTTCTGGTGGTACAGAATCAAAAGGTCAAAATGTCCACTCACTAATTATATATTTTTCTATAAGTATATTTTGTACATAAGTATAGTACATATGTGTGTACAAAAACAATTGACTCTCAGTGAAAAGTAAAGTAGACGAATTGTACATCCTGCAGTTCCGGATTTAATACTTTTATATGTCTTTTAAAAGTGCAATAATTCAAAAAGAAATCATAAATTTGACCTCGTACTATAAATAGCTTTTTCCCTATTTCGACCTAGTTTCCAAATTACGTATACCGTGTTAACTTGACTGTGTCGAATTAATTTACGTTTCAACTGTCTACCCACTGAAGTTAAGAAATCAACACCTAAGATCCTGAAGTCGAAGTTGAATGAGTGGTTCTTAGAGCAGCCAATCTTCAATGTAAATAAATCAACGTTTTACTTCACAAACAACATACAGTTGCATTGAAATCGCCATACTTACGACGATAATAACGATACGTGTGAACGAGCTCAGGGCCTGGAAGACCAGATAGTGTTTTTTTGTGGAGCAAAAAAAAACTGTCCATTATGTTGTAAATCTCGACACAGCTTCAATCTTGAAGATTGTCAATAAAGATATTTCTTTACCTCCCTACCACTCTATCATTTGCGTAGGTAAGGCTACTATAAGAATGTGATCGGCTGCAAACCATTTTGTACTGTAGTCAACATTGCAACGTGTCCAATTTTTCATTATACACTATTTTTGTATACTTCAAAATAGTACGCGTTATACAATACAAACTGCAAGCTTTGAAGTTCATCATAACAAATAGTTTCAAATGTACCTTTCGCCGTTCAAACTTATGGTTAAAAAATATAATCAACCAAAACTGCATCACGATCTCCTCAACATCCTGTAGCCTTATATAGTGTATATTTTTCTGCGCTTTACGTCTGAAACTTCGAAGCTAAGCTCGTCTATTATTTACTTGATTAATCAAGCCACTGGATTTGCTTTGGTTGAGCTAGCGTCATGTTTGTTTACGGCTTAAAACAACTCTAGATCAAACTTGAGTTGAAAATTAAAGTTAGTTTTTCTTCCTGAGATTTTTTAGCACGGAACTTGCATAGTTGAGTATATTTTCAAACTTTTGAATTACATCTTGAGACGAACGAATTAGGAAGAAGAGGTCTTTTTGTGACGCCACTCCTCATGTTCTAAATGACCAAGAGGTTCAAAATGATATAAGCATGTGATACAAAGTGCTTTCTAATAAAAACAAGACACAATAGAAAATAAACTGTCTAACAAGTGATGATAATGAACAAAATGGTGGCTGTTTACATTTTTTGATATTTAATGTTTGAGAAGTTGCTTATTCAGAAAACCAGGCCGACCCACAGCAAAGCACTAAAGCACCACTGACATGAGTGAATCGAATTTCCTTTGCAATGTGTTACTCCAATGCGTTCCTCTCATAGCCTTGCTTCGAACTTTGGCCTCAGCTTGGCTTTTTGAGTGAGGACATAGTCTTACGAGGCTGTTTGCTACCCTCACAGCCTCGCTTCGGACTTTGGCCTCAAGCTTACGAAGTTTTTAGTAAAGGTCATACTACACATGATAAAATTAAACAGAAATGTATTAAATTTTACATTGTATGAAGCTAGGTACTAAAAGATAACACAGAGCAAATTGCTTCAACTCTAATCTCAAAAAGGTGATCCTATTCGAAATGATCTAACTTTAAATAGCCAACGAACTCATTAGACTTATCAACTTAAGCCTTTTTTCTTATAATTGTAGGACAAAATATGCATTACATGTTTATATTATTTAGATTTTTGATCCCCATCCTTTAAATTCGAAAACAGTGCTACAAGGAAAATAAATGGAATAGCTCAAGAAATATAAGGCACACAGGATAGGTTGAGACCTTTTCAGCCACCCTGTATACACAGTTAGTACAGGATTCAAGTATTTACCGTAGTTACCCGATTGAAAGGCACAATATTCGATACAACCCGTATCCAACAGATGGCAAATTGTCAGTGTTTGCCAAATATTATCACAACCAAAGGCCAACGAACTTTCGCCTAAGTGTTTATTAGCAATTAATTAACTTTAGGGTTTACCTTCCATAATTGAAAAACAATTATCTACGATTCGGTAAATAGTGTCCTACTTTTAGTAATAGGTTTACACAAGCCATATGCGAACAATAAGCAACTTTTATCTATAATTTTGTCGTTAGTTCAATGAGTTAGTTTTCTGTACTCTAAAATTGCGCTATTCAGTATGTTAATACGCAGACTATCACAATAATAATACCTAATAACCATGCCACCATGAGTGAATCGAATTTCCTTTGCGATTAGTTACAGTTTCGCGTTAGCATTCGGCCATTTCATTACCACTGGCGCTACGAGACTTTTCATTACGCTTACAGCCTTGCTTCCTGTGTGACCACGAGTGTTACGAGGATGTGAGCGGAGCGAACCTTCGACCTTTGACCCCAGACTTACGTGTTATATTATTGAAATCGAACAACTCATAACGCTGTTATAGCGAAAAATCACTTTTTTGGCTCCCATTTTGAAACGATTCAATGGATTTTCATAATATTTAGTACATTGATAAATACTATTAGAGTACATATGAATTTTAAATTTCATCAACATCGGTTTTGCTAGCTAATGCACGTTACCAAGATTATCACAAAGAAAATTGTGCCAAATTTCATGAAAATCGGGCAAAAGTGCGACCTGTAGAGAGTACACACATACATAATACATAGTACATACAAATAAATACAGTACATACAAGGTGAGTTTTAAAGGTCCCCCTCACACATTAACTTTTGGGGGTAGTTGACGCATAGTACGTCAAAACAAACTTTAGGATCCTATAAAAACATTCCCTGAAAGGGTTTCAAACGATTTCCTTGTTCCTTGTTGTTGATTTGTTGTTATTGTAGGGGCCATTTTTCAAACTCACTCATAATATATACATATATATATATATATACATACATACAGTTTTGAAAACATGCTCAAAACGTGCTCTGGGGGTCAGGATCGGTGAGGATCTTGTGCAGGATCCCCTTTCATGGTCCCGGGTCTGGGCTTTACCATGAGGACGGCATGAATATCTCATTTTTCGAAAGGAAATTCGATAATAATACAGACACTAACTATTACTGTGTGAATCTATACAGAAGTTGAATTTTAAAAGAAAGTTTGAAAGTTGACTATAAAAGCTCAAAGTCGTAATTTCATCAATTGCAGACAGTAAACAATTGTCATGATGGATTTTCAATGATCAGGAGTAAAGGTTGCTTTAAAGGTAAGAGTTTCGATAGACCTATTGCAAGACTACATATCATATGGTTTGAGTTATGAAAATTCAGTCTGGAAAAGTTTAGAGCCACAAGTCTATGTGTAAAATGTTAAATGATAAATAACAGATCGAACACTACTTTAATAATCAAGTTCACGTGTCGTTTCTCCAACCCAAACGAATTCCGGTGCATATTTCAGAATTTATGAAGGAGGTCGGTTTACAAGTCTCCAGGGCGCCTTAAACTTGTTATGTCACAGTTTGGCCGGAATTTCTCGGAAATAACTCCTTACAACAGTTGTGGTCTGAATATTCATTTAATTGAAAATGCCAGCATGTTGTTTCTTTAAAACCTTCCAGACACTTATAATGAATAACATTCTTAATAGTCTTACATTTGAACCTTGTGTTTCACGAACACTTTTTTGGGAAGTATCGTGTTTACATCACCAAAGGCACATGTCGTCATTTATTTCACTAATTCAGATGGTCCTACCCTGATTGCTGTAAAGTTCTATTCACCTTATTAATGGCAACCACTTGAAAGTTTATATGTTTAACCAAACTTTATACTTTTAAGAAATACCAAACAGTAGAATATTAATCTGTGTCATTGTGTACTTGGACTATCAGCTGTTTTGACCGAGTTTCTCGCACGTAGACCACACTGCACGTTTCCAAACCACGTGCCAGTGACTTGACATTGTCGGCTATCAAATCAAACACATGCATTCTTCTAGACACAATTGAATATTGAGAACTGGGAATAAATGAAAGACCATTATCATATTTGAACTATAATTTTATCCCCATATCAATTAGAAAATTATGTGTTGTATGAAATGACTTGTTTTGTTCGTTAAAACTATTCTTTGCTTAAATTGCGTTTTTGTTAAATTTTCATTAGCATAAAGATTCTATTGAACTTTTGATAATACTGTCAACGCAAATAAAATACTACAGTGTTGCCCATTTCAAATAATATACTGTACATTAAAATCATATTTTAACGGTTCAAAGTTTAAAACTTCACGTACAAACTTAGCTTAAAGAATTTTAAATTATAATATTACGTATTATTTTATTTTAAGAGAACGTTAGCCTAACGATAATGCTACAATGTAGTCGGTATGAAAATAAGTATTAATAAAAATAAGTAGACTTAAGATAATTTGACTTAAATAGTCAAATAGATAAATTTAAAATAACACTATAGTATATTAAATTAAATACTTGTACATCTATTTGACTTAAAGACCAAGTACTTAATTATTTAAAATTCCATCAAAATGAGATGAATCGTAGTGTTTTTGGATAGTTAAAACCTCTTTTATAGTGACCCCCTCAACCAACAGAGAACTTCCGATATTCCAATTTTGCTGGCCGACGAACTTGACCGAGATATAGACAAAAGAAACAGTTGTACCAAGTTACATGAAAAACGGGCAAAAACTGTGACCTGTGGAGAGTACTTATAATAATATAAGTACTAAAACACTACTTTAAGCAAATTTAAAGTTAATTGTCAGTAGACATATATATTGAAAACATAAAACTGTCGTTCGACTTAAGATAAAAAAACAAAACTTTTAAAAAATGCTTAAAAGGACAAGTATATTTGGCTGTGCCTTTTCAACTCAATATAAACAAATCTAATTATAACAGTTAACCAAAAACTATTTTAAACAATAAAACATGTGTATAAAAATATTAACTTTGAATAAACCAGCAGCAAAACTTGTAGAAATTAAAATGATATAAAATAAATAATGTATAAAATAATATGTATAAAACTATCTGAGATTCAGGCCAGGAATTTGGACTTGTTATTACTTGATAGGATTGTTCTATACTTCGAAGGATACGCTTGAATTTTGATTTGTTTGTCGAATTTTTTTACTTTATATACATTTTCAAATGTTTCTTGTGTTCTAAACAATGTAGTACCAACGGTTTGCGGTATTTAGTCCCGTCCGTTTGAAGTCAAATCGATGACCGGTCATTCTGACCCTTAAAGTATTCGTTGTAGATCCTATGGGTCTTTGACATTGAATTTGATATAGCTTGTTCTAACTGTTTACAAACCAAACATCTTGGTTTATTGCATGGATGGGATCCTAGATAAGGGTATTATTTTGAATGGAGAATTTTGAAGATGGTAGTTTTGGCTTTGATAGCTTGTCTTTAAGTGTAGGAGGGCGTCTGTAAACTATTCGAGGAACCGTTTTGAAGATACGGTTTGTTACTGAAGAACTTTGAAGAATTTACCACTTTCATAATGTTATTAATTTTGTACCAGGGTGATACTGTGTTATTAATTTGGGCATGTCTCCGTCAAATTGATTTTTCACGGGATTTGAGCTTCATTTGTAAATTTAATCCTACTATCTATTAGTTTCCGCACTCAACCATTTCAACAAAAATATAACTTTTTTCTTGGACAATTGCAAACGATTTGGTACCTTCCTCGATGTTGATGTTTATATAAAAAATGGGTTTCTAAATCATAAAATAAGTATTAAAAGTACAAACTTTTCCAATACCTACACTACAAAAGTTGTCATGCGCATCACGCAAAAAATCAATACCGTCTAATCTTTAACACGCGCATCTAAACTATGCAGTGAAGAAAACATTTGAAAGAATATAAAAATCAAAAACAGCAGCGTTACAAGATAGAGGATACCCATTGAAACTAATAGATAGTAGGATTAAATTTACAAATAATAGAAGCTCAAATCCCGTGAAAAATCAATTTGACGGAGACATGCCTAAATTAATAACACAGTATCACCCTGGTCTTCACAAAATTAATAACATTATGAAAGTGGCATTCAAAATTCTTCAAAGTTCTTCAGTAACAAACCGTATCTTCAAAACAGTTCCTCGAATAGTTTACAGACGCCCTCCTACACTTAAAGACAAGCTATCAAAGCCAAAACTACCATCTTCAAAATTCTCCATTCAAAATAATACCCCTTCTCTAGGATCCCATCCATGCAATAAACCAAGATGTTTGGCAGTTAAACAAACCGGTTTGCAACAAGTAGTGTTACTAAGAAAACTTTAAATACAAATTCCAGTCAAGAAATCCCAAAGAGACTACATAGGATCTACAACGAATACTTTAAGGGTCAGAATGACCGGTCATCGATTTGACTTCAAACACACGGACAGGACTAAACCGTTGGTACTACATTGTTTAGAACACCAAGAAACATTTGAAAATGATAAAGTAAAACCAATTCGACAAACAAATCAAAATTCAAGCGTATCATACCTTTTCAGCAGAACAATCCTATCAAGTAATAACAAAGTCCAAATTCCTGATGGCCTGAATCTCAGATAATACATATTATTTTATACATTATTTTATTTTATATCATTTTAATTTATACCTGTTTCTTTTGTTCATATCTCGGTCAAGTTCGTTGGCCAGCAAAATTGGAATATCGGAAGTTCTCTGTTGGTTGAGGGGGTCACCATAAAGAGGTTTAATTATCAAAAACACTACGATTCATCTCATTTTGATGGAATTTAAATAATTAGTCTTTAAGTCAAATAGATGAATTTAAAATAACACTATAGTATTTAATGTACTATGACTAAACTTAGGTTATTACTTCCCTCAAACAGTTCAAATTTTTGCAGTTGGCTTTGTTGGCTTCATGTTTCGACTAAATCGCATCTTCAGGCTTGAATAACTTGATGAATTCATCCATGTGACTTCATGTAATTTAAAATAAATTAACACCCATTATACGATAAAGGTTTTACAGTAGGCCTACAACAACTAACAAACTTACGACGACAAGCGATTCATAAATTACACAGAGACTAATTAAAATTAATTTTAAGATACCTTTAAAATGTATCAAAAACAGTTTTTGCCAATCAATATAAAAAAGCTTTGACATTCCATTCAGTCACTTCAAATCTAGGTCAAACAGTAATTTTCGCTTTCGAATAAAGTCCATTTGTAATAAAACTTACATGAGTTTCGTTAATGATGCATTTTAACTAACAACTATCGACCACGTATGTCTGGAGAAACCGAAGCCAGTGTTATACATGAATGAATGAATTTATGGTTTTCTTTTTTTCGCAATTAACAATACAGTATATAATACATTTGTAAAACATATATGTAATCAACAATTTTACAAAATTACAACGTAACTTAACTATTTTCTAATATAGCTGTAACAAAATTAATTAAGAAACAATAAACAATGATTATCCTGAGGGTAATTCTACTTGTTTGACTTCACTTTGTTGTTGTTGCATTTGTTGGCTGCCGCCAATGATTATCATTAAACATTTAATTGTTTAAGCTAAATAACTAAAAACTGTCAGTAAAATAATTATAACTGGTTAACAAAATCAAAGTTAAGAATAAAAGTCAAATAACAATTTTACCAACTACAATAGAACTACACAAACATGTGACAACTGCAATGACATAACAACAGCTTCAATACCTTCATAAAGACGTAACAATGATGTTATAATGAGTGACCTTGAGAATACTTGTGGTTAATAGTGCATCGTATAGTTCTAGGAAACCTACGTACTCTACGTCAATAGTGTCGTACATCTCCATTAGTAATGCTTTTCATACATAATAACTGGGACTCGTGGCGAGGTCCTGTAATCCAGCTTCATGGAGGTCAGGTTTTGAGGATGATATAGGTCTAAGCGTTTCAGATAGTCTCAGGATCATCTGATGATACCCGCATCAACTCCCACCATCGCTTAGACATATCAGACCATCACCTGCGTGGTTTCGGAAATCACGTTAAACAGTTGGTCCTTGTATTTATTTGTCATTGGGTATTAATTAATGACCATTCTAAAGAAGGTCGGCCTTAGTTTGTTACAAGACTACATTACTCATAACTACTACTCATCCACTCATACTTCACCACATATTTGCCTTAAATACCCTCATAGAGTGGTCGGCATCTCAAATAGTGATTTAGTGATTTATGTGAACCTAAAGTTAGATTATCTGTATAGCAACTCTTGAACACAGTATACATGTGTTTAACAATGTTTATAAAAGCATTACAACTTGAAACATGTTCAATTACGTTATTTCAAACTGTTGACAAGCGATGAAATAAGAATATTTAAATTACATGTAAAATACTCCCTTGTATAAAGTTTCAAAAGTTGAATGTTAAAACGAAACCAGCACAAAGCTAATAAACAATGTAAAGTATATAGTCCACTCTGCCAATCAACTCGGATGAAATCACAAAGTAGGTTAATCAAATGATTAACTATTCATGTTTTCCAGCTTAGATCAAACCATCAAACAGGAGAGAGGATTGACGAGTTCACCTGCAGTACCTTTGTTCCTTCATTTTCACGTTCAACTATATAAACAACCCGGAAGCTGAAATCAATGATATGAGCTTATTAACAATTATTGCTTATTAACGATAGCAACTTGAACAATGTATAGTATTGTTGATTATTTTGGTTTTACCATTCGTCAACCCCTTCAATTAGTTGAATGTTTAGTATTTTTAAATTTTGGTTTTGGTTCCAAGTATATAGTTTTTGAAAGGACGAGTTCACTTCAAAGGGTTACTTGTTAAATTATTAGAATACACAATAAAACATGGAAACACCCACGAAGCATTTTAAATTTACACGACTAGTTTTCGGAAAATTCCATTGTCAAGTGTGTTAAATTTGGCAGAAAATACAATAGTTCTAGACAAATTTAACACACCTTGACTATCATCTCATAAACTGTTTTCAGAGGCCTCAATTTTTTGTAATATTCTAACTAAATATAAATATTTATATTGGCTATCATGAATAATAGTTGTGAACTATTTATATTTTACATAGTGTTTCATCTTTGAAACTAAAAGTATTTTCTTGGTAATCGTGGTTTGCATAGATCTTTTCAACTTGTGTGCTTGGCACTGGTACCAGCGCCGTTGCGGTACCCATAAATATATCTGCAGATCCCACTAATATGCAGGATTTGTATGTATATTTAAAGGATCCTTTTTGGAGGTCAGTTTGTAGTTTTGCCCGTGTGCAGCGCCGATGTTGCAGTAAGAACTTGAACAGAAACAGAAACCTCTGGTATTATTTACCTGGACAGTCAGGCACTGTTGCTAATTTAACACATAGAACAAAACATGAAAACAACATCAAGCCACGCCAAATTGTCAACAAAACATGTTAAGACAGGAATTAAAATATCTGTTTCTCGTATGCTGTATTTTGGTTGTAATCTGTGGGCTCGGCGTTTGACTTGTGAATGTGAACTGACCACAAAACTCACTTGTGACTTGTGGGCCTGTGAATGTTAACAAATATTACTACTGTGGTAGAGAAAACAACAAAAGTTGTAGTACATTTGATGCGGGCCTTTTGTCACATTAACTATAGAAAAGATCGTTTAGAATATGATTAAAATAATGTAGGTCTCACTGGGATACTGCAATTAATTTGGTTAGAAGGACTTCTTAGTTATATTATACATGTTTAAAAGCAATTCTAAACGGATCCGTGAATCTATTCAAATCATAGTTGGAAGGAGCCTGAAATAAATATCCTGATTTGCCTAGCAGCTATACGAATGTTTGCATCTCACTTCTGAAGGCACTTGTTTCTTGTTACAAAGATATATATTTGATAGCTATAAGTAACAATTCTTTGTTTGAAGTTCGTTGTCGACGATGGTAGAATTTCCGAGGTTGAAATATTGTTACGGAAGTTTTCCATGGTTTTTTAGTGAACAAGAACAGTAATCGGGATTTGAAATCTGATCCCGTCTTCAAGTGAAATTCAACCTAAAACATAACACAAAACATTAGAAAACAAGCTAGCCTAAAAGTAACTAACGTATGCTGACCAGTTACCCATCGCCAAACGATAAGAGTTTTCTCTTTTGTTTTTATTAATTTTATTTAACTTTAAAACAACTAGCTGAGAAAAGAATACCATGCATAAACGCGATGAGGAATTAAAACAATTAAAGGTACCAAGCACGTCGACGGCCAGGGACAGCCAGCTGCACACCGACTGACTGACTGACTGAGAGCAGCTGACGACCAATCACAGAAATGAAAACAAGATGTTACAATACGTTTCATCTGGTCTATGCCAGACGTCATCGATTTAATTTTAATTTTAAAATTGTAGGAAGAATACAATTTAACGACATCTTGTTTTTATTTATAGTGGTACATCCATAAAACTGTTTGCATAAAAATACCTGTTTATAGACAACCTAAGGTGGGGAAATTCTTGAGAGTTTTGATTAATTAGTCAGTTTGTATAACAAAGGAGTTTAATTGACTAACAAGAATTTAGAAAATTCCTTACATGGTGAATCACAACAGCTAGAAATAAATACACATTATTAGGTTTGTGAAATTTTAACAATTCTAATTTAAGCTTGTAGGATTTTAGAATGGATGTCTGGCACTAGCTGAGTTTTCTGTGGCCCATAAGTTGTTTGGTGGTGAGTGACTGGTCAGATTACGCTGATTACTTTTAGGCTAGCTATATTTTCTAAAGTGTTGTGTCACGTTTTAGTTTACTTTTCACCTGAAGACAGGTAATGTGGTTTTACTTTACGGACATGTTTTAACATGAACATTTGTATTTGATTCAATGTTATGACCGTGGCACGGTCCTGTGCCACTAGCAAGGAATGTCTTTTCTCTAAAAGCTATGGGAAACGTTTGTAATGATATTTCAACTTAGATAAGGAACAACATTACAAAAAAAATCATTCAATTATTCTTACCTTTAAGTTGTAAAATGTTGACCATTTAGTTTAGCTAATTAAACTAATGAATTGACAAGATAAATCGTCTGTGGATATAAATAAAGTATGAGATATTATACAGTTGTCTTTTAACTGTTCAAATGTGTAGTAAGCTAAATACACGGATACTGTGATATTGCAAAAGTTTACGGATATAAGTCAGGATTCGGTTTTGAAGGAGGACAAATTTGCTGAGGATTCCTGAGCCAGGGCTAATCTTTGATTTACACCCCAGCCTTCGCCACCAAAGCTCTCTTGGTTTGCAATCAATTTAGAAGCAGCTCCATAGTCTCCCTCAGTCTTTGCTCTTCGCTAAGAAACTATTTTTATAGTCTTCTTTGCAAAAAGTAACTGTATGTACAAGGTTGTATTTGCGTTTGAAAATTGGAAAAAGTACACTTACTTTGAATAAAATAAAGCTATAAATTGCAGTTTACTTCAACTATAACCATATTGTATTCTAACCATTTGATTATCGTCTATTAATATCTTAGAGACAATACATCAAATTTATCTATTTGTCAGCTTCAAACTTTATCTAATATTTTTAAGTGGGTTTCAAATTACCAAACCGTTTAGGACATTTCAATATTCGACCCACTAGATCAATGCTACTTATATCGCAGTTGTTCCCTGAAAAACTAGAAAACAAACGCAAACGAACCAGAGTACAATTTATAACCGTTAGATAATCTTTCAAGAAATTACGTTCGTATACATGCATTTGATACGTATATCAATTACCGAACATTAAACGGAAATAGTAAAGTACAGACATTATGGATGTAATGCAGTAGACTAGTAATTGATTGCAAGAGATACTCATCAGTTGTTTGTGGTTCAAGTTCAATTAATAAATAGTGCTAATGAGGCTGCTTTCACACTGACAGGTTTTCCCCACGGCGCCGCTCCGGTTTGATTATAATGTGATCTATTGGAGCCGTTCACACTGCACGACCGCTGCGACGAACGGTGAAATACCGCCTTACCGTCAGAACAGATCATATCAGTGTTGCGACAAAATTTATCATCTTTTGAACACAGTTTTTTGTGAAGGTCACACAAAGGGAACTCGCAAGAATCACAGAGGGCGAATGAAAACTCAGTACTCAATAGATAATAATAATAATCCGTGGTTGTTTCTGGTAGTATCACTGGTTGAATCGGGACGAGTGGTTAGTTCGCTGTGAACCCGACTCAGTTTTGATTTCAGTGTTCGTTACCAGGATGCATAACTACACTTTAGCCTCACACAGCTGTGTGCAAAGTGCAAAGTCGAAATGCCTAGAGCGGAATTGAACCCACATCCGGTTGTTTGAAAATCGGTGGTGGTTTATTAATATGTAACATTTTGTGTTAACATATTTTTAACCAATCCTGATTTAGCTATTTATTATACATAATGTCCAGTAATAAGGGGATCAAATCTCACCAAGTGATTTGTTAGGTCATACTAAACAAAAATTTCCTATAACACATAGGCCACTCCTTAGTTGTCTGTCTGTTTGTGTTTTCACTACATAATTTTTATCTCCAAGGCCAATTAATTTATAAACTAAAATCTTTGAACAACTGTTAGTATAACTAAAACTAGTGTTTAAAAAATAAGTTTGACTAAGTTTCACTTTCGGGTTAAAAATGGCGGCCATGTTAAATGTTCTAATCTTAATATCTCAAAACCCTTAAACTTTATGGTAAATACTCATCATTTTAAAACAAAAGTTGTGATGCTGCAATAAGTAACAACGGAGTAATTAAAGTTTTCCTGAGCACAAACCTTTATTTACATATGTTTTTCAAAAGTAAATATGAATGTGTATTCAGGAAAACTTTAATATCTCCACTATTATTTGTTGCAACACAAAAAACTTGGTCTTAAAATGTCCATAAAACGTTCATGATACTATTATTCTTGTGTATTTACTATAACGTTTAAGGGTTTTGAATGTTAAAAAACAGCCATATTTTAAACTGGAAGTGAAAATAATGAAATTTACTTTTATATCGGTTTTAATTACACTAACAAGTATGCAAAGCTTTTGGTTTATAACTTTATTGACTCCGGAGTTAAAAACTATATATCTAGTGAAAAATACAAACAGACAACTAGCAGATAATTATGTGTTATAAAATAAATATTATTACGACCTGACAAATCACTTGGTGAAGTTTACTCCCAAATTACTGGACACCCAGTATATTACCAAGTGTCATTAAAATATACAGCAATGATTTTATTTAAACTGAAGATACAGTAATGGCGTTTAGAATATTTGATGAAATTTAAAGACAAATTGACTAAATGTGATAGATGAGACGAACAGACTATTTTGAAATATTCGCAGGGAATAAAAAGCGTAAGCTTACAATAACACTACATTAAAAATTCTCTCAAACCTAAATATTTGACTTACTAGCTAAGATAAGTTCCAGCAACTTCTTATATAATATTGCTTGTACTTTGTCGTACTTTAAATATTTTATGAAAGTTGACAATCTCGGGGAAAACTTTACTGGTACGGTAGATAAGGGTAATGTTATCTTTCCTTGTGCTTAAACAAGTTATCTTGAAAGCTTTTGCTCGAAGAACTCTATTTTCTCGAGGTTATGCTTGTACAACTAAAAACTGGTGAAGGTTTAGTATTTTTTCTGATTTAGTTTTTCATGGGAAAATGTGTAGTTATATTGCTTATTATTCCTTTTTATGCGTACCAACATTTTATATACATACCTGAACACTGCAAAGAGATACGCAAACTGTTAAGCACATGAAGGTGTTTAAGAATTACCATGCTCATTACTTCATAAAAGGGTTTTTAATAATCCACAAATTTAACAAAAAGTGTATTTATATACATTCAGTGAGTACAGTCAATACAATAAATATATGCACACTATTTACACAATTAATAAAAGTATTCTAACAATTACATCCGTTGAGTATTTTATGGAACATTTTCAATACTTTCCGTTTTCCACTACCTAAATGAGTAACCTAGTTAACTATTTAAAAATAATTGAGAATATCACATAATATCAGGTGGAGTATTATTGAAATATTTACACTTCCAAGTCGTAAATATCAGCTTATAACTTTGGCAAAACTGTGAAACTCGAGACAACATTTCTAAAGGCAGACAGGAAAATGTAGGTTGCATATTCCCAAATGGCAGGTTAGCCCAAAAGCTAAAATTGTGTGTTGACATTAGTTTCTTCAAACTTACAGTAGCAAATGAACACCATTATCAAACCTATCTATTAGTTTAATAGTAAGAGCAGCAAGCAAATAGATCTTACAACTCTCCAGAATATGACTCAAAGAGGATATTTCAAATTAAGTACACTACCTTGTCTGCTCCTCTCAAACTTTCCTGACAACAATTCTTGTTAAAAACATAAAGTTGAACTTTTCAAACCAAAGTCTTTTCTCAAAAACACATTGGCCTTTGGTAGATATGATTAAGCTTTGGCTAAGAATATTGACTGTCACTAGGGGATATCATTGTCACAAAACAGCATACAAAATTTGATTTCAAAACAAAGATTACGAGGTTTTAAATTTAATAATTAAAATACAATTTTAAACATTTAGTAAGATTTTTAGATTTTTTTTATTGTGTGCATGTAATCACATTCGATTTAAACAATAAAACTAAAAGTTGAAATCTTCATTTAAAAACATGTTGGTTTACGCTAATGATATCATAAACTAAACAATAATAACTTAAGGTTATATTATGACTTCCAAACTGTAAAACATGTTGTCTCCAAACAATTTAAACACTTTTAGTATTAAGGCGAAAAATGAGAAAAGTTTAAGTTCAGAGTAAGATGGATAATTTTGACTGCTTAGTAAGGTACACTCCCCGAAATGTTGATATCACCTTTCTCTTGTTTATAACTTCTCTCCACTGAGAGAAACCATGTTGTAGTAGGAATGATCTGGAAACCTGTCCAGCTGAATATACTCAGTCTCTGTCAGCAGCAGCTGTTCAAGCAGTGTGACCAACTCTGCAAAACATATACACAGAGAAACTTAGCAATGTACTATTACACAACATGAAATATTATACAAAATTATTTGTTTATTAGAACCGAGGTTTAAACAATACTAAGTGTTATTAAAATTTCAGTTAGATATTAAACAATCACATTTGGAGAAAATGAAGGAAGACAAATAGAAATTATGAAATCGACAAAGCTTTCAAGCTACGCTTTACCGTCAATTAAGACTCATTCAGTTTAAGTTTGTTCTTTTTATCAGTGTTGGTGTATTGGTGAAAGCATTTTACCATCGTATCAACACCCCTCATCTCCACTCAAGTCTTTAGCCCCCCCACACACAACCTCGTAGTGGCACATGATATTGTTTGTACAAATGTATTATCACGACTTAAGTTTCTTCATTTTTGACCGTATATCTTTCCATAGTTGTCTAAATTTTAATTTAAAAGCCTTCTAACTAATGTACTAGTATATTATTTTAATATATGTTTCAACCTTGGCATTAGTGAACCTTGGGAATTTTGCACTAAACCAATAGTCGATCAATAAACTGCAATACTCTGTAAATTAAGAGGATTAAACTATCACCCCTACCAGGCGGCCTTTCTTTGGAACCTCAGTAATTTTTAACCCACACGAACTTTGGACCCCTATTTTGAGAGAGACTTTTGGGGGTCTGAAGTCCTCTCCGGGAAAACATGATTGATGGTGCAAAATGGTGAGTTTAAGGCATTTTAACAACTTGTTTAACACTCGAAAGGACAGGGTTGGCAGCTTCTTGGAAAGACTAAATGTATCTTATAATAATAAGGTTAGCATCAATTACGTTTTTTTAGTTATTTGATTCTGTTATTTGACAACGAAACAAGGTAATTTCATGGTGAAAGTAAATATAACTTGTTCTAAAGGATAAAGCAATTCTGGGAGGGAAAAAATTCCTCCCTGAGGGCATGGCCCTGCTACCGGCCGTGTTTAGTGTGGTGCAAACAACAATGGACATCTACTGAAAATACAAGTGAGTTGTCACAGAGCTTTGCCTCCCTGGCACCACCGCTCATGCCACCACTCATTTACTACTGATATTGACGGCCGAGATCCTGCCATTGGGGACGTACCTGTGAAGGTCGGTCTCTCAGCAGGGTCCTGGTCCCAGCAGTAATACATGATGTTGTACAGTTCCCTGCGACAGTGTTCTGGCTTGTCCAGTCTGTAGCCGTCCCTCACCTTCTTCATCACCTGCAAACACACGATACTCGTCAATCAGAAAGTTTCACTAGAAGATAATCACACACTGAAATAAATTCTAATACATATATAAAACATGTGAATGTTCTTTCCAAGGTTATACTCGTGGTAGTTATTCTCCTCTTTTTTAGTAGATCACATGACTAATTAAATTAAGTATTTGTAATCTGGAAGTTATAATGGTAATCTGGCCAGGTTTAGGCAAAGTGTGTTATAATTACTCAAACTGTGGACGGCAGATTATGGAGCTGTAATCACACAAAGCCATACACATACTGACATCTTGAACCTTGGCTTTCACCAAAGAGTTCATCAGTTAAGTTCACAAAGTTAATATATTGCTCCTACATTGTATTCAAACCGGGGTTTGATGAACTCTTCTAATGCAACAGCTGTGTGAGACTTTTTACCACAAGCTTAAAAATTGACCTAACACAGGTTTGGATTATGTGAAATGCTGCAGTTGTAGCAAAGTGCTATTTTAAGTTTGAATACTAGGTTATGAATGTAACGACAATGTATTCTCTGTGCTCACGTGTAAACTAATATGGCAGGTAATGTTTTTTAGTAAAAACAACGTAGAAAACCATTAGTTAGAAATTTTAGACTTTCCATTTCATAGCACAAGGACGAAACACGAACTAAAATGGAATAGAAGGTGGAAAAGAAGATGTAGATGTACTATAGAAGAAAATGTTATGTTTTTGTTTCGTTCTGAATTTATGTGTAATTTGTAATGCATAATGCAATTTATTCTGGAAATAAATTATTATTTTATCTTGTCTTACGAATTTTAAAGACATTAGATATGACTTCTGCACAAAGAAAAGCGCAACATTTGTATTTTCTCCCCACTGTGAGACACGTATATATTCGTTAGTCTAATAACCTTCATTTTACCTTCATTTTACCTTCATTTTAGACATTTTTACCTTAAAGAAAACCTAAAAGAGAGAAGGAGACTAATCTACTAACTAATGGTACATCCACTCGAAACTGTTGCATCACCAACTTTCTCCTCATGTTGCTTACCTCAGCGGCACTCATGCCAGGGTATGGGGTGGAGCCAAGGGTGACGATCTCCCAGATGAGCACGCCGAAACTCCAGATGTCAGACTTTACGGAGAAGATATTGTCGTAGAGAGACTCTGGAGCCATCCAGCGGATAGGGAGCCGTCCCTCGCTCTTGCGTTCGTAGATGTGACTGGTGATCACATCTCTGGCAAACCCGAAGTCAGCCACCTTGCAGATCTGGTTCTCACCCACAAGCACATTCCTGGCAGCCAGGTCCCGGTGTATGATCTGGACAACACAGTCAATGATGACATAGCACGAGGAGGAAACAAGAACTAAAGAATGGAAAAGAAAGGGGAAAGAAATGTAGGACTAAAAGAAAACAGAACTAAAAGAGGAGGAAGAAAAGTAGTTGGAGGACAGTGAGCTAAAGAAGAGTAAAAAGAGCACTTATTTAAAACTATTTAGGATTCAAAATTCGTATTATCTTATAAATAGTTTTGAATTTAAAATATTGAACAAAAATCAAAGTATTAAAAATCCACAAAGCTGAAAAATAAAAGGCTAAAATTACTTTCAGTAAATTGTAACTCTTTAACGTTTTCCCACAGTCGCTTAAGTGGTCTCAAAGTTGAGGTTGGGCATCTATATAAATAAAATAAGACTTATGTCTGTACATTACAAAGAGTCTATCAGTTTTTGGTTTTTTGGTGTTCATATACTTTGCATAGACCAAAACTGGCGTCAAAAAATTCCTGTCTGTCGTCTGTCTGTAACGTTTTTAAGGCGTCTTGGACCGCTTATAACTCATAATCGACTGAAACTAGGGCGATGAAACTTCCTTTAAGGGTTAAGCTCATTAGGCAGTGTGTTTTTAGCTGGATTTTATACCCATACATAATCCAAAAAATAAATGGCGAGGCAAAAATAAATTAAAGTGGGCACTGAACACGTTTTAGAGCGTTTTGGACTATAAGTCAAAATTGGCTAAAACTATGGCGGTCAAACTATGTTTAAGGGTTAAGCCCATCACACAGTGTATCTTTAGCTATATTTCATATCCATACAACATCCACAAAATAAATGGCAACACTTATAAGGAGAAGATGGTGAACTAACAAGCAAACTAAATGGGGACTTATCTGTGTTTAATTTTATTGCAACAATCAATATTATAAATGTAAGGAATTATGTTTCACGGAAAACAGCTATGACAAACAGACGAATATTTAATATGCAAAGTCTCTGGAGAATGCATGATGCAACGAATTGTTCTAATAGATACAGACAGAGAGTGTATATAGAATCAGCAAATGCACAATACAAACCCCTTAGAGGTTGCTACCTGCTAATGTTTCCTTGTTTTACTTTGTTTTCAGTTTATTAACAACCTTCAATGCAGATGTATTATCTGATGCATAATACACACTGTGTGGTCTGCACTGTGTGATTACCTGTAGCCATTTGTTAACCTTGATTACATGGACAAAGTTACGTTCTAGTGTATGTATGTATGTAATCTAATAAAAAAGGGGGTGGTTTATTTAAACAAATATAATTGTTAATGTTTATTTCAGCTATAATTTAGGCTTGTATTACTTTTACCAGTATCAGCTTAGATACTTGACATGAGTGGTACACACCAGCTAAGAGTGTGACAGGAACTCAGAAACCATATGGCAACTCAAGTCTGTTATGGGCATTTAGTCTGGTCTGTAGTTTAAAATACTAGATTAGAGTAACCAACAAAGTTTAGTTTTCAAATTTCAGTAACAACTAATTATCATTAACTGTAGCTTTAAATACAAGGAAACGAGAAAAATATTAATGACAAATCCGTCGACACCCTACTACTACAACCCAATATTTCCAATTGGTACTAAAATGGTTTTGGAAATATTTTATTAACGTTTTACTTTTCAAGCAAAACCACCTAACTGAAAATAAAATTTAAAAACATATTTTTACAATAATTTGGAATTTCTTGTTTAGATTAAATTATTAGTATAACGAAAATATCAACAAAATCTTACAGCTTTCATCAATAATAATTACTACAGCTTTCATTGTGTATTATTTGAAATAAGAAACACGTTATAATTATGCAAATTAAAACAAATACTAAATAATGAGCAAATTCCTTTAAGTTAAGTAACTTCAAAACATTTTTACAAATACTTATGTATAAATTATTATAATTTTAATAAATACAATAGTTTTAGAAATGTTAAAACAGTTGGTATAAGTTTAATATGATTACACATAATAGCACAATAAAAAATATTACAAAAATAAAACTTTTGAATAGATCACACAAAAACAACGTTTTAATAAAACACACTATGATAGTCCCCATCAGCTAAAATAGAATAAAGAAGAGAAATGAAATAATTATGTACATGAAACACAAATTGTGTATCATAGTATAGTTATGGTGCATCCAAAAATTTTAACTCAAATAGCTATGAAAAAACTTAAATGCTGCTCTAATAACGTCCTTGGCTTTATTTTAAGAAAAAGAAATGATTTCAAAGCGAAGCGGACAGGATGTTTAAAGAGAACCAATTACTGAGCATCGTTCTTTTTGTTTACCACACAGCCGCGCAGCGTTGCACCATTATTTACTCTTTGTCTTTACTTAACTAAACAATCATTGGCTAAGAATCGTGTACGTTATGATTGGCAGTAGATATAGTACTAGTAGGAATTCTTAGTAGACTATATCTATACTATTAGCAGGTTTTATGTAAGTTTATTAATCAGATTTGCTTGCTGTGAATGAAAATTGTATATCTATGTTAACAGGATGCTCTCTTGATAACCTTAGTATCTCCCAAAGACTATCCTATAAGTATTTTATAGATTGAAAGTGAACAAGATGAGCCAACAATATAATGAATGACCGAGACAGCTTAAGTATGGTAATATTATGTGTACATTTTGTTTTCTAAATAAATTCCTTTGAACCAACAACAAAAATGATTATTCAATTTTCAAATAAGCCTATTTACTAATTAAAGGTCTTAATTAGAAGATGGAAATAAAGTTAAAATTTGTTTCAAAGTTTTAAATTTTACTTTTTTTTCTGGGGACCATACACCCCAAAGAGCCCCAGTACTTCCCTCCTTGCTGGTAACTGGCTAATAGGTTGATACGTATGCGGTTTCGTGTGTTTCTCGAAAGGGAAAAATTTAGTCTTTCGATGAAGAGTCTACTGAGCGGACCCTTAGGCCTGGTTCAGGTTAGCATCCATGCGTCATTATTTGATTGGATCTTATTTTGACCAAGCTTACTTTAATCAATAATATTTCTTCTTCAACACGTTACGCGAAGTTTTGACCTGGATCTACACGACCTGGCATGCATAATACTCACCCCTTTGCCAGAGAGGAACTCCATGCCACGCGCCACCTGGTAGCAGAAGGACGTGAGATCCCGGGAGGTGAGGGTGGCGGACTTGGCGTGCATGTTGTCGTAGTACCTCTGGGCACGTGAGTTGCGCAAACAACTCCCTACTTTAAATGAAGCACATTACTCCATGATAACAAACAGCGGTTGCAAGCAAAGCGTGAGATCCAGGGGTGAGGGTGGCGGACTTGTTTTGCATTGTCGTGAAATACCTCTGGGCACGTGAGTTGCGAGTAACTCTGCAACTTGCCGTGGCTTACGGCCTCCATGATCACAAACAGCGGACCTGCAAGCAGGCGTGAGATCCAGGAGGTTGAGGGTGTGGACTTGGCGTGCATGTTGTCGTGGTACCTCTGGGCACGTGAGTTGCGCAAGTAACTCTGCAACTTGCCGTGAAGCACGTACTCCATGATCACAAACAGCGGACCTGCAAGCAGAAGAACGTGAGATCAGGGAGGTGAGGGTGGCAGACTTGGCGTGCATGTCGTAGTACCTCTGTTGTGAGTTACGCAAGTAACTCACCTGCAACTTTGCAGTAAACATCCAATCACAAACAGCGGACCTGCAAGCAGAACGTGAATCCCGGGAGGTGAGGGTGGCGGACTTGGCGTGCATGTTTGTGTACCTCTGGGCGTGAGTTGCGCAAGTAACTCTGCAACTTGCCGTGAAGCACGTACTCCATGATCACAAACAGCGGACCTGCAAGCAGAAGAACGTGAGATCCCGGGAGGTGAGGGTGGCGGACTTGGCGTGCATGTTGTCGTAGTACCTCTGGACGTGGTGCGCAAAGCTTTAACTTGCCGTATTGCATCATGGGTAGTGCTTCAGCACGTACTCCATGATCACAAACAGCGGACCTGCAAGCATCGGTTGTTGCGTATTTTATTGAGCAAACTAAAAGACAACTGTTGTCATTTTGCTAAAAGGCTGCTTTAGAGACGTAGTGACGTGCTAAAGTGTTACTTTTAAACCTAGTTAAATAAAGTATTGTTTTGATGATCTGAATACTGATCTAATACTGAACACATTCCTTAACATTTATTCTTAATACTTTTTGTATCATCACGAAAAAGTGTTTTTTATTACTCATCCCAAAAGTGTATTTTTGATCATAGCTCATTTAACATTTTGTGCTGCACTTCGATGTAATTTTGAGCTTGTATCAAAAAGCGTCACTTTAGGACCTAATGATGAAATATATTATTGTTTTACAATAGTTATCTGTTTTAAAAGCAAATATTAACTAAAATTTACTTTCAATCTCTATTTACAGTGATATCTGATTTAAACATATCAATTACACAGCCAAAAACGTTGTTTTACACATCTCTCACTTTTTGCACCTGAATAGTTTATAAACAAAGTTTTGCATAAACCAAGTTTTTCACCTACAGTGCCAGACGTTTTGCTAATTTTACAATGACTAATTTCAAAACAACCAAACACACTTCATTTGTTGTTCTGTATTATTTTATTCGGAAATAATTGAATTGTATGGGTCTGGAAATGTACAAATGAAAACAATGAAATTCCCGAGAGATATAGCTTGACCAAGGGGTATTTAAATATTGTATACTCGTACTGTATTCATTACATATTACACATAGTTGACTTCTGGGTTTTCATTTGTTGAAAACCTGTTGTTTATTATAAAAAATAAACTTTTAGTTCAATCAAAGAGTATTATAGTGGAAACATCAAACATGTTGAGCTGTGAGCTTCTGAGCATATAACTGGAATAGCTCTGGAAAGCCAACCCATTAGCTCAATACTCTCTCAGATTCGTGTCAATACTCTCCTGGGCTTAGCTCACGTATTTAATAGAGTCGAGTTGGTTACAACTTTTTAGTCTTTTACATTTATAACGTATATATGTATGAGAGCTTTTCAGGACACATGATCTTGAAGAAATAAAACGCACGTATACTTTTGCAACGTACATAAACTTAGTTTTGTCCCTTAAAATAACAAAGCATTTATCGAACCAATATCGTAGAACATTTAAATCAGATTGAATAGAATCATGTAATGAAGCAAGTGAATCTGAGCTGTGTGAAAGCGTTATGTCATTGGCAAAAGCGATTGCATCTTCGTTTAAATTACTGGTGCACAAGTTGTTTATATATGTATACTGTATTTAAAAACTGTCGTTCCACTTGAAATAGTGCACAAAAAACTAGCTCAATATGTATATAGAGCTCAAATGCGTTTACAGAAAATGGAACCTAAAACAGAACCTTGTGGTACACCGTGAAGTAAAAAACCATTATAGCTTTTGACTACGCATATTCTTGCACTCTCATGTAGAATATGGCAATTAGCTCGAATTGTTCCTAACAAGTGGTACTCAGTCCAGACTCACCTACTGGCACGTATAAGAACGACAAAGGTTATGAACTCATTTTCAAGCCTTGCCAGTTGCTCATTTGGGAGATCATCAGACTCAGAAACTGAAGGTTGCAGGTTTAAGTCTCACCCGGTTGAAATACGTGTGCATATAGGTGTACATTGTGGTTTGAAAAAAGTATTTTTGGTTATGTGTTGAGCTACCACATTACAATGGGATATAACAAATACATAACGGATACAATACCCTGATATGTTTTTAGTAACGTAACTTTGTAATGTTGCAAAATAAATTAGTATATTTTAAGCAGTAACATTTTGGTGTAATTTTGACAAAACTGTATGTAGTGTTGCAAAACGCTACGCAACATAATGTTGATATTTTTGCAACGTTGCTAAATTTCAGGCTATACTTCTGATACATGGCAGAAATATTTTATCACCGTGTAGACCCCTGCTTCAATCTTAGACATTTGGAAACATTAAAATAATTTATTTTACGTGAAAAGATTTAAATAAATTAACCAAAATCAAAACGATCCTAAAAAAAGTTGCTGGTAAAAAATTGCAGGAAATACAGCAGAATTATTAAAGAACTTGAGGGTGTTAAGTGTAGTTGATAAAAATGTACTGAATGAGATTTCACAACACCTAAGTACGAAAATTTCACAAATCGAACAGTCGGTTACGAGGGCAAGGGTTGCCAACCAAATCGTTGACTAATGCAATGCTCGTTGCTCATGTCATGTTGCCCTGACCACAATTAATATGAGGTCCACACTGTCACATTCAGTTGGCTGCACTGCTGTAAATCATTCCCACACTCGCTATCACACCCAATCGATTAGGAAGTCTTTCTATCGGAACATGTTTAAGTTGTCTACGTTTTAAACTCAGCTTTTTAAACAAAAAGTATTAAAGTGAATATTGGAAATTGAAATGCTTGTCAGTTATTTTCCAGTGTTAAAGCTCGTTTGATAGTATGACAATTTATATGCTATATTTTAACTGCAGTAGAATGTGGTTGAGGGAAAGGGGTTGTCAGGCCCACCGATTTCTAATATCTCATGTAAAGTAAATTTAACTCGTGTTTGTGCTTGAAACGAGTTTAACATCTAACCAAGGATTTTATTGTGAATTTTCACCCTGAAATTGGTTTCAAAATTCAAAGAAAATATGACGTATTCTTATTGACTTGCAAAGGCGTTTCATGTTAAACAAGCTTAGTGCCCTCTTAAAATGTTTGAAAACACGTTTAATGGACCTGCCAGGCCTTCACCTAAAGTCAACTTACGTCAAGTCACTTTTAACCTAATTTTAATGATAATAATAATAATAAATCATTTATTTCCAATTGATATTTACAGCAAATTTTTAAAAGTAGTCTTATAAATTAGTATAGCCTAATTATACATTATTTTAAATTTATGATTATGGAAATAGCCTCCCTCATGGGTAAAATTACCTGTGTGAGGGAGGATTAGTCAGTCTGTATTAAAATATAATTTTGTAATTTTGATTGTGCAATTATTTTCTAAGGTTTCTAATTAAATAATGATGGTATTATTTATGTACAGTTTGGATTTAACAACAAGTGATATATGCGGAGCTATACATTATATTTTGGATATTAAATTTTGAATCAATAGTATAAGTAGTTCGAATTAATATAATCATTGACAGTGTGTATGTCAACTTGTTATAACCATTGATTGATTTTCATTTTGTAAAGCTGAGGCCTTATATTGTGGGTGATTTTTAGATCCGTTGGTAGTTTGTTGTATAAATGATGAGCAATGTAAAATGAATTAGTAGAATTGATAGTTTTGTAAGCCTGTGGCATATTATCAAGCCTACAAGCCTTGAATTCCTGGTACTTATGATTTATTTTTCAAAGGATGTTGCCTTTATTTTATGAATAAATATTGTTAAGACTCGTACATTATGCTGTTTAATATTAAATACTAAAAATTTTAAGTAACGTTGATACAAAAAGCCCACAAAACACTAGTTAAGTAACATATTAAAAGTACCAGTGCCGTAGCTAGTTGAAAAAAGGGTTACTCTTATTTTTAATGGAAAGCTAAAAGTATTTTACTTACGTTTTCATTATAACCAACTTTAGACTCTCACAGAAGATGTATTAGAGCTTAGTTTCACAACGAATCAGGAAATTCACCCTTAAATAATTTGTGAGTTAACAGGGTCTCCATTAATTCAAGAGATAGTGTGTCAAAAAAGGTAAACATATAATGCATCTTTATTTTTCTAAGTATTCTACATACAGTACACTAAATACTCTTATGTTGTTAAAACCAAGGCAAACAAGTTGAATATTTTTATTATTCAGCTCACACAGGAGTTGAATAGTGCCTGTTTTCGTGACAAAGAGTTAACTCAACAAGAAGCTTGACACGCTCCACATCAGCTGGTAAGTGGGTGGGTTAGTGGAGGAGGAGGGGAGTAATTACACGCACTTGTTAACCTGAAATAACATGACCTTAGCAAACATATAATTGTATGTCAAGTTGGTTTAGTCTTCGGTGGTAAAAATTCAAACTGTAACATACGATTTATTTGTGTTTTTCGCAGTCATGATTCAGTGTTGATAAACTACAGTATTTATTTGTTTGAGATTATCTGGACATATTGAATGGGTTTGATTCCGTTTGAATTACCTGTTGTTGTTGATTTATTCAAACGATAAAACTTAATTATTTCGAAACAAACACAGGGTTTTACAACTGGCATCCATGCATTTGAAGAGGTTTGTTCGCACTATAGTATCTTATTTCTAATAATGTTTGATTTTTCAGTTTAACAAAATAAGTACATATTTAACTAGGTAAATATTTATCACAGATTCACGGTAAATATTTGATCTTAATGCCAAAAGACTTTTAAAGGTTTGTAATCGGAAACAGTCCAAATCCTAGCGCTTTCTGAGTCTATTTAAGATTTAGATTAAAAGGTAACACCGTAGTATCCTGATATGAAAGAGCACTCATTATTATGAAAACTTAACCCGCCTGTGCTGCTTTGTCCGGGTAACGTTACTAGTCCAGTTATGGATTCGCCTGTGCACAAACACTGAATTCGAGCATGAACAAATAAAAAATTTATAATCAAATGTGTTACTAACTTTTCTCCGTGCAACAACCCAGCAGTCTGACGACGTTGGCGTGAGGCTCCAACATCTTCATCACCTGCAGCTCCTGCAGCAGGTCTTGGCTCTCTCTCTCTCCTGCGTTCTCCTTCAGTGTCTTCACTGCCACCAGACTTGGTCCTTCCCTTCCTGCACACACCACACACATAACATTCCGATGCTACATATCAGTTCAGTCAATTATCTTGATTGTTTCATGAATCAGTGGCGAGGCAAGGACCAAATTCAGGCTGGGGCAACAATTAAATCCAGCAAGGTAGGTCCAGGTGGTGCTCAATTTTCAGCTTAGCTAAGGAGAGCTATTTTTATGCAATTACAGTAATAGCATGATTCCTGCCAACGTTCTTTTTCGACTTCCGTCTGAATTTTAGAAGAAAGGTAGTTGTAAGGTACTTGTAAAATTAAGTTTCGTATCTAACTAAAGGTAGACAACAATTCCACACACTTGACCTCAAATGGTTGACTCTGGGAAAAATGGCTTTACTTTATCACCATTTTTGACAGAGTCAACTGATTGAGGTAAGATTTGCAGCGTTGCACTGTACTAATAAATGGTCTTTTGATAATGCCACATAACTCAAGCTGACTTTCTTCTAACTCCTTGTAAACCATAATAAGACGTGTAATTTAAAAATGACCTAGTTACCTAGAACCTGTTACAAGCAAGTCAAATAACTATTATCCGTCAGACAATCTTAGAACATATCGCCAGTATACTACTTTTGTACAATCTACGAGAGAAAGTTACTCATTATTTCATAAGTTTTAGTTTCTGAAGAGCATTTCTGAAAGGAAAACATTCGTATATTTCAAACTACCAAAGCACGACAAACAAAAAATCCTCAAAAGCAAAATATTAAAATTAGTTAGGGTTTTTTGTATGCATGACTCACCGTCGATATTGAGAGCCTCGCACTTCCAGACTTGTCCGAAGCAACCCTCGCCCAGGATGTTGAACACTTTCAGGTGATGGCGAGGGAACTCCCAGGGGTCCAACTTGACCATCGGAGGGTCCAGCCCCACTCCTCCCATCACAGGCTGCACAACAACACACCAATGAAATCAAACAGCTTACTAACTAGACACATGCAGTTTTGGTTTGCTTGGTGCTAAATGTTAGATCATCAATATCAAGAAAAGCTATGGTTTGAAAAGGACAAAAACTCGTGCTGAAACATGGTTGTAAAGAAATTTACACTGTGGAAATCGGTAATAATACTTGTTTGTGTTTTTGAAGACTCAAAGATATTTCTATTCGAGCTGTGATTTAAAATTTGATAACGTGTGTATGGTTTAATTGAAATATTAAAAACTTCAAGAATTTTTTCAAAACACATCACCATTTGGCTTGCATTTGTAGTACTCTATTCACAGGTGAATTATCTTGTTATTCTGTCTATACTTTCGAGTTTTGAAGTTCCAGGAGCATAAAGCAGATATACGTTCTTTTTTGTTGTTTTGAAAAGTTTTAATTAAACAATATTAAAAAACCTTTAAACCTTAGAACCTCTTTCCAAGCATATTTTAACCCCATCCTACCCATTCAACTCAGTAGAGCAAGGTTTGAATCCACTTTGATCCCACAGGGCAAACCATTATTGCACATTCCACGAAGGCATCCTTTGGTAACATTATCCTGCAGTAATATCACGTACTAAACAACCTTGTCAATGCTAATAAACAAATAACCTAGATAAATCTACTCAATGGTAAATATATTTTTAACGTTTTGCTTTAAATCCATGTAGTTAAAACTAGAGGCACTCATAAACTAGTATATTGCATTCTCTTTTCTTTTAATCGTACATTGTCAGAGTTATACTTATGACTTATACTTATGACTACCATTTAATCCACAATGTCAGCATTTTCCTAAAGATGTTTAAAGTTAT
Source organism: Matsumurasca onukii (assembly GCA_018831715.1). Classification (NCBI taxonomy): domain Eukaryota; kingdom Metazoa; phylum Arthropoda; class Insecta; order Hemiptera; family Cicadellidae; genus Matsumurasca; species Matsumurasca onukii. The sequence goes on from CM032062.1 coordinate 13,238,454, forward strand.
TATTGATATGATTTCTTCAATACCAGCACTGTGGACAATACGCTTAATACTTGGGTATCTGTTTATATGAGTTATGAGGTATGCTTTTACTTAGCATATAATTTATCCATTGTTAAGAGACCCAAATGATGCAAAAAAAAAAACACTCACATTTTTTACAAAACCAAAGGAGTAAATATATCATATTATCTTAAGTACTTTTGATACGGTTTTTATGTGTTGCTACGTTATCTAGTAGCAGTGTTGAAAATGTACAAATAAAACTGCATCTAACATTATTAAAGCAGTTTTATTTTCTACAAATAATTTGAGATTGGCATTTATCAAGTAGTTTGAGAATTGTTTGAGACTGTTGTACGTTTATTTTGCAGGATTCAGGGATCACAGAGAGCTGGGACATCCGTATCCGAGAAATCCGATTGAGTAGGACAGAATAATTTATTCAGCTCTTGTTTGTTAAAGTTGTGCCATTTTAAGTTCCCAGAAAAATCTCTTTGAGTAAGACTGAAAGCGTAAAGTTACATGAGTTTAATCTGTCCATCCAATATTTTACTTAGTTTCATTTAGAGATACAACAAAAAATCCAGTTAGAAAATATATCGAATGTTTTAACCAGGCCCAGACTTTTAAAAGTTAAATTAGTTTGTATTTCGTGCAGCAAGTTGTTTGACTATTCAAATTTCCCTTCCTTATTTTGTCAAACAATTCTGATAAAAGTCGGATATAATTTACAATAATGTACAGTAGTTTTTTCAGGATTGAAGTAGATAACTGTAATGATAAAATATTTTGTATAAACGCTAAATAACTAATTTATTACTAAATAAATTTAACTTTAATTTAAATAATTTTAATAGAGATTTTAATGAAGTGGAAAATGATTACTTATATCGGTAAAATTACATACAAAAGAAATTACCCCGTGAAAGTTTTAGACCCTTTCCTAACCTAAAGTAAATAAAATAATAATTCAGAATTGTTTTCTGAATAATTGATTCTGAGTTGTTCCTAAATATTTTGTATGATTGACAGAATTTAAACATCCTTTAGTGGTGAGGTAGGGAGCGTTCAGAAAAAAAAGATAAAACTGTTGCTTTTGGATAGACAGAATAAATAAACTACTATAAAACAACTGTTCCAACCATCCTCAATCTCAAACAAAAACTTTGTTAACCCCCAAACTTGTGAGGTTGGCACTGCAGGCTTGTTTACACTTAGTAGCTCAGACTCTTTGATGTACCGAGTCTGTGCCTGAGGTGTCAAGTCACGATAAAACCCTTACCAAGCAACGTGTATTTCACACACACCGTTCTCCTCACAATCGGCTGCCTGTAGAACGCTAACAAGCCAACCCCTTATCGAGCAGCCGTTCAGACCTTTTTGAGGCTGCTTTGAAAGTTCTACAATACAAAAGTGTTCGTGAAGTTTATGTTTGAAACGTTCGGAAATGTTTCTAAATGAATGAAATTATTTTATTTATTTATTGTTATATTTAACTTTTAAAATTAACTAGAGTATAGGATAACTGAAAGTGTTTATTTTTTTAAGTTAAACACCTACAGTAAGTATGGGTCAGGTCAGAGTTGAATGGACAATATCTATCTTGCATTTACTTATATTACAGTAAGTTATTTGTTAATAATGTCTATGGTATCTACAAAAAGAGACTTTTCTAATAGACACAATGTTTTGTAACGTGAAAAATTAGGGCTAATTTTCCGTGTAATAAAAACAAAATGAATAAATTCACTCTTAAGCGCATAGTTACAAAAATTGAATATTTTAAATGAAAGAACTGTTGATGAAGCATAAACACTTTGAACGAGGTAGATCCAAAAGATCTGAAGAAATTAATTGAAAGCTGATAAATTACGAACCCAGACGTTATCTTTTGTAAAACATTCCTTGAAATATTTGTTCCTTTACCTTAAAGTAAAACCCCCACTAAGTAAATGATTGCAGTAAACTACAAACGGGAATCATAGTAATAGTACGATGGTTTTGAAGGTTGGTTATTACGTCTGGTTTATTTACCTCGGGTTCAATTAGGCTAGATAAACATTGATTTTATTTCAAACCACCAAATAAATAGTCACAGGCAAAATTTCACAATGTCTACTTTAACTAGAACAACGTTGTGTATGTGTTTTGCTTTCTGCTTTTGAAATTATACTTAAAATAAAAAACCAGTTGGCTTTTGATAACTTACTTCGCCAATCATTGAGCAAATTCCATGTAACAGATATCGTCGATTTTTTAATGCAACAATATTAGATACAATACGTTTACAATACAATGAAAATGCAGAGCAAAACCAAATTTTATAACGAGATAAAGGTAAAAAGGTAAAGTTTGCCTTGTTTAACCAGGCGAAGTTAGGACTACAAAGTCCTCTATACCACTCAACCTCGACCTTTACCTAGCGTCACCATATTAGTCACGTTACAAATTGTAAGTGGTGACTGCGGGGATCGAACCCGCCACCGAGTGGTGAGTCTGAGTCGCACGATACCAATCCGCCACGGATCCGCTCAATAATATTGTGTGTTTATGTCAAGTATTAGTCATTACAAAACAAGGTTATAAATGTACATATTTATGTAAAACAAACTGAGAGAAAAAGTTGAGAAAATTAAGTAGAACAAAAAAGGTTTAGCACTTATTTGTAGGTAAACTATATTTTGTTTCCATTTTGGTTTTTCTTTTACAAAAGTGAACCACAATTTGAGTAAAGACAATTTGACAAAGGAGAAACAACTCTGAGGACAACTAAACCCTAAATGTAAAAGAAGAGTAAGGAAAACTTGTCATCTTGAAACACTTAAGAGTCGTAAGGCAGCTTTGACTTGTAGAATGATAGGTCTAAATTGGCTGAGTGGCTATTCAAACTCTGACGAAAGACCTTACAGCGGAAAGTAACACAAAAGATAAAGAACTACAAGTTAACTTGTCGTCAAGGCATCGCTCTAACAAAGTGTTTACCCTTCAAGCCTTCACTTTGTTAGAATTCTTAAACAGGCTTTTAAAACACCAACTTTCCTAAAAGTGAGCCTTTTCGCTAGAAGAATAATAAATCACTGTGAATGCACTTTCTTAACTTCTAAAGTGTTATTTGAATGTGCGTTTCAAATACAGTTATTGCCAACAAAGACGGATGCAAATTACTAAGTCAAACTATATTAATTTTAGTTTGAGCCGATCAAATTTTGGGTTTGGCCCAAGAGTTATGATAAACGATCATGCACTTGAAGAAAATTTCTCTAATTTCTAAATTTCTCGGGATGTTCATTGACAGTAACTTGTCATGGGACAGTCATATTGATCATATCTGTAAAAAGATTTCCTCAGGAAACTTTCTGCTTAGAAAACTTTGCCAACATTGTAAGCCTGATATTCTAAGGATGGCCTACTTTGGTTCAATCCAATCTTATATGAATTATGGAGTTTCGTTCTGGGGTTCTTTTTCTGCTTACAAATTTCGTAGGATATTTATTCTTCAAAAGAGAGCAATCCGAATAATATTAAAACTAGAATACAGGGATGCTTGTAAAGAAATTTTCAAAAAATTACGAATTTTAACTTTTTCAAATATTTATATCTACGAAACTATTATTTTTTGTTTAACTCATTATGATTTAATTAGAGGTAATCATATTCAAAATTACGAGACTAGGAACAATTTTTGATACAGATTAGAAAGCCACAGAACAAACGTATTTAAAACATTACCGAGCCAAATTGGAGTAAAGTTATATAACAAACTCCCAACAAACTTAAAAAATATACAAAATTTGAACACTTTTAAGACTAGTCTCAAACATTATTTAATTGTACATACGTTTTATAGTGTAAGTGAATTTATGGGCCAATAAAATCTCATTTAGTATCAATAACATAACATTTATTATATTTTAAAAATGAATTGTGTTGACTATAAGAACAAAACAAACAAACTAAATAACTAATTATTAACATAAAACAAATTATAGAAATGTGATAAATATGGTAGGACAGGCCAAGTTAGGTGTAATATTCTAGTTATAGTATTAAATCCATTACGTTTGATTGTCATGCATAAATTCACCCACACTGTAAAATGATTTATTAATTAAATATGATTTTAATTTTCGTTTGAAAATAGCCAAATTAATCTAGTTTTATGTTGTCAGTTTGTTGATAATTAACTAGCTTGATAAGGAATTGAAAACCCAACACGAAAGATCTTTCTTCATTTAATTACATTTTCAATCTTTACTTTGCAAATCACACAAAAATGAACTAAAAATGTCATTGCATTATTTCCTAACAGGAAAGGTTAAGCTTAGTTAAATGTAAAGTTACCTGTACCGGTTTAACAATACGTATTAGAGCTGGTGGTTGGAAGTTCTTGTTGTATCAATATTGCAGCTATTGAATATTCAGAGAGGGTTTTCCCGTGGTAGTAAGCTACAAAGCAACTAGTATCAATTAGTGGTAGTAAGTTCCAAAGCAATACAGCATAGCTTTGTATTGATTCCAGTAACAATTGGTTTGCAACATTCTAACCAATCATTATAAGTTGGTTAGTTATTTATATCTTTGTTATTCATTATTAAAAGATGGGAATTTTGAAATGTAAAAAATTTAGTTGTAGTGTGCAAAATAACTAGACATTTTATTTGTTTCTGTATCTATGTTTGAAAAACTATTAAAATGTATTATCTAACTAAATATAATAGCAATTTTTAGCCCTTTGATTGTATTGTGCTGAACAAACTCGTAGCCTTTAAAAAACGTTGAGGGATTTAATTTAAAATTATATAAGTATAGTGAGGCATTAATGATTGAATAGCACATTGATAGGAGTTCACCTTTAACACAACCTATAAACATGTGTATTGGTTATTGAGTTTAAAATGGTTTAATTTATTTACATACCAATACTACATCTCTCAAACTTTATTTCTTATATTGTTTGTTTCAAATGTATGTTGTCTTGTCATTATAGTATCTTAAAACTTGACTGCTCTTACGATGTCCAGCTGAAATGGAAATACTTTTATCAAAATGCCCTAAAGTGCTGAATATTTTAAAACACCTTGTTTCTACTTTTCCCAGACGCTAGCTCCACAGAGTGAATTACACCAGCTACTTACAACTTTTCTTCGGGTTAGCTCAACAGCCTTATGTGGGAGTATACAAACTTAGCCTTTCTGTAATTAGTCAATGTTTCCAATTGCATTACATAGAACAGAGAGACCCTTACCTGGGCGAGTTCGGTGTCCCATGTTTCGTATCGGTTCGTAAATGCGCGCGGTCCCAACCACTGCTGCATCGCCATGGTCTGCTCCCCTCCACTCCCCGTCACTGCCGAGAGCTCCTTGTCCTGGACAATGTAAAGAAAAACACTGATAAAACATCATCAGAGAAGTTATTGGTCTAACTTGTGTAAACGTTACGTGTAATTTAAACAAGTCTATAGTTTTAAAAGTCTGTTAAACGTTCTGCAGATAATAGGAATAATATATTTTGAAGGCTGAATAATTGCTAAGTTTGGAGCTCTGATTGTTTATTTTCAGAGTCCAGGTACAGAGTAGAAACTGCAGATACAAAGACCTTCGCAATAAATACACTTTTATCACTTGATACTGTACTCTATAATTCAAAGGTACAATTGCAGGACAACTGGTTAAAAATCGAACTGTTCTAACCTTATCTCCTTTCTTGGACTTGTTCCTAGGCTTGCAAATCTTCTTGCGGAAGACACAAGCGCCGATGGCACTCAGGAGGAATATGAGGCAGACTAGCCCCAGGGGCAGCGCAGTGAGGAAGAGATCCTGTAGGAGCAGAGGATGGTCCTCCGGGGAGGTCGTCACCTGCAGGGTCCTCTTTCGGGAGTCTTCCTGCAGGTCGTTTGAGATCACCTCCTGTACAGCCATCTTGGCAGTAGTGGGAGCCACAGTGGGTGGTTGTGGGGGAGGGGTCGAGGTGGAAGTCGTGATGACAGTACGGTTCGGAGGAGGTTCCATAGGTGGAATTGGGATGTTGGAGATAGGAGGGTATGACGCTCGGTTGTATCCCGGGGGTAGCCAGGGGGGCCGGAAATTGTTGTTGGCAATGGACCCTGGGAAGGGCGGTGGGGCACGGAACTGAGGGCCCAAGTTGGAGGGGATCTTAGGAGGCGCGGGTCTCCGAGAGTCTTGCAGACCGGTGGTGTTCATGATATCCACCCAGACCTCGCTTTTGTGTGTCAGCTGCCCGTCGAACACGGTCACGTACAGGAACAAGCTCTCTCCTCCCTGCGGAGAAGGTTACATTATAGCACTCTGATCCAGATAAGCTTTTTGTGAAACAATTGGGAAACATGACATTGGCTTTTCACCAAGAGGAATAATTGTCCATAAAAATGATTGGTTAAGAATTCAGCAAGTCTAAATAAACCTAGAACGTGAATGTATGTATTTTTACACCAGGAAGATTCCTTAGAAAGTTTCAAGGACTCTGGTTTTATTACCTAACGTTTCTGTTGCCCGTTCAATTTTGGTAAATTTACAGTCTTTGCCCCTGTTTAGCACTCACCCGATCAGCGAGGGAGTCGTTCGTGTAAACGACCCCAGTCTGGTTGTCTATGCGAAAGGGGATGTCTCTCTGGCTATTGTTCATGTACAGGTTAAAGTTGGAGGGTCCGTCAGGCTTCTCCAGGCCGTACTCCAGAATGTCTCCCTCAGCGTCCTGAGCGTGCACTCACGATGACAGCTCCCACAGGCTCCGAGTCCGCCACCGTCCAGTGCCTCTCTACCACCACCACTGGAGGCGTGTTGTCGGAGAACTGTGCTGCTACATCTGCAAATAAAGATAATATTATGAGTCGAGATCATTCAGAAAGGTTTATTTCAGCTGCCCACTCGTACTGATAAGCCGAGGTGACGACTGGACTGTACACGGCTTCACACGGTAGATACGTTGCTTCACATTGCTCTGAAAGCCGGTCTCCTCTCCACTTTGGCCAAAATGTTTCTCAGCGCTCGAATTAAAAACTCTCAAAAAACATTACCATAAATATTTCTAGTACTTGGAGGTGATTCGGAAATTATTTTACCTACTGGTACTTGAACTTATGGTATGTGCCACATACAAGCTCAACCTCTGACAAGTTTGGCAATTAGAAGTGTGAAATTTTGGACTTTGAAGCGCTACATTTCTCATCACTTTTATAGGTTGAAGTGGCATTTATTAAATGAGAATTTAATATGATACCAAACTCAAAGTATGAAAATCTAACTTTAAAAATGCTGTTTTTGGTATATGTAGTTTAAGTTGGTTAAAATGTAAAAATTATAAGCAATTCGGTCCAGACCTTTTCAAAAAGCTGATGTCCCATCTCCTAACGTAAAGACGATATCCGGTTTCGAAATTCATACAAAATGTTACTCGACGTTATTAGAAACATTTGAGTATTTCACAGTTGAAAAGCATTAACATCTTTGTAACACCCCCGGATTTTCCTTTTTCCTTACATCTCCAACTAACTGAACACGAATGTTGCACATTTCTTTTATAAAACTGTAGTCGAATATCTTTTGTACGATATTTTTGGACCTATATTAAGTAATCCAGAATCAAATTACATAGCATTCTCTTTTCATATTTTCCCGACAAAGGGGAGTCTTTATTAAGTTATATTATCGTCTTGAAAGTAGGTTCTATTGCGAAGGAATAAAGAAGTTTTGTACTCCGTCTCCCTGATTCTTTACACTGGTACTCAATATCAGTGACAACAGTGTATAATCAAATGCTTGCTTGGAAAAGTTAGATAGCTTTTATTAATATACCAACTATCTATTAATATCTATAGAATAGAATATTTCTTTATTGTGTGACAACATTACAAAGTTGCATACAATCGTTAATATCTTATTGTAACATATATGATATATTTTATATTTATAGGCTATATCAAAATAAATATTAAATGAGGGAATAACTGTTATATATATATTTTATTGTAGACTATTTATTGTTATATTATTCAGTCGTTCACTTATAATTATTATTGCATTTATTACATGTATTACTAAAAGATCTTGCTATTGCGCTATTGTAACGCTCTAAATTATTGTATCTATATATAATTTTAGCTTATTTATACGTTATTTATAGCTTAACGTTCCGTAAAAGCCTCTGATTAATTTCATTAACCAACAAGTAGTTTGAATCGCCTTCATTGTACAGGGTGATACACGGGAACCTGACAGTTTACGAATAAACAAGGCACGGTTGTTTTTAGACAAAACCAACTTTTAATATTTGAAAATGTTGGAAACATGATGCCATTTCAGAAAACTTTATGTCTAAAAAAATAACAGTTGTATGGATGTACCAATGTAAATGTAAATGAAAACAAGATGTTTCAATACAATATCTTTCATTTATAGTGGTACATCCATAAAAAAGTTCGCATAAATGTCTCAGAACTTAAGTCTTCACCTAAAAATTTACTTTGTTAAACAATGAGAGAAAACTGACACATTTTCAACAAAAATACCCGTTTCTGTCAAACAACTTTGAAAGCAGAAGAAATATCTTAAAGGAAATTGAAAAGTTTGCATCGATGAGATCGGCCAACTGTCTTATTGTGTCTACAAAAGACCTTTGAATACTTTGTTTTGTTCACCGATGTTATTTTATCACGAGATGAAATTTCTTCATCTATTTATACTGCAAAGCTGAACGTTCCTCAAGTGGCTTCCTTCAGGTATTTCTTAACAACAACATCAAAGGATGTGTTTTGGTTCATCGCTGTCTCAAAACACCAGATTTGTAAAGACAAATGCGAGTTGTAAAACAAACAACACGGTGCACTGACAATTTTGTATTCAGTCTCTACACATCCAAAGCTATACCAAAATAAATGTAGTTTCTCTATCAGTGGATTTTCAAATCTCTAGTTTGTAGATGTCCACGTTTTTCTATAGAGAAACACGTTGTTGATTGAGTTCATAACTAGATCTGTTTATAAGATTTAATACGTTTAGTAATAAATGTACTTTACAGCTCCCTTCATACCCATCATAGGCATATTTTATCACAATCAACCTTTTACTAGCAGATATAAAGCGTATACACATTTTGTATAAATATACCGAACATATAATTATTTAAAATATTCTTTTTGTCACAAGTAAAACGAGTGTTTAGGAAAGTAGAAGAAATGCAGCTTGTGGTGTTTAATGGCAAGCGAGGAAGCTAGAAGCGAGCGACTGATGTACGGGACGCCGGGGCTTGAATTATTCACTAGACTTGAGCAATAATCCTGCCGCAGTTTGTCTTGTTCAAGAAACAAGAAATGTGAAACAACCCTTACACGTCAGCGGACTTTGCAAGAATGCGAAACAGCCCTCACACAAGTAGTGTAAACTGGAGATAATACGACACCCTCACACAACTGCTGGGCGCTTGTGATAATATGAAAGATAAGACCAATAAACAGTAAATTTTCTAAGTACCAAAACCAGGTTCTGAAAGTTTAGTTTTAATATACTGCCATTTTGTACTCGGTAGTGATAGACATTTTTAGTTTCCACCGTTCTTCTTCAGTAACCAAAACTTTAAAATAAAGTGTCACTTAATGGGTCTTAGGCACTACCATTTAAACATTTTGAGCTCCTCCCCAAAAAATCCCATCTTGGGAAAACGTGCAAAGTTTTAATAGTGACCGAGAAGTTCACTTTTACTTTCTATGAAGGTGTCCTGAGTTTTTCATTTTTCTACTTTCATCTATTTAAAATTTAACCGAGCGTGTTTATACTTTTAACTCACGCAAGCCTTTATTAAGTTTGACTTAAATTGAACTGCTATTTTGCACTGGTTTGAGAAAGAACCCTAATTCCACTGTTATTCTTTAACCAAGACCTATGAAATTACTTCTCTTAACTCACCCTGTATAGAGTGATTCAAGCAAATATATAAAGCTTAACTCTTGCTTTCGCGGCCGTTGTAATCACTAAGGCTTACTCCGCGTCACAGTTGAAATATATTACTGCTAAAAGTTTCGATCTCACTATGGAGAGTCATCCTCAGTAGCTGGTTGACGCGGTGTAACCTGGAAGCCTTAGATCTTAACTTAGAAATGTATAAAGGTAGTGTTTTAGAGCATTTAAGATCATCTTTTATTGTATCTAGTCATATTTTAATGCAGTGAACGAGTTTTACGTCAACATGATGACGTCATGACATAGGTCCGACCTTGTGTCCAGGGCCAAGCGAGGCTGCGCCCAAAGTGTTCTTCCGCCCAGGGCAAAAACAAAGGACCACGCCCTTCGGTTCAAAATACTCAGTGGGATCCTCAAAATAGTCATACTTCCGCAAGCCTCAAAATAAATACGCCTGGACCAAATATGTTGTTTCTGGCTGTACTGATGCAATAATAACAGAAATGTATAACATATTTTATTTATTTATTTCTTTTTATAGCAACAAATATGACATTGAATGTGTATACTCGTACACATAATAAAAACTTTAAAACTAAAGCCAAAATTATTAATAACTTAAAATGGTATGATTATGAAATGACATGATAATGGGTTGAATACAGTTTATGGATAATGGGATGAATTACATTAATAGTATTTAATGGAAAAATAGTAACAATAAATAGTATTATACAGATTTAAAAAAGAATTAAACATATAATTCGATATCAGAATTTAAGATATTATATTCAATATGATAATCTAGAATATCTAGAATATATTTCTAGATTACAAAGTATAGATCCTATATAAATAATATTTTCTGTGGTATCAAATTTAGTTTATCTAACACATTGTTGTTAGATTAATTCCACCCGTCCTTTCAATTTGTTTAGTTAGATTATTCTCAACAGCTTAAAAAACCTCAATTAAGTAAAACTGTTTCACCATAAAATAGCGTTTTGTTGTAGTTTGAAATTTGTAATAACATTTATGCTTTTTATATTTTGTGGAAGTTTGTTAATAATTTTGACTCCAAATTGCATTGGCAAATGTTCAAAAACACGAGTTCGGTGTTGTTGTATTCTCAATTCATCTTTACCTCTAGTGTTATAATTATGACGTGTATTTATGCTTTTGCCGGGTTACATTTCGATCGACAAAATAAGGCTGTTTCAAACAAATAGAGGCTAGGTAAATCAAAAGATTTAGTTCCCTAAATGTATTTCTGCAAGAATTTTATTTTAAGCTTTTTAATCATGCGTAACGCTCTATAAATAAAACCAACGAATCAACCTAAAGAGAAAATTTACTTGACCGAAACCTATAAATGAGGGGTAACAAACTAAAACTAATACGATTCAGTGTTTTCATGATGTGTATCATTTTGTATTTTTAAAGAGTACAACATACTTACTAAGAATTGTAATATAATTGTTTCGGTAGATAATTTAATTATTCTAAGTATTGATAAGTTAATAATTACAATCAGTACTTTACATTTCTACAGTCTACAAAGTCAATAAACTTGTTGAAACCCCTCAACAGTCAAAACGTTAGCTAAGCAAAGTGATAGTTGCTACGTTTGTAAACTTAATTGGAATATAAACCCTTTTGTACGCTTCTGAGATCTGATAATTACGAGTATAATCAGTTTTAATTCCAACTAACACATTCATATTAATTTCTGAACCACACGTGGAACTTTCAAAAGCAAGTCAAAAGCGTAATAATGTTAGCAGTTAAGTTTCATCTTACTCATACATCTGCTGAAATGTTGGTTTTGTTGCATCACGTTCCTTTTATGTGGGAAAAAACTTTCTTTTCTCAAAAGATTACTTGGGAATTACGATTAAAAAAAACTTATTTGGGTAATAAAATGTTTATAACTGTTGTTGAAATTACTAAATCTTTTTGGATTAGTTTTTAATTATTAATACGCATTATTGTTACTGATTTCGTACCCGTAATCGCTCTAAACGGTTTGAACAGACAAAGTAAGCAGGAACTTGATGGCTATTAACACAAAGACAACGTTACTTTACGGAAAAATAGTTTTTTTTCGAAATACCGATTTTTAAAAATATTATACATGTAGTATCGTGTGAGAGGACATCCAATTAAACAAAAGGTAGTATTTATTATATTCAGTAAGTAATTTGCAGCATCCGTCCGCATGAATAAATGAATATTGTCTGTAGTTGATTCAATAGTGCTTGAATGAATGAGAAATATAATACGAGATTGTAATAATGTGTATTTGAAACAAGTCGCAGTATTACTCGAGCGGAATTGAATCGACTACAGAAACCGCAAAATCATGTTTGTTCTGTTGACACTACAAATTACTTTTTAAGTGGAAACTAACTTTTATTAAATTGAATGCTCATTTCCTTGAGTACAGTAATAGTTTTAAACGTTTTTCAAAATGAGAAGAACTCGCCTGAAAGTACTGCATCTTTAATTAAAAAATAAACTAGGCTATGCGATCGGGAAAACCATTACACTAGTAACTGCTTATACTTTTGAATAATAAAAGGTCCAAGAATGTTTCAAAAGCTTTTGAGTTAGTAAAAACCAAGTCACGCTTTTACAGCCACATTTCATCAGGCGTGAAAGTGTGTAAGGGGAAAAGAAGGATTTACCTCAAAATGTATGTACTTTAGTTAAAGGTGTTGATGTAATTTTGATCCCACCTAACTTAGATGACATTTTGACGGGCTGTTTTCAAGCTTTTGTCGAAACTGTTTGAAAGTATAAAGTTGAAAGGGTTGAAACTTACATCAACTGTTAACTTCTCTTAACTCTCTAGTAGACGCAGTAAACATCATTAGTTTGATATTACTTTTATTAGAAGATATTATTTTATTTTGTCGTACTTTTCGACAAGCTTTCTGGTTTATTTAATTGATTCCGAATCAGTTTTAGAAATTCCTAATACTTGCATAAATAAAATGTAAAATAACATATTTCGTTAGTAGGACCGAAGTGACACTTTTCCGGCGAAGCCGAGCACAGGAATATCTAGTTTTACGTACGTGAATAATTTAGTTTTGACCTGGAAATGACACTTTAGAGAGAGCTATTCACAATGTTTTTCATCATAGTGCAAAATTATATTTGTAGCCTACAATAAAGCCAAGCATACGTTTTAGATGTTGCTATCTATTATTATTTTGAAAAGTCAAATAAACACATACATGGTTTTAAATTAGATTTTAAGTAAAAGTTAAATTTCACTAAACTTTTGTTACTTTTAATATTGATGATAAAAAAAACAAATAACTGGAAGTGTAAAATCACTAAATTGCAGTACGGAACACCAAATAAGTATGAACACTTAAGAGATAGGCATTAAGGCTAATACATTAACCTTAATGTAACATTAAGGAACCGAAACATTAATGTTAATAAAAACATTTATGAACATATTTTGTTCATTGCAAACATTACAAGTAGCCCTGTGTGAAAAATCTTTTCAAATCTGTCAGGTAGTTTTTACTATGAAATCATCAGTATTGAAAGAAACAAAATTTAGTGTAACTTTTAAAACATTTGGTTGTCTCTTTAAATTTTAAAATACTACAGTTAGAATACAATAGAACCGGATAATTTGCATAGCTCATCCCAAAGTGTCTTTTCTATTCGGGCAAAAAACCCTCGACCTTGCCTCGCCCTTAAAACAGGATATTTCCATACTCAGCTTCGCCTCACAAGTGAAATCAGTGTTTTAATGTCTCCAGTAAACTTTAAGCCATGCGTCGGAGAACCAACACTTACGATGTATGAAATAATGCCATAATATAATGCTTTACGTTATCGCTAATGAACACAACAAAGGCAATTTGCTAGCTTTTCCTTATTATTGTCCTACACATTTCTGAAGGGCCTGAAAGCGTTCGCAATTATAATATGCGTTACTTTCAAACATTGACGTAGTCGTAAATACAAGCCTATGCGATTCGCTACATCGTGGTCAAAATAAGCACATGGACGCGACACTCTGACCAACTTTTCGCTAGACATTGTTAGCAAAGTAACCTGAGAATGACATTTTGTCAACAAACGGGCAATCCAAGTTTTCTCAGATCTTGTAGATGGAAACTTAGCTATTTCCTTTTGGTTGTTTTCAACTCCTTTGAGAATCCGACAAACCCACTGTCACCAATACGTTATGATTGAAAAGTTTTGTATTTTCCAAAGTACAGTACTGTATTGCACAAATAGGATACAAAGCTTTTATTCTGTTCCATAAGTGATTCTTGAAACTTAGACAGTTGCAAACAAACAATACGATTCATTTCATTGAACAGCTGTCATGTTCTTTTAAATCAAAATTAGTCTTTTGGCATTCTGCTTAGAAAACATCTGCTTAAGACACATGTATTGACAGTGCTTAAGTGTCACATTTACACCCATATGCTTTCAACTTAAAAGTTGTCGCACCACTGTACAGTCGTCGATGTCATAAACTTGGTTTTCTAAATACATTAGTTAATTTTAATTTATCCTGTCGATACTTTCAAATTGTATAGACAATAAAAAAAATGTAGTTGCCAATAGCTTTGAAGATATAACGGTTTGTTACAGTTATGGCTTTGAAAAGTCATTATGATAATTCTAAAACGATGAATTAAAAAGCGTGAAGAAAAACCAGATACATAACATAATACAAGAATAATACTTAGATACAGTTTTTAACGCACTGACTGTCAGTCACCGTTTGTACTACACAAACACTCAATATTGGGCCCAATATTTAGTTGAAAAATAAACCTCTGCGAAAGTCTATCAACACTGAAGTTGCACCGTTACGATAAGATATTTACAGCCCTCTTCCATGCAAACTGTTATCTGTTGTTTCTACTGGTTAGAAACTTGTTGGAAAGAAACAGATACCGATACGTTCTTTGTTGAAAACTTTATAATTTACAGTTCTATTTGTTTGTAGGAAATCAGTTAGATTTTATCAGTCAAGGTCAAATTTCGCTCATGTGTGTAACAGAACCCTTTGACTGCTATGTGTACCCATCTGTCAGTGACAATAACGTTTCAGCGACGCGTTTTCCTGGAAAAGAGTCAAAAAGAAATTTAATTAAAGGCTGGACAACAAACATTCCTTGGGAACGATTGTTTCACAGACACACAGAGACTTGTTATCATGTACCATACTGCCACTGGTGCAGTGTGTGTCGATTGTTTGTTACATTATATATATGTGTAACATATAAGTTTCATTAAGCTGTTAACACTTGAAGTGATATTGCAATACAATGGGCTCGTTGTTAACTTTCTAACTATATACACATACAATAATTACCACTAAGAAATAAATATTGAACTCGAACTGTTCGATGTTTAAAATACATCCAATATCCCCAAAATAAATAAAAGTGTAAAGAAATATTGCAAATTAACGTTTATCGTGTAAAATACATTTTGTATTCATTGGAACTTAAAACATAATGTACGGTTTAAACATTGTGCACTTGCCTCATGTTTTTTAGTAGATCGTTTCGTAGATTTTACCCGTAAGAGTCAGTTACTGAGGGGTCTAATGTATTCAACTGTAAAATATATTTTCTAACAAAATAAAATGGTTACAAGAAAACATAACATGTAACTCGTATCTATACTGTTGTATTTGGTTGGGTTGTCCAGGTGTTGAATCTCAAGTAGTCAAGGCATATATACAAATTATCTAAATAACTCAGTTTCAAACACGTTTAGCGAATTACGATAATGTACACCTTATTTTATAAAAGAATTTTGACATATAGCAGTTTTAATAATACTAACTTATTGACTTTAGATAAGAACGATTCAACGTCAATGTGATGTAACGTAAGAGTTCCAATCAATCTTGCTATAAAATCCACCTTCAAGAATATAAAAGCCAATACGAGCCTCTCTTTGCGATGAAATACACTTTGATGGGAAAATTCTGTCGTAAATATGCGTTTTTAATGTTGAGGTTTGCATACTGTTTAAGGTCACCGGTGTTATTCTCAATCAAAATTGATTTTTTATGTGTTATGTTTAAGAACGAACTTTTATTTAATAAATTAGACATTTTTAAACTTTTTACTGATTTATAATTGAAAGAGCTAGCTTTCGCCGGCTAAGGCATCTTCAGTTTAATAACAAAAGACACATCATCTGTATAATTAAGTTAAATATCAAAAACCAAAAAACATATGTACACAAAAAATTTCTTTAGTTTTTAAAGAATCTTCCTGGACTAAAAGAAACCAAATTGAAAGTGCGTGCATGAGTGTGTTTAAAATAATTGTATATCTCAACCTTCTCTAAATTTTAGTAATATTGTTATACCAATAGTAAAAGATCAAATTGAAGAAAAAGTTAGAAACTCAAAGAAGATTTTCGACTGATAGTTTATACAATATTATATCTAAATTTAGAAATTTCTTTTTTGGGTGTACATATGTTTTTTGGTTTTGATATTCAACTTAATTATACAGATGATGTGTCTTTAATGAAGATGCCTTAGCCGGCAACAAGCTCTTTCAATTAAAATCAGTGAATTTAAAATGTCTAATTTAATTTCTTTTTTTTCATCTAGCATACACAGAAGAAAATTCAGAACTTTTATTTGTATTGAGATTTGAAATTAGATTGGCCAAAATTTATTACACACACGGAATATAACAGCATAGCCTTAAGCCTACAGCATACAAAGGTCAAACCTATGTTAAGCTGAGCTATTGTTTGTATAATAGAACGTTCAAAGTGGTTAATAATTAGAAAGCACAGTTCAGTAATTATAGAGTACCAAATCAAACTAGATTAGCGGATCTGTGTTTACAAACGGCAGATTTCATCATTATTGTTAAACTGAGAATTGGACATTCTAGAATCTAGTGAATTGCATTATACGAAAATACTAGTTGGTCTGTGTCACCTAGTTGGTTAATTCTGTAACATTTTATGAATTGCAATAATTACATTGGTTGTAAGTGCATAGGAGAAAAGCACGATTTTTAGTTACCTCTGAATATACATAGAATGTTTCACAGGCTTTCCATCCCTCCCACGGTAAAATCTTTGATTGTTCGAAAATATCCCAGCACGGTTTGGTACATTTAGTATTTGATGCATAATGAATATGGCACCCCAAAACCGAGATTGGGGTGACTACAAAGTGACTTATGATACAATATCACCTCTTAATTTAAATACTATAGCATACTAAACAAACGATAATATGAAACAACCTTCCTACACACCAAGTTGTAAACTTGAGATAATATGAAACAGCCCCTACACAAGTAATGTAAACTGGAGATAATATGAAACAGCCCTCACAGTACTGTAAACTGGAGATAATATGAACAGCCCTCACACAAGTACTGTAAACTGGAGATATTATGAAACAGCCCTCACACACAAGTAGGTAAACTGAGATAATGCAAACAGCCCTCACACAAGTACTGTAAACTGGAGATAATAGAAACAGCCCTCATACTGTAAACTGGAGATATATGAACAGCCTCACACAAGTAGTGTAAACTGGAGATAATATGAAACAGCCCTCACACAAGTACTGTAAACTGAGATACAGCCTCACACAAGTACTGTAAACTGGAGATAATATGAAACAGCCCTCACACCACTGTAAACTGGAGATAATATGAACAGCCCTCACACAAGTAGTGTAAACTGAGATAATATGAAACAGCCCTCAATAATGTACTGTAAACTGGAGATAATATGAAACAGCCCCTCACACAAGTACTGTAAACTGAGATAATGCTAAACAGCCTCACTAATGTAAGTACTGTAAACTGGAGATACTATGAAACAGCCCCTCACGCAGCTGTAAACTGGAGATAATATGAAACAGCCCCTCACACAAGTACTGTAAACTGGAGATAATATGAAACAGCCCTCACAAAGTAGCTGTAAACTGGAGATAATATGACACCCTCACACAACTGTTGGCGCTTGTGATAATATGAAAGATAAGACCCATTAAAACAGTAAATTTTCTAAGTACCAAAACCAGGTTCTGAAAGTTTAGTTTTAATATACTGCCATTTTGTACTCGGTAGTGATAGACATTTTTAGTTTCCACCGTTCTTCTTCAGTAACCAAGACTTTAAAATAAAGTGTCACTTAATGGGTCTTAGGCACTACCATTTAAACATTTTGAGCTCCTCCCAAAAAATCCCAACTTGGGAAAATGTGCAAAGTTTTAATAGTGACTGAAAAGTTCACTTTTACTTTCTATGAAGGTGTCCTGAGTTTTTCATTTTTCTACTTTCATCTATTTGAAATTTAACTGAGTGTGTTTATACTTTTAACTCACGCAAGCCTTTATTAAGTTTGACTTATTTTAAATTGAACTGCTATTTTGCACTGGTTTGAGAAAGAACCTCTAATTCCACTGTTATTCTTTAACCAAGACCTATGAAATTACTTCTCTTAACTCACCCTGTATAGAGTGATCCAAGCAAATATATAAAGCTTAACTCTTAAGCTTTCGCGGCCGTTGTAATCACTAAGGCTTACTCCGCGTCACAGTTGAAATATAATTACTGCTAAAAGTTTCGATCTCACTATGGAGAGTCATCCTCAGTAGCTGGTTGACGCGGTGTAACCTGGAAGCCTTAGATCTTAACTTAGAAATGTATAAAGGTAGTGTTTGAGAGCATTTAAGATCATCTTTTTATTGTATCTAGTCATATTTTAATGCAGTGAACGAGTTTTACGTCAACATGATGACGTCATGACATAGGTCCGACCTTGTGTCCAGGGCTGCTGAAGCTGCGCCCAAAGTGTTCTTCCGCCCAGGGCAAAAACAAAGGACCACGCCCTTCGGTTCAAAATACTCAGTGGGATCCTCAAAAATAGTCATACTTCCGCAAGCCTCAAAATAAATACGCCTGGACCAAATATGTTGTTTCTGGCTGTACTGATGCAATAATAACAGAAATGTATAACATATTTTATTTATTTATTTCATGCTTTTATAGCAAAAATATGACATTGAATGTGTATACTCGTACACATACTAAAAATTTTAAGAGAAATTAAAGCCAAAATTATTAATTAACTTAAAATGGTATGATTATGAAATGACATTATAATGGGTTTGAATACAGTTTATGGATAATGGGATGAATTACATTAATAGTATTTAATGGAAAAATAGTAACAATAAATAGTATTATACAGATTTAAAAGAATTAAAACATATAATTCGATATCAGAATTTAAGATATTATATTCAACAATATGATAATCTAGAATATCTAGAATATATTTCTAGATTACAAAGTATAGATCCTATATAAATAATATTTTCTGTGATATCAAATTTAGTTTATCTAACACATTGTTGTTAGATTTAATTCCACCCGTCCTTTCAATTTGTTTAGTTAGATTATTCTCAACAGCTTAAAACCTCAATTAAGTAAAACTGTTTCACCATAAAATAGCGTTTTGTTGTAGTTTGAAATTTGTAATAACATTTATGCTTTTATATTTTGTGAAGTTTGTTAATAATTTTGACTCCAAACATTGGCAAATGTTCAAAACACGAGTTCGGTGTTGTTGTATTCTCAATTCATCTTTACCTCTAGTGTTATAATTATGACGTATTTATGCTTTTGCCGGGTTACATTTCGAGCGACAAAATAAGGCTGTTTCAAACAAATAAAGGCTAGGTAAAGTCAAAAGATTTAGTTCCTAAATGCATTTCTGCAAGAATCTCTATTTTTAGCTTTTAATCATGCGTAACGCTCTATACATAAAGGCCAACGAATCAAATAAAAGAGAAAATTTACTTGACCGAAACCTATAAATGAGGGGTAACAAACTAAAACTAATACGATTCAGTGTTTTTCATGATGTATCATATTTGTATTTTTAAAAAGAGTACAACATACTTACTAAGAATTGTAATATAATTGTTTCGGTAAATAATTTAATTATTCTAAGTATTGAGAAGTTAATAATTACAAACAGTACTTTACATTTCTACAGTCTACAAAGTCAATAAACTTGTTGAAACCCTCAACAGTCAAAACGTTAGCTAAGCAAAGTGATAGTTGCTACGTTTGTAAACTTAATTGAATATAAACCCTTTGTACGCTTCTTGATCTGATAATTATAATAAGTTTTAATTCCAACTAACACATTCATATTAATTTCTGAACCACACGTGGAACTTTCAAAAGCAAGTCAAAAGCGTAATAATGTTAGCAGTTAAGTTTCATCTTACTCATACATCTGCTGAAATGTTGGTTTTGTTGCATCACGTTCCTTTTATGTGGGAAAAAACTTTATTTCTCAAAAGATTACTTGGGAATTACGAAAAAAAACTTATTTGGGTAATAAAATGTTTATAACTGTTGTTGAAATTACTAAATCTTTTGGATTAGTTTTAATTATTAATACGCATTATTGTTACTGATTCGTACCCTTAATCGCTCTAAACGGTTTGAACAGACAAAGTAAGCAGGAACTTGATGGCTATTAACACAAAGACAACGTTACTTTACGGAAAAACAGTTTTTTCGAAATACCGATTTTTAAAAATATTATACATGTAGTATCGTGTGAGAGGACATCCATTAAACAAAAGGTAGTATTTATTATACTCAGTGTAATTTGCAGCATCCGTCCGCATGAATAAATGAATATTTCTGTAGTTGATTCAATAGTGCCTGAATGAATGAGAAATATAATACGAGCTTGTAATAATGTGTATTTGAAACAAGTCACAGTATTACTCGAGCGGAATTGAATCAACTACAGAAACCGCAAAATCATGTTTGTTCTGTTGACACTACAAATTACTTTTAAGTGGAAACTAACTTTTATTAAATTGAATGCTCATTTCCTTGAGTACAGTAATAGTTTTAAACGTTTTTCAAAATGAGAAGAACTCGCCTGAAAGTACTGCATCTTTAATTAAAAAATAAACTAGGCTATGCGATCGGGAAAACCATTACACTAGTAACTGCTTATACTTTTGAATAATAAAAGGTCCAAGAATGTTTCAAAAGCTTTTGAGTTAGTAAAAACCAAGTCACGCTTTTACAGCCACATTTCATCAGGCGTGAAAGTGTGTAAGGGGCCAAAGAAGGATTTACCTCAAAATGTATGTACTTTAGTTAAAAGGTGTTGATGTAATTTTGATCCCACCTAACTTAGATGACATTTTGACGGGCTGTTTTCAAGCTTTTGTCGAAACTGTTTGAAAGTATAAAGTTGAAAGGGTTGAAACTTACATCAACTGTTAACTTCTCTTAACTCTCTAGTAGACGCAGTAAACATCATTAGTTTGATATTACTTTTATTAGAAGATATTATTTTATTTTGTCGTACTTTTCGACAAGCTTTCTGGTTTATTTAATTGATTCCGAATCAGTTTTAGAAATTCCTAATACTTGCATAAATAAAATGTAAAATAACATATTTCGTTAGTAGGACCGAAGTGACACTTTTCCGGCGAAGCCGAGCACAGGATATCTAGTTTTACGTACGTGAATAATTTAGTTTTGACCTGAAATGACACTTTAGAGAGCTATTCACAATGTTTTTCATCATAGTGCAAAATTATATTTGTAGCCTACAATAAAGCCAAGCATACGTTTTAGATGTTGCTATCTATTATTATTTTGAAAAGTCAAATAAACACATACATGGTTTTAAATTAGATTTTAAGTAAAAGTTAAATTTCACTAAACTTTTGTTACTTTTAATATTGATGATAAAAACAAATAACTGGAAGTGTAAAATCACTAAATTGCAGTACGGAACACCAAATAAGTATGAACACTTAAGAGATAGGCATTAAGGTTAATACATTAACCTTAATGTAACATTAAGGAACCGAAACATTAATGTTAATAAAAACATTTATGAACATATTTTGTTCATTGCAAACATTACAAGTAGCCCTGTGTGAAAAATCTTTTCAAATCTGTCAGGTAGTTTTTACTATGAAATCATCAGTATTGAAAGAAACAAAATTTAGTGTAACTTTTAAAACATTTGGTTGTCCCTTTAAATTTTAAAATACTACAGTTAGAATACAATAGAACCGGATAATTTGCATAGCTCATCCCAAAGTGTCTTTTCTATTCGGGCAAAAAACCCTCGACCTTGCCTCGCCCTTAAAACAGGATATTTCCATACTCAGCTTCGCCTCACAAGTGAAATCAGTGTTTTTAATGTCTCCAGTAAACTTTAAGCCATGCGTCGGAGAACCGACACTTACGATGTATGAAATAATGCCATAATATAATGCTTTACGTTATCGCTAATGAACACAACAAAGGCAATTTGCTAGCTTTTCCTTATTATTGTCCCACACATTTCTGAAGGGCCTGAAAGCGTTCGCAATTATAATATGCGTTACTTTCAAACATTGACGTAGTCGTAAATACAAGCCTATGCGATTCGCTACATCGTGGTCAAAATAAGCACATGGACGCGACACTCTGACCAACTTTCGCTAGACATTGTTAGCAAAGTAACCTGAGAATGACATTTTGTCAACAAACGGGCAATCCAAGTTTTCTCAGATCTTGTAGATGGAAACTTAGCTATTTCCTTTTGGTTGTTTTCAACTCCTTTGAGAATCCGACAAACCCACTGTCACCAATACGTTATGATTGAAAGTTTTGTATTTTCCAAAGTACAGTACTGTATTGCACAAATAGGATACAAAGCTTTTATTCTGTTCCATAAGTGATTCTTGAAACTTAGACAGTTGCAAACAAACAATACGATTCATTTCATTGAACAGCTGTCATGTTCTTTTAAATCAAAATTAGCTTTTGGCATTCTGCTTAGAAAACATCTGCTTAAGACACATGTATTGACAGTGCTTAAGTGTCACATTTACACCCATATGCTTTCAACTTAAAAGTTGTCGCACCATTGTACAGTCGTCGATGTCATAAACTTGGTTTTCTAAATACATTAGTTAATTTTAATTTATCCTGTCGATACTTTCAAATTGTATAGACAATAAAAAAATGTAGTTGCCAATAGCTTTGAAGATATAACGGTTTGTTACAGTTATGGCTTTGAAAAGTCATTATGATAATTCTAAAACGATGAATTAAAAGCGTGAAGAAAACCAGATACATAACATAATACAAGAATAATACTTAGATACAGTTTTAACGCACTGACTGTCAGTCACCGTTTGTACTACACAAACACTCAATATTGGGCCCAATATTTAGTTGAAAAATAAACCTCTGCGAAAGTCTATCAACACTGAAGTTGCACCGTTACGATAAGATATTTACAGCCCTCTTCCATGCAAACTGTTATCTGTTGTTTCTACTGGTTAGAAACTTGTTGGAAAGAAACAGATACCGATACGTCCTTTGTTGAAAACTTTATAATTTACAGTTCTATTTGTTTGTAGGAAATCAGTTAGATTTTATCAGTCAAGGTCAAATTTCGCTCTGTGTAACAGAACCCTTTGACTGCTATGTGTACCCATCTGTCAGTGACACAATAGTTTCAGCGACGCGTTTTCCAGGAAAGGAGTCAAAAAGAAATTTAATTAAAGGCTGGACAACAAACATTCCTTTGGAACGATTGTTTCACAGACACACAGAGACTTGTTATCATGTACCATACTGCCACTGGTGCAGTGTGTGTCGATTGTTTGTTACATTATATATATGTGTAACATATAATTTTCATTAAGCTGTTAACACTTAAAGTAATATTGCAATACGATGGGCTCATTGTTAACTTTCTAACTATATACACATTCATTCATTACCACTAAGAAATAAATATTGAGCTCGTACTGTTCGATGTTTAAAATACATCAAATATCCCCAAAATAAATAAAATTATAAAGAAATATTGCAAATTAATGTGTTTTATCGTGTAAAATACATCTTATATTAAATGGAACTTTAGCCCATAATGTACTGTTTAAACATTGTGCACTTGCCTCATGTTTTTTAGTAGATCGTTTCATAGATTTTACCCGTGAACAGTTACTGAGGGTCTAACGTATTCAACTGTAAAAATATATTTTCTAACGAAATAAAAATGGTTACCAAGAAAACATAACATTGTAACTCGTATCTATACTATTAGTATTTCGGTTAGGGTTGTCCGGAGTGTTGAGATCTCGGAATCTGGCTGGGGTAATTCAGACTTTTGAATAGAAATGGTCCTTAGTGTGTGGAGGGTGGGGAAACGAGTAAAATTATATAGATTTTTTATTTTTATGGCGTTTTTGAGGTCCCTAATTCCCTCATGTTATATTTCTTTTAGTAAATGTTTATTAGTAAATATCAACGGATTTGTTTGAAACTCAACACATAGTTGTATAACATTAACCCAAAGACCCTACTGAATTTGGGGTTCGGGGGCACAAAATATGGATTTGGGGGAGAAGAGGGGGGAAATAAAAAAAAATCATAAAAATCGATGTGGGGTATCAGAAAAAGGGAATATTATGCTGATTTCAAAATGTATTGGTTGTCTACCAAATTGTTTGGGGAAGGAAGGGGGGTTAAAAAAGGGGTAAACATTAAAAAGATCTTTAAATGGCACGACATTTAACAATTAAATATTGTTAAGAATCCTTTAAACAAATCACAATTTAGCAATCATTATTTTTGAAAAATATCTGAAATTTTAATTATACATTATAGACATGGGGCGCTTAGCCGGCGAAAGCAAGCTCTTTCAATTAAAAAATCAGTGAAAAGTTTAAAAATGTCTAATTTATTAATTTCTTCCACTTTTCATCTAGCATACACAGAAGAAAATTCAGAACTTTTATTTGTATTGAGATTTGAAATTAGATTGGCCAAAATTTATTACACACACGGAATATAACAGCATAGCCTTAAGCCTACAGCATACAAAGGTCAAACCTATGTTAAGCTGAGCTATTGTTTGTATAATAGAACGTTCAAAGTGGTTAATAATTAGAAAGCACAGTTCAGTAATTATAGAGTACCAAATCAAACTAGATTAGCGGATCTGTGTTTACAAACGGCAGATTTCATCATTGTATTGTTAAACTGAGAATTGGGATTCTAGAATCTAGTGAATTGCATTATACGAAAATACTAGTTGGTCTGTGTCACCTAGTTGGTTAATTCTGTAACATTTTATGAATTGCAATAATTACATTGGTTGTAAGTGCATAGGAGAAAACATTTTTAGTTACCTCTGAATATACATAGAATGTTTCACAGGCTTTCCATCCCTCCCACGGTAAAAATTTGATTGTTCGAAAATATCCTAGCACGGTTTGGTACATTTAGTATTTGATGCATAATGAATATGGCACCCCAAAAACCGAGATTGGGGGTGACTACAAAGTGACTTATGATACAATATCACCTCTTAATTTAAATACTATAGCATACTAAACAAACGATACTATAAAAAAACATCTTCAACACCCTGTTACCAAAGGGTGGTCTAAGACGTCTACGACTTTTAATCAGAATGATGACTACCGACGGATTGCAAATGATCGAAAACCATGTTATTAATCTTATTATATTATTCATAATAAACACTCGAAGAACAGGTGTCCAAGCTTAAAAATTTTCACTGTTCAAAAGTTCAGGAACCAAGGCTCGTGATGGACTGTAGAGATAAAGGGTTAGGTAAGCGTTCAAGAGTTAAAGTGGGATTGGAGCTGTGAAATCCCCTGTTCAAGAGTTAAAGTGGGATTGGAGCTGTGAAATCCCCTGTTCAAGAGTTAAAGTGGGATTGGAGCTGTGAAATCCCCTGTTCAAGAGTTAAAGTGCGATTGGAGCTGTGAAATCCCCTGTTCAAGAGTTAAAGTGGGATTGAAGCTGTGAAATCCCCTGTTCAAGAGTTAAAGTGGGATTGGAGCTGT
Organism: Matsumurasca onukii; assembly: GCA_018831715.1. Lineage (NCBI taxonomy): Eukaryota > Metazoa > Arthropoda > Insecta > Hemiptera > Cicadellidae > Matsumurasca > Matsumurasca onukii. The sequence continues at coordinate 13,264,284 of CM032062.1, forward strand.
GAAATCCCCTGTTCAAGAGTTAAAGTGGGATTGAGCTGTGAAATCCCCTGTTCAAGAGTTAAGTGGGATTGAGCTGTGAAATCCCCTGTTCAAGAGTTAAAGTGGGATTGGAGCTGTGAAATCCCCTGTTCAAGAGTTAAAGTGGGATTGGAGCTGTGAAATCCCCTGTTCAAGAGTTAAAGTGGGATTGGCTGTGAAATCCTGTTCAAGAGTTAAAGTGGGATTGGCTGTGAAATCCCCTGTTCAAGAGTTAAAGTGGGTTGGAGCTGTGAAATCCCCTGTTCAAGTTAAAGTGGGATTGGAGCTGTGAAATCCCCTGTTCAAGAGTTAAAGTGGGATTGAGCTGTGAAATCCTGTTCAGAGATTAAAGTGGGATTGAAGCTGTGAATCCCTGTTCAAGAGTTAAAGTGGGATTGGAGCTGTGAAATCCCCTGTTCAGAGTTAAAGTGGGATTGAAGCTGTGAAATCCCCTGTTCAAGTTAAAGTGGGATTGGCTGTGAAATCCCCTGTTCAAGTTAAAGTGGGTTGGAGCTGTGAAATCCTGTTCAAAGTTAAAGTGGGATTGGAGCTGTGAAATCCCCTGTTCAAGAGTTAAAGTGGGATTGGAGCTGTGAAATCCCCTGTTCAAGTTAAAGTGGGATTGAAGCTGTGAAATCCCCTGTTCAAGTTAAAGTGGGATTGAGCTGTGAAATCCCCTGTTCAAGAGTTAAAGTGGGATTGAGCTGTGAAATCCTGTTCAAGAGTTAAAGTGGGATTGGAGCTGTGAAATCCCCTGTTCAAGATTAAAGTGGGATTGAAGCTGTGAAATCCTGTTCAGAGTTAAAGTGGGATTGGCTGTGAAATCCCCTGTTCAAGTTAAAGTGGGATTGGCTGTGAAATCCTGTTCAAGATTAAAGTGGGATTGGAGCTGTGAAATCCCCTGTTCAAGATTAAAGTGGGATTGAAGCTGTGAAATCCTGTTCAAGAGTTAAGTGGGATTGAGCTGTGAAATCCCCTGTTCAAGAGTTAAAGTGGGATTGAATTTCCATGAAATCCCCTGTTCAAGAGTTAAGTGGGATTGGACTGTGAAATCCTGTTCAAGATTAAAGTGGGATTGAGCTGTGAAATCCCCTGTTCAAGATTAAAGTGGGATTGGAGCTGTGAAATCCCCTGTTCAAGTTAAAGTGGGATTGAGCTGTGAAATCCCCTGTTCAAGAGTTAAAGTGGGATTGGCTGTGAAATCCCCTGTTCAAGGTTAAGTGGGATTGGAGCTGTGAAATCCCCTGTTCAAGAGTTAAAGTGGGATTGAAGCTGTGAAATCCCCTGTTCAAGTTAAAGTGGGATTAGAGCTGTGAAATCCCCTGTTCAAGATTAAAGTGGGATTGGCTGTGAAATCCCCTGTTCAAGTTAAAGTGGGATTGAACTGTGAAATCCCCTGTTCAAGATTGAAGCTGTGAAATCCCCTGTTCAAGTTAAAGTGGGATTGGAGCTGTGAAGTCCCCTGTTCAAGAGTTAAAGTGGGATTGAAGCTGTGAAATCCCCTGTTCAAGAGTTAAAGTGGGATTGGAGCTGTGAAATCCCCTGTTCAAGATTAAAGTGGGATTGAGCTGTGAAATCCCCTGTTCAGAGTTAAAGTGGGATTGGCTGTGAAATCCTGTTCAAGTTAAAGTGGGATTGGAGCTGTGAAATCCCCTGTTCAAGAGTAAGCCTACACAAGTGAGAAAAAAGCAACGTGAGCACAGCACGCACGCAGATGCTGTAACCTGGTGGTTCGAAGAGTCCATTGTTGAGGTGTTGAGTGAGATTGTATCTCACGAGCTATTGTTATATAATCCATACACAATACACAATGAATAATCGCGCACAATGTTCCTAGCAGTACCACACACAGCTCGACATCGATATGTCGACTCGCCACAGCTAACATCGATACCTCGCTGTGAGTCGAGGACACGAGTTGTTCCTTGTGTCAAAGATAGCTATAACTGACAAAAAATGTGATAGGTTAAGTTTTCATGATTTAACTACAGAATCTGATACATTGTATTTAAATGCCATAAATATATTTTTTCTAATACGACAACCATTGTAAAAGGTAAATTACGATAATATCATAATATATATCACCTATACCATCAGAATTTTAATAATAGTCAGTCAGGTAAAAACACTGCTTACCTCTTATCTTCTATAGCACCTCTACAGTTTGCAACAAATTTACTTTATATCCCGAGAGAAAAACTTTGACTAGGTTAGGTTCAGTGCGCCCGAAGTGAGATCCCATAGTTGTAACTTAAGTGATCTGGACGGAACATAAGTCACTGAAAATTGACAATCCCGTCGATGAAAGTGGATATTTTCAACTTAACAATTATCACATGTACAATCCCTTTCAGTCCTTCAGTTTTAGAATATACTACAGTAAACAAACGTGCACCGTTCACCACAAACACACGCCATACTAGGGGACGTCGTCCAAACAAGGTGCTGCTTGTGCCGGGAATCGAACCCATAATTTTACGATAGCCGTATGTGTTACCACAAAGCCACGAACGCACACATGACGAAAACAAGTAAAGTTTTTCCAAAGGCGTTATGTGTTTGTGGTCAAACTGACTTTCAGGCGTTCTCGCTACGCTTTGTGGCCTTTCAGTGCTTTATATCATTTTAATTATTGTCCTCTCCAATTCCTCCATTGTTCGGCTTTGTTCGCCCATCAATCTTCGATTGCATTCCGAGGAGCCGTGTCCCACACCAAGGTCAAGGTGTTGGTGGCAGGAGGGGTCCAAACACAAGGTGAACCACCTAGCGTGACGTCACACCCCTCGCCCCCGCCCATCACCTATCCGTGTCCTGGTTAGTGTGAGTGAGTTGTCGAAAGTATTCACTTTCACCGCTAGGTCGAGCTCGAGCACTGGCAGTTGTCCGCTTTGTGCTCCGGTTACTTGTAATCGTGTCAGAGCGTACTGTTAACCAGGCCGGAGCCCTGCCTCGAGCACTACAGGCTGTTCCATTACAATATAATTATACACGATGACGATATATACTATATCAATTGGATATACACAGAGTGTCCAGTAATTACGGGATCAAACTTAACCAGGTGGTTTGTCAGGTCAAGAGCGGATTCAATGTGTCCACTTAAAACAAAAGTCAACAACATATTCATATTATATTGTAAACATAAAATACAATGTTTTTCCCAATTTAGTGTTGACTGTATACACATCTGTGTACAACATCGACTTAAAAAACAAGACAATACAGTAGTTCTAGTTAACACGTCTTGGTTAATGCATTAGTTTTTCTTAGTTACACCATTAAAACAATATGAACACAGACAATAACAATTGAACTATTCTACAAACGAAACATGTGTTCCAATTTCTTATTTATTCTTATTCGTGACACCAGGAACTATCTGTAAAGCTAGCTGATGATATGCCATCGCAGGTACGTTCTGGATTTTATTCAAATACTGAGAATTCCAAAGAAATCCAGCTTTATGTTCGAAATGAATTAACCTGTCAAAATGCTCTCAAATCAACTGGAATACGAACAATTACGTCACTTTATGCAATTGGAACTTTATTATTCTATTCTCAACATTTTAATTGGAAGAGTCAAATCACTCTTTAATGCCATTGATTGAACGGTTGAATAAATTGATAATAAACAGAAACACATGCCGGTAAAAAGATATTCAATAAATAATTATCAGAAGATGTGAAGCAAATTCAAAAGATAAAAACAGCTTGCGAAATTTTAAAGGTTGGATTTGTTCCATGCCATGGAAGAATTTGTGGCTGAAGTGTTTGGGTTTCACTTTTTATTATATTTATTATAATTTGTGAGTATAGGGTTTTGTTTGAATTTAAATTTTACAATTTTACTTATTACAGTATTATTACAGTAGTATAAGGCTTTGTTGTTGTTGTCAACACATTAAACCTTTTGTAAACTAACAAGAATAAAATAATAAAAAATATCATTTATTAGAATATTCAAAATAAAGAGAATCCTTATTATTCCATTACTGCTGGCACACGCCATTAAATCATAATAATATTATAAGTACGATTTAGTAAACAACAACATGATTTCAACTCACAACAAAAACCAACATGTGTTTGCTACTGTTATTAACGAAAACAAATTGGAAACTTCAAACATTTACCTACTGAAGGATATAGTACTACTTTCTTTCTAATTGAAACACACTCTTGACTGTTGACATAAACTGCCGTTAGATTGCGACACATTGTGCGGACGGGCACATACGTGTGAGTAAAGGTGTTAAAGCTTTGCATATTCATAAGCAAGTGCGGTTGCGTGAGACAGAATACCCCGAGCTAACGACCTCGGGTCATTCAATTTTGGCTTCAAATAGATGTTCTCAACTTGAAAGGAATTGTTGGTTGTTTGTTTGTTAAAACTTGTTCTAATGTGATTGTTTTATCAACCATTCTTATTGTAGTTGGTGGTTATTGACTGGGACTCGTGGCGTGGTCCTGTAATCCAGCTTCATGGAGGTCAGGTTTTGAGGATGATATAGGTCTAAAACGGCTCAGATAGTCTCAGTGATCATCTGATGATACCCGTATCAACTCCCACCATCGTTTAGACATATCAGACCATCACCTGCGTGGTTCGGAAGTCATGTTAAGCCGTTGGTCTTTGAATTTCCATTGGTCATTGGGCTATTAATTAATGACCCATTCTGAGGAAGAGTCGGCCTTAGTTTGTAACAAGATTACACCTCAGAACCAACTACCACTCACAACACTCATCCTTACCACATATTTGCCTTAAAATACCCTCATGAGAGTGGTCGGCATCTCAAATAGTGATTTAGTGATTCAGTGGTTAAGTACACCAAACGTAATGCAGTACCGACCAATGTTCCTTGTAAAATATATAGTATTGCACCATAATTGTAAATAAAGTTGGTTACATTCATAACAAGGTTTAGATTAGGTCATAATATTTATAATATAAGAATAAATTACATAGCATTTAACAGCAAAATAAACGACAGTGACTGAGATAAAACTTTGACCTTTGACTTGCACGTACATGAAATGAAACCAGGTTGACACTCAACTAAGCGCAAAAGCGCCGCTTGCATGAGTGAATCGAATTTCCTTTGCAGTTTGTTACTCTTATTCGCTACGCTCACAGCCTCGCTTCATCGGCCTTCGGCCTCAGACTTACGTGTTCCTATACTGCAAGTATCATGACTTATTGTGAAGGTAAAACGTATTTTAAATTTTATTGAAATCGGACTACTAATAACGTTGTTATAGCAAAATAACCTTTATTTCCACCATTTTGAAACGATATGATGAGTTTGTATAATATTTGGTACATTGATGTATATTATCAAAATCTTATTTCAAATTTCATCAAAATCTTATTTACTGCTTTTACGAGTAGTGGATCAAAACCACAGTTTGACCAAAACTCACTCCCATGGGGGGGTTCCGATAGCCTGATTTTGCTGGTTAACGAACTTGACCGATATATTTCTAAAAAGGAACATTTGTACCAAATTTCATTAAAATCGGACAAAAAGGTGACCTGTAGAAAGTACACACATATATACAGTGAAAAATATGTACATACATATGAACATATTATGTATATAAAGTCTTTTAAAAATACTTAAAACGTATTCTGGGAGTCAGGATCGGTGCTCATTTCACGGTCCCAGGTCTGGGTATGAATATCTCATTTTCCAAAGGAAATTCGATAACAACAACAGCGCACAAATAAATACGGGGTCTTCGCACGACTAGATCAGCGGAACTGGAGTGCTGGTTGGTTGAAATTGTGAGATGGCAATTGGAAATTCTAATTTCTATATAGATTTTGTTACTTTCATGTACGTGTAACTGGTCTGAATGAGACTGTGTTTGTTTATTATTTCAAAGAAGATTGACGACCGCTTCGTGATGGGATTTGTATGTTTTATGAGATAAAGAATAAACCCACCTTACTGAATAAACCCACAGATCAAGCAAATAAAACTAACTTTTCTGATAACACTAATGGAAGCGGCAGCTAGATGATGGGTTGTTGTTCACCCGAAACCAGTTCTAATTTGGAAAAAACCTTTAATCTGACACCTATAGGGAAATTTATATTGCTATCAATTAATAATAAAATATCTACAGTAAAATGGTTTTATGTATAGTGTTTTAATACTAATTCCTTTATATTAAACCCAGTAAGTTTCAGAAGTCAGATAGATATCTGTTTTCAGTAAAATGTAAGAAATATAAAACTACGTTAATTGAACGTTAATTTAGATGACGAAAATAAGAAGGCAAGCAGAAAAAACATTTTTTGTAGAAAACTTCTATGCGCTAAAATTTCTCGGTAGTAAATGAAAACTATAATATTATGTAGACATAGAATTTTGATGTAGAAATGCAGAATTTGTAAAAGCACTGTTGCGTGTTCTTACTTCGCTTGCATGTCAGTTAGGATGTTAAAAAGTTTGAATCAATCAAAACTATTAACCTGCTTGAACAATGCTCGTGCATTTTACTAAACACCTAAACCTTTCGTCCGAAAATAACGAATACACCATTTTCCAATACAATTTTGATAACACAAAAATGTTGATAGAGACGCATTTCTACATTGGTTATTTGAATTACTATCCAACGCGTTGTTGATTTTTCTAGTTATCTTATTTTTGGTTGATGAAAGTGAGTCACATTAGTACTCAAAGGAATAAGACCAATGAGCTAAGCTTCATCAGTTATCGTCATCGGCAAAATTCTAAAGCATGAACCATTGTAAAGTGTTTTCTTTTAAAATATATACTTGACAAACATATATAATTAACAAACAGACTTTTAGCCTTACACGTTTGGAATGATTACGTCCGTTTACCTAATGCTCTGATGTAAAGGCAATTCATGGCCGGCAAAACCAATTCCACGGTATTGAGCTCATCAAAACCCACAAACTACTCGTAATGCATTAGCATCTCGTATGCTCTACATATGCCTATTCATTGGATCGAGTTTAAGCCACATGAGGGCTGTGTATTTGTCCGTGAATAGACATCAAGTTTTCATTTCACCTAATGGGTACAGACACAGCGGATCCCTTTATCGCGCTGATGACATCAAGTACAATTCACCGAACGAAGCGATTGTCTCTAATTCAACTGGATTTTTGTCGTTGTACGTTATGCAGCCTCAGCCGCACTTTTGGACAAATTTGAATGAAATGTGGACCTAACGTATCATTGGGTTTGTGCGTATGTTCTCAAAGAAGCTTTTTATTTCAAAATGACGGCTATTAAATTCAAGGTGGTGTTTGTAGTTAACAACTTTGCGTCAGATCGGACTTTTAACCATCCATACGAGAAATTAAGTTTCTTACACACATGGTCCTATGACAAGTTGTCCTTAAACCACCGGTTAAGGAGTAAAGTAGCATTTACCCTAGCGGGTAAGTGTTTCTTTTTATTTTCTCGCTGCATGGCGCACGTTGCACATCCCTGGATGGCTGTCGGTCTGTTCTTTAGACTGTATTTGAACACTAAACTGACATGTCTTTTTATCATCTAATGTACTGGATTAGTTTGTTAAACCTTTTAACCAGAAACATAAGTAAAATAAAACTATGTACTAAGTAAACTAAGTAAAGTTTATCTTGATTAACGAGGCGAGTTTAGGACTGCAAAGTCCTCTCTACCTTTCAACCTCGACTTTTACCTAGCGTTACCGTATAGTCACTTTACAAAAATTAATGTAAGCGGTGACTGAGGAGATTGAACCCGCGTCAGCGGAGGCATACGCTCCGGAGTCGCGCAAGATTCCAACCCGCCACGGATCCGCTCTATAGGTTAATATGTAAAGTACTGGATAAAAGGATCAACTTACTTAACTGTTATTGTGAAATAATGTCGTACCTTTACGAAAGTTATAACTAATACCTTGTTAATGCAGGTTTTAAGGGGGTTATTATGAATGAGGTGATAACTTTTAGGATTTAATCTTACAAGGTTTTCGTGCGAACTGACGGACATAATAATGTTCATTACTGTAATGTAATTCTTAGTTCTGGTCAAAAAGCTTTTGGTTTAAAATGCTTATAGTGGTCTATGGTACACTCAAAAGTATGTATTCAAATACTTGTTTAAGAATATGCTGTTCGCAGAACTCTTTGTAAGTGTTTCATACTCAATGTTACGAGTGACACATTCTCTGGAAGTTTATTGAGTCGTTGTTAAAACTAAAAGGACCTGTTCATCCTTAAATCGACCTTTACCTAACACAACCGCCTAACCACTCCATCGGAATTTTCAGTGTTGACTTCGGGGAATCAATAAACAATAGCTAAACTAGTAATCAAAACAATCAATAAATTTAAGCAGCATGTTTGCTTCCAAGCACTGTTTCAATCCACGACATAACCAACATTCTGTAATTGTTAGTTTGAAGGTTCATAATAGTGGTGGAGAACAATTTGGGAAAAAGAAGAAACGGACTTTTCCTGCCACTTCTAAAGAAAAAGAGTTATTGTACGGGTTTCGTAGTGCGAGGTTTGTCAGACTAGTCTGGGTGAGATCCTTTAAATTATTATTTACCTATTACATTCTGATTTTTTATCTATTGTTTTATGTTAAGGCCTAGCATGTAGGGTTTTCAGTATTAACGTCTCCTCATTTTACTTATTTCTCTTTCTAATTTGTGTTTGACAGGCTATCAATTTCTTAAGATGTAGCGTATTTTTAAATATTGTTTGGTAAAGTCTCAGGTTAGATCTTAGGTTAAGATATATAATTAAATGTAGTTCCTATATTAGTGTAGTCCTCTGAAGACGGGTGGAGTTTTTAACTGCTCGAAACGTTGGGCGTAGTTTTCTCCCAGAAGTGGCAGGAAAAGTCCGATTTATTTACCTTTTATTTACCGAATTCTGTAAGTATTCTGTGATTGTAACTTACAGCGTAAACAACCGGTTCTATTCCTATTGGTATTCTCCCCAGAAAATCATGATTTGAATTCAATAAATGGATATAAAATTGGTCAACTCTCAATTTGGTTCAAAGGTTTTCATGAGTGAACGATGAAGCTGAATTATTCACTTTGTACATTTTCAATACTATAAAATACCTTAGACATTTTCAGGTTTTATGAGAGCGTTTTTTTATTGTTGGACTCTGGTTAATTCATAATTTCATAATACTCTTTGCTAGTAGAGTACTTAGCAAGTTCTTTACAGTTTTATCGTAGTTTAGAGCCTGGATCCATTTTCCTTTTTGAAGTAATGTCTTCGAAAAAATTATTCATATTAATTTTGAAGGTTTTGTAAACGTTTCTTGTACTGTTATGCCACATCATATTTTTAACTTCCAAGAATCTAAGATTGGATATTTTTCATAGTTTCTCTTAGAAATATAATTCACACACAAAACTCTCATTATTAACATAATAACAATAAATAGCACATAGTTATCACAATTGCTTAAAACCTCCCTTTGTCATACAATAGTTTTCTTTGCCATATTTCGTGTTTAGCTAAAAAAAAAAGGCCATTCTAAAAATTTTCAGATGAATGCTACAGTAATTTGAACAGAAAAGGCATATGAAAACATATTACGTCATTACATTATTATGATGAATTTACCTTATACGATTAAACCATCAGTAGACAAAGCATGTTACAATTATACAGGTAGACAACTTTAGTATCAGCTGGATTTTATGTATTAAAAGCTAAGAGTGTTTTATGTTGATCCTTATCTGATTGCCTTTTTTTAAAGACAAATTAAATTAACTATAAATGATTCACAGTGAGCAAACTACATCGCACTGTAGTAATGCATCGAGGTCTTCCTCAATCTCTTGACGTGACGTTGAGCTGTGTAAAAGTGACGTTACCCAGATTGACGTAGCGTGACGTCAGAATGATGCACGTGATGCACAACAGACTGACGGCATAATAATGCATCATTTCACTCTCTGCTGCTTCTTTTCAACGCCGTACGATATTCCGTTACAATAAAATATTCAGGTTCCAAACGAGATTGAGATAGCTTTGACTGGGTGAACTATTCAAACTATTTGCACTACATCAGTCACATATAATAGAAAGAGTTATTGCGGGTATTTTTGAAGGTTATTGTATTTTATACTATTAAAATTAATATTATTGTGCATTATACATGTTGATAGAATGAAAGTTTTGAAACTCGTAGGCAATTTTTAATACCTAAACCGCAAGTATGTAAATTTTGAATCTATTTGTTTACTGAACTTAGACGTTGATGTAAAATAGAATTGAATTATTTTGAGACGAAAATAAAACTTATGAGTATTATTTTGATCAGCATAATGTTTAGAGAGGTACGAAGCTTGATGCAATAAAATCCATTTCTGACATCCGTAAATCCGGATTGAACTTTTACATCATTGATGTGATTGCATTCTATATTTGATCCGTTAACTTATCTAGGTACAATCCTATATTGGAAATGTACGTTTGACCTTTGATGAGACGGTAGATTGCCTCTACCGAAGGGTAGGTAGCCTGATATTAAATTGTCAGTTGAGTGGATATTTATAGGAGTATCTAAAGAAATATTAGCAAAAGGCTATTTGAAGTATATTTTTTTCGTCATGATAATGTTTTTATTAAGTGGGGGACCAGTTCTACAACAAATTAAACAATTGAAAGCCTAATCCACAGACACCAATCTTACTTTATACACTGTTATTTTTTAAATGTGTCGAAAAGTATGGTTCAAAATTTATGCTGGATTAGTGTGTGGGTCAAAGAAGAGAAAATTTTTTAAAAGACAAAGCATCTTGTATTTAGTAAAAATACCGAGCTGAAGTTCATGAAGAACAGTATAAACATTGTGCATCAAATGTACCTTTCGTCATTCTGCTCTGAACACCGCTGATTGAGACACATGTATTGACAGTGCTAAAGTGTCATCTTTATACCCAGGTAAAAAAGTATTGTTTTGATGATGTTTTTCTCCCTTAAGAGAAAAAAATCATTTTAATGATCTTTTCGTGGCTTGGTCATCAAATGGTTCAACGCGTTTGTTTTGATTATTTTGAAATTTAAAAGCTGTTTCTTCAAAACATTACAATTAAGATTGTTGAGTTCAAAACATGTTTAGTTCATTAATTCTGTATAATATTAAACATTGATTGACATTTATTTCTCATTATTATTTGCATCATGACAAAAAGTATCGTTCATCACTCGGCCCGAAACTGTCTTTTTAACCCTGGTCATTTAACGTCCTCGGCTGCGCCAAGGAGGTTGACTTGACCTCGTGTCAAAAAGTGTCACATTAAGACCTAGTGATAAAATATACCATATTGAAATTTATTTCTCATTATTTTTGTATCATGGCAAAAGTATCGTTCATCACTCGGCCCGAAAGTGTCTTTTAACCTCGGTCAATTAACGTCCTCGGCTGTACCTCGGACGTTAACTTGACCTCGTATTAAAAAGTGTCACGTTGGGCCCTAGAGATGAAAATACTATTAATGCCCTCGCTTTGCATCCGGCAATAATTTTCAAAACCGTGTATCACAAATAAAAATCCGCTCAACAAAGCAAAAGTCAGTCTACTACCAAGCCAACACGAACTGTTCCAGTCGTGGATAGGACTTTGGTAGTAGTATTTTCTGGAATTACTACTTGTAACTACTGGCGTGTTCGTGTGTAATTATTCTGCGAATTGATCAACAGTTCGTGAGAGATGGGTGAGAAGATTTCACCTTAGTGACGTGCCGAAGGTCAGGGCGTGACGTCATCAACAAGACGTACTAGGAACGTATTGTCATGAGATTTACTGAAGCTAGTGGAGAGTCGTGTAGAGGAAGAAACAAACATGTACTGATAACAGTTCCAAAATACTCATCAGATACCAGTAAAAGTTTATTACAAAAAGACCTAAACACTTTGTAGCAAACGCTGAAGATAAAGTGGGAAAGGTAGAAGTGATAAAAATAACTAAATTGGCGATACTAGCTAGGCATTACTATTTACGAATTATTTAATTATTGATAAATAACGTTAAGGAGTCAGCATTTTTGTAGTTGCATACCTCTACAGCCTCGATTCGGCTTTAAGTCTCAGATTTGCCTTATGTATTACACTAACGAGCGTTATACATGCTATGCTGACGGCATGAATATCTCATTCGTACAATGGATATTTGCTAAATAGCGGCAAAACCAAAGTTTTTTCATGTTACAAAATGTATTTAAACAACTAAAATGTGTATGGGATTAAATGACATAAAAACTCGCAAAGGCATGCTAAAGTCAGCTGTTATGACAACGCAAACTGAGTACAATGTAAAAGACGTGGTTCCGCATACATCCTGGGGTTTACACGCGTTTACCTACAACCCCCCTCCCCTCACCCCTCAGGCTGTCACTGGTTTATAATATACCCTGTCATCCCTTTCCACCAGACTGACTCTGTCTGCCTCAGCTCATGGGAAATTACTTCCTCCACATTGTGTAACTTCATAAGTAAATATTAAAACACACTTTTAGAAATAAGGTGTTTTGGTTTTTAAAGGCTTCACATTTAAATCTTCAACAAAAAATCGACAAGAAGTACGTTAGAATTACTCTTTCCGTCAGTCATAAATCAGTATGAATGGTTTTGAAGTATTGCAACTTATTGGGTAGGGCATTTTCCAACCAAAGCGGTAAAATACGTAGGTGTGAATTGTGACATTGTTTTAACTTTCCTCAACGGAAACTGTTCCTTTCCAGTTCATCGGTAAAGTTCCGGAAGGGCTGTTAGCTGTCGGTTCCGAGGTCTTGAAATATGAGTTTATTTTTGCTGAAGGTGACAATATTTTCTGAGTTACCTGGAGTGGATTGTGAGAGCAGGAATTCGTTTTCGTGGTGCAGCAAAACATAGTCCGAGACATACAATAAATGCAAGAAGGTCAGATAAGTAGCTCGGTGTTGCTGAAAACTTCGAAAGGTTAACCTTCATTGGATTTCAAGCCAGGTGGAAAGTTGACATTCTAACTTTCGCAAGACATTACGTTCCGTCAGCTTTGTAGGTCACATTTCCTCGGTTAGAATCCTTCCTTTTCAGTTTTCAATCAAACTTTGACTTTTTTTAATGTACGAGACCCCTGATACATTTAGGACGGATTGCATTAATAGTAGAATAATGTATTTAAACCTTCTGTTTCACATCTGTAGAATACATTGAGTTAACCATATGCGTATTAAAGTTATGGTTTCCTAGAAAAAGTTCACCGCTATATTACGGCCGTAATGTAGCGGTGAACGTAACCGTGACGGTGGACGCAACACGATATTTAAACAGATGTTGACAAAAACAACTTTTGACATGTTGTTTATTTTAGTTGTCAAATCTGATTTACGTATATAGTAATGGATAAGCTAGACTTTTGTTTACAAAACAATATGTGTCACCTGGCGAGAAACCCTTAACTAATTTTCACCGCTACTTTACGTCCACCGTTTTCTAGGAAACCACTCTCATCTGATAACATTGAACACAAAACTCACCGTCATATTACTCCCGTAATGTAGTGGTCACCGCTTTCTAGGAAACCATAGCTTTAGGCATCTAAAGACTTAACCATACTTGTAAAAGTCCATTCAAGCTCTTCAGGAACCACAAACGAGTTGTTCTCTCACGAACGTTGCTAAAATAAAGCACGATCATGACAGCAACTTCCGTAGATCACTGTTCTAAACCGTTCTCAGGGGTTTTCCCGTAACGCCCGGCACACAAAAGAACGCCACAAAGACATATTGGTCCGCTGAAATTGCGTAATATTGCAGCCTGCAAGCTAGGTAAACAACAGCTTTCTTTCGCTAAAGATTCGTCACAGCCTGTATAACAATGTCCTGCAAGAAACTCGCTCCTTGCAGTCCTCTACTGGATGTGAATAGAATGTAAACACTCACTCACTGACAGCACTTAAAATATTTATTTAATAAATATTTTTATATTAGTAGCGTTTAATTTGTTCTCTATACATATACAAAACTAACTTAATAATTATATACGAATTATGTTTTTGTTAACCGTAGTTTTTGGTTGCTTCTTTTAAACTTTTCATTTAAAATATTTATCTAACCGATATGTATAGGTTTTTGAAGATGTATATTTGCCACACAGTCTTTTTGTTTGAGTTGTTTTCTTTAACTGTAAATACTAAATCACGCGTATGCTACCGAATTATTAGTTTTACCTTGTATACAAAAATGACCTAAAATACGTAATTTAATCTGATTTAAAACTATTAGCTTTTTTTATCGTGAGTTAAAGGCAAAATAAACTACAGAAAATCACAGGTATGGTTGATACCTGTTACAACAATTTTGCTACTACCAATGTTGAATTACATAATGTTTAGGTATATAATCTGAAAATAATTTAAACTGTGATAGAGAAGTAGTTACGAAATTGGCTCAAACATCTCAACCTTCTTTGCCTGGGGAAAAGAACTGTTTTCGTCGAACATTGAGCAGGAAGATCAACCCCAAGAAGTTTATAGACAGACTAGCTGACAGTGCCCGTGCTGCGCTACGGGATTGAAATATTGAATTTTTGTGATTATATTTACCTAAATTAAACTACAAAAATCAATGGTTGTGTTGTTCTGTAAATTATACTGGTTCCCTATCAGTTCACCATTTTATAGTTTTAGTACATAACCAGGCCGACACGCAGCTTAGCGCTAAAGCGCCGCTGGCATGAATAAAACTAATTTCCTCTGCAATGCATTACACTAAATCACTAATTTTAACTCTAATTCACTCTGCTAACAACCTCACTTCAGCCTTTAGCTGCAGGTTACAAAGTATTTGTAACCTGATTAAATGCACAGGGTTGAGACTGCGTAAAATTTCATCCACTTATTTTCAAGATATCATCAAAACACGAGTATACTATTGTGTTAAAAGCTTTTAAGCACTTATATTTCTATTTCTCAGTCCAGCTATGAGGTTAGTGGTCAACATCGAAGTGCAAATATAAATGAATTATCCACATCCAATGCAAGCGATGCTGCGTTGTACATGCGTTATAATGTGTTTAACCCCATCATAGAATGTGCGAGCATAAACCAACATAATTAGCCTCGCTACCTAACGTTCATACACTGAACTTACGCTTCTAGCTTCCCAGGTTTCAGCTATAAATTTTAATAATTTTGCACCTCGTAAGTTAGATATATTAGTTTATTTTTGAAATAAAATTTGTTTACTATTTTTTAGTACATGAAAGAGTTTCCGGCTGAAAAGAGGCAACTTACCGTATTTGTATTTTGTATATTGTGTCATATTTTTCCTGTAATTATGTTGGCTCTTAAGTTATATTCATGAGTCTGTGTTAGATATTAAAATATTCTAAGAAATGTTATCCTCAATGTTTTGATGTACTACTCACCTTGTATCAACTTTTATGGCCAAACAATAAGATTCGGTAAAAAATCAATAATATACAAATTACACTAAATTTATACTAAGGGTTTCCATTAAACCACAAGTATCGTTTACCTTCTGATTTTAGTTAGTTCTTGGTTTTTATAATAATGAGTATACGGCTGAAAAACAAAGGTTATAGACTACTCGGACTGAGAGCAAATATTGTAACTTTCTCTTGGTTCTTTTCAAACTAAAAACATAATTTGTGATATAACATCTGTACTATTAGTATTTCGGTTAGGGTTGTCCGGAGTGTTGAGATCTTGGAATCTGGCTGGGGTAATTCAGATTTTTAAATAGAAATGGTCCTTAGTGTGTGGAGGATGGGGAACGAATACAATTATATAGATTTTTATTTTATGGGGTTTTGAGGTCCCCAATTCCCCATGTTATATTTCTTTTTTAGTAAATATTTATTAGTAAAAATCAACGGATTTGTTTGAAACTCGACACATAGTTGTATACCATTCACCCAAAGACCCTACTGATTTTGGGGTTCGGGGGCACAGTATATGGATTTGGGGAAGGGGGTTAAAGGGGGCAAGATATAAACAAAATCATAAAATCGATGTGGGGTATCAGAAAAAGGGAATATTATGCTGATTTCAAAAATATATTGGTTGTCTACCAAATTGTTTGGGGGGAGGAAGGGGGGGTTAAAAAGTGGGGGTAAAACATTAAAAACTTTAAAATGACGACATTTAACAATTAAATATTGTTAAGAATCATTTTAAAGAAATCACAATTTAGCAATCATTATTTTTGAAAAATATAGGCCGGCGGGATGGCCGAGTTTTACAAAGTGGGCACCGAGGCCGTAGGGCGAGGTGCTTGGCTCGCGAGCGAAGCGAAGAGTGCCAGGGGTCTGGGGCGAAGCCCCCAGCTGGCGCAGCTAGTTATAAAATATTTTGCCTTGTCTATATCAGTGTTACAGTGCATTCTATCGTGGAGAATCATCCATGTTTGCCCTACTGACAGCTGCAGCTAGTCGAGTTCAAGACACGCTGTACACGAGCACTATGATAAACAAAGATGCTTTGTATTGTATTCAGGTGTTGTAGTACGGACTGGTTGATACGCTCTCTAAACTGCGGTCTGTCTGTCTTACTTTACCGTTCACTGCACAAGCCCCGGGGCGCCGATCTGGTGTCAACCAGTACCAAGTAGCAAACAATAGAAACATGACAAATGTGCATTTTTGTTGTATTTAACGTTGTGCAGTTTCAAGGTTTGAAGCTGGAACAGTAGTTTTAAATCAAAGTGAGCGAAAGAAATGTTTCTATTAGAATAGAAGGAATAGCGAGGAATCTTCCCAAAGTTGTTGAAAGAATTGGGGATTTCAAAGTTGGATAGGATGATGAAGTACCTAAACATATCAAGAATAACCTTCAAAAATGGGCCGAAGATTTAAGATACTTGGGTGGTGTTCCACGGTGGTCACTTATTCCTGATATGATTCGAATTAGTATTCATACGTTTGAAAGAATAAGGCATACAAGAAGTATTTCAATACTGTACACTAATATTACTAAACAAAAAAATAAATTTGGTACTTGATATAATTAATACATATTTGAAAAAAATGCTTATAATATTGGTTACGAACTATGATAACTTTTGCATGGCCCGACAGTTCATGGTTAAGTCTTTAGTCAAGTTTATTTCAATCTGACCTAGTATAAAACAGGTTTTAATACACATGCATCTAATGCATCTATTTATCTATATGGCTTGAATTTCCTTCTTTATTTTTTGGGCTATGTGTACACCTTTTACGGCGACAAAAGACGTACAACGGTGTTGTAAGTACAGCAGCTGTGGAAAATATAATACTATAAGGGAATTTGTTCATGTATAAGGTAGAGGAAACATATGATAAAAAATAATCTTTACCATTGGAAAGCGGTGAGAGTTTAAACTCAAAACATTAGTGTTTATAAAGTTACGTTTCGACTGTATTAAGTACAGTACTTTGACATTAAAACAGTACTTTACAACTGAGCGAGTCTACTTATAAAGTTATACATTTTTAAGCTGAAAAACAAAAGTATAACAAAATTGAAATGATTTGTTTATAAAGTTCTACGTACATCCTCGTCAGAAATATTTTCTTCCCACCAACAACTGTCATCAACAACTTTGACCAGTTCGTTAAATGTTTGCCTAAGGCTCATGTTAACACTTTTGTGTATTCAGTAAATTGCTACAACTGTGCAAAGTCCACTTTGCGTCGGCGACCAATTAAAACTTTGCTTTGTTGTCATTTGTAACGTAATTTTGTCCTCAACCGAGGCAGCTTTAAAATACGTCAAGCTCAGCAAGCTAACCTCGTGATAATAAATTGTCTCTCTGAACCCTTAGGGATGAATCTCGGAATTCATCGAAAAAGCTTTTAGTTTCGTCCACAGAGTGTTTCAAAAGTTCCTCGCTTTAACTTTCGATAGTTCAAATTTTGAAACTGTGCCTTAAACTGCCTAACAACGTCAACAACTATAAGATGGGGCATGCACATATACAGCAGTTCAAAATGTTGAGTGGTGCGTGGAAGTGCTTTTAAACCCCCCAGAAGTGGTTCTTTGATGTTGTAAATACACTGTGTAACCTTCTTTGCGGTATCCCTAACTTTGTAATCAATTACCGAATTCTCCTCCAAGCTAATATTGGCTTTACCAATGAGATTATATGTGTTTGTTGATTAGCTAGAACTACCGAAGCCTTAAAAAAGATGCTGCACTTTACCTATATTCAGAAAACTTACTACAATTTAAAAATACTACATGAAACCAGCAGTTTTGTTTAAAGAAACCATTAATTCACTCCTACATTTTATCTAAGTCGGATGAAATTTAAATAAGATCGGACACGTTGATTTCGTACAACTAGCTTACTCTGAAAAATGGTGTTTCTGGCAGGTTTCCGATCTCATGTTTACAATACGGGCTATGTTATCCAAGATTCCATGCACATTGATCTGAATGTGAACAATGACAACGATAAATGCATAGCAAAGTATGAAAAATATCCATTTTCCGGTAAAATCTAGTTAACACTTCTAATTTATTATCGAATTAACTGAAACATTGCATCTTTCATGTGTAATAAAAGTCGTTCTCTGTTTTTAGATGTAGATTTTGTACACAACTTAACTGCAATGTAGAAAATACACTTTCCATATGAATAACTTGCACAAATATATTATTTTTGTTATTGTTTTTACACTTAATAAACATAGGAATAATATTTGTACCGTGCAGGACATTAATGAACGCAACTAATCATAGATACAAGTCATTACTACAAAATAAAGCTTACCATATTCTCCAAAAGTGACTAGTATCCAAATAGTAATCCAAAGGAACTTCATTGTGGAACTTGACCGGCACTGACTTATTATATTCATAATTAATAACAGCTAAAACACACTTTTTCAGACAAAAACACAGTTGATCGAGAACTTCATTGCACAACTCGAGTCCATTCAACCTGTCATCACGAGCATTGAAGTCTCTTCCTCATCACTAAATCAGAACTTCGAAACCACACTTTTAGTGCCTTTACGTCACCATTTTGCTGAGAAAACAGGCTAAAACACTAAATAAACACACCACCAACGTATCTACCAGAAGCTACTGCTCCGCGGAAGAACGGAATGACACTGCCGAAGAAAGAAAGAAGGCCGTCTGCTCTGCCCAGCTGTGGCGGCCATCTTGGCCTGCCTCGCTGGCGGCAAGGCCCCACTAGACCCCCCGCCCCAGACTTTCCCATTAGTGGCGGCCTGTACTGCAGTGAGCCTTGAGTGAAAGCAAAGCAGTCAGTCCAGAAGGAATTCCAGGAGAAGACCTTACCTCACAATGAACCACGCGGCGTGGGTCGTTGTCGTGGGTTGGTGATTGCAGAGTTCGCTGATGACTCTGTTGTTATTTGAACAGTTGTTTTGTTAATTTGTTCGTCTGTTGCGATGAGTTGAACTACTGCGCCACTTAAGTAGCTGGAGACTGTATTGGTGGATGTGCTACTTGTTATGGTTTACTAGATCGAATAATTACTGGAACGTTATTCAAACATGATTGGACACGTTGTTGAAGAGGGTCTTAGTTTTCGTAGTAAATACTTTTGAGCATACTCTACTGCTTTTCTTAAGGAGCTTTCCTCCTTAACATGAGGTGGATCGAAGACTCAAGTATTTTTTTAACTTAATAGATTAATTAGACCCCTAAAGCATTTCTCAGTAGGTTGATAAACAATTCAAATAGCTGTTAGAGTAAACCCAATTTGTATTATTATACACAATTGATTTAAGACATATTAGAATAATAAAAGATAAATTAGTATTAAGACAATTCGTATTTCTTCAGTTCAACGCAGTTAAAAAAGAGTTTTTTGGTATTCTGGATACAACTGAAGAAAATTAGGTAAACTCTACATAATAAGATCGGCAAAACATCAACTGAGGTCGACTCATATTTAGCAAAGATAAGGAAAGTTTAGCCATAAAGTATCTTTTTTGCTACCACCGATAACATTTTTTTTCATACACACCTTTTCTGAAAGATTACAGATTCCAAATGAAAAACAAGCGCGTGCAGTGTTTACTTTTGTCAGCTCGAATACTTAAACGGATGAAACTAAATTGTAATTTGAATGTAAACAACATTCATTGCTTCTGGGGTGTTTACTTTGTGGCTGCAAAACATTGATATTACGTTAGTTTCAATACTGACAACTTAAATTTAGTATGGCATCAGTTGTCTTCTGTATGAAAAAGCTTTATTTTAAATGGTTTTCATGTCGTTTAACATTTCTCACCGCTTGCGATGTACAACTACAAGGAATTAGGCCTACAATGTAAATAGAAATAGTGTAAAATACTAGTATAGTTGTCGGATTAGTTGTACAGAGTATAGACGAAATGCTTCGAGTTAAATATGAAATAAACCAATATAATTATAAATTAGAGTTTAATAAGTCATTTTGTGGCTATTGCAGTTGGTAAACTTATAACAACCACTAGGTAATAAAGTTTTTTTTTTTTTAAATAATTATACAAACCCAAAACTGATAGCGTCAAAAATACGCTTTTGAGGTGAGTGGTGTAAGATTATATTGGGTCATCATATAAGAATGATGGGATTTGAAATATAATTGAAAGAAAACCTAAAACTTTATTTACTAAACATTTTACAAATGAAGCGAAAACATTTGATTTATTATTATTTTTAAATCATCATCTCAATAGTTTTTTTACGTAATTATCTAGTAAGTTTCCGTATGAGCGTCATTAGCCGCTCGGTAGCCAATCGGTATTCAAGTTATCTCCAAACCTTAGTACCTTAGTACGAGTACAACATCTCTTCAGGAACGGTTGCCATTGCTTCGTATATTAGTGTATACCAGTGGACTACCTCTGGGTATTCTGTAATACTACTATTTAAGTGATTTAGGTCTCGAATATTTTCTCCAAAAGCAATAACATTCGCACCCCACAAGAAAAGTCACAAGGTTACAGGTCTGGGCTTTTTGGGGGCTACAGGATAGGCCCTTGTTCCCAGCGTGTAACTGATCCATCGATGTCCAAACGTTTTGTTCAAAGCGTCTGTAACAAACGAACTAAAGCACGGGGACGCACCATCTTATGATGGAAAATTAATGAAGTTGATTAATATTTTGAGCTCATACATTTGAGGAAAGCAATGATTAAGGCGGCGAATCTCCAAACTGTACTTATGAACTCCAGACTAGGGCTTAAATTCGATGCTAATATAGAAGCAACAACTTTTCAGCATTAATGGAAATTTTGTAGCAAAAGGTTATTCCGGGTTTATTCAACAATTTGCTAACTGAAGTTTTGAACTTAAAATCATGGTCTCCCTTTCATGGCTCAAAGTTTTTAAAGTTAAAATTCCTATAGAATTTTAATCATTTTAACTTAAACACTTCACACTTACAAACTAAAACAATTAAACAGCTGGAAAGGAATTGGCCGAAGTCGCCGCCCTACTCCGATCCTAGTATCTTTCTTTTCCCCCGTTTCTATAATTCTATAATTTAAACTGTAAGTATACAACCAACTCGTGCTGAGATACTGTACAGTAAGGTGATGACGGTTTGACTCAGTGGAGTGGAAGGAGGAATTCCTAACTACGTTCCGTCAACATTTGCTTTCTAGATCAAACAAACAGCTAATCGTGAAAGTCATACATTCTTTAAGCTCTTTGTTTTAAAGTCGTATGGTTTTTTAGCAATTGAACGGGGCGAATTTTCCTCATATTTTGCTGTTACTGTTTTCTAGGTACATCTCGGTGTACTGAAAATTTCTTAGAAAATCTGCCATAAGCTATTTAGCTATTGCCATAACATGAAGGGCAAGTGATCGAGTTCTATAATCTATTTAGGCAAGTTTAACTCAGCCGAGTCAAAATGACCATGTTAACCTTTCTTAAGTTTATATTTTTAACGAATTTCTGTATATACTTACCTATTTATTTCTATATGGAACTAAACGTCGCAGAACAAACTGTTTTGTAGTATTCAGTTTCCCAACACTTCTTGCGTCAAATGGCCAAACCTTATAAATACATGTATACATAAGGTTCGTATATATACAGTACATACAAAAATATGAAAATAGTTTTTTGCTGCCATATTAAGAAATTAATATGGCTGATTTGATTGTGTTGACTTTCGGTTCAACTATTAGGTACAGGGCCACAAATGTGTATAATACGTTCAATTGAGTCGATTTATAAATAAAGTATAGAACCAAATTTTGTGGAAAATGCCTCCCTCAAAAGGGCACTTCAGTTGTAAGTCACAACCGGTTCACATAGTTCACGGTAGTGCTTGTGGCCACGCTCGTCGCTAAGTTTGCGACTCATTGCCTCTAGTGTTAAAGAGAAATTCAGTGAAATAATGCCCCAAGTATTTTGCTAATGGGTAATCTTGTTAGGAGTTTCAGATTTTCAAAACTCTGACGCATTCAAATTCAAACTGCCACATGCAATACAGTTTTAATTATTAAACTAGCTGCGCCAGTTAATTGAACGGGGCGAATTTTCCTCATATTTTGCTGTTACTGTTTTCTAGGTACATCTCGGTGTACTAAAAATTTCTTAGAAAATCTGCCATAAGCTCGGCCTACGGCCTCGGTGCCCGCTTTGTAAAACTCGGCCATCCCGATGTTTTACCCCCTTTAACCCCTTCCTCCCCAAACAATTTGGTAGACAACCAATATATTTTTGAAATCAGCATAATATTCCCTTTTTTTGATACCCCACATAGATTTTTATGATTTTTTTTATTTATTGCCCCTTTAACCCCCCCAAATCCATATATTGTGCCCTCGAACCCCAAAATCAGTAGGGGCCTTTGGGTTAATAGTATACAACTATTGTCGAGTTTCAAACAAATCCGTTGATATTTACTAATAAATATTTACTAAAAAGAAATATAACATGGAATTGGGGACCTCAAAAACCCATAAAAAATAAAAATCTATATAATTTTATTCGTTTCCCCACCCTCCACACACTAAGGACCATTTCTATTCAAAAATTCTGAATTACCCCAGCCAGATTCCGAGATCTCAACACTCCGGACAACCCTAACCGAAATACTAATAGTATAGATTCCCAGGAGCATTTCAACCTGGTAGTTTCAAAACTAAAAGTACACATTGTAAAAACATATATAATTGTTGTAAGCACACTACGAGCGGGTGTGCCAAGGACTCTCCAGGTTTTTCATGATCCACTCGGTATGTCTGCCGATGTTGAGGTACACGAGGGGCGGGGGTCGTGGTCTAGGCTGCTGTTGTTCAACAGTTAGGCACGTAGCGCCGAACACGAGTTGTCCCAGTAACCAGTAGTTGGAGGGCTGCAAAATGTGATACAAGTATTACAGATTGTAAGCGTAATAAATAAACTTTATTTGCAGTGTATATTAAAACGTGTTGAAAAAATGTAATTGCATTCACACACATGCACGCAGGCATGCTTGCCATTCATACGCACATTCACCCTGGAAAAAGGTAAAATTATTGCTTTTAGTATTTGATTGGTCCAGAAACTCAGCTACATCATAAAATGCATGTGATATTAAATATTTCTTTAATCAAGTTTTGAACAAATTTTGTTACTTTCAATTTTAGATCCACTGGTAATAAATTAAAAAATCTGCACCAATTTGAGAAGGTAATTTACTAGACAATTTTGTTCTGTGTTGCTGAACACGACAATCTTTTCTGATTCTTGCATCATACTCGCGTATATAATTCTGTTAACTAGACGTAACTCATTCAGAAATACGTCTACTGTAGTGTTTGGTCACGAGTCGTGCCAAATTATTCCACCAGGGCCGCGCTACTGGTAACGACGGCTGTGTTCATTGCATTCCGTTGTGTTCACATTAGTAGTTAGTACATTGTAAGAAGTACAATGGTTTGACATATTCTACAGTTTTAGTTCGTTATTCTGCACAGGTAGTTTGTGTAAGTCAATGTTCTTTTGAAACCACAATACATGTTAAAACCCTTTTTTTGTTAATTGAAAAATAATTGGCTTTAATCAGCATTGCTTCTGTCCTGGTACACTAACGTACTAGTGATGTTTGTACTTCAAGATATTGACACATAAAAGTGGCATGTTTTAATTTTGCCGAAATGGGGTTGAACATACGGTTAATTCACTATACATTTCCTCTACGTTAGAAACTAAACACGTTTTAAAATTTGAAAGTAACTATATTTTCAAGGCAATTATATTTTAGCAAACATCACTATAAAGTATAAATACTAAATACACCTTTGGATTGATGATGGAAATGTTTGTTTTATAACTTTTATGTTGTTGTACCAACAGTGTGAGCGTTCTAGATGTAATGCGCATTGATCATACACCCTCACATTTCACACAACTCATTTAACCTTATCATAATCACATTAAACAACTCATTGAAGCATTCTGTATAGTCGTATTCAATAAAATTAAACGTAAAGAAAAAGTAAAACTTTCTTGCGACGTAGAACAACCAGGCGAAAAAATAAACAAAACACAAATACATAAGTTTAGCTGGTAACTAAAACTACTACGGTCGTGTAAATGGAGCACCTACCCCGTGTAGCCAAGAAGAGTTAACTTGAAGGTGTGCCAAAGGTCCGCCCAGATCCCGGGAACAAGCTGTCCCGCGGGGACTGACCGGCTCCACGCAAATGTGCAGGTACCTGACAAACACACAGGCAGCAACAGGGCGATAATGATAACTCGTTGTACAGCATCAACTCAATGAATGTTATGTAAAAAAGTCCTAAAGTTTTCTCTCTACAGTCTACTTTATCCAATTGCTTGCTTATATGTCCTTGCCTTCCAAGTTGGTGAACGTAAAATGATTCTACTATTTTGTGATTGGCTTATGATAATCTTTGACAAATGATATTTAATTTTCCTAAATAGTGTTTACATATTTTTTGTTAAGCGTAAAACCCCGTCGAACCAAAAAGGTCCTTCCTTGAACGCAACATTGTGTAAAGGCAGTGTTGAAACGCAAGGACAAGGCAAGGGGCACTGTACTTTCGGCACACCCTGTGAATAAGCTCAAACTGTGATATCAGTATATTGTACCATCCAAGTGAAGCAGGTTGGTTACCTGTCGATGACAGTGTTTGGTCTGAATGTATTCCACCTTTTCGAGCACTCCTCCCAAGAAACCCCTCTCACTCTTGTTTCTAATAACCGCCACTCTATAGGATCATCACCAGCTAAAACATATAAAGCTATCACAAATTGCCTAGAAATTGAGTTTGTGACGTATTCTAAACAATAATATGCTTTATTTTACATGTGTAGTGTTCACAAATAGGTGTTTAACACCGATATATCATTGCAACAGCTGTTTCTTCAAAACATTATAATTCGGAGTGCTGAGTTCAAAACAATGTTTAACTAACTGTTTTCTAGGCTTCCGGTATCATACAACGTCATAAAACTAACTGTAACATTGTCAGACGTTTCGCTCATTCCGTGATGTGGCATCCTCAGTGACTGAGATGAGCTGTGTGTGACAACGTTATTGTAAGTTTTACGACGCAGTATGATACCGGAAGCCTAGAAAATAGTTATGACATGGGCCACTCAAGCCTACGTATTAATGTTTAATTAATTTATCTATACTATTAGTATTTCGGTTAGGGTTGTCCGGAGTGTTGAGATCTCGGAATCTGGCTGGGGTAATTCAGAATTTTTTGAATAGAAATGGTCCTTAGTGTGTGGAGGGTGGGGAAAACGAATAAAATTATATAGATTTTTTATTTTATGGGGTTTTGAGGTCCCTAATTCCCCACGTTATATTTCTTTTTTAGTAAATATTTATTAGTAAATATCAACGGATTTGTTTGAAACTCGACACATAGTTGTATACCATTAACCCAAAGACCCCTACTGATTTTGGGGTTCGGCACAATATATGGATTTGGGGGTTAAAGGGGCAAGAAATAAAAAAATCATAAAAATCGATGTGGGGTATAAAAAAGGGAATATTATGCTGATTTCAAAATATATTGGTTGTCTACCAAATTGTTTGGGGGAAAGAAGGAGGGTTATATAAAGGTAAAACATCGGGATGGCCGAGTTTTACAAAGCGCAACCGAGGCCGTGCGAGGTGCTTGGCTGAGCGAAGCGAGCCAGAACGTGTTAGGGGTCTGGGAAGCCCAGCAGCTTAGTTCTTTATAATATTATAACATGTATTACCATTTAGTTCTCATTACTATTTGCATCATGACAAAAAGTATTGTTAATCACTCGGCCCGAAAGTGTCTTTTTGACCCTCGGTCATTTAACGTCCTCGCCTGTGCTTTAGATCCTAGTGTCACCTTTAGAAGTGTCACTTTAGAACCTAATGATGAAATATACTATTGCTTATCAGCAACATTCAACATAACAGTTAATAGCATAACAGTTATTAGCATTCAAGGTAACATTATAGCATTTTTTAAATGTTGCATAGCATTAGGGATTCAGTTAATGAGCTTTATTCTACTTGCATGTTTTCTTGATGGCGATGTTATTGCTATTGATCATTCTTCTGAGGTGATACACTACCATAATTCATATGGCCAAAATAGCGTTTTAGTTAGTGACCGGTCAACATCAAATAATGAAATGAGCACCAGATATTACTTCATTTCCAAAATAGTTGTGCTCCGGTTTTATGAAATAGTATTTTATTTAATTAAGGCTTGCCCTTTTACGTGTGTAAACAGCTGTTCCTCTAAATACTCTCCTTTTTTTATTCACGTACATGAAATCGTAATATACACCGTATACATTTACCATGTTGGCAGTACTCTCCTTTGTCTTCCCGAGGCGCTCCTTAGTAAGGTCAAAAACCACAAACTTCATGTTGTTCAGTAATCTTCCTCGGTATGAATCGTCTACGCTAGTTCCAATGAAACTACAATTTTCCAATCATTCAGACATATCGTTTGTCTATTCATTCAAACCTTTTATCCGAATCAGTCCACTCTAGTGCCCAGGTCAGACAGGCAAAGATAGTCTCTGAATAGTGTGTCATACCGTTAGTAGAAACCGTCTGAAGCCAACACGATTTTAAACAAGCTTTTTGTTATTTAAGTCTTAGTAAGGATTTGTTTCTAATATAGCGCTACAAGCAGTGAGTTAGTTATGAAAATAATCTTACGGTTAGCGAGAATAAGTTTCTCTGAATCTCCATATCCTGTTATCGGGAATACCTTGCCAGTGTTTGTATCAGCATCTAAGCACTGGTATGGTAGACAGATCGGGAGAACAAAACCTGAAATGTACAATGTATCATTATTTTATTTCTTTTGACACTTAGG
This sequence comes from Matsumurasca onukii, assembly GCA_018831715.1. Taxonomy (NCBI): domain Eukaryota; kingdom Metazoa; phylum Arthropoda; class Insecta; order Hemiptera; family Cicadellidae; genus Matsumurasca; species Matsumurasca onukii. Next base: position 13,291,593 of record CM032062.1, read on the forward strand.
AAACTACAAGATAACTAATAACATTACTAAGTAGTCGTTAATGTAATGAACTGTTATTTGAACTTTTATCGTCCCACCATGTGTGCATGTGAGATGACATATGTTACCTGTGATATAAGGGATTTAATGTTATATGTGTGATAATGTGTATTTCGGACGATTTCAATTCTTTTGGACCCTTTAACCTGGCATCATTTACAACCCGCAGTGACCATCGCGCGTTGGTCGTTAAGATATATATACAGGGTGTCCAGTAATTACGGTATCAAACGTCATCAGTTGGTTTGTTACGTCATAATAAACAAAAAATGACGTGTAACACATAGGCCTATCTCGCTTAGTTTTCCGTCTGTCTGCCTGTCTGTGCTTTTTACTAAATGATTTTTACCTCGAGGTCTATTAATTTACAAACTTCAAACTATGCACATTTTTTAATATAATTAATACCCATATTTAAAAATAAATTTGACTAATTTTCACTTCCGGTTTGAAAATGGCGGTCATATTAAATTTTCTAAGCTAAATAACTCAAAACCCTTAAACTTTATGGTAATACACAAAACTTTCAATACGTGGCAAATGTTTTTATAAACATTTTAAGACCAAGTTTGTTGTTCTGAGACAATTATTATTAACGGAGAAATTTAGGTTTTCCCGAGCGCACTCCTGTACTTACATATGTCTCTTAAATGTAAACGCGTTTAGGAAAACTTATATTTCTCAGTTACTTTTTATCAGAACAGCAAACTTGGTCTTAAAATGTTTGTAAATACATTTGCCACATATTGTTATTCTTGTGTATTTACCATACAAATTAAGAATGTTGAGTTATTTAGCTTAAAAAAGTTAATACAGACACTTTTTTTAAAACCAGACGTGATAGTTAGTCAAATTAGTTTTTAAATATAGGTTTTATTTTATATTAATAAATGTGCAAATTTTGAAGTTTGTAACTTAATTGAACTCGGAGGTAAAAATTATTCAGTGAAAAACACAGAGAGACAGACGGAAAACTAAGTGAGATAGGCCTATGTGTTATAGGACATGTTTTGTTTATTATGAGCTAACAAATCACCTGGTGAAGTTTGATCCCGTAATTACTGGACACCCTATATATATTTTTATTCGTGTCTCCTGAAGCTCCTGAAGTCTGCCCCTCAGCATCTCATGTTCGAGTTTGCTGTATGTTGTCGACCCGAATATGACCGAAGCGTGTGGTTGTCGAGAACAGCCGATCTTGCGCATGCGTCAGTGGCTCTTCAAGCGCAGCGCATTCTCCTACTATAACATTCATTGTCAACTGATTATGTTGATCTTCTTCTGGAGATATTGGCAATTGATAGAAATAAATTTAAAACAGTAGGCCAATATAATTAATTTTATTTTGCACAAGCGCTTTCAATAGCAAAGCTATCATCTTCAGGAATCTGAAAAATCTGCAATTGCAGCACACACCATAGCCACAGGACATTCTTTTAACATAAATAATCCTAAATTAATAAAACAAATCGTCAAACCACAACACCTGAATGCCTGGGCATCATATTTCATCAACAGTTCTGATAAAAATAAATTACTTAATAATGAAGATGGCCTATTATGAATTCAAAATTACTGGATCTAATCACATCAAGAACATCAACTTAATATATATACTTTATAAATATCAAATTAATTTCTTTTCAACCTCTTCTAAATTTTTCCATCACATATGTTTAACATAACCATTTAAGTTACCTGTCAAAACAATAATACTTTACTTTTGTAATTTTTGTAACAGCCTGAAGATGATAGATAGTCCTATTGAAAGCGCTTGTGCAAAATAAAAATTAATTATATTGGCCTACTGTTATGTGCTACCTACCATTGTACGTGATATCATACTCAAGCTTGAGGAGAGCTATGTCGTAGCTAGGGTTGTGGTCGAAGGGAAGTGCCTCGTGTATACTTATTGTGTCTGCATTCACGGTCTGAGGCTCCGGAGCACATCTTCCGTGCATGCTGCAGTCTCTCGCGTTCAGGATAGAGTCACCTAACACCACTGTAACACTGAATTTTCAGGAATAAGTATTAACACTGTCCATCGTAAACAGGGCAACTGCAGTTTTGTTTTAAATTTTACCTGGTTTTGAAGACCCACAACAATTTTTTTTGAGAGGTATGTTTGAAGTCATATTCTGCACCAGGAATGTTCGAACTTTCTGCCCGGAACAATATGATGTTATTGTTTTTATTAGATTTTATGTTTTGAGGTAGTGTCCCACTCGACCCTACAGCTTGGTTTGAAAGCGCACATTGTTTATTTACCTCAAATTGTTAACTATAGCGTTGACTCATCATCTGAGTTTATATTGTTTAATGAAGCAATTTATAAGGAAAGAATACAACTCGATATCTTTGTTGATGGTGTGAAAATGTTTATGCTGAACACTTTTATACTTATGTTCTAAAAACTGGTGTAAGAATTCGATTTTGAATATCAAGTAATAATAATTTAAAGTTTTAATAAGTTTACTCAACAATTATTTTCCTTCCAAAGTACTAAATATGAAATGTTGTTGTACTCAAATGTTTATTGATCAACCCTACTTTCAATAAACAAACACAAATTTAAATACTGTATTCTATAGACTCTCCAATACTTTCTTTCACTTATGATAGTTTAAAAGTTATGAATATTCTAAGCATGCTACACAACTTGCGCACAATGTTATCTGTGTTTATCTGAGTTTAAGCTGAAGAAATAAAGAGTGTCAAGATTAAACGAAGGCTTACATTTAAATAAAAAAAAACAACGAAAATTTGCAAACGAAGTTGTACATCTTTTGAACTTTAGAAAATGTTAAACATGAGCATATCTCTGTTATAATTACCAAGCGATCTGGCCGACTATCTTCAGCAGTCAAACATTCTGGACATAATTTTCGCTGTTTCTCATTTACACTGTACATTTTACTATTTTATTTTTCTGTTTTTATATTTTCTTTTATGCTTATGTGTACCGTATTCTGACCTGGGGCCAGAATTATACAGTATGGTACATATTACAAATAAACACAAATGGAAATTTAAAATAGTGGAAGCATTGCTGAACCCCTGGACCTTAACACTAAACATCGACTAGCCAGCTTTTATGAGTATTGTGATTATATTATGTGAATATCTAATTATGTGTGCACACTTTGTAACTTAGAATTTAGTGAGAAACAAGTATTGAAAAGCTGGTACCCTAATATTTAACTAAACGTGCATAATAGTGGCTGGAACGTACCGATTTTACTAATATTAATTTACAGAAATCCTGACAAACATCGGGTGTTAACGTAGTTTGAGATGTGACATGTTCGCTAAGGGCTTAAGGCCCCTAACTTAAAACTTAACAATGCATGATGGGGTACTCATCCTTCCAGGTTGAAGTACAGCCTAACTCAGACACCGTCCACTCATCCTCACACTACGACACACTCTGCTCTTTTACCGGCGCGGCGTGCGTGGGGAGAACAGCTGATGTGAACTTTGATTTGATTTGGGCGGTCTCTGATTGGTCGTGCTGGCCGCGTACTTGTGTACTAGTGAGCACTTGCAGTGACGTCATGATCCACAGATCATGACAGATGCAAAACTGTATTTGTCAAACCTAATTTGTGGTAATGCAGCAAAATCGTCCTTTAAGGAATAGTTGCTCAAACCAAGTTTACAGCCTTATAGAAGTTAATTCTTGGTTTTGAGTCAATGCTGATTAAGCCATTTAAATAAATAAACAGTTTATTGCGGAAACATATTAACTTGTTATGCAATCGTCATTATTTTAGTCTAACATTTTCCATGCATCCTGCCATCGAAGTCTCATTCAAACATACATTTTGTTCATTCACTCTCTCCCATTCATTCGAATTATTCCACTCTAGCTCTATTGTAAGTCGGTGATTTCCGCGGTCTACCAGTTATGTGCCGTGAACTCGTCTATACTTTAAAACTCTTTTGTGACCAAGATTTGTTTTAGACGAGCTTTGAAAGCCTTCGGCATTTGGGCACTTTTGATCGAATTTGGCAACGAGTAACCAATTGAACTCCTGCCTGAGAAGGCAAACGTTCATGAACTATCGTTCTGTGTCTCCCAGTTTGGTAGTTCTCCTGCCTCTTGTTTCGTAAGAGTAATGTCATTCCTCTTACGTGGTCACATTTTGATTTGAAAAGATGACAAGTTTGAAGAATGTAGAGGCAAGGTAAAATCAACAATTTCAAATTTTGAAAAGCTGGCCTGCACGACTTACTTCTTTGAAGTTTTGCGATTGTCCTAACGGCTTTTTTTAAGAATGAAAGCTCTGAAAAATTGCGATTTTGTACAACCACCCCACAACTCTAATCCGTAAGACAGGTGTGGGTAGATTACTCCGTAATACGCCGTCATCAATACCTGAATTTGGCAGTACTCGGATAGTTGCCTCAAAACATAAATGCCCGAGGCTAATTTTGAACAGACACTGTCTACGTGACAATCCCAAGTCAACTCTCGATCAAGGTGTATCCTAAGGAACTTTGTCGAGTAGACTTCTTCGATCTCAAAATCAGTACAGACTTCAAAAGAAGCATGTCCTACATAACAATAGTACTCATCGTCGACTGGTGCAGTCGTAGTTAGCGCCAAGCTATCTTGGTTTGCTTTGTAAAACATGCTGGTTTGTTTTCTTCAAATTTGTAGGTTCTAGATGTAGAAATTTAAGTTAAAAATGACTATTAAATAAGTCCAAAGTATTAAGTCTTACAATTGAGCTCTCAAGTCATTAGTGTAGATGCAGCTAGCAGAAGTCAGTACATGTTTCTTGCCAATCAGACTTCCTAAACAAGTGTGTCGAACTCTGTGGTAGAAAGCTGAAAAATAAGAGTTTGATAACGTCACTGATTTTAAAAATTTGAACACGTTTGACCTCATGTATGGTGACCTACGTGAAACTAGTGGTTTCTCGATATGAAACTTTGGATTCAAAATGTTTTATTTCCGCCGTAAGTATGAACGATTCTCACATGAAACCTTCTGAATACCGCATTCAACATTTGTATTAGGTAATGTTACCTTACACGACAATGGTACTTTACAAGTATTTTCGACGAAATGCCTATTTTGCAGTTTCTCAGTCTGAGATTATTATTTAACTCGTGCTATTGTAAAAATAAATAATAAATAACGTAAACAATGTACAGTTGATTTATTAGTTCAAGTAAATCAAACCTTTTCAGTAGTAAGCCTTTTGTGTTTATTCTCTACGCTTATGGTTAAATAACACACTTTAACTTTCAGAATGGGTCTTGTTTGGTAGCTACACATCTTTTGTAAGGTACCTAAGGCATAGGTCTCAAGGTAATAAGGTACTAACGTATTCACATTACAATAATCCGTCTGTATAACTTAATCTGGACAACGTTTCTAGTAAGACATCGAATGTTTAGGGGAATGTTCGGACATGCTTGGTGGGAGGTATACACCTTTTAATACTTCAGAAAACTGTGTCCAAAACTAGATTTTACGAACCTTGTAAGGACCTTTTTGAAACAACGTACTAACACTACCATGTTTGTACATTTTTGAAACAATTAGTCTTTGTTTGACTACATATAATTTAGAAACTGGGGCAAACTTTCATGTTTGTTATTCAAGGTATGCTAATCAATTAAGAAATAATTATCATAGGCTTTGGGTATTGACCAACTCCATTGTCAAGCTGGAGTTTAGGTTTATAATACACTGGTTGAAAACATAAAACAGAACAAAATGTTCATACTTTCAAATAAAACTAACTTTAATTGATAAATCATTTCACAGTGAGGGTAGTTTATGCATACAATTTAAACATATTACAATGTGATGATAGTATTATAATTTGTAATTTTAAATTTCAATTTGGGCAGACTCGGTACCATAGATTTTATAATAGTTTAATTTTTCTTACGTTACTTTCTAGTTTTAGTTTAAATCTTTTGGTCAACACAATAGTTATAGTTTTGTAAAATGATTAACACATTATGTTATTAAAGTAATGACTGTTCTCACTGGCTATGACTCTGGCGACCCAGGGGTAGTCGCCGAACTCGACGACGATGTCGCTCTTCAAGCGGCCGCCCACGGGGATGACGGGTTCATGGCCCACGACCACCTCGTCTCTGCTACGGTTGATGTCTGGTATGCCACAGGACCCGGGGAACGCGATATACCGGTAGTTCGGGTGCTCCCAGGGAACTATCAACACCCAGGTACACATCACACAAGTCTTTTCTAGTTACACTATCCATAAACATAAACAACACTTAAAGTTGAATACTTTTAAGCTATAACCTAAAGATCTTTTACATAGTTTCAACAATATTCAACAACAAGTATACACACAAGAAAGAAATACTAGAAACTCTCCTAACAAAATGTTCCATATGGCCTTCGTACAGTTTAAAGCAATATGAATACCATTCTTGAAGGGTTTGCATACTTTTGTAATCAGCTTCATGGAGGTCAGGTTTTGAGGATGATTTAGGTCTAAAGCGGCTCAGATAGTCTCAGTGATCATCTGATGATACCCGCATCAACTCCCACCATCGTTTAGACATATCTGACCATCACCTGCGTGGTTCGGAAGTCACGGTAAGCCAAACCGGAATGGGTTATTAATGACACATTCTAAGGAAGAGTCGGCCTTAGTTTGTAACAAGACTACACCTCATTACTACCACTCATCACACTCATCCTTCACCACATATTTGCCTTAAAATACCCTCATGAGAGCGGTCGGCATCTCAGGTAGTGATTTAGTGAAGAGTGGTTGTTTTATACTCAACAAACGTACTAATTCTTTTCGAAATTCTTTGTTAAAATACCCATAGTTTATTATTGTTTGGTTTATTTATTATTTCTTTACTATTTTGCAATTTTATTCTTGCAAAGCTTCAGCTTTATGGTAATCCAGTCTGATTGGTTTATTTCTTCTGTTCTACGAATAATTTTGATGGTCAAACAAAAGCTTCGATATAGGGAATAATACAGCTACAATGAAAGCATTTCTGTACTTTTGCCACATTAAAAATGTATGTGGTAAAAGTACAAAAATGCTTTCATTGTATAGTTTCGATTACCTCAAAGTAGATGGAGAAAACATCAAGAATATACAGCTACTTAGTTATTTAAGGCACGATCATGCCAACGTAGTTTTCAACCGAATCATCGCAAGAATTGATACTTTTAACCCGGGATATTTTTATAGCTTTGTAATTCAAAACTTTGCACACAAATTGCACATGTATTTAAACAGTTATTTTCCATTTTAAGTGCGACTCTTAGTGGATGCGTGAATGCTTGTACATTATAAGAAAACTCCACACTCAAGTTATGACCGGGCCGACACGCAGCTATGCGCTAAAGGATCGCTGGCGAGTGCGAAGAGAGTTTCCTTAGCAATTTGTAAGTCCTCAAGTCCAGCTTCGGCCTCAAACTGACGGGGTCTTTACTACTTATCATGCAAGGAAAACTCATTTTGTTAAAACCAGCAAGTTGTTCAAACATAAAGAACCGCGTAAACTATAAATTATCTTTAGTATGATCACAATTGTTAATTTATGGTCCTCCTCAATGTAAAAATGGTGTAATCCGTTGAAATGAATAAATAAATAAAAATGCTAGCTAATTGTTTATAAAAATAGTTTATTTTTCGTTGTTATACTATTATTATTTGTATTGTTAATATAATTTGCCCAGAAACTGATTCTGTAACTGTCATGTCAATAACTTTAATAAAAAATAACCGGACTATTTATTCCGTTGTTATAGCTCAAAACAACTGTTCGGCCACCATTTTTAAAATTGCTAAATGAATTTTTGTTTAAGTTACGTTAAAGGTAATACTAAAATATACCAGATAAATGTTCTATTTTAGATCTTAATTATCTTAAAATCAAAAATCAATTATCTTTGGTAAAAACTCTCCCGCCTCAAAAGGGGAACCTTTATAGTCCAATATTGTGCTAACGAACTCGACCTATATTTTTAGAAAAGAAATTCTTTTACCAAATTTCATAAAAGTCAGACAAAAATTCAGTCTTTCAAAAAAAATGATTGGTGCTCATTTTATGGTCCTGGGTCTCACCATGCTGACGGTTTTAATTTATTATTTTCAAAAGAAATTTCACTAATACAAGTTGTTCTCCTGACTTAAAGCTAAGATAGGGGTTTAATCTTAAACAGTGCTTGGTGGAAGAAATACAGGGATTTTGCAATGTTACAGACAGCTGAAAAATCCACATTGTATCCTACAAGTAGCCACAAATGACGTTTAAAGTACCTTTGTGAAAACCAATTTAACACAAACAGGACAGGAAAACTCATTTCACGCATCATTCGCCTAACCAATAAATCAAACCAAACACATACAACTTTTATACGTTCGTTCCTTTGAAGAATACAACCACCATTTTCTGACTGATTAGTCAACTATCAATCACTCTATAATGCTTTGACGGTACCTTTTTACGTTACTTTATAATAACCATTTCCAATAGTTATTAAAATAAATATACTGTTTGACATACATTTTTACGTACGCTAACATTTAATTAAGTCTTGAATCATTGTTAGTTGTATGTTTCAAAGTGTTAGGTATGAAAATGATCAATAATTATTAATCAATTGTGTACGAACTACATTGATGTTGAAATGAATTTAGTTTACTGAAAAAGGGTTTCCACGATAAAAATAACTTAGATATAAAAAAGACTCACTTGTACATCCTGGTGGATTATCAGCGTTTGAGAATTTTAAAACTGTTGTCACAAACACTACAAATAAATACACTGTGAATAAAAACACAGTGAAAAATGCACAATTCATAGTTATATATTTGGTTTTGACGTACGATGTTTAAACAGTACAAACGAATCTATAATTCCATAACAGGTTTCATACTACTAAATGTTTCCAGGTAATTTATATCAAGTTTTGAGTTGAATTAATGCACATTAACTTATAACAAAATAATAACGCTCATGGGCGTATGAATCAAATTGCTCGTGAAATAACAAAGACTAAGCGAAAACATTAACGTATATTTGGATCATTAGTTTTATTTATCACTAATGGCCTCGGTACCCCTGTTACACGGTTTGTAGATATGTATTCTCTGCTGCAGGTCGCTCCATAGGTTGGAATGTATTTTAACCTAATCTAGAACTCAATATGGCATTTCAAAATTGGTTCAAAACCTTTGCACTATATTTTACGTAAAAATATAAACACAACAACTAGAGTAGCAGCATATTCTAATAGCGTTTTAAGTAATACTTATATTTTGAAGTAATGTTGAACTATTTTTAAAGGTTGAAACTTTATTAAGTTCAGTTGGTGTGTAGATATTTAGCAGCTGTATGATCAGAATTGAACATTTAACAACAACAATTTCGTCACAACGAACTCACATCCTGTTTATTTTACGTACAAATTAGAAGGAAAATCCCGTTTCTATGTACCGGTACTTCAGAAAGCTCTACGAGATAAAGTACGATGAAGACAGTTTAAATTACAAATGCACATAACTGTAATAATCAGAGTGACATGGAAAAGTCATAATGAAATGATAAAAATACCTCCCATCCAATTTTGATGGGATTTTCGAGGCTTGCTGGGAATATGTCTGCATGTGATGAGAGTCAACGACTAACATCAACGGCTCTTTTGATACCTTGCATCAATTATAAGGCATTTCAACAACCACATTAAGTCCGCTTACTTCCGTACGACTGCCTATCTTACTGTCATTCTCTTGTTATTTCTACCATATGGTGTTTCCCCTGATGACGCAATCAGATCCTAGTTTTCGAAACGTCGCGGAGTTGTTGTGCACCGAAGCTATGTAAACTGTCAGATATACACTTTCAACTGTGAAACTACGCAGAGTGCCAGGGAAAGTGGTCGCTGCACACTGTCCCACAGCTCAGAGCGTTTGGATGAGTCATCACTTCACTTCAGGTTTTGTGCATTATTTAACATGATGTCATCGAGTAAACATCTTGAATATTTCGGGTCTCAGGATGTGTTGTCTGCTCGCACTTGGCGTATGTATTGAAATAGCACATGACAGGGTAAACCTCTGCTATACCAGGGTTTGTTTATACAAGATGAAAGATTTTTACTGTGGAACATTGTGGAAGCTTGTATAAGAGTGAAAATATATTATTATTATCGTTTGTTAGTAGGAACAAACAAATCATGTGTTGTCACAAATTACACAATCATAATAACGAGAGAGTGACAGTAAGCTAGGCAGTCGTTCGGAAGTATAAGTTGACTTAATTTGGTTGTTGAAATGCGGAATGCCTTACTAATTGAAGCAGTTTATGAAGCGAGTAATGTGCAAATGAAATAAAAGCAGTCGTTTACACTAATCACAACCAGGGATACTACAAATCCTATCGAAATTGGATAGCCTATATTCTCATCATTTCATTATGACTTTGCCACATAACTCAATTATGTACAATTATATGCATTTGCAAAGTAAACTGTTTTTACTAAACTTTATCTCGTAGAACTTTCACACACATCAGTATATAAAAATGGGCTTAATAGCAATAGTTCACATTTTAAAAACAATACTTAAAAATAAAATAGCGATTTAAATAGATATTTAAATTGTTCGTGCCAAATAACTATAATGAACTACCCAAAACAAAACAAAACAAAAATAAACATTTTAGAGTTTTAAAATGTTATTATTTACACTAATTGCTCTACTTTTGAAATTCTACACATTTAATTTTCATACATTTTTAATTTGATTGGTTTCATGATTTTTTACAAACTTTGGCTATTAATATGGAATGTAATCACATGAAAATAATTTGTACCTTCACTAATCATAATTACAGCATAGATAATAAGTAAATTCATTCGATTAACAGGTCAAGTGTTTTTATTGTTAAGCAACGCATTGTTTGTAAACAAAATCAGCCAGTTCATCATTGAAAAGCTGATCTAAAATAAATGCCAAAACGATGGTAACGTCATTTCCTTCTCCAACTGCTAATTAAAGCGCACAAAGACAATAGTCCAAGTAGCAGTGCTGTAGTAATATGTCTCACCATTTTTGAACGGATTCTTTTGAATCAGGTGTTGTTAGATATTTAAATTTAAAAAATTATTTTGAGCTATTTTGAATTATTTTTCTTTTTTATATTTTTTAGTTTAGATTTCGGTTGGAGCAACAATATGCAAACGGAATCGATCAAACTCCTTTCGAGATATTAATTATTTAGTTAAAACAAAAAATGGTGGCTAGTAGATAAATGAAGGACTATGGACCATGTTATGAGAAGAAATAGGTTTGTTTAACCTAAGAAACAAATCTACCAAAGGATTTCAGTTTGTTCCAGGACACTGTGTATTCATATAAAGTGTTGTCCTTTGAGTCGGTATGTGTTGGAAATCCCAAGAACTAGTTTCTGTTCCACGACGTTTTATTCTATACGACGGTTGAAATGAATTAGGGCTACTTAAATATGATGACATTGCCCTCTCGTGTTATCGGTAAGTGTCTCGTTTTAAATATTGGTGTTTTGAAATTCAATTTATTTATTCCAATTACACTATTTATAAATTGAGTCGAGGTAGAATATAAATTGATGAATGACTGTGATGATACAATAAGATGATATACGATAAGAATGCTTAAGTTAAAATAATATAAACAGGTTAAATGACAAAAGGTGATTCTTCATAGTGATGTGAGAGGACGTGGTAATTTTTTACATGAGTTGATGAGGAATTATGTAGACGCTTCTGGTTACAGAGGTAACAAGATAAATTAAATATAATTAAACTATAATAAACTATAGAAACAGGTTGTACTGACTATGACAGATAAAGCCATAACAATAGATAATGTTATAATAGTCAATAGTTGAAAGAATTTCATATAATGTTGTACGCAATAGTATAGCAATATATTATTATTATTATAGTTTGAAAGTTCATAATAGTGGCGGATAGCAATTTAGTAAAAAGAAAGAAACGGACTTTTCTTGATTATATTTTTAATTGTAATTTTGACAAGCTATCAATTATTATGATGTATTTTTAAATATTGGTTGGAATAGTCTTAGGTTAGATCTTAAGTTAAGATATTAATTAAATGTAGTTTTTAGATTAAATGGAGTTTTTAACTACCCGAAACGTTAGGAATAGTTTTTCTCCGGAAGTGGCTGGAAAAGTCCGTTTCTTTATTTTTACTAAACAATAGATACATTAGAACAAATATAATATAACGATAAAAGGAACGAATATAACTACTGTATACTAGACAATAGAGTTCAATTACTATTCTTCTGAATTACTCACGTTTTATTCCTCTCTTGTGAAACCACCTGCTGATCCGGCAACGCATTTTATTTTCATTTAAACGTGTTAAGTAACTCTGAAGCTGAAGGCGCAGCTGCCATTGAGCGTTTTGGCAAGGATCTTCTTCAATACAAAATCAGTACAAGATCAAAGAAGACAAACCATTTTAAACTTGCAAACTACTGTGGAACGTAGTAGTTCATTTAGAAAACGAGCTCACAGATTTCAGTAAATAGTCTAATACTGGACACTCACCTTGTCTAATAAAATGTGAAGTTTTGTAACGTTTTTAGCTCAATAGAAGGATTGTTCATAAACATTTTAAAATTACGAGAATTATCTTATTTGTGAAGCAGCGTTTGAGTGTTGATTAGTTGAATTATAGGGATTGAAAGCGAAGAACTCAATTAACTGAGATTTCCTCCAGTGTTACCCCAGGAAAATCCAATACTATATGAAAAAAATTATCTTTTAAGGGTTTCTTGACATTTTAGTTTTAGGAGGAGACACACAAACAATAAATAGGCACAGCGCTGTGGAGCTTTGTCCACATCAATGTCTCTAGCTCAAATTGTCTGTGGTGTGAACTCCCTCCTTGGAGTCATACGTTAAGCTGTACCTCTTCATTTACATGAGTGAATTATTCAGCCTGTGTCCGCAGAGGAGCTTTACATGATCAGACCACCGCAGTCCGCTCAACATAAAACAATGAATTACACCTTCGTTTGAGTTCGTAGCTCAGTGGTAGAGTTGTGGCTTCTGGTGTGCAGGGTTCGATTCTCGGCGCAGACACATGTGTTTAGACCGATCCCCTAAAGCGTTCTTGAACCTACGTACTTTACTTAAAACATATTTAGGCCTACCGAATCATTAGGTGGGTTAACACAAATTCATTAAATAATTAAAACACAGATGATGGGTTTAAACGGTAATGTTTTTCCTGTGTTGGTACTGCTGTGGTGAGGAATCATTATCATCAAAGTTACTGAGAGCTGGGATATGGTTGGGGCAAATATGGTGAAATGGTTTCCGGCGAGGGGCGGAAGGGACCTTCTTATCTGCTTCATGTGAATGACATCCCCTTTGTCAAGTGAGTATAGCAGATACAGTATCTACATCATGTAGTCTGTATTGCCTGGTTGATGATATGACCTTCAACTGTGCAACAGTAAAGTTGTCCACTTAAAAATCTATAACAGATACAGATCAGATTACAGTACAAGTTAAGTATTTGAAAATGGGGCAATTTATTTGATCTTTTGTTGAATAGTTAAGTTGTATACCATGCCATTTTGAAGTGAGTTTATAGAAAAGTTGATCAAATATTATTAGTTTTAAGCTTCACTTTAGTTGAGAAAAAAAATTATGGAACTTAAAAATACACTTTGTGTGAAAACAATAGACAATGCAAAAATAGACATTGTGCCGTATTTAATTGGAATATTTAGCACACACAACTCAACCAGGGATACCTTCTTGCTGCTTATTACGTTGTATACGTTCAAACTATAAGTTTGAGATTTCAGTAATATTACTTATTTATAAGAATTATGATGCAATGTTAGTTTAGAAAAGTGTTTTAATCTGGTCTAATATAGACATTTACTACTGAACAAATTATCAAGTTATATTACAACGAGTACAAAACAAGTTACATTTGTACTTTATATACAATGAAGATATATCAAGATATATATATGAAGATATATTTAGCGGATCCGGTGGCGCGGGTTCGATCCCCGCAGTCACCACTTACAATTTGTAATGTGACTATACGGTGACGCTACGTAATGATCGAGGTTGAGTGGTAGAGAGGACTTTGTAGTCCTAACTTCACCTCGTTAAACAAGACAAACGTTACTTTAATTATATCATAGAAAAATATGGGTTTAGTTGCAAAACATGTTTAAATTATCAGAAACACAATTTATATTTGAAACATTTACTGACTATATTGCAAACCAGATCATTTTAGTAAAAAGTAGAAATTACATTAACATTCTTGTTTGAAGTTTGTTGTTGCTGATGGGACAATTTCAGAGTTTAAAACTATTATTGCGGACAAATCCATCGTTAGTAGAAATTTTCCATCACATTGCTCACTAACGATGGATAATGTCCACACTAATAGCTTAAATACATTACAGTTCCCAATTAAAACCAGGCCGAAACGCAGATAAGCGCTAAAGCGCCGCTGGCATGAGTGAATAGAACTTCCTGTAAATTAGTCCCAATTCGTTACGGGCTCACCAATTTCAACTCACACCCCTAAAGCGAAAGTTCGAGGCGATCCGAATTCACCCCGTGAACATCGGTGAGCAATTATTGTACACTTCACCACCTTTAACAGGCGGTCCTGACAGCTATCCGGTACCTGACTGGGGTGACCAACACTCACGAGAAAGAAGTTGGTTGCGGAAAGTGTTTGTTGCCTTATCTGAAGCCGGAAGAAGTCCACGACGCTTACGTAGAGGACTTCATGGACAATCTACCAGATAACCCAAAAATTAGAAAGTTTAGTGACTATTTAGTGGAAACATATTTGGAAACCGGTGCTTTGTTCCCAGCGGAAATTTGGGCATCCTTTAACAGAGACAGTGTAACAACAAATCCATGCGAATCTTTCCACGCACACTTTGGAAAAGTTTTACCAAGCACACCCGATGGTTTTACCTTTGTCAGAGAACTGGATCAGTGATCAAACATTTGTTTTCATTAAGATACAGTCTCTAAATGGAACCCAGCAAAAACCGGAGGTAAAGCCCACCGACGTGCTCTAGACGAACTTTGTGTTGCCAAGAGTGAATATCTTAGTGGGAAAATATCAAGAAAGGAATGTGTAGCTAAAGTTAGCAAAAGGTTCACGAAACTGTGAGATGCACATGTACAAATTATCAATAAATACAATTCTGTAAATACAAAAGGTTTAATATTTATTTTCTTATTTAAATTAACCCCAATGTTTGTAGAATTTTTATTGTATAGGGTCTTCAACAAAATATGATTGAAACATAAAACACCCTTTGGTAATTTATTACCACTTTCGTGTGTTTATTCTAAAGCACTTTTACTATGGGTGTTTAATGTTTTCAAGTATATTTATTAACTTTGAAATCGCCTGATTGGCCAAAATAAATAAAACTTATTTTATTTCAGAACTAAGTTTTTAAAATTTGACAATTGTTTCTGATCAAGTTTTCTACTTAAGTTTTGGAATTTTAATAACAATTAAATACAATTTAGTCAATTGTACAATATGCCGCTTGTCAAAGATGTAGCGATGCGTACTGTAATTGCTCATCCATGTTCACGGGTGTGAATTCGGACCGCCTCGAACTTTCGCTTTAGGGTGTGAGTTGGAATCCACCCGTTACGCTCACAGCTCGCACCGACCTTCGGTCTCAGATTTACGGGTTTTATTGTTAGTTATACTACATATCATGTAAGGAAATCACAACTTAAATTACAATAAAATCGGACTACTCATTTCGCTGTTACAGCGAAAAATCACTTTTTTGCCGATATTTTGAAACAACTGACGCATTGTCATAATTTTGGTGTATTGGTGTTAAATAACAAACCACATATTTATGTCTAATTTCTTTAAATTCGGACAATAATTGCTGTTTTAGATCATTACAACCACCTTTTTCCTAAAAGGTCCCTCCTAATAAGGGGGTTCCGGTCCTCCGATTTTGCTGGTTAACGGACTTGACCGAAATATTTACAAAAGAACGAACATTTGTACCGAATTCGGTGAAAATCGGACAAAAAACGTGACCTGTGAAATGATACCCCGTATACATATGTATATGAAGTTTTGAACGAATGCTCAAAACGTGCTCTATGGGCCAAGATCAGTGCTTACTTCATAGACCCGGGCTTGGGTCTTACCACAGAATAGCCAGGTAAAAGTGGTCTTACCATGCTTGACCTGGTATTGTGCAAAGGAAATTTGGTAATAAAATTTACTATCATTATATATCACATATCAATACACCATAATTTTAGACTTTCAAGTGGTAAACGAATGATTTGAAAACTCCGCTATAAAATAAAACGTATGGAAATTTAAACATTAGTTATGTTCTATTTTGAATAATTTCGATCCCTAATGGTTTTAAACTTTTCGTAGTTTATAACACAATAATACTCCTTAAATATTTTGAATACAGCAGCTTGATTTGAATACAAATTTGTCCAAATCATGTTATATTAACTTCGGTTTTAGTAGGCAGTCATGTGCAAGACGGTAGTATTCATAATATATAACAATTCTCTTCAAGAGACTGACCATGTAAAGTTTTAGCCTTTTCATAGATAAAAACTGTCTTGGGATCACCATATGACTTTGTCTGTAGCAAAGTATCCAAAGGGTTATTTTTATTTAGAAAACTGTCATTTCATTGCAGCCAAGACGTTATAAAATTGGCATATTATGGATTAGCTCATCCCCATTTATCTTACGGATTATGCCTATGGGGTAGTGCTTAAACAAAATTCGCAGGATTTTTGTTCTACAAAAAGAGAAATTAGAATTGGTAGGCTAAAAATTTAGAGAGTCCTGCAGGGAACATTTTGAATCCTTATCCATATTGCCTTTATGCTCTCAGTACAATTTAGAAACCTTGTTGTTCTTTAGGGCTAAGTTTTCTATTGATGTGAACAATAATTATCAAAATAATCGGTACAACACACGAAATCAAAATTATATTCCACCGAACTACCATAGACCTCAGTTATGTGATAAACTTCCTATTGAAGCTGGTAAAATTCTATACAATAATCTTCCTGACA
The DNA here is from genome assembly GCA_018831715.1 of Matsumurasca onukii. Taxonomy (NCBI): domain Eukaryota; kingdom Metazoa; phylum Arthropoda; class Insecta; order Hemiptera; family Cicadellidae; genus Matsumurasca; species Matsumurasca onukii. The sequence goes on from CM032062.1 coordinate 13,308,757, forward strand.
ACATTAAAAGTTGTTTTTCAAACCAATTCCAATCCAAACTCATAAATTATCTTGCCCGAAATTCGTTTTATACAATTAGAGAGTTTATAGATAGGTAAGGTTTCATAATTTAATTGTTTAATTAGGCTAAAGTCTTACTTGTGGTACTTTAGTATACTAGTGTGTCAATAAAACAATACTTATAAATTGTAAAAATTGACATTAAACGAATTGTTATTGTTATTATTGTTGTTGTTAAGTATATGATAGTCGATTCTAAAGTTATATTCAATTGATAGGCTATCGTACCCGACGTCGTTGCCTCGGGTCTACTTACATGTAGTCAATGTGAAAGTATAGTTTCACGTAGCCTAACCTAACCTCCATAAGTATAAAGTGATGGAACAGTGAGAATTTCTCATTGGTTGAATAACATTCAACAACAGTCCATCAATTTTAGATTGATTAAGACTTTATTAATTTATTATTTAAGGACATTCTCGATTGAATCGTGTTAGCTTATCCTAAAAATACGTAGGTTCATAATTCGTAAAAATTCGGATGAACGATAACTTAGTAGACCATTTTGAAAATGTCATTAGAACAGTGACAAACTAGATATTTCAGCAAGAAAGTAAAATATCATCAGACAGTTTTAAACAACGAGCTTAAAATTGAGACTAGAAGAACGACATCATTGAAACAAACGTTGACAAGATCGGAAAGCTGCATTAAACAGTGTCGAATTGTGCGTGTGAATTATGCGTGGAAGAGAATTTGAACTCTTGAAGAGCGACATATTTGTTATTAATTCAAAGATGGAATGTGGCAAGTCGTCTTCTAATACACAATCTCTACCGTAGAAAGATGAAAAGACAATGTGAAAGTTGGATTACCATTTTTAACTACTGTAATGACAATATTACTGGGAAAATAAATATAAAACTGTTAACCCTCAAACTCAGCATTTAGTTATTGCTTAATACGATTGAATCCCAATTTTTCCCCTTGGAGGATTGAACTGTCTTCATTAATGAGTGAACCTCCTAATTTCTTTTACGATTTAGAGGGAATGAAGTTATTATAGTGACCGATTCACCCTCAAAATACTTAAAGACAGACTTAATCACTCGCACATAACTAAAGTCTTCAATGTATCGATTTATCGATTATACTTTGTAGCCACCCGCATCTGTGTTTAGTGCTACGATGACTACAGTTTTTTTTGTACTTAGTCACTGTAAAGAACGTTTCCTCGTTCATCCTGATATCTGAGGCAGTTTATACAACTTAAAGAGGTAAGGAATCACAAGAGTTCAAACTTAATGAGTAAATGTTGTATTTATCTAAGTTTATACTTGTTCATGACGCACGGAAGTATTGTACTAGGTTTAACATTCGTTATTAGATTATTATAAAAACAAGTTTTAAAAAGGTGTATACATAATTATGGTTGTACTTATAAAGCTCATAAAGATAGTTGTGCTGTATAGAAAATATTCATTTAGTGAAATTCGTTTGAACTTGGATGAAAACTGTTCAACTAATTGACAGCCAGCGCTGTCAGGCGAGCGATGATTGACTTTAGTTAATAAATTACAAGGGCGCGCAGTGGATGCGGGCGGAAACATTGACGATGCAGAGGGTTAAATCCAACAAACGCCGCCGTTATAAATTGTGTCACTATGAGTTTAAACATTAAATGAAATGTTAACATTAAACTAAATGTTGGATGGAAATTGGATGGAATTGGATGGAAGACGATTTTCAAAGTGTTATTTTATTCATAGGAAATCCACTTTGAAGCACGTAAAATACAGTACTTTTAGAGATCTTAAACCCATTTAAAAGTATACTTTCAAAAATATTACTGCAAATTGTCCTTTATAATCTGTTTAAAGTTAAGCAAACAAAATTATATAGACAAAATTAGAAATGATATAAGAACAATTGAAAGCAATTTAAAGGTGCTACTTGAAAGTTGACGCAAGATTTCTTTGTTTCAGCCGCTCACAAACCTATCCTGTTTTTGACACCCGTTGACTACAGACATCGGTCAGACTATATCGTCATTTCTTGACGCCCTTATGCGCACCTTTAAGATTGTTAAATATTTAAGTAATTCAGTGGTTTACAAAAGTTGGGCTCAGCAGTCCAACAACAAAAATACTTCAACAACTGGACAGCTACAATATGTCTAGTGACTTGAATTATTTATCAACAAATAATTAAAATGGGGACTCATTTCCTTTGAAAACCCTTGACAAGGATGTTTGAGCTTATTATTTCTACCATTTTGTTATTTATTAATTGACGCGTGAGACAAGTTTTCATGGTCATTAATGTTTTGATGTTTCAGGTTTAAATGATTTATTTTCCTTAGAGTGACACTTCCATCTAGTGTACTTATAATAGGCTACTGGATCATAAATCGAACCGAACGAAATTTCTACCAGGTTTTTAGGCAGAGTTCCATTTCGGTTAAACTCTCTATTACGAGAATAGACGTAACGCTAATCTATACGTAAACAATGCCCTGTTAACAATAACAGTTTACAATACCTAGGATTGTAATGGGCAACTAATATAATCCGAATGATAAAATTGTAAATTGAATGGTTTCAACTGCTAAGTGCATCCAACAGAGCGAATGCCAAAACGAGGCGTCGACTCTCAAACCGATTATGATTTGTATAACCAGTTTTAAACCAAATAGAGGGACAATAAATTATACGGTTTGACTAGGTACTCATGGTTTAGGAAACTAAAACATGTTGCGGGAAGTTGACATGGTCAGAACTTATTCAGCTCTCTTGTTTAATTAATTAATTTTGTGTGACAGGTTTAGAACCGCGTTTGGCTTCACAACATAGCTTCAATAACGAGTTTGTACAACAAGGCTTTTCCACTGATACTCATCTCTTTGTTGGGTATTATGACTGAAACCTTGTGTAGGCTTCGCTCTTCGGGTTTCAACTAATTTTGCTCTCGTGAAACATTTTTGTGTGTGACAATTTTCTAATCTTATATGTTTGGTTATAATTAAAATTTAATTTTGAGTAACGATTCGGTGTCATAACAGTGCACATTAATGTGCTAACAAATACCGGTATTTTTGACGTATTAAGATTAAGCTGAAACTGTATTAAATTATATGTTTTTAACATTTGTCCTAACAGAATTATGTTATGAAAGAAAGTTACAACAAATGTGTCAAACAAACTATTTGTTTCATGAAAGAAATTATAAAACAAACGATGAAAGAAATCAGTCAACTGATAGAAACAAATTATAGTTTTAACTTTAAACTCAACATGAACTTAGATAGCCAACTTATTCTCACACTAATGATTTTTCACCAGCCAAAGAGCGGACCACTCGTTAGCTAGCGACACTTTAAAATATCAAACAAGTGTACATTTTATATTATAAATAAATGCTTCTTATATTCAGGTAGATACACGGCATGGTATATTTTAGGATATAAAAACAAAACTCGAATTAATTTTGAGTCAGTGTGTTAAATTTTTTACAAAATTTGTAGTTTCAACGTCGATCCTAGATACACATAATTATGTCACTATGACTGGGAACAACCCTTCTCTTAGACTGGCAATATGTTCATACTCATAACAAGGAAATCGCTGATATTCACCTCTATATGAGCTCTTCTTACTATCATATTGGTTATTTCTTATAACAGGAAAATCCGAACAATGAGTGGTTAGGTAAGGAAGATGGAAAAATGAAATGGTTTTATAGTGGTTTCTCAAGATATTTGTATGCTGCTTACATTGTGTTTTCTATTAATTATATCATGTGGTTATGTACAGTTTAACATGTAGGTACTTTTTCATACAGACCATACCATGCTTGGGTGACTACAGTCGGCGCATGCTCAAAGTACGAAGTACTGTTCTCTAGAAAACAAGGCGCTTAGTCAACTTTGGGAGAAGTATGAGCTCTATCCAGGCCACTCCGAATTATATTTACCAGCCTTTTGCCCTGGGTTTACTAACTGAAATACAATTTGATATATAACATAAATATATCCCTAAAAGTGTTTAAAGCATATTATGTTGTAGTATGCATTTAGTTTAAAAGATTCAAAGAAACAATTCAATGAAAATTTAGACAAAAAGACAGCTGACTTATAATTTACTTATAGCCAAAGTAAGACTCAGATTGTTTTTATTAAAAAAAGTATATTTACCAAAACCCTACAATACCTATTGTTGTTTCCTATTACAAAGCTATTCTTGATAACTTTCAGCCAAATACTACTGAAATATTTTTGAACAAACTGATGGACCAGTACCGAACAATTGAAATAAAGAAAATCAGAGGGTGCAAAAAAGTATATTTGTTCATACAAAAACCAAACTTTTCCAATTTATTTGAAGAGTATTAAGAAACCTAAATCAACTCTAACAAAATGTGTACTTGACAAAAACTCTGACTCCCTTATGTATTCAAACGGTTTGTCTTCACACATTGCTGTTACCTGGAAGTTACGCTTAAACACACTTTTCGGCAAAGTTCTTTATTTTCATGTATGTCTTGGCAAGCTTGGTGAATGAATTCTACCATCTTCTAACATCACGAGGTTTCTTTGTAAACATCTTGTCTTTGACGACTCCCCAAAAGAAAAATCCATAGGAGTCAGATCGGGAGATCTTGCTGGCCATTCAGACTGTGAAGGCAAACAGTTTGAATACAAAAGGGAGTGAGTGTTTTTGTCAAGTACATAATTTCTAAGAGTTAATTTAAGTTTCTTAATACTCTTCAAATAAATTGGAAAAATTTGGGGTTTGTATGAATAAATATATTTTTCTATAAAATGTTTCATTACTGTATACCTCATTTTGCAACCCTCAGTATATCTCAAATTTTAACTACGAGTAAGCACGCTGTTTTAAACTCCAGTGCATGTTTAAAGGCGGTACTGTAAACTATAACTTCATACATATTTCCGATGATCGAATTTCCGTCATTGAAGTAAAACCCTTTTTTTAACGAAACTTCGTTTGAATTCTTTTTTACTTAATTAGCTATTGTGTTGTAATACAAAACAAAATGTGCTAAATCTCCCCTCCCCCCGCAAAAAAGGATGACTGACGCTAAGTGAATATCGATGTAACAGTGAGCGCGAGTTAAATTTTTAACATTTTACTACGTGCTCTTATTTCTTTTTAGTTTTGGAACTCAACCTCGTAAATAATGACAAAGAATTAAATGTTATAATAGTCCATGCATTTGTCGTACCCACAGAGAAACGTGTTAGAAACTTACATTATACGTATTAAGATTTTAACTGTAATATTTTTAAACCATCCGTCTGACTCTTTTGAATTTAAACTGTTTGTTAGACTTACAGAAAGCTTTTTTCATAAATAAAATAGTGAAATATTATTTGTTATAATGTTTTTTTTGTATATTCTTAGGCTCAAGAGACTTTAACCTGTCGTCCTTGGAGCCGATGTCGTTCCGAGGTCTGAACTTCAACTACACAAGTTTCATTGTTGGAGGGGATGTTGATGTTCCTAAGGTTGATATTTATGGATTATCAAAAATGCGAGTGGTAGACGTGAGGTAAATGAATACACTGTTGTGATTCTACATCTATTATATCGTTGAAAACTGTATGGGTCTGGTTGTTTTTGCCCCATAATGCAGTAGAACATAAAAGAAGAATAAGAATTATTGATTGCGTATCTATACATTACAGAATTTGTTAGCACACATAGGTTTATACAATATAGAGTTTCATATTTTCAGAATAATACTTTTTGATACTGTCAGGGCTGGCTTACAAATAATTAGTTAAAATAAAGTACAGTAATCTGTTTTAAGTCCCTATTTTGAAAAATATAGAAAATTAGGGTCTCTGAGGTACAGTTGCCCTGTTTACAGGTTCCTTATTACAGAATTTGCTTAAATGCGTCGTTCAGACAGAGAAATATTCTATGAAGAAACGGTGCCACAAAAGGTTATATAGGACATATTTGCATTAATTAGTTTTGTAATGAAAACAGATTGTCTTGTACGTCACGTTTTAAATATTTTAGTGGATAATTTAATTATACTGTATAATACTGGGCATACAGTTTGAACTGAATAAACAAAAAAAGCCTTCACTTAGAAACAAAAACCAATACAATTAAAAAGCTGATACCTTTAACTATTATAAAGTATTCGAAAACGCAGTTTTGCGTTATCATGGATTATTTTATGATTGATAACAAACTCAATTGGAGCGTTATTGAGTAGAAATATTTTGTAAGATCAGCTCAATTTGTTTTAGCTTGATGTATCATACTTTTAAAGCGTGCTGACATATTGCCTGCCAGTTTGCTTTACATCTTCTACTTACTATTTAACAAACGCACTATAAAACACTGCAGTTAGAATTGTACAATTTGTAACACTATAGAGAATTAGCTTTTGAGTTATCAAAAAAAGGCTCAATGTATAACTTATTTACAAAAGAAAACAAAAACCGTATGTGCAGGGAACACGAAAACTTATTTAAGAAAACATATTCATGTTATATTTTATATTGCTTACAGACCAAAGACAAATATACCAGGCGAGTTTATGTTGGACTTTGACGGAGAAGTGCCTACTCTGAACATGAAGACTGACTACAACATTTCTGGAAACTTTTTCACGATGCCAGTTCGCTTTCACGGGTTTCTCGATATCATCCTTGGTTTGTAAATTTGGACTCAAAGACGCTGTCTTCCGGCCGGTATTGCTAGATTTTAACATTAATAAGACAACTTTTTTCAAAGAAGACCGGGTTAAGGAGAAAATGTTTACAAGAACAATACTAAAACATAGGTCACCAAACGCTAGAAAGAAGCACTCTAACATGGGATTATTTACACCAGAGGTGCCTTTGCGAAGTAGGATTTTCTCTAAATATGGGCTTTATCCTATGAACATTTCATTTATCATTCGATGCTAATGAAATGAAACTTCTAATAAAACATGATTTATTAACTTTAGGTCTAATAAATAATTATGAGTAGTACTTTGTTACATAGTACAGATTATCTGTACTTATTAACACTCTTACGATAAACGTTCGAAGTACTTAAAAATGTACAAATTCTTTTAGCGGTAAATTTGAAGTTGTTTAAATAGTGGTCGAATGTGTGTTCTCGTTGATTTTCGAAAAGAATGATTCTCAAAGGTATTTTTGTATGATTTTATTTTTCTAATGCCGATTTACAAGCACCACCCCAAATATTAATTCCATACTGTAAACGTGAGTTAATTAAAGCAAAGTACAATATTCTCATTGGGTTTAAATCACAACAGTTTCTTAAAAAGTAAAAAGATCTCAAACACTTTCTAATATTTCCTTGTAGTTTATTTATATGACTTTTCCAAGATAGAGCTCGAGGCTTTTGAAAACTATGCGAATTGGTGAGTGGTTAGTCTTTAAGGATACTGAAAGCTATTCTGAAGATGATGTTTATTTTAGAGCATCTGCTGATGACGTACCACTTGGCCGGGTGGTGAGGACCAGGGGAGACTTCGACTACCTGGAACTCACTAAGTTCGAGTGGAGGTTCCGTGAAGAGGGTGTCAGACACGCGTATCTGAGGAATGATGATGTGATACACAACAGACCCGGACTCAGTGAGTACTTTGTTAACTTCAGTTTGCATGATCAAATAAGCCAAGAACATGTGAACAAGTTCGTTATAAGTTTTAATCAAAAAGTAGTTAATTTGTCTCCAGCTAAATATAAGTGTATGAGTTGACGCGTTTGCATTTAAAATTTGCCATCAGTGTTGATGAAGTTTCAAAACACTTTATTATTTTAGCGTAAGGTATTATTTTTACGCGCAATGGGAAACGTATATTTTTTATGCACATAATAACCTTTGAGTTTCGACTGATTCATTTATCATTAAATACTTGATACTTGTTATCTTTTGTCGATGCCCAGCTAATGCCAGATAGACTGCGTCAAATCAAAACAAAACTAAAACTGATATTTTAACTCTCTTTTATTTGATTTACAAGATGGCAATGGATAGAGGAAGTAGTTGTTGTCAACCTCATTCAGCGTGTAAACAGGTTTATTGCTGAAGATTTTCCTGAGAGCAACTTCCATCTTGTTGAAGTCATTTATCCTGAGATTAGCTGGCAGTGCGTTGTAGCCTGATTCCTCTAATTGGAAAAACTGTTTTGGGTTTTGGAGAGCCTGCATCTAGGGATGTCAATATCTCGACAGTGTCTGGTATTGTCTGTGCATATTGCATCTCATTTTGAGTTTGTTAACTCCTGCTAATGGCTAGTAGGGAGTTCAGACAGTATTGGCTAAAGATGGTGGGAATGCCAGTTTGTCGAAAACAGAGGCCTGCAGTGGTCCCTATGTCCAGAAGAGGTAATGAGCCTAACGGCCTTCTTTTTGAAATATCAGATTCTCCTGGCGCTGGGCGAATGTCCCCACCAAATCAAACCATAGTTTAGGTGGCTATGAAAAGGGCATAGTACACAGAAACAAGATACTGAGGTGACAATATGTCTCAGCTTACGCAGCAGATGCAGAACCCTTGAGAGTTTTGAACAGATGTTATCTGTATGATTCTTCCAACAAAGAGTAGAATCTAAGTGGAAACCCAAGAGCTTGACCTCCACGCAGAGAGCTACCGTATCGTCTACATTGCTAAGGGTGCAGAGCAGACGTTGAGTTTTATCTTCATTCATTTGAAGTTTATTGGTTTTAAACCAGTCACTAGCCTGTAGAAGGAGTTGGTCGGCTTCCAGCAAAGCTGCATTTACGTCAACACCCCTAGCCATCATCAGAGTATCATCTGCAAACAGCAGCGTTTTCCCATTTAAGTGGAGATCGTTGACCAGAACCAAGAATAGCAAAGGCCCCAAATGGAGCCTGCGGAACACCGTGTGCCAGATTTCGACAGCTGAGAAAGCACCATTTACAGCCACAGTTTGCTTTCTGTTTTCCAGGTAAGAGGCCAAGCTCCTAATGACAGTGTCTCTGAGACCATAACAATAGAGTTTATCCAGTAGGATCTTATGCGACACACAGTCGAACGCTTTACTAAGGTCCAACAAGGTCAAAGCTGTGGATTCATTTGATTCGAAAGCTTCAGTTATCTGCTCACCAGAGCTCCAATTGCACCAGCGGTTGATCGATTCGCCTGAAGCCAAACTGCATGGGCATGAACAGGTTATTGGTCTCAAAAATTCACAACCTGATTTCATTACGGTCTCAAGCACCTTGGACAAACAGGCAGCACAGATATTGGGCGATAATTTCAGTTCGTCATGGTTCCTTTTTTAAAGATTGGGACAGTTTTAGCAGACTTCAAAGCCTCTGGAAAACAGCCATTAGCCAGACAAGAGTTCACCAGCTGTCACAGGAGTTAGTATACCTGGAATTATGAGTTTTAGGAAGGTACATGACATACCGTAACACGGCTATCTGAGTTCTTGAAGGATCTCACAACTGACACCTGCTCAGACGTCACAGGCTTCCATAGCGACATAATTGGCTGGGTTCCCTGGGGACCCGGTGGACTCAGAAAATCAGACAATTCATGTGTGTGTCCGGAATAACACTTACAATGTGCTCAATTGATTCCACAAAATTATTAAACACATCCGGACTAAAAAGCCAACGGAACTGACTTTTTTTTTGCTCCTCTATGTGTATTTATTAATACTTGTATCTCAAATTACCTTTTTCAGGCTACTTTTTTCATTACAACTTTATATCCACGGGTCATACATTACAGGCATTAAAGGTGTTGACTTTACCTTGCCTCTACATTCTTCAAACTTGTCTTCTTTTCAAATCAAAATGTGACCCCATAAGAGGAAGTGACGACATTCACTCTTATGAAACAAGAGAGGCAGGGAGAACTATCGAACTGGGAGACACAGAACGATAGTTCATGAACGTTTGCCTCAGGCAGGAGTTCAACTAGTCAACCGGTTGCCAAATTCGATTAAAAGTGCGCAAATGCCGAAGGCGTTCAAAGCCTGTCTAAAACAAATCTTGGTCACAAAGGCATTTTACAGTACAGACGAGTTTATGGCAATAACTGGGAGACTGCAGAACCTAACGACGTACAATAGAGGGCGAGGAACAATTCGAATGAATGAGAGAGTGAATAAACAAAATGTATGTTTGAATGGGACCTCGATGTCAGAATGCAAGGAAAATTTTAGTTCAACCAATAAATATGACGATTGCATAACATGTTTATGTTTCCGCAATAAACTATTCATTTATTTATTATATTTTTTATTCCAGGCCGAGCTTTGAGGACAGCTCTGACCAACAACTGGCGCGTGCTCAAAGGACAACTACTCCCGCTGGTGTATCCGGTGTCGGATGTCCTTATGAAGGACAAGTTCACAGAACTCTTCGCCAAGTATCCTTACGATGTACTTTTCCCCAGGAGAACCAGGCTTTAAAAGTCATCTACCAAACCAGGATGTGTTTAAGAGTACCTTAACAGCCCTTTGAACGGGTTCTTTTGAAAAATAGGGGTTTCCTTCGTTTGTTAGGCACTATTTTGTGAGCTCTATAACGTCGTACAGAAACACTATGAAAGGTAATTTCTGATGAACACGCCATATTTTTACAAACACTTATTACAACCGACAAAATTAAAAACATGTCTTTGTTTCAAAAACACCATTTTTATCAAAAGTGGTCTATTTTTAAGAGAAATATGGCGCAATGTCAACTTGAGATTTATAGCTTATATCACTTTAGAAGCTTTTCAAACCAAAGATGTGTATATAGTAATAAGTAATTCAATTATATTCTATGTTAAATTAATATTAACTCTTAAGCTTTCGCGGCCGGTGTCATCACTAAGATCTAAGGCTTCCGGTTTACACCGTGTCACAGTTCACACTGCATGCAGTTAACTAGCTACTGAGGATGACTTTCCACAACGAGGTCGAAAGGCATTATTTCAACTTTGACGCGGTGTAAACCGGACGCCTTAGATCTTAGTTATGTTAGTTTAAATTATTTATATAATACATATTTTTATTTTCTGAAAGTCTAGTTATTCAAAACCAGAACACATATGTAAAGACTTGTACGTCAACACCAAGGTTAGTACCTTGCGTCAACACAACTGTTTTAACTCTCACAGATTATGAGTTAAAAGGTAAAGTTTGTCTTGTTTAATGAGGCGAAGTTAGGACTACAAAGTCCTCTCTACCACTCAACCTCGACCTTTACCTAGTGTCACCGTATTAGTCACATTACAAATTGTAAGTGGTGACTGCGGGGGTCGAACCCGCGCCACCGGAGTGATGAGCTCCGGTGTCGCGCGCGATACCAATCCGCCACGGATCCACTAAATGAGTTCGAACTCTTCATTCAACATCTAACTGGCAGCTGAAGCGTGGGATGAGTGAGCTCGACCGTCGAGAAGGTCAACCATAATTGGTTTTATAGGAACTTCTTTTCCCTGGTTCATTTTGTACGAGAGAGTATTCTGTCATCTCAACATAAAGAATTCCACAAAAACGTTCACTTCAATACGTACTTTTGACGAACATTTTCTGAGATAACAAACCAATTAGGTCTCCAAACATCGCTGCTCGTCAACGTTTCCAGAAATCAAGAATTGGCCACGACTGCAGCTTCAAACAAAAGGAATTTATCTTGTCTCTTTTTTCAATAGCATTATTGAACTGCAAAAGTACAATTTATTTTCGCATGATTTTCTTCATTACAAAACAACACCAATTCAATAACATAATACATAATAGTAGTACTTCGGAGCAATAATATCATGAACCTATCAGTTAATAATAAGCTGAACTACAGTTTAAATTGACCCAAGTGAACCCCCAACAATATAAAGACCCTACAGGGTCCCAGATGCAACACAAAATTTATTTAACAATTTACTTTTATTACAAAACTCAATACACATTCAGCTGGTTTCTGGTAATCACCGAAGCACAAAGTGTTTTCGCGTGATTTGTCATGATTCAAACCTACGTATTTATGATACCTACTCTAAAGTATTAACAAACAATATTGTGAAAATTTAAAAATTAATAATCCATTGTAAATTATAAAAATGTCTTTAAAACCAACAATCTTTCATCAACGATTCTGTGAAAAAAGTATATGTAACTGAACAATTTCTTCAATTTTTATTGTTTAAGTTATTTCAAGTGGGTTTTAATTTTAACTGTTTATTATAATTACAATATCTAAATGTTTTGTTGAAAGTTCTTACATCTTCGGACGTACAGGCTTTGAACAAATCCACCTATTCGCCTCGTAATCAAAGCTAAAGGAGAAACACGTTACACGTAACGAAACACCGAAATAAATCAGCTTTGCTTGACAGTCCTCATAACCTAAAAATAAATAATCTAACACATTTTCTGATGGATAGGCCTATACGCACAAGAACCAATAGGGAAGGGACAGATGTAGCATGGAGGGAGTGAATGTGAATGAAAAAACGTATTACAACTATTTGAAACAAAAGTATATTTCAGCCTTTTAGGTGTTGTCTAAAGTTTCATAATAATTTTGAAAGTACCATGCCATTTAACAATGTAAACTGTTGTTGACGCAGGTCTTTCTTTTTTGGGGAATGTTTCTTTTGAACAAAAGAACGAAATCACAACCATTCAGTTTCAATTTCAAATACCTTTATTTACCCTTTTTTACAACATCCTTAAAAAATATGGGTAATTTTGAGTCTCTCATTTGGATCTCAATGCACTTCACCTGATTAAAAAATACAGTATTATTCTATAATCTATCTATAATATAAAAATGAATCGCAAAATGTGTTGCTGCATAACTCAACAACACCTGGACCAATTCTACAAACTTTTTTAAATGTTCGTTGTTCAAGAATGGTTTTACGGCGAGAAAATACGAATAATTGCCGAAAACCCCTTAAACAGCCCTTTCTTTACCCATACAAACGTTTGGTTTCTAACTAAAACGTAGTCAACTTGAGCTTTATTTCGTTGCCAGCTGATATCCCTATTTTACAGACATAAACATATGTACGAAACAAAACTGCCACATTACAAATCTGTTTGACAGGACGAAGTCTGTCGGGTCCGCTAGTAACTTATAAATATCTGAATAAAGTATGAACTTGTTTGCAATACGATGTTTATAATACTATTCTTGACAACCAATTATAACTTACGACTTTTATAATCGGTCTGATGGGAAAATGTAACACCTAATATTTGGCGTCTAACTGTCAACAGCATGACAATGTGTGCAGATGGTATCTGCATGGTTACATTGGGCGGTGTGTTTAGGCATTGTTACATTGGGCGGTGTGTTTAGTCAACGAGGCTCGAACCAGATAACGTTTATCACGTATTGCACCTGACTGACCATGTTCAATACACGGTAGCCTGCCTAATTACCATGATTTTAATCTGGATCTATTATGTTTAGTTTACAAAATATATAAGAGGAAATTCATGAAAGTACATTTACTTACATAGCTCAACTCAACTAAATTAAGCAAACGGGAGATATATCTTGAAAAAAAAAAACTCGAAGGGTGGCGTTCTCAAACGCTCCTTTTAAGAATATTGAATAGTGTCGCGTGACCATCAATTCTTGCAGATCTATTTTACGTTAAGAATATTTTGTTAAAATTTATCTGAATATTGTGTGTAATAATGAAATGTAATAAATAAAACACAATTCTTAAGAGTATCTACAGTGTCAGAAACTTTACTCATTTTACTTTTAGCATCTTTAGTGGACTTGTTGAGACGGATTCTGGTTGGCTCGAGCTTTCCTTACTTACTATTGGTGGAACTCGAGGAGTGCTTATACACCACTAGAAGATCTCGAGCCAACCAGGAACTGTCTCAGCAAGTCCACTGAAGAGGGTAAATAAGCGAAACATCAGGCTGAGTGAATATTGTAAATAAGTAATTGACGCGGACCAGAAGCCTTAGTTAACTCCAAAACGAAAAAACATGAGCGAGTAAACATCGAGCCACTCTTTAATGAGAATGGCTGGGTTTCAACATCCAAATGAGCGAAATTTCACTCTTTCTGAGTGGCCTTCGCTGCTTAATTTTTAGAGTGTTAATAATGACTCTGGCTCTTAAGTCTAGGATTTAGTTTAGAGTGAGCTATTTTAGTCTATTGTTTTACCTTTCTTCGGTATGGGTTAAAAGACATCACTTCAAAACACGAATAAGAATGACATGTCTTTATTTCTTAAGAACTACATTTATTTATTTCTTGATAAATGTCATACAACTTTTTCACATTCACAACCTGCTTGATAAACAAAACAACAAGTATTGAGATTTGTAGCTAAGAGAGGTCAATTTCGTCCAATCCACTCCGAATAGTGTGGTACTTTATTTTTTGTACATCTTATTCTTTTTGCTTGAGTTTATTGTTTGAGGTGCTTATGGGTAACATTGAGGGACATGAATCGACACAAAAAGTTTGACTAGTTGACGAAAGAGTAATGGTGGTAATACAATGTAACGTAAAGATAAATATTAGCACATAACAATTGGAAAAATGGGCGTAATACGATGAAGAAGAGATGAAGAGTTAGAAAACGTACAAATATGATGTAATAAATAGTGTACGAACAGTTACAATGACATAGTAATAACTGTGAGTGATAATATTGTGAAGTATTAGAAAAATTATGACTTAACAGGGTACATTAGGTGTGTACATTCTAATAATAATCAGTTTGTTGACTGTAAATTGAATCTAGCATTAAATAATTTTACAATTTGTTTAAAGTTCTTTATTCAATGGTATAAGTAGAGCATCAGAGCCAATTAACACCATAACGGAACCTCAAATCAGGCTTTGCCTTTGAGGTCCTATTTTATTTACCTTCAATAGTTTTGTCAAAATTGTGTTCACTGTGTAAAAGAGGTTTAAGTTAAGTTTTCTATGTAAAAATGTAATCATACATGTACAATGTTGAGGGAAATAAAGATTTTCTTATTCTTATTCTATAATCACAAATTACTGTGAAAGCTCGTACTTTTAATTGTGGTTTCTTTTCTCCGTGTTTAGTTTGAATTATTTACATTGTTACCACCTTTGTGTGAGCTGAAATACATTAGCGACCAATCCTTTTCCCCAATACCAAACATCCTTTTTACACACACAAGGACTTGGTATTCGGGTGCTTAGAGTAAAGGCATATTTTATTCCAGCCACGACAGAAAGCGGCAACACTCGCCAATACAATCAGCCGCTTGTGAATATCATATGTAAGATATATAACCATGAATATATATTTCTGTGAAGCGTATACTCAGAATCCATATGCGACTGCGGATCTTTGTGCATATCAAATCAATGGCTGGCTGTGCATATGGAATCATCGACGAGTTGGTTGACCAAAACCTGCGAGATTTTGTAGTATGGTAATTACTGTCTTTGAAATTTGCTTCAAAACCAGCTGGTTGTATGGTCTACTCATCCAGATCAAGAAACTCAATCAGACATTCTTTTCAATAATTCGTCATTTGATTCTGAATCCATTCGACCACATAATTCAGTCAGCAAATCAGAAGTGGTTCCAATGTATTCCATAAAACTGTTCAATAGGTTAACTTATTTACAAGCTATTAACACGTTAAATAACGTAGGCTTAGACCTAGGTGGTAAGACATTATACATCAAATGGTTAGGGTAAAATACAATAAATAAAAACAAGTTGTTTAAAGACGTTTCATCTGCACTTAGGCAGACATCTTCAGTTAAAATTTAAAATTACAGAATAAATGAAGTAGTTGTATGAAGAGCTCAACAAAAATATAAAACTTTATGAAGAAATCTTTAGGAAGAACTACTGGTAATCAAACAAGTTAGTCTTTAAATTAAAATTGACTATTTTGCTCATTTATTTAAAAATTATTTTTATGTAGTTTTCAACATAAACTAAAGATCTCTGCCATAGTGCAGACAACAATGTACTAAACATTTTGTTTTTATTCACATGGGCGCTACCATAACCATATCAGGGCCATTTAAGTCTGAATAAAATGCAACTTCAATGTTTGGGAACGTTTTCCCAATGATAGAACCCATAATTTCCATTGGTGTTACAATGACAATAGCAAAGTAACAGACAGTTTGGTTATGATGGATTGTTCCCAACCCAGCAGGTGAGTGTTATGATTGATGATGGTTGAAGTCAAAGTTTAATTTAAGTGAGAAGATGATCTAAAACAAAGTGTTTTGATTCAATACAACTTTATTTTAATTGATTGTTCAATATATTATATTATTTTATTTGAACTTAACTGTTAGGCTTTCGTGCCCGGTGTCACAACTATAACCTAGTTCTTCCGGTACATACCATGTCAAAACATCGTCAGAATTTTCTTAAAATATTTCGGTGTCACTTTGGAGTACCATATTCAGTCACTGGTTGGCCAATTATATTTTATATGAATTTCATTATCCTTTTGTAATTATTACTTATAATTTATAGCACGGTCAAGAAACAAAGGGTTTTGAGACAAAAGGGCTTGTTAAATAACAACAAAACCTAGTTTGAAACATTGTGAATATAAGATGACATGCCCAGATTTCTAAATGTTCCACTTCTCCAGTTAAATAAAAACTAACTCAGACATTCAGTTGTTCCACTCATTCGTCCTTTAGTTCCAATCAATCCACTCGCACATAACTCGGTCAGCTAAGCACAAGTGGTCTCAAGTGAACGTCCTAAAACAAGATCAATCAAATGAAAATGTACATAATTGGGGTGATCTAAATTGTCCTATTGGGTTTAAACATATGATGTCGGAAACAAAGGAAATGTTCAATTTAACGTGCTTAATTTGGTGCAACTCACTAAACACTAAAGTTATTAAAGCGACAAGAGAAGCTTTAGCCACACAAATACACCCATACCCACTGTCGATTCTCTAAAATGTCTTTAAATTCAAACACACACTGGGCAACTGGGTGTCTAAAATATGCGTATTCTATTAAATTTGGATAACAAACACTTGTAAGCTAGATCATAAATTATAAAAGCGAAGAAAGTCTAAATAAAATAAATGACAGTTATAAATACAATTTCAAAAGATTATGCTGCAAATTAATCTTTAATACTGGAATTTTTCTTTTTAATGACCTTAGTTCAAGTGATAAACCTTTATCAGTACCTTTGTCGCGCCTGAAAGACGCGCTATAGGCCTGTCTTTTAGTTGACCTTTAAAACCACCTCTACTAATTATTTAAAGCTGCCTTGTCGGTTAGAAAGTATTGACGTTAAATAATATTTTTGCCTTAGATGATAGAAACATGGATTTGAGAGCTAATTTAGAACTATATGTTTGACGTGTTTCTGTGACAATACTTTTACGTAACAAGGAACTTGAGTTACATCGAAAAGCTACAGACGCATAAACCATTTAATATTGATGATTTAAACCCACTGACAAGACCTATTAGGTTCAAATTATAAACATTAAATGTATTATTACCACAAGAAAAAATCCTTTCAACCTGCATTGATCGATCGTGATTAGATATTAACAAGATTATTACAGGGTTAGAAACATCCAAAGTCCGCTGTTCAAATGTACAGCACTCCGCATGCGTTCAGTTTTAAGATGGTTAAAATGTTTTACTCGTAATTCATGAAATCATCCTCAATTGTTTTCTGTGCTTTGGTGAGATGTATTTTAGGTAACTAAATTTAAGCCTAGTAAATATTATAGGTCAAATTTATGTTAGTGTTTTTGACCCTTAACCATTGTGACACTAAGAGATTTGCAATACTGGAATTTGTCCTGAGTGTTGTCAATATTTCAATGGTCAATTATTAAAGATAAAACACTGATATGGCTAGTTTGTACGCACTAATGCTACTTACAATCTTAACTGAATACCCTTCGTAAATTAACTAAAAGAACTTTGTCGCCGAAATGATATACATTTACAATCAGAAGTGTCCACAATTCCATGAAACGTTAGTATTTAGATTTGTATAAACGCAAAGTATTCTTCCCCGAGTGGTTTACCTGACATTTCAACCCTCCACTCAAATGGTTGAGTGGTTGATACATATCACTCCACCAGATATTTGACTTTACCTGATACAAATTCAATGGTACCCAAGAATCAATATTACAAAAGCTTTAGCTCTACTCAATCGCTAGATGTTAATATCCACGGTTTTCCTCAAGGACAAGCCATGTAGAAAGTAGGACGTTATTAACTTTCTGGTGAAGCTTTGTACACAACAGAAACAACGGCTCTTTGATCAACTGCTGTAGTTTCGTAGCCTTTGAATCAGGCTGCAATGTACCAAAAGGACAGTTACGGGTTCAACTTCCTGGTACACGGTCTTTGACAGTCGGCTCCGGAATATAGGCCAGAGCTTTACTATGAACCTTTCGACAACGCAATGTTGAATATCTATCAATGACCAAGTCTATCATCAAAACCTTAGATTACAATCTGAAGTTCGGAACGTTTATTTTACATACACTTGTATAGTGTAGGCTAAATAAAACCTGAATTATGGTACTATACTCTTGTATTTTCCAAAGATCTATCGTTAAATAAACTGGACTTGGCAAGAGGTTTACGCCTTTCTTGTTTAGCTTTCAATTGGTTTACAATTAGTTAAAAAGCGAATGCTTCTATACTAACAATCATGGTAACAATCTCAGGTACACAAATAGTTCATAAAAGACATTGCCACTTTTGTTCATAACTTTCTGAGTTTAAATCTCTACCAAAAACAAGCAGTCAGAACAATAGCAAAGCTGCAATGGAGAGAGTCGTGCAGGCCAGCTTTCAAAAATTTGAAACTGTTGACATTACCCTGCCTCTACATTTTGGAAACTTGCCTTTTTTCAGACAAAAATGCGACCCCGTAAGAGGGAGTGATATCCACTCTTACGTAACCAGGGGCAGGGAGAACTACCGAACTGGGAGACACAGGACGGTAGCTCATGAACGTTTGCCTTCACAGGCAGGAGTTCAACTATACAACAGACTCCCAAATTCGATTGTGTGCACCAATGCCAAAGGCATTCAAAACTCGCTTGAAAAAAACTGGTCGCAGAAGCATTCTATAATATAAACGAGTTTATGGCACACGACTGGGGCACCGCGTAAACAGACCACGGACCAAGGGGCTAGAGTGGATCAAATTCGAGTGAATGGGAATTGGGTGAATGCAAATACTGTATGTTTGAATGGGATTTCGATGTGTGAATGCAAAATTTTAGATACTTAACACTATGACGGTTGCATAACATGTATATGTTTAACGCAATAAAATATTTATTTATTTACCTGAGAATTCAGGTGTGGTAAAAAAGGGGTATAAGTAAAAGTCTCTATATTCCGTGCGAGTCAACTTTATCAAGAGAGAGAGAGAGAAGGACAGGGTTGAACTTATTTACAAAATCCTCGTTACTTATTGGCGTTTTCTTTTAAAGATTGAGCTGTAGTTGTGTTTCCTGAAGTCATTCAAGCAAATTGAAATCGTACTATATTTGTAAAACCTAGGGATTTTAAAGATCAGCAAAGAAAAAAGCAGAAACCAATATAGTCACTATGTGTTTTTTAAGTATATATCAGTGTACAACCAGTATAAATAGTATACATCACTGGAGTGTATAATAAATTAAAACCTCTTGGTTTGATTTAAACGGGGCGATAGGGTGTAATTGAAAATCTTGCCTAAGCCAGTATTGAAAATCAATAATTAAACTTATAAAGACTATCAAGAGTTTCAATCTTTCTCACTCAACCTTCCAAGTGTTTAATTAAAACAACTTAACTGAAGCTGGAAACATTACCCTTTCCCGTTGGCGTTTCAAACAAGTAGAGTTTATTCTGTTTACCTATAGTTTTAAAAGTAAAGTTTATTGGTAAATTACATGCATACTATTAGGCTTGAAAAATCCATTTCTATGCACATTAGTTATTAAACTTTTGCTGATTTGTTACAACATTTTTGACTCTGAAATGCATTATAATGTTCTTTGGAGGAACTTATTTTCTGCGCACAATCGTGTTCAGTTTGTAGCTTATTTCATTTAAGCATACCCTTTTTGAAACTAAATTACCGTAGTTTCTTGACGTTTTGAAATCCTCATAAAAGCCTCTACCATGTTTTTACGCTTGCGTATTTACTTTAATGTTTAAGAGCTTTTAGTTATTAAGCTTAGACGATTTCTTATCGCCGTTATTTCAAAACCGGAAGTGATGACTATTTACATTTATTTTTTCCATATTGGTATTTGTTATACTATCAGGTGTGCAAAGTTTAAAATTTGAAAACACTGACAGTCAGACGGAAAACTAAGCAAGACAGGGTTATGTGTTCCTGGACATTTTTTGTTTATTTCGGCTTAAAATTCACCTGGTGATGTTTGATCGCGTCGTAATGGACACCCTGTAAAAACCTTGTCGAATTAGATTTTCAGCCATCATAAGTTAAGTGCGAACTTTCATTGTCACAAAATATGAATATGGTAGTTATTAAAATACCAAATCGTAGTAGAGTGGAACACAATAATTTGATTAAAGGTTTAAGGGAAATGAAGGAAGGGGGATGCAACGTACCAAGGGGTTGCAGGGGGATGGGGCAACTATGTAATCCACAGCGACAAATCCTGGCTTTGATGTACCAAAAAGAGTGGTCAAATTACATTTCTTTAACAATAGCCGCTGGTCTGCTCTTTCAAAACTTGTTTTCAAACCTAACCGGCTTAAAATTTACTGTTTAACATGCACGTGAAGTACATTCAACAAAGTTATATAATGATTTAATGTGATTTAAGATATGTTTAGTGATATTTTGGCTATGTGCCTACTATCTTAAGGAGTATAAAGGTGTTTAGGGTTTTCTAACATGCTGGCATTTATCTTGATAAAAAATGTTGATTAAAAGTAATTTTCGTACTTAAAAAGCAATGTTGCAAATATTTATTTATAGGGAATTTCAATGGTTTTAGCTGTTTGGAATGCACTTGTACGTAGAGCTAGGCAAACAGTGACGGGCTGGTTCAGCATAAGTTATTTTGTTGATGTATTCAGTGTTCAGCAGGGCTAGTGGCTATCAGCAGTGAATATTGAACAACTGCTGCCAAACTCAATTTTTAGCACGTTTAAAGTAAGCTGTATCTTAGAGAACATGACTATACAAACTACAAGCGCAAACCAAGAGAATAGAATCGTTACACATTTTAAATTTTAACTTTAGGTGAAATATTAAACTTGGTTCTCAACAGGATTTATCCATGTACAAATTGCGCTTGTGATCCTCATACGAATGTATGAGTATAACTTATTTTCAATATGTTTTTAAGTTAATTATCTAAATATATTTAAAGATATTCAAAGATTAAATACACGACCCGTCATGTATTTGTAATGCTTATTTGGTATCAATATACTGACGGTACAGCCAAACCCTTCTTACAACATGTGGGATTCTACACTGCAGATCTTCCAGCAGGAGAATTCAGATCGTCACAAGAGGTTTTCAACTCCATTAGTTTTACTTATTTCTGTCAAAGTTTGAACGCTTACAACCGCTCCTGAACAACTTGTACTCTCAAGGGAAATGGAGGTTTCTAAATCCCGTAGAACAGCAGTTTTCCTCAGAACAGTGCTGACTGAGATTTAATAAGTCAACTTGACTAAACCCCTTGTGATATGCTTTGGTAAAGAGAATTGACTTGGGATTGTTGCACAGACAATGTCTGCTCAGTTTGGCCTCAGGCATCAAATATGTTTGAACGCTTTTAGAATACTGTCCAATCCAGGACTTACGACGCCACATTACGGACCTTTTCGACCATGAGCCGAAATAAACTAGCGAATCGGTATTGAATGATATGACTCATGTAGAACTTTCGTAAGTGGGGTTAATTTTTCAGAAGTTTTAATTTAAAGACTTATTTTACTTTATCCAGTATAATTAAAATCCGTTTTAGCTGATTAATGTAATATTTTCTGTATCTAAACTATTATTTTAATATCTCCAAAATAATTTTCAATGCGGGATTTAAAGGGTTTAATACATTTCGAAGGTCCACCGGTTTCCTACCCTTACTCAGTTCAAAGCCTGGGGGTTTGCATAAAATCCCTACAGTCCTTCAGCCCGATGGGACTCTTGTGGTTGCCAATGTCAATCAGAACAACAGACTGAACAGCTTTCAGAAGCTACACACTACAATAGACAGAGAAGATCTAATACAGCCTATTGTTCCTACATCACGTAAGGACGTCAACTTAACGTTCGTTCGAGTGTAAAGATCAGGCCTTTGTGACGTTGACAGAACCCGTTTGAAAGTAACGTAAAATCTTTTAGCTTGGTAGAAATAAACAATGCAATTTGAAATATCGTTATAAAGAAAAATGAAATAATGCACTTGAAAAAATACACAATTTGGATACTCACACATGTACACATACATAAAATGAGTCTCTTTATTGAAGTTTTGAACAATACTATTAGACTGAAGCATGAGGGACAAATCTGACGTTCATATTTATCATTGCTCTCTAAAACCAATTTTATTAATACACATTAAATACGCTTATCAATCACTTTACTAACAGCAGTTTTCACTTTTAACAAACGAAGAAGAATAAAGCAAACAATTTCTTTTAGTCAAAAATAAATATAGGCTTCTTATTCAATATCCCTTACAGGTCTGAACTTTACTAGGACATTAATGACGTCCTAAGGCACTTTCGTCCTCCATCTAAACTGCGGGCAGTCGGAGATGTTTTTAATCAAACAATTCAAGGGATTTTGAAAAAGGAAGTGGAATAATTTATGAGAAATTAATTTTTTTTGCATGATTCTTATCTATTTACATTTACATACTGACTTGTCTTATCGGCAATACATTATTTTATTTATTGCTACAAGAAAATATCTAAAAGTTTCCATAACATTTAAGAATCGAAATAACAGAAACAACTTGTGGTAAAAGAATTAAATCTGATTGTCCGTAGGTTTGCATGCCTTTTCTTCCTATCTAAAAAGTATATGGACAGTGTTACACATTTGTTTTGCCATTGGGTTGTTTAAGAATTAACATTTGTTTTTCATTTTTTTTTAAATAATTGTGTGTTTTCCTACTATTCAAGAACAAAGCTTTAGGCCACCCCATTTTAAATTGAGTTATAGGATCACGGAAACGATTTCCATCATTTTATTAGATGTCAAAGTATGGTAACGTACCTGATTTTGAGAAAATTGGTTGAACTAATTAGAAAAATATGACGTAATTAATGAAATACTCACGCAAGGCGTTATCTTAAATATGTTGTTTGTCACTCTGTTTCCTATAGTTTTCAATCGATTAATTAATAGCAAAAAACTTTAAAACGTGTTTTATTTTCGGAAAAACAACTTCAGCGTGTAAACAAAAATGAAGAAGGAAAAATCTACTGGAAAACTAGTTATGTCCTGAAACCATACACTAATTTGATTTACTGTAGTATTTAATTAATTACTGGTCTGCAAATGCTGTGATATTTTAATTAGTCATCACGCAAACCAATCAAAGTCAGGTTATAACAGCTGGCTTGTAATTTATCAAGAACCAATTTATCAGGTGCAATTTAATCAAGTGGATCATTTTGATGAACTAATTTATAAATTAAAAAATGTTTTTTTCGTAAATTATTTGTTGTTGTTTTCCTTGTTAAATCTGAATGTTTTGCTTTTGGACCGACTGATTGTGTGTGATATTTAATTACTTGTTGTCAGTCAGTGGTTTATTCGTGATGATGAATTTCGAAGTAACGTTATCATATTCTGTCATAAAAGGTCTTTCCGTCAATGGGGCATTGATATGATTAGTAAATTAAAAATAAATTAAAACGAAAGTATAGAAACGTAAATAAAACACAATGTTCTCTGAGTTCAGTTACGTTCCTGACGTATATTCTACGAATATGCTTTTGAACGAAAGTGCATAGCAAAAATCACTATTCAAATTCCTCATTCGTTTTCAACTTTAAAAGATTACAGACTAAGGCATAAGTGGCGATACATTTAAATGGGAAATGTTTCATGGAAATACGACTATAAATAAAAACTATATTTTTACCTTTATACTTTTTAACCTCTTTATACAAATATGTCATTAAATAATTTTAAAATTGAACTGGATATGTCTGACAAAACGTCTTTCACATCTTGTTATTATTTATTTAGTGGTATTTCCATTAAACGTTTTCCATTTAAAAAACTTAACTATCAGAAATATAACAATAAAAGAGGTTTTGAAGTTAAGTTGTTTTAACGTTAAGGCCCTCGACGATCAGGAGAATTCAATGTAAGGTCGAAGAAAGCCAGATGTAGGTTAAACGTTCTTCCTTTTAAGAGAACAAAACTCGTTTATTTCCGTTTTCGTTCTCTACGGAGTTTTCTTCCTGAGCTCATCAAACTTAATCAACGACTTTTATTGCTCTCTCTCAATAACTCAAAGCAATTTCTTAAAGTATATCTCACGTGTGTATTTTTATAAATGATGTTTCAATCCACAAGTGTAATGATAGTTTAGTCGAATAAATAAATGACGATCCTTGAGACTGTTTAGGCATATAAGATAGTGTATCCAAAGGTTACGTCAAAAGATTATTGTAGTCATATAATTTTTTTAATACACAATAGTTTTAAGGTATAACATTATTTTAGTTTCAAGGCTCTTTTAACCTTGGAAATATATTGATTAACCCAGTAGTTCAGTAGCGCAATAGCTCTTCAAATTGTAAACAATATTATTATGCAAAAATGCTTTGTTAAGAACGTCGGTAGGCTGTAGCTTTTAACTTTTAGGTTTAACCAAAAATCATTAAAAGCTGTGCAAATTAAAACAGTACTATCTAGCGGATCCATGGCGGATTGGTATCGCACGCGACTCCGGAGCTCATCACTCCGGTGGTGTGGGTTCGATCCCTGCAGTCACCACTTACATTTGTAATGTGACTAATGCGGTGACGCTAGGTAAAGGTCGAGGTTGAGTGGTAGAGAAGACTTTGTAGTCCTAACTTCGCCTCGTTAAACAAGACAAACTTTACCTTTTACCTTTACTATAATACTACTGTAATACTAGGGCAGTCTCAAAAACAACACTTTAAAATATCTGTAAATTTCTCAGTCTGCAATATACCAGTGGCTTGTTGAAAGCGAACACACCCTGTATACATTAACCTATGATTGAGTACGCAATATTGACACACAGATTTCAGATTCCTAACACACAAGAAGTTTCCCACTCCGGAACCCAGTCCACGTAGCAGATTCTGCTCCAATCCTGTGATTAGCCAATACTGATGAGTCAACAGCTCGGCTGTGCTAGTTATGAGCTTTTCATTCTCTCTTCTTGTACGGAATTTATTTTAACCAAGGATCTGACTTGGTTGTAATTAGTTTTGCTGATTGGGATTCTTAATTGCGTTACAACACTAAAAAATGTACAGTAAAAACATGAACATAAAACGCTTTCCTCTCGCAAACGTGTGACGAGAAATCCGCTGGCATTAACAATCTGCGCGTTTCATGGTTGATGCAGCGCGTATTCCTATAAACAATTTGTACATATTCGTTTTAAACTGTTACCTACCCTGGTAAATACTCTGAGGTCATCAACTATCTATCCTCAAGACTCCGTGTTAGATCGAGTCATGGAATTGTTTGTGTGGAACCAAACCTAAACAAACACAAGCTGTATCAAAACTAAACAAATCCAACTTGCAGAATTGGCAGCACTGCTGTTTGTTCTACACTCGGTTGTTCTAAGTTCCAGAGTACACAGTCCATGTTAATCATTGTAACGTATTTGTTCATAGAGCTAGTGTGTGAAAGCGATCTTGTATAAACTCGTGTTTCTTGCTCAACCAGAGGAATAAAGAAATATAACACCTGGCACAATTAGCAAACTTCTATGGGAAATGGAACCAGCGAAAATTGATTAATTTCTATAGCCAAAGAGAATTCAAAGTTTATGAAGCGAAATTGAAAAAAATCCATGGCATACAAGATGCATAGGAATACAAACATAAACATGCAACAAAGAACAAATAAACAAAAAACAACCAAAAGACCCAGGAAAACAACGCTATTCTTCACATATTTCTTCCATAATGTAGTCGTGTACGGAGTCGAAGGCCTTCTTCAAGAGATACTTTTTAATTTTGATCCGGAAATTTTGATGACACTTTTTGTTTCAAGTTATCTGGAAGTTTATTATACAATTTAGACGACGCATAAAGTGTCTTTTAGTATACAAATTGGAATTGTGAGTTGGCATTTTAATATTTTTTTTGTTCTTAAATTATAACTATAGTAAATTTGTTGTTTGATTAAATATCCAAAAGTCGGATTTTTAAGTGAATTAGACACTCAAAAATATATATACAGGGTGAAGTCTTAATATTGTGTTCAATAAAAATTTGCTTACAATTAAATATCATTTTAATATTACATATACTTCTTATAGCTTATTTTTGTTTTACAAACAACCTTTTAGTATACGAACTTTCTTTCCCCAAAAAATTATTCCATATCCGAGATGTGAGAATATATGAACATAATAAATATTTAGCGTAATCTGGATATTTTTAAAACTAGTAAACCGTTTTATCATAAATATACCAGTGCATACTTTACGATTAACTAAATCAATTTGGTTCTTGTATTTTAAGTTTTATCCAAATTTAAACCCAAGAATTTAACTATACGTCACTTTTATTTCAATTTTATTGTTTATGCAAAAAAATCTATTCATATTGTTTAACATTTAACAACAAATCAAGTCGTGGGTTGTCTCTGTAACATTTAATTCCATTTAGTCTTCACTTCATGTTATTACTTTAACAGTTTAATGTTATTAACACTCATGTGTTAATAACACTAATGTTAACATTATAACACAACATGTAACAAAGTAACATGTCATTACTTTTGTTTTTGATAGATTTATTTTCATCAAACTATTGGAGTAAGCTCATGTCAGTAAGTATATATCAATGAATGTGTCCATTTCCAACTGGGGTAAAGATAAATGGGAAAGAATGATCGAAGTGTCATCAGCGAATAGAAATAAATAAGAATTCAACAGGTATGTGGAAGTATCGTTAATTTAAATTAAGAATAGTACAGGTCCAAGCACGGACCCTTGAAGCACACCTGACATAACTTCAAGTTTATCGGAGGATATTTTAAGTATTTTATTTTGTTTTAAAGAATGAATTTCAACATATTGAGCTCTTTTATAGAGGTAAGATTCAAACCACTTTAATATTTTGTCCCTTATTCCTATTAGGTTTAACTTTGCCAACAGAATTTTATGATTTACTGATTCAAAGGCTTCTTAGCTTTGTCAATGAATAAACCGACTGTGTTTTGTTTACTGTCCAGAGCATCAATTACACTATTGGAAAGATCACACATTGCATCAATTGTAGAGAATCCATGCCGAAAACCATATTAGTTAGGTATACTTATGTTATTTAGTTTTAGAAAACTATATCTACTGTTCATGATCTTTTCGAAAATCTTACTGAATGAAGAAAGTAATGTAATTGGTATATTAAAAACAGGAGTAACTTTTCCATTCTTAAGTAAAGAAGGAAAATACCGTGTTGGAAGGAAGAGTTGATAAGAAATGCTAATGGTGTGGTCCTCAGAACAAAGTTTAATTAATTTTTTTGAAATGTCATCATCACCTGCTGAGTTTTTTTAGATTGTTGATTGTTTTAAAAATTTCATGCTTACATGTTTCTATAAAAATTTAGAGTTAGAATTAGAAAATGTGTGGGGTTGGCAATAATCTATATAAGCACCCTTTAAATTGTAAAAAAATTGAAAACAAGAAAAGTTTAAGAGGATTTAAAACCAGCAACATATTTTCAAAGGAATAGTTTTTAGTCAAAGTATAGGTTTGTAATAATTGCATTATAATTGTACAAGCTTGAACAGTTGATCAACCTTAAATTTGTCCTCTTTAAAGAAAGTTATGTTTTTAAAATAAATAACTGAGTTTGAACTCAATGGCTGTATAGTGTACTTCTAAATACGTTGGTTGCAGAAATGTCATTTTCTAAAGTAAGCATTGCTACCAACGTTCCGCAACAGCAAATCAGATCGTGGGTTGTGTCTGTAATATTTAATTCCATTTAGTCTTCACTTCATGTTATTACTTTAATGTTATTTTCATTCCATTGTTTCAAAAACACGATATACTCGTACTTCACGTAGAAACCTTGTATTTACTTTCAGTTGCAGTTACGAGATTTATGAAGTACTGTATCTCAATTTTGTTATGTTTTAATTTAAAAATAACATTTGAACTTAGAATTCTTTGCTTGATTAAGGTCCTACTTAATACAGTGGGAATATGTTTAAGTTAACCCTGGCAGCATGATATTGGCTATTCTTATGTCTGCTAGAGATAATACGATTCCCAAACTTAGATTAAATTACACAATGCGTATCCACAAAAAGCATCAAACACGTAGTAAGAGTGCCATAATAGCCCTAGAGTTTCTAAGGTAAATAAAGGCAGATAGTGTATACTAGAGCATCAATTGCATTACAAAAACTGACCGAAGAAAATAAAAATGCCTTTTGTTTGAGCGTTTCTCAGTACAACTGGTTTACAGAACAACTCGTGTCAACTTATACTTAATTTATTATAACTACATTAAAAAACTGTAATTACAGTCAACACGATTTAATTTAAAAGTTACAGGAAATAAATAACACAAATATTACATGAATAAATAAATAAACAAGACGTTATAAAGACCAGCAAAACACTAAGTTAGGCTACATGCTTATTTTAAAATTATTTTTAATTTATTTCTAAAACTTTGTTGACTAGATAGGCTGATTTCAGGCACTTGGGAAGGTCGTTGTACAACCTGGGGCCAAGAGAAATTTCTCCTACCTAACTCCAGTCTTACTCTGCGAAAATGCAGCAGACTGTCGTGGCGTGTGCTGCGCTGGGAGATCATGTCCCTAGGCAAACGTCGCTCGCACAAGTATTGCGGCTCCCCGAGTGTAAGCGCCTTGTCCGTCATGCAGATAGGCAACACCCTACATATTGTTTCCATTGGAAGCAATCTGGTGTCACTTCTTAGAATGACGCAATCTTAGAATCCAATAGTTAAAACAAGATGATGTAATTGTCTTCCAAACATGAAGAACATTGATAAAGTTAAAACACATAGGTTGGAACGGGAAAATAATACATGTATTAGATCCCAGAAGCACAGTGTGGCTTCGATAAGTGGAGAACTTGCTAATGAATGTGAGTCCATGTGTACAAGCAAGTGTAAACTGTGATCCAGCAGCACGTGCCTTTAATATCCGGTACAATGTCACTGATAACATCACATCAGCTGTGAAGCAGCCTCAGGGCCTGTGTGTGACCTGCTAGCGCACTCGTATGTATTATATCAACAATGTATTTATTTACATACGTTTGAAACTGGACATTCGTAGACAAACAGAACATTGTGTTGTTATAGCTCCTGTTTACCACTGTAACTATCACTCCGTTATTTCGAAAACTATTTGATTGTTCATTTAGTAAATGAATATTTTAAAAAGGTGGTGTATACCATGGTATGTAACCATTGGATATTAACGTTATAGGAGGTTGGTCCAGATAGCTATCTGGTTCGCAGAGGTTTGACCGTACTCTGTCAAAATTGCGTGAAAAAGATTTGGTGAATAGAGAATATACAGGGTGTCCAGTAGTTACGGGATCAAACTTTACCAGGTGATTTGTTAGCTCATAACAAACAAAATCCTATAACACATAGGCCTATCACGCTTAGTTTTCCGTCTGTCTGTCTGTGTTTTTCACTAAATAGTTTTTACCTCCGAGTTCAATTATGTTACTAACTTAAAATTTGCACATTTGTTAGTACAATTAATACCAATATTTAAAAATAAATTTGACTCATTTACACTTTCCGTTTAAAAATGGTGGCTATATTAAAACTTTTAAGCTTAATAACTCAAAACCCTTAATTTTTATGGTAAATACACAGAAATAACAATATGTGGAAAATTAACAAACTTTTAAAACCAAGTTAATTGTCCGATGATAAATAATAACGGAGAAATATAAGTTCTTTTGAGCACACTCCTTTGTTTACATTTAAGAAACATATGTACTCGTAAATACAAGAGTGTGCTCAGGAAAACATAAATTCCTCCGTTAATAGTTCAGAACAACAAACTTGGTCTTAAAATGTTTATAAAACACATTTGCCACGTGTTGTTAGCTTTGTGTATCACCATAAAGTTCAAGGCTTTTAGTTACTAAGCTTAGAACATTTTATGTGACCACCATTTTTAAACCGGAAGTAAAAATTAGTCAAATTTATTTTTAAATATGGGTATTAATAATACTAACAAATGTGCAAAGTTTGAAGTTTGTAAATTAATTAACCTTGGAGATAAGAATAATTCAGTGAAAAACATAGACAGACAGACGGAAAACTAAGCGAGATAGGCCTAAGTGTTATAGGACATTTTTTGTTTATTATGATCTGCCAAACCACCTGGTGAAGTTTGACCCCGTAATTACCGGACACCCTGTATAATAAAATTTCGGCCGGCCGCCAAAATAAAATACTCTGGCACTGACAGGCATTATAGGTGTAATAATATTTTGTACATTTGTCTGTGTTAAAGTACCATCTTATACTGAGTTTCAACTTATTTGACTTAACCCGTTCTACGAGTATATTATTGAGCGTAAAAAGCAAAATGGAGGCTAGTGAGAAGATGCAAAGCGTTTTTGGTAATGTCCTGTTTTCATATAGTTAGAAACAACAACCCGTTGTTGGGGCAGCCGTTGTTTGGGTTAGTTTGATGTTAGTTAGTATCTTTGAGAAGATCGTGACCAAAAACCCAGCTTTTCAGAAGCACAGCCAGCATCCACAGCATCAACTCCCAAGGGAAAGCCTAACTAACTCTGTTTCTTTACAAAGAGAGAAATCCAGCACAGCTTACAGAGTCACATGCTCCAAAGAAAATTCTGTCCACCCGAAGGAAAAACCAAAACCAAAATGCATATCACACTTCCAAAGTAAGAAACCTAAATCAGTCTGCTGAGGGTCCCCTTAACGTCAACAATAATTATAACACTGATACAAAACAAGTAAAAATTAATAAAAAGTGCTTAGTCCAATTTTAACAAACGAAAACCAGGTTTATATAAAAAGCTATAAAACAATCTCAAAGAAAACCATCCAGGCTTAAAAGAGTAACCAACAGAAAACACAAAACTGTATTATATTAAAATACATTCTAAAGTGAAGACAACGGGAACTGAAGACAATTAAAAAGCAGCTGTTTGGAAAATTCCTGAAGATCTGGTTACACCATCGACCTGAGCACCCTCTAAACGCATTGTAAACCCGTGATGCTACTTATCTTTATAATAATGTAATAATTTGATATTTTGACTGACTAAGACAACAATGGACAACAAGTGGACAACAAGTGGAGACCACACTAAATACAGTTAGGCCTTAGATGTTATATTTTTGTTTTCATGATATATGTTTTAATGTTCCGCTTCTCCCATGAAACATCAAACCCCCTCCCCGTCGGCTATGTGCCTCCCCGCAACCTGCCCCTCCACTCATTTTCAGACCGGCTGTCAACTACCGACCTACGGGGATAGTTAGTGTGCCCCCGTAGTGCGAGGTCGTGGTCCTAGTCTGGGTGAGGTCCTTCATTAATAACTACTTACCACATCTCTGTGTTTTCAGCTATTTGTTTTTTCAGCTTCATTGTATGTTTAGGCTAACATGTAGTTTTATCTCTATAACGTGTCCTTGTTTTACTTGTCCATATTTGTAATTAATTTTGACAAGCCATCAATTTTCATGATGTAGCGCTGTAAAATATTGGTTGGAATAGTCCTATTAGTGCTTGCTAAGATATTAATTAAATGTAGTTCCTAGATTAGTGTAGTCCTCTGAAGACGGGTGGAGTTTCTAACTACCTGAAACGTTAGAGTAGTTTTCCGGAAGTGCTGAAAAGTCCGTTCTTTCCTTTTTTTTATTGTTTCCGCCACTATTATGAACTTTTCAAACTAACAATATTAATATTTGGACAAAGAAATATTTTTGGATGGAATAAAAGGGGCGGAGAAGCGTGTTACAGGACGGTGCTCTACTCGTGCAGTTGACACAGCTGACAGGATTAGCCCTGTTCACCTGGTAACAGTAAACTCAGCTGACAGAGGACTTAACTGCTAACTAACACCCTAACAAATGCTGACTTGTCCTTGTTGTTGACGTTCATACTTTCTAGCCAGCAAGCAATGTTCTAAACAGGAGTTTCATTTCAAATTAAACAATATATTAGAATCTCCATTGTTTACTAAATGAATTAAAATGTTGAATTTGGCAAAAGTTTGTATTTGTTTTTTATTTTTCATATTTTTTACTGAAACTTATTTTAAGCTTTGTAAGAACACCGGACACGTGTTTAGAGAAAACATCCGGTGAACTCAGATGCCTGCACCGAGGTCGCAGATATCCTAAGAAGCTACAAGCGGCATCCTATTCGCTGTAGTCTTGCTGATCTTTCTATTTGCTGTAATACTAGAATTTGTTCCAAATAGGTTACATGGTCAAACTTAATAATGGAAATGGAATTACTGTATAAGGTGGCCCGATAGAGCGGCCGCAGAGTCAACTCTGGGTTCCACTTATAACATTCGATGAAAACTAGCAAATGATGTTTCAGCTAAGAATACAAATGGGAAAACTAAAAGCATACATCTAACATAGCATTTAAACACAAGAACTCAAACTTTCACCATAAAAAGAACTTTTCGTTTGAAAATTGAAACCAAATTTCTTTAGGGAACATAGTGTCAAATTTCGAAATAAATATCATATATTAAATAGAAACCTTACGTGTTTGTTTTTATATACAGCTAAACGAATGGCTCTACGCTTAGAGAAAGAAGCCACCACACATTTCGGCCGTAATGAAGGGATGAACGCAACAAATATTTGAACTAATGTAGACAAAACATCTTTTGACATGTTGTTTATTTTAGTTGTCAAAGTTTATCTACGTAGGTATGTAGTTAAGCTATGGTTTCCTAGGAAAGCGTTGACCGCTATATATGAACGAAACAGTGACGGTGGACGTAACACAATATTTACACAGATATAGACAAAAACAATTTTGACATGTTGTTTACTTTAGTTGTCAAAGCTTATTACCATATGTATTAATGGACAAGCTAGAATTTCTTTACAAAACAAAATATGCCACCTGGCGAGAAAAACCTTAACTAAGTTTCACCGCTACTTTACGTCCACCGTTTTCTATGAATCCACTCTCATCTGGTTGCATTGAAAGCAAAACTCACCGTCATATTACGGCCATAATGTAGCGGTCACTTCTTTCTAGGAAACCATTGCTTAAGTGCTATTTAATTAACCGTTTGCAAATTTCCTATGTAAAATTTCTTTGCTCAAACACCATCCGGCCACCTCTTAACTTTTGATGTATTGAATAGTATTGGATATTATTTAACGATGTTCTAGAGACTAAATCAAATGTAGTTAGGTTGGTTTATTTTATGAATCTAAATTGACGTGTGTTGTGCTTCGTTTTAATAATCCTTTCCACAAAGTGTCTAAAACCGAAGAATACGAGGTGTGATCAAAAGTATCAGGGCTGTTTATGTAGCGTGAGAATGCAGCGACAAACAACAATGCGGTTTGCAGCAATGCATTCTCTGACTCATCAGCAACACAACTGTGGACCAATCCTATCTTCACTCAAACAAAAATAAACAAGTTTTATTTGATACATGTTTTTTGATTCTGGCAATTTTGGCTCATGAAAACTAATGTGAGAGAAGAGTAACGTTTTGTGTGAAGTTAAACAAAACCTTTACTGAAACTTTCCAGATGTGACAAGAGGCTTTTGTTGAAGAGTGTTTAAGCCTATCACGTTGTCATGAGTGCTACAAGAGGTTTAAAGATGGCCAAACATCAACAGAAGATGATCCTCGTTTCGGATGCCCTTCCACATCGCTCAATGATGATCAAGTTGCTAATGTGAATGATCTCGTACGATTAGATTTTTGGCTATCAACTCGTGAAATTCAAAAGAGTTTTATATTTTATTTAGTTTATGTTAAGAAATTTTAACTGAAAAACTTCAAATGCATCAAGAGTTGCGGCAAAGTTTAATCAAAATTGTTGTGGAAGGGCGTCCGGAACGAGGATAATCTTCTGTTGATGTTCGGCCATCTTTAAATCTCTTGTAGCACTCATGAAAACGTGATAGGTTTAAACAATTCGCCAAAAGCTTCTTGTCACATCTGAAAAGTCTCAGTAAAGGTTTTGTTTAATTACACACAAACACGTTGATCTTCTTTCACATTAGTTTTCATGAACCAAAATCGCAAGCCTAAAAACATGTCTCAAATAAAACTTATTTATTTTTGTTCAAGTTAAGATAATATTGTAGGATTGGTCCACAGTTGTGTTGCTGATGAGTCAGAGAATGCATTGCTGCAAACCGCATTGTTCGCTGCATTCTCACGCTACATAAACAGCCCTGATACTTTTTGATCACACCTCGTAAAACACTCTTATAGAACGTAAAATAGTAGGCAGTGATTTTTCAGTTAAATGTCAGTTATATGACTGGGACTCGTGGCGTGGTCCTGTAATCCAGCTTCATGGAGGTCAGGTTTTGAGGATGATATAGGTCTAAATAAGCGGCTCAGATAGTCTCAGTGATCATCTGATGATACCCGCATCAACTCCCACCATCATTTAGACATATCGGACCATCATCTGCGTGGTTCGGAAGTCACGTTAAGCCGTTGGACCTTGTATTTCCATTGGATGGGCTATTAATTAATGAGCCATTCTAAAGAAGAGTCGGCCTTAGTTTGTAACAAGGACTACACCTTAAAATCATTACTACCACTCATCACACTCATCCTTCACCACATATTTGCCTTAAAATATCCTCATGAGAGTGGTCGGCATCTCAAAATAATAGTGATATAGTGATATAACAAAATTGATTTAAAAATTTGACGATACAACCCAAATACTATGTGATACAACCTTTCAATCCAAAATAGTTTTTACACTCAGATACGAGTGTAAAATTATGATTATATGATTGAACCATGTAATATGATTAAAACAGACAGTCCAAATTTTTTTATTTAAATATTTTTATTTGTTAAATATACAATATAAACATATAATATAAATTATAATACTGTATACATAAAATCTACTCGAACCCCAGAAGACTCTCGCCGGATCTAAATCTGGTCCTTGTGCCCCTGATACACATGCTGACAGCTCTGAGGATCCCCATTGAAAGTCTTGTTTTGACATAGCTGACCAGTCTTCCGTGTTTTACGTGAATTCTTTCAGCAAGCCGTCCAAAGTTTGGTCATTTCTGAAATAACTGATGGTTAAACACATCAATGTACAAATTGGAAATCGTTAAAACGAATATTATGTGCTGCCTAATTAAAAACGTAAGAAACTGTATAAATTTAAATTTGCATAAACTTATATTTTTGAGCGTACAGCATCATTTTAGATCAGATGACATTTTAAAAAATCCGACAGAAGAGAATCATGGCTAAACTAAATGTGTTAACACTTTGTCTACAAAACTGACAATGGGATTAACACGTTGTTTGTTCTACGTAAGTCCTCCCGGCTGACAGTTGGATCCACCCGTTGTTTACTCTGACAATTTCACACCAGTTTAGCCTAAACTAGTTTGTCTTTTTAAGCGTAGATTGACTGAACGTTTGTATTTACAAATAAATACATAATCAAAGTAATTCTTGTATCTGGCGTGCTATTTACTTTGTGAATAAACCTTAGTGTTTGCATTAGAGGTGCGGAACTCAATGGTATTTAGCTCGATTTGAAGATAAAACCAGGCCGACACGCTGGATGCTAAGCGCTAAAGCACTTTTCATTCATAACATAAAAGTTACAAGGGTGTTTGCTACGCTCAAAACCTTGTCGGTCTTCAGCCTCAGCTTCGCATTATTTATTATCACGGGTACCACGAGGCTGTTCGCGCCGCTCTTAGCCTCGCTTCGGCCGTAGCTTCAGACATATTTGTTGCCTTTTATTGCACGTTTTACTACGTATCACAATAATTGGAAAATTAGTTTAAAATTTCATTAAAATTGGACTACTTATAACGCTGTTAGAGTGAAAACCACTTTTTAGGCCGCCATTTGAAACGAATCAATTAATTGTCAGAATATTTTGTATACCGACGGATACTATAAAAATATTCATCAAAATCGGATACAATTAACTTTTTTAGATAGTTAAAACAACTTTTTCCATAAAACACTCCCTACCTAAAAAGGTACTTCCGGTAGTCCGAGTTTGCTGGCTAAACGGGTAACGACACGATGTCTTATGTTTATAACTGATGATGCCTTGACCGGCGAAAGCGCTCTTGCTTTGAAAATTATATGAAACTTGTTTAAAAAAAATGACTAATGATTTAAATGACTTGTGTAAGTTTGTCCAGCTTGACTTGTGTAATCGCGATGTGTAACTGTTCAATAAGTCTCCGCTCCACTTACCGATCCTAACTTTCTGTACCTCCTCTATAAGCTGACTCAACACGCACCTTATGTACTAAGCCCTTTCCACTCCAACTGTGTTTATGTGATTGCAGCTTAATTTGTTACAGCTTTAGGGTGTGTTTAATATTAGTAAACATTCATTTACGTTAAACAGGAAAAAAGATATAAGATGCCTTACTCGTATTATACCAGCCGGAGTTCATACTATATGTAGTCCTATCTTCCATTCTTCCGTAAACATCACCTGCACCTGCCTCTGTACAGTTTTAGGACACGATACAAGAGATGGTCACACTGCAATTAGAGCCTACGGTCTCCAGTGAAGTATCCAGCGCTTTCACTTTTAGGCTTAATATGGAAGTACACGAGTTAGCTCACGTTCAACATAGTACCGTTTATGTCAAAACGGTTCAACATTAGAACCTGATGATGTCAAAATAACCATGTTTGCTATGGCTTCATTAAATACGTTTTGTTTCAATTTTCACGAGGGTACTTCAAAATTTTATTCTTTTCAACAGTTCTTTGTTGATCAAAGATATAGGGGATTCAACAACTATAGTCTTTTATACTGTCCCTAAATAATACTTTGGTTATATCAACATTTCACAAAATGTATGAATTTGATGTAACATTATTAAACATTGCAAACATTCTTCATGTGTATTTGTATAATTTATTTTGTTACACAACTATTTGCTATGAAAAACTTTTTGGTGTTTTACTTTGTAAATTCTGTACTTGTTTGTGAATGAGCTCACTAGTCGTTTCCCGGAAATAACTTCTCCTTTATGTGGTTACACAATATTTTAGTGAAGAGTATGGCATGTAGCTCCAACTATTGGTTATCTATTAGAGATAGGAGTATAGGACACATTACAAGGCAAATAAGAATGAAGAAGACACACACAACAAACCTTTAAATGCATCCATTGTAAATGCAATCAATGTAAATATCTCAAATTTCGATCGTGTAAGGTTTTTACTTCCAATATGAAAAGTAGATTAGTACAAATTACTATTCATTTAGTTAAATAAACTTCAAAAGGTTGTGTATCTCCGTCACCCCTTTCTTGTGACTCTTTACACTTTACTGTATGAGGTATATTTCCATCAAGATAAACTAGTTTTAACAAAATTAAACTAATCTGCAAAGTTAATTAGCCTAAATAATGTGTTTGGGAGGAAGGTATAAACTCACAACGAAACAAATAAAACTTACTTTATTACCCTGTAACAATGAAGCAATGAACACACTTTACAACTTTTCGCTTCTAAAGATTACATTTATGATAACACCTGAAGTCTAATTTAAAACAGCCGTTATAGTGACTTTATGAACTTATAGTAATTAGACAGTATGAACGTTAACAACATTATTTCTGTACGATATCTGAACTTTTTTAATTAGCGATATTCTACTGGACATAATAAATAGATTTGTTACAATTTCTCAAAACTAACTGAAAGTTAAAAATAATTAACATTTGTAATAATTATAAAAGGGTTTAAACAATTGTTCGATGTCATAACATTATTCAAACTGGTCTTATTGGAACAGGTGTATAATTTAAACCGAAGTACAATTTTAAGCTAAGGTATTTTAAAACAAAACTTGTTTTCTTTTGAATAATAAGTGCTCAAACGTGTTACAAATTAATTTTAAAACTCTTCAATATCATAAACTAATAATTTTGTAAAACCCATGCACAAAACACTAATTCAGGGAGTGTCAATCCTCACATACGCGTATCTTAAAAAAATATCATTCTTGTCAGATTCCTCCAAAAACTGTCAGGTTATATTTCAATATTTCAATAAATTCTACATTATGGTCTTAAACAACAAGCACAGCCGCAAGTTATAAAACTAGTAGTTAAAGTATCCAAAGTTAAAAACATTAATATTATTAGGGTAGATTTTGTTTTAAATGTTAGTTTCAAGAAAACTGACGCTCTGTTACTACTTCTTGAAATGAGCTGTGAAAGACAATCAGACATAGATAGATTGAGAATCTAATATCATAACATAGTTTCTAGAAAATGACCACGACAGTGCTGCAGTGACCCGACAGTACTTCGTACTACACTAAAACGCGGACAGCTGGCCGCTGGCTGCAGCCCAAACCTTCGCGGACAACCATATGACTAGACGTCGGCCATATGACGTAGGTAATGGAATAGCTCCTAATGCAGAGTCTTACACCAAGTTTAAATGTTGCTGAACGTTGTCTCGTTTCATGAACATACGAGGAGGGGGCACACTCCTAGATATCTATCTGTATGGCATTACTTTTCGATGTTCTAGACAGGAAATTTTTGTAGTATTTAAGTTTAATTTCTAAATTATTGATCATATAAAAAATGAAAACAACTACTTAACATACATTAATACTTTCTTTTTTAAGAAATCTGAAACCTTATGTTAGTATACGTTGTTCTAATCAATATGTGTAAACATGTTCAAAACTAGCTGCATAAAAGTGTAGTTACCTTGTATGTAATTCACGTTTGAAGTTAAACTACACTTTCTTAACAAAATACTTATTACGAAGAGAGTATTACTGATGTTTTCTCCGCAAATAAGATGTGTAAGACGTGTTGCAAACTGTGCAGAAAGAGTATACGAAAAAGCATTAGTTGAGGTAAATACGAGAAAGATTCCAAAGTATTTTATTGTACATAATTTAATCTAACCAAATCGTTTTACGACAGAAACCTTTATAGCTTGCAAAGGCCGACAATGGTCTGTTCGAAAGTAAATTACGTTTCATTAAACCTGAAGCGTAAAATACTCTTCGAATTTTTCTCGAGTTATAGGTACATTTCCCCTTAACTTCATGTCAATAATTATTGTTTGGCGATAACTTCATCTAATTAATATGTTGATTACATTCACTGACAAATAATTTATTCTGAAAATTAAATTGCGTTTATTTACGTAGACTATTAGTTCGTTGTTAAATTAAAATGGTTTGTTTAGATTCCGCAGTCGTTCAAAGTTGAGTATTTCAAAACACTTAACTAAAAAAAAACGAAAAACTTTCTATCCATCTCTATTGAAATACTCGTATAAATCGGCTGATAAAATAAAACACAAGGTAAAACACAAAGCCAAAATGTGAGTTTGGACTCTGCATCAAGAATTGTTATCTTTTAATTTCCGATCATGGCAGCGTTTTGAATTCAAATTTTTCAGCGTAATGAATAAAACCCAATAATAGTTGTACGCCTAGAGGACAATACCTCGTGGTTGGAACACAGCCACTCCACTATCTACCTAATATCTGATTGTCTTTGGAAGCTCTGCAGTTGCAGTTCAGACTTGTGACGTCATGCCTCGACGTGTGAAGTCAGCTGGTTGTCTCCATGAAACCGGTTGTCCTGTGACGTACATGTGCACCACTTGGTGACGACATGGTCTGCCCGGTGCACAGAAACATTGGGTGGGTTGTAACTGCTGTTTTGTCAACAGTCTGGTTTGCTTCTTTCTGTCGTTGAGCGAACCGTCATCATTTGTTCCTGGAACGTAATAGATAATTTTGTTTAAAGCTTAATAAAACAGCTACGTATCTAATATACAAGAGCACAATTTGGTAGGATCAACTTCTTAGATAACACGTTTCTTTTTCCTAGAAACAATCACTAACTTTGTCTCCAATTCATATTTAAATAGCCACAATTTTGATTTAATATATATCACTGTCAAATGTAAACATGCATTAAAAATATTGTATGATACTGAGTATAGCGGCTACTTTATAAACCAGTTAAAATTTATAGCCTACAACCCATATTTTTTACAAGGAAATTGACCGTCAATACGTGTATAGCCAGGAAATGACAGTTCATTGTGCGCAATTTGTTCCCTAAGGCATTTTGACGGTTGTCAGAATCCAATCAAATAACGGAAAGGAACTCAATGCAAGAACACAATCAATTTTCAATTATTAATATATTTTTTGAACCAAATCGCTACGGATTAAAGTTGAAGACTAAGCAACATCGTGGTTAGTTTGTATTTCATTGTTTATAACGATACATAATATTATCGTACACTCTAAAAATGATGAAGTGAAGGCCGCTCAGAAAAAAAGGAAATTTGCTCTTTAGGGTGTTGAAACCCAACTACTCTCATTAAAAAGTTGCTCGATTTTCACTCTTTTAGGAGTAGTTTTCCCTTTCATATTTAGAGTGTAGGGCTTTAATTACTACAATATTAGCAAATACATATTAGACCATGTGATCTAGTAAAAGTAAGAATCGATAGTAGCACAGAATAGATTTTCATTGAAGTAATAGTCGGCATCAGGCCATCAGTGTTGAGAAGAAGTAAGATATTGAATGAGATTACTTCGAAATTGAAAATATCATTCCAAATTTCCATCAAACTTCAAAGACATCAGACGTGTCAGACTTCAAAGACACTCATCAGAAGCTAACATAAAGTAGGAGAGAACGTTGATAACTGATAACGACAGGTGGATTTTGCAT
This sequence comes from Matsumurasca onukii, assembly GCA_018831715.1. Lineage (NCBI taxonomy): Eukaryota > Metazoa > Arthropoda > Insecta > Hemiptera > Cicadellidae > Matsumurasca > Matsumurasca onukii. Next base: position 13,349,898 of record CM032062.1, read on the forward strand.
TTGAGATTAAATGAGCGCATTTTAACACTGCACGTGTCAACTCCTTGTAGCAGATAATTACATTCTACATGTTCAACTTATATTACTGTTCCCCTTCAAATCCGTTCGAAAAATACTAGTTCGTGGCTGGATTTGAGGTTCAATGGTTAATTTTTGTGTTGGAAGTTAATTGTTTTGTGAATGAACTCACACAATCATATACGGTGGCTTGACTATTAACACCTTTGTCTGAAATGGATTATTAAATAACATTTTACAATGTACACAGCTTGAGTAGCTGTAGTATGTACTCGATATGCCTTCACTTACCACTTCTAGACCTATAGTACGAGTGTGAGCCAAGACACACAAGGGGAGCTGTGTCACTGGGGTCTGGCCTGTGTCTCAGGCAATGCCACTCACAGCTTGAGTAGCTGTAGTAAGTATAAGCCTTCACTTACCACTTCTAGACCTTGAGTACGAGTGTGAGCCGCGACGCACGATGGGAGGTGTGTCAGCTGTGTCACTGGGGTCTGGCCTGTGTCTCAGGCAATGCCACTACAGCAGTAGCTGTAGTAAGTATAAGCCTTCACTTACCACTTCTAGACCTTGAGTACGAGTGTGAGCCGCGACGCACGATGGGAGGTGTGTCAGCTGTGTCACTGGGGTCTGGTCTGTGTCTCAGGCAATGCCACTCACAGCTTGAGTAGCTGTAGTATGTATAAGCCTTCACTTACCACTTCTAGACCTAGAGTACGAGTGTGAGCCGCGACGCACGATGGGAGGTGTGTCGGCTGTGTCACTGGGGTCTGGTCTATGTCTCAGGCAATCCACTCACAGCTTGAGTAGCTGTAGTAAGTATAAGCCTTCACTTACCACTTCTAGACCTTGAGTACGAGTGAGCCGCGACGCACGATGGGAGGTGTCAGCTGTGTCACTGGGGTCTGGTCTGTGTCTCAGGCAATGCCACTCACAGCTTGGTAGCTGTAGTATGTATAGCCTTCACCACTTCTAGACCTAGAGTACGAGTGTGAGCCGCGACGCGATGGGAGGTGTGTCAGCTGTGTCACTGGGGTCTGGTCTGTCTCAGGCAATGCCACTCACAGCGAGTAGCTGTAGTATAAGCCTTCACTTACCACTTCTAGACCTTGAGTACGAGTGTGAGCCGCGACGCACGATGGGAGGTGTGTCGGCTGTGTCACTGGGGTCTGGTCTGTGTCTCAGGCAATGCCACTCACAGCTTGAGTAGCTGTAGTAAGTATAAGCCTTCACTTACCACTTCTAGACCTAGAGTACGAGTGTGAGCCGCGACGCACGATGGGAGGTGTGTCAGCTGTGTCACTGGGGTCTGGCCTGTGTCTCAGGCAATGCCACTCACAGCTTGAGTAGCTGTAGTAAGTATAGCCTTCACTTACCACTTCTAGACCTAGAGTACGAGTGTGAGCCGCGACGCACGATGGGAGGTGTGTCGGCTGTGTCACTGGGGTCTGGTCTATGTCTCAGGCAATGCCACTCACAGCTTGAGTAGCTGTAGTAAGTATAAGCCTTCACTTACCACTTCTAGACCTAGAGTACGAGTGTGAGCCGCGACGCACGATGGGAGGTGTGTCAGCTGTGTCACTGGGGTCTGGTCTATGTCTCAGGCAATGCCACTCACACACCGCTGTTCTGAAGTATTGCCTGAATCTGCAACATAACGTAATATTTGAAGGTTAAACAGTATTAATAACAGTGTTGTTCGTAACTCATGGAACGTTTTAGAGAGTTGGGTTTCCGTCCTTTGCCCTATGATCGGTACTAATTGTGTTCCCTTAAGCGTTATTGAAAGTAATAAGATAGCGGATAAAAGTTTACTAGATTAGTACCTCTATGCATAAGTGTTATCCTGCAAACCCATAGATGCAGGATAACTCACAGAACCAATCAACAAGCGCAATATAACGTACAGCTATCCCTTGAGCTGTTCTATATTGTTTATTTGTATAATGGTGTTCCACTTTTTTCTGGAGAGGTATGTGAAACGTTCAATTACTCTTAACCTATCTTTCAGTTTGATACATTCTTAAGGAATCACAATTTATACGTGACACTGGAGAAATCAGTTGGGTCTAATCAAATTCAGAAGAGCTTCTTTTCAAAAGTACTTTACCATTGCACGCTATAATTCAACTGTTTTTTTCTGAACACCTTTGTACCAAACAGGAAAACCTCCCCTGACTCATTCCTCTTGTCTACAACCTACATATTCATAGCATCCAGGGCCTAAATAGCGCCATCAGGCACGTAAACGCGGTACCACCTGTACCATAGACTAACGGGTAGAGTCTCTAGTCTGTGACTGGACCAAGCGTTTACAAGTAAACTATTAACATAATGTACATTAAACCATTTACCATTTAAGTTAACATTTTTTACCAAAGCATTTCTGAGCTAAGTTTTCAATATACAAGCAGTTTCACACAATTCGAAACGAACTACAGGAGTGTTTCACCCAGTCAAATTTCTAAAACAAGTGAACAAATACACACATTCTAACCAACCAACAATTAACTTTCTTATGGTTTATTGTCGTAAAACATGCAATACATTAAAAGTGAAGAGCTATCTGTATCTGCAGGTGGATTGGAAATCTTTCTGATAAGGTCAAGCAAGCTTTGTTAAACTCGTGTACTGTTCAAGGTTTAATTTAATCTCTAAAGTTTTCTACCCTCAAGCAGAAACTAGTAAAGCAAATGGTTAATCTCTTAACATTAGGAAACTTTACTTATTCATGTAGGCTGAAATTGTAATTTCGCAAAGTGGGAGGGAGAGAACGATTATTTTAAACCCAAGCCCCGTTAAAAGTCCTGCGTATTTTATTTCACTTAAAACAACTAATTAATGATTTTTATATGCGTAATTACTACTAAAGGTTTCGTTCAAAATCCTGGATATTTGGGGTACAATGCTAATAACCCAAGTTTAATTATTACTAGAGATCAATGCCAACGACATGACACAAATTTACGAGATCAATGCCGACGACATGACACAAATTTACGAGATCAATGCCGACGACATGACACAGATTTACGAGATCAATGCCGACGACATGACACAAATTTACGAGAGCAATGCCGACGACATGACACAATTTACGAAGTCAATGCCAACGACATTTATTACAATTTTACGAGATCAATGCCGACGACATGACACAGATTTATTTAGATCAATGCCGACGACACACAAATTTACGAGATCAATGCCGACGACATGACTCAAATTTACAGATCAATGCCGACGACATGACACAAATTTACGAAGTCAATGCCAACGACATGACACAATTTTACTTAGAGATCAATGCCGACGACATGACACAAAATACAAGCAATTATGTTTATACAAATAATATATGAATCCATCGGATTATAAAGAAATATCGTACCTCCTTCAAAATAATAATAATTTGAAATAATTTTTATTTTCAGTCGTAACTCACCCTCAAATGCTACGTAAATTGTTAGTTGAAGGTACCCTATGCAAAATGGTGACCAATCGTGCTTCAGCCAGGTTAGAAGTCAGAATGAAATTCTAAATTATTTATATCTGTCCTTTATCATCTCAGAGAATAACAACAACAACAAGATTTATTGTCAATATTGTACAAAACAAGTTTGTTTCATTGACATAACATAAGTTTAAAAAAATGCAATACCACTGGTAATGACTTAGATCTATAGAGAAAAAAAATTTACCAGAGACCCAAGGCGCTTAAGCCTGAGTCACATTTGGTTATTTTACTAGTAGCTATCGAAGTAGCGGCTACTAGGTAGCTAGTGCGACATAGATCGTAGCATATAACAGTAGCGCGCTAGTCAAAACCACTAGCATAAAAAAATCAAACATGTTCTATTTTTCCGTGCTACTAACTCGCAGATGAGTGAGTCACGCACTCAACTAGCGGCTAAAGCTAAGTAGCAACCTGGTGGTTATGTGACATACCGAGCTACCGGTTAGTTGCAACTGCGCGTGCTCTCTGTCAACTCTTGAGTTTTGTTTCGCGTATTTGTGAGTGATATTATGGGAACCGCAGGGGATGTCATAACATTTTTGACGGTTACCGTATCTTAAAGCTATTTCTAATTTCTGTGCGGACTTCGAATTTTTTCGTAACTATTTTTGTTTTCAATAAGAAGATCAAATCATTACAAACGTCTGTTACACACCCCAATATCAAGTGGTTTAAATAATTACGCCTTATACCAACAGATGCCTTCATACAGAGACAGAACAAATGAAACTGGTTAGCACATCCAAACTAGGTAGCAGCTACCTAGTTTTGTGTATGACAACTTTAGTAAAGTGAAGCATATTAGCAGCGAACCAGTAAGGCTATAAAGTACGTGACCTAGGTTTATGTGAAGTTTAGTCGTCAAATCCATCACCAAGCGCGGTTGCGAAATACAGAGAGACCGTGGGGAGGATGATACATAGAGTGCTCCCTCCGCATTGAAGCTCGCTTGGTTATATATTTAGTGATTGCATAGCCTATTCTATAAGTCAGAAAAATGGACGTCTGTAAAGATTTCTATTGCCGGTTTTGTCAAATAAAATGGAGTGCTAGCACGTAGTAGTCATAAAGTATAGTCAAACATACTCCTGGGTTCGTATAAATCTAGAGAACTCTAGGAACGCTTGCAGGATGTTCTAGGAAGATCGGAATTCAGCACAAATACTCGTCTGTTTAATCTACTCGTACTACTTTTAAAGATCGGGAGATGGGAATCGAGTCTAAGTTGTTTTCCTGGAATTTACTGAGTGGAAGTATTGAGTAAAGCTTGTAATAGAACCACATGCCAACGAAATGTTTCATCGCCATGTTTGTTCTTTTCAATCTCGACTTAAGAGCAGAATAGACTTAACCGTGTTCAAGTGAATTGAGAATTAATAATGTACTGTATTACTGAAAAAAAAACTCGTTATTTTTAACTGCATAAATAACAGTTTTCAAAAATATACATTGAAACAAAATAAAATATAAGATGGAACTTTAGCTAAATTGATAGGTTTTTAATGAAAACGAGGTAGTATCTTAGGTTTTAGTTTAGTTGTTTTGTGTTCGATAGATAATATCTGTTCGTGTATTTAATCGGATGAAAATTTTCCGTTTTGAATTTATTAATTACCATAGTTAGTGAATACTCGAATTTAATTACCATAAGGAAATCTTAATATCTTAATCTAAATCTTAACAAGGAAGATATAAGGAAAAAAGATAGAGTGGAATTCGTAGTAAGTGTAGTAGGTGATTAACTGGGTGTTTTGGAAATCAAAAGTACTGGTAGAACAAAGATTTCAAACTGGATTTTCTCTGTATGGACATATTTTACCCGTACATCTTTTCTGGAGAACTTGAAATCTGTGGACTTAATCGCAATCGTATATCAATACTATTTTCTTTCAAAGTAAACGGTACAATCCTAAACTACTATTTTATTATGTATAGCCAACCAAAGTAATTTGACTAGAGGAAACTTCAAACGGTGAAACACAAGAAATGTATTTCTTGTTTGTGTGTTGATCAATTTTAGCACTCCAAAAACAAAAAAAAACACCTTAACATGTGTTAAAAACAAGGTGTTCCTCATTAGAAATTTTCTGAAAATGTGGGTTCATCAGTTACCTTATCGACATGTTGGTTTAACAAAACAAACTCTAAATTGTGTTCTCTTTCGAATGAATAAATAATAGAGAAAAATCAGTGTTATTAGTTTTACTTATTTTTATTTGTATTAAAAGCTGAGCTTTCTAAGAACCTCTACAAAAAAGTGTTCTTTTTTAGATTTCTACTTCTCTCCTACTGGTTAAAACAATGTGTGAGTTTGAGATTTTAATCTTCTGATTTGCGTTTCTCAGGGACATTCATATATTTTGGACTGACTTTAATTTAAACAGCTTTAGAGTAACAAAACAATAGGAACGAAAACCCAATAACAAAAGACAGCCTAAGGCGAATGTCAGAGAATGTTTGTGTGGCAAGAATTCCTTTAGGCGACATAGAAACAGCTCAAACAAACATTTCGAACTGAAATCGATGTAATTAAATCATACTCTTTGTTCCAGAGTTTTCACTCGAACAATGCTGATGTGGGGATTACTTTCAAACTGTTAAAAAACAGACACTAACTTTAAAAACATCAATTAGGTTAGTGCTAAAGACTTGAATAGAAATATTTGTAAAGTACTTATTCCTTATTGTTTTCGTACCATTAGATACATTTCTTATTTATGATGTATGTAACATATTATCTAGTGTAATAAAATATCTAGTCGAACAAAAGCCGCACCTATGGAGTTTACACCTACCTATATGTTTATTGTTAATGATTCTTTTTGGTTAGAGAAGTTTTGCATGTATTTTAAAACCACAACTAAATATTAGGTGATTGAACAATCACTTTCTTCACGGGAATGTTTTATTGGTGGTTTGATTTAGGGAGGCGTGGATCTTCTGCCTCTAACTATAGTTAGATCCAATTATCGACACGTTCTTTCGTTCCGGATCTTTGGTATTTTATTGTTCAGTGGCTTAAAGATTGTGTTAGAAACCCCAAGAGTATCACTACGATACATGTAAACATGAAAAAGAGATGAGACGGTGTTGTGTGGTGAGAGAATACGTGTTAAGAGAAGTGTCTTCTGAGCCATTAACTGCGTTGGTAAATAGGTTCTTTTGAAGAGTCCAGGAAATAGTTTTCTTTCTTCGCAAACTGCGTCTTCACAAGTCTCTTCAGACTGAGCGGAAACGAGATGTTACATTTATACTGCTGCAGTTAATTTGAAGAAGAAGTAGTTGACTCTTGATTTTAAATATGTGTACATACATCGTATGAGACAACCTTAGCATGGTAGATAATTGTTCAGATAAGTTCTTTTATTGTATAAATACGTGTAGGCAGGGTCCAACAATGGTTGCTTATGTTTGCTTTGTTTATGTTTGTGGGGAGATAATTGAACCCTCTTGGCTAAGGTTTGGCCCTTAAGCTAGGTATACACAATTTTAGACTTGATATTAAACTTGTATTAAATGATTCCTTGTAAATGTTTTTATTGAACTCAATTTTGTCATAATATTCTTTAACAAATAACAAAGTATTTCCTCGTATTTTCATTTGGGTCTGTGTTTTTTCTTTTTTCTGTTATAAAGTTTAATGACCGAATCATTTTATATCTTAAAAAGTAATTACTAAGTATACTAGCTGTGCTAGCTGGGGCTTCTGCCCCAGACCCCTGGCACGCTGTTCAGGATAAGCACTCCTCACGGCCTCGGTGCCCGCTTTGTAAAACTCGGCCATCCCGCCGGCCTATCTCATGGCTTATTTGCTTTGGACATATTTTTTTATTTCTTTTCCCCTTAACCCCTTTAACCCCCTCCCTTAAACCCCCCTTTAACACCCCCATCCAATATATATATTGTGCCCCCGAACCCCAAAATCAGTAGGGTCTTTGGGTTAATGGTATACAACTATGTGTCGAGTTTCAAACAAATCCGTTGATATTTACTAATAAATATTTATTAAAAAAAGAAATATAACATGGGAATTGGGGACCAAAACCCCATACAAAAAAAAAAATCTATATAATTTTATTCGTTTCCCACCTCCACACACTAAGGACCATTTCGGTTCAAAATCTGAATTACCCCAGCCAGATTCCGAGATCTCAACACTCCGGACAACCCTAACCGAAATACTAATAGTATAGATATAGATATAAATATAGGTTCGGATTACTTTCAGTACTGTAACCATTGATTGGTGTCCGATTGTTTTGTCACCGCAAAGCAAGTAATATTATTGTTAGGCTTTTCAACTTTTAACGTACAAAACGCTTACCTAAAGACGCAGGTGAAACCTCTGTGAACGTGCGTAAACTACTCTATCGTCGTTTCAAATTACCCTTTTTGGAAGTTGTAAAAAACTTCTATGGTGTAACTACAAGCTACAAATTTTCTTAATTTCTTCATTTTCCCATATTAATATTTTACTAAAACTACTTTCATCCTTTCCCAAGCTCAGCTCTACCAATCCATCTCCGATACCAGAAACCAGCACCCGCTCGTTCGACAACTTCCTTCTCATGGTGTACCAGTAGCCCTTAGACCTTTAAGAACAATCATTCTAAACCATGAGAACAATCAATAGTTGAAGTCAGCAAGAAGAATCTGCGACACGTGCAGTCCACGTGGACTATCAGCTATTGTTTGAGCACCAATTAAAATCACATCTATTCACATAGTCACGCCTACTTAGACCTGATTGGCGGAAGTGGTCAGAGGTGTCCAGCGGACTTTTTTCCACCCGGAGGGAGAGGACATCAATTCTCCACAAGTCTTCAAGGTGTCAACTCTGCTGCCTCCTTGGTGTGTTCACCCTGTGTTCCCCTAAGTGCGCGAGTGCCTAAATTTTACCATGGATTTATTGGATATTTCATAAAATAAGTAAGTGCAAAATTAATTGTATAACAAAATGTGAACTTGGTCATTCTACTTCATTTCTTTAATAGTTAATTATTCAAAATGTTTTAACAACTACCAATATCAATAACACGATGTTTAGCACTCCAGTGGTAAACAGCATGATAGCCACAAGGCTTAAACATATATAATTTTAATTCAAAGTTCTAACATTTTCAGTATTCTTGTTTATTAATCTTAAATAGTCAATAATGTAAAAATGTTGGTAATATTCTGGTCTTAGGTTTAATATTAATTTTATAAGTAATAATATTTTTTACAACAAGAGTTTAAATTTCCTTTTGATTTAATTTAAAATTTAAATAAATAGCTTGAAAGTTAACAGTCGTATCTTCTTTCCTCGTGTATCTCCACTGCCAAGAGTAGTTTGCCTCACATTTTAGAAATCCTCTTTAAATACCAACAATAAAATCTTTTATATAATCTACCTTTTTTACAATGGAAATAACCAACAAAATAAAAACTTCCCAGTCAACATATTTGTGAAGTTCTGGATCCAGTGAAAGCCAACAATCCAAACATAAAGCTGGATTTCCAACCTCTCTGCAAAGCAGTATTGGAGACGGAAAGCGCTTGTGAGTTTAAGGAAACCTGAGAGAGGAAGGAACTTGAGATCTCTAATCTGCGATCTCTTTATCTCGAGTAGGTCAAACACGGTAGTGGGGCAAAGTGCGATCTTCCCTTCTTCATACAACCTTCTAACCTTGTTTGTAGATGGGAGGAAAGTGTCAGCCAATTGTAAAACAGCAGCAAATTGTTGTTTAGTCTGAACATACTGGCTGCATATTGTGGACCTTTGGTTACAGTTTTTTATAAAACGTAACAAAATCAAAACCTTTGACATTTTAATTGTTTTAAAGAAAATTATTGTATAGTGTGTTTAAGCTTATACATTACTTGTTGTAGTTCATGAGTTTAAACCAACACATTGTCCTTTTCTTGTCGTTTAGTTTTTTACCGCAGTCTCAAAAAATATTATAAATCATTTCTTTTAATCTAATACATATTGTTATCAACAAGCATCATCGTGATATTTTGCTCAAAACAGAATAGGGCTCATATTGCTAGACTTAGTAACACAATTATTTAGGTCCACCACACTGCAACCTCGTCCTATGAATAAAATTCTAATAATATAATCATTCTGATTTTCTGGGGCGTTCATTCAACTATCTTAAACTGAATTATCTTTAAAATTCTTCGAGAATTTATTTGAATTTGGCTAGTAGCATTAAAGTTTCACCTTCTGAGTTGAAAGTTGAATTTATCAAGCTTTTAATACAACACTGGGACTATATGAGTAAAAGGATCGAAAACGCTATCTATAAACAAGACAGATTTTTCTTTAGCTCACTGCAACTTTACTTTGATAAACCTCAACTGTAACGTTGCTCTAGTTTTCTGGAACATCGTCAAAACTCGCAATACATTCACCACATTTCCGAACTTCTCACTCAGTTTGCCTTTTTATTAACAAACTTTCTACGGTTTCAACATGTCATAACTTCTGCTATATTTTTACAAATTTCGAATTTTGGCTACTGACAAACCGTAATCAATAAGTGGTACTCTTGCAGAACTTGCAAGGTATCAATAAAAGTTAAGATTTTGGTGTTTTCTTGAATTAATGTTTTTGTTTACATCAATCTTTCAGTTTTATTAGTATTTGATTCATAAAGATTTCCTTTTTGAATTTCAACCACTGAAGTCTTTATGTCAGTATTTTGAACAAACCAAACTCAAATGTTCAATAGTAGGATTATAGTTATTAAGCAGATACTCTTACTTGGAAGACAAAGATCATTTCTTTTAAAGGCTTGCGCAGGCTCCAATCAGGATTTCTGGTCTGCAAAAGCTATTGCTTTTCAAGTCTTGTGAAATTATATGTTAAAAACTCAAAGTGTGTCTGGTCTAACCTGGCATTCATCCAGTAGTAAATGAGAGGGTTGACCATAGCGTTACTCATGGCTAGCCAGTAGAACATGAGGTACAGGTGCTGCACATACTTGGAGTAGGCAAGGTCACGGTGATAGTGTGTGTACAGGAAGTAGGAGTGATAAGGCAGCCAGCACACGCCGAATATGGTCACTACCACTATGAACATACGCACCACCTGCAACAAAGTCAATAGATTCATCTAATCCAATTTCATCCTTGCCCAAAACGCCCATGCAAAAATATCCATCTAGTTTTATACCATCTCATTTCATCCCAGTTCCTGTCAAACATTGCATCTGGTTTTATCCATCTCATTCAATTCACTCCGAATTACATTCCACCCCTTCTAGACCAGGGTCAATAATTTGAAAATATTGAAAAGTGAAAAAAAATTATAGTAGGATGGTGTTAAAAATGACGAGAATATAATAACAAAGAAAAAATAATTTACAATGATCTGAGGTTTAAGTGAAGGGGTGGGTTTTATGGGTAAAAACGGCATTGACGCATTGCAAAACAAGTCCTATAGAAAAAGAACAATAAAGCAGGTAATAAAGAGACCCACAACTTTGTCATTACACTTTTTTCACATAACCTCAAAATTTATGTAAAAAATTCAAACAATCAAGTTTTGGTTTTATTTTTATCCTATGCAAAACAGATTTTTTTTTCACGAACTTGTGAAAGTATCTTTTATGTTCTAAAGACACTTTTATTTTTCTTGATTTGAATTAACATTTTTTTCAATCTTATTTTGATATAAATTGAAAACACCTCATTTTTTCGTCGAAAGTTCTCGTGTCAAAATATTAGCTTTTTAAAAAACTTTTTTTGAAATATCTTCTTTCTGATAATTTAAAAATTGTATACATTACTAAGTAAAATACGTTCTCAGAAAATGTAAAAAAAAGGAAAAAACGGAATCCGAATTTTTTTTGTAATCAATATGTACATTTGGAGTCTATTTAATAAAATATACACTTTAATACTTGCAGATTCTATTACATTGATGAACAAAAAGGTTACAAATCCACAAATCATATAGACAAAGAAACATGCGAAAATAGTTGTTCTAAATAAAGATCGGATTAAAGAGGATTTCACTAAAAAAATGTGTTGCTGCAATTTTTTGTAGTCAAAAGTTGATTTATTAAATTTAATTACATTTATGTTATAGAAAATCATATAATATATGAATAGAAATGTAAATCTTACTATTGAATTCTGATCCTTATACTGATTATTATTATTTACAATGATATTTTTAAATGCATTCATTAATCTTCTTATTTATAAATCTTGTCTTCTGAACCCAATCACTTATCCATTACTTTTTTTGTCTTCGGTGGCAATTTTGTGGTAAAATTGTGTTTAATAGTAAATTCTTATCATGTATTTTGAAGTAACCTCAGACTGCACGTGTATTTTTTATGAATGGTGTTGTTTACGGAGCTTTATCTTGAATACTGCCAACGGTTTTACAGCTGCTACGAAATAACAGGTAATCTAGACCCCTCCAGCCCCTGCCCCACTTCTCTATGGAATAATCTTTGTTAATAAATTATCGCTAGGTAACTCCAGGTGTATAAGTTATCTTAAATAGCAATTATTGTGGCATCTATGCACATTATTAAAATGTAATATTCTACAACTTTACTAAAAAAATAATATTATAGATGTCTTATTAAATAACATTAATCCTATTTGTTGTTAACTATAGTAGTATATTTCGATTGTGTAATTTTTTTTTTTATTCATCAATGTAATGAGAATCTTAATTTTTCAAGTAATTAAAGTGTAAATTTTATTAAATATTCAAAATTGATTACATAGTGATTAAAAAAACATTGAATTCCAGTTTTTTCCTTTTTTTAGAGATTTTTCTGAGAACATTTACCATAGTAATGTATACAATTTTTACATTATCAGAAAGAAAAGATTTCAACGAACAAAAACTGCGAGTTTTTTTTAAAAGCTAATAACACGAGAACTTTCGACTAAATTAGGGTGTTTTTTTCAATATTAAATCAAAATAAGGTGAAAATAAATAATTCAAATAAAAAAAAATCATTGCTTAAAACATAAAACGGTGCTTCCACAAAGTTTCGTGAAAAAAAATTTTGTTTAGGATAAAAATAAAAAAACCAAAAACTTGATTATTTAAATTTTCACATACATTTTGATAGGTATATGTGAAAAAGTAATGACAAAAGTTGTAGGTCTCTTTATTACCAACAACTTTGTTATTTAACTTTTTCTATAGGACTTGTAGTTTTGCTGTAAATCGATATGCTGTTTTTACCCTTAAACCCCACCCTTCCACTTCCCGACCCTCAGATCACCCTGTAAATTATTTTTCCTTTCATTATTGTTAATATTCTCGTCATTTTAACGGGTTTCATCCTACTATAATTTTTTTTATTAAAAATAATATTATCGACTCTGGTCTATTCAGACTAGTCCATCTTAAACCCAATTTTATATCATCTCACTCAAGAAATCCTTTTCCTATCCCATTCCTTCGTATTCCCATACATCCTTCTCTTTTACATGGTTTGCTTGAACCTATATGATCGTCTGTATCACAGTACAGAACGTTTTTCTTTTAAGAAAAAGAAGAACAATACCGAAAGATTTAACAATGGCTGGTTTAAAAGACTTTGGCGTTTAGTCTAATGGATAATAAACATTACACAAGTCTGTAAGACTTTGCAACGGAAGTTTCTTCCAAGCACATCTGTTCAAATAAAACTGTTCGTAACCGTAATTTGACCAACCTCCTCCAACCAGTTTCTTATATCATATCTTTTACAACTTTCTTACTTTTTTAGCTTCTTTTTTGTTAAATTTTAAATTAAAACAGCATGACCCATATTTAATTTACACCTGCCACATATACTCAATGTTTCAAACCTGTTTACACACGTATGAATCCATTTTAAAGAATTCAACAAAATAAAACCACGGATTCTTTAAAACTAAAAATCATCTTAAATTGATGTTATCTCACTTTTCGGCTAGACTCTAACTTAGCAACACACACTCAAGTTGATAGGAGCTTCATATTTACGTTGATAATGAAATGAAACCTTGTATAGACTCCTGGTGTCCCACTACTCTCAAATCCCTGAGCCATTACCTAATGTGAACTACAGTAGACCACAGATCCTTCCCCATCACCACAATGTAGTCTGACATCTACAGCAATATTGCAACATGCGGTGTCGGTGGTATTGATTACAAAGCAAAGACCGCGGGTTGGTTGACAATCATGACGACAGAAGATCTATTTCAGTAAGCGGTCTTACTAAAAGTTTCTAGTGTGACATTATTTGATTTCTTTTTGTCTTTGCGATCCCTGATACGCTGTTTTCTCAGTTTAATATTATGTTGGTTTTCTTTATGCTAATCAAATGCGTCGCTAATCTTTCAATGTGTAGTCAATATTATGTTCGATATCAAAGTGATCAATGATTAAGTATGTTATGCACCACATAGAACCTTGGCTTTTAGGATTCATCTGGACAGCTAAGTATGGATAGAGGTATTAATTATAGTTTTTGTGACTACAATGATTTTATTTTGTCTAGATTTATCAAGTGTTATTTTATACGGTTTCATAATGACCAAAACAAACGAATGATGGATTTGCTTGAGACGCTCGATAAAAGAGTGTAGTTGAGCATATAAGTTTTCAAACATAGTACTGGGCAGTGTTGGATTGTTTTGGTTACTAAGAATATTCGTAGGTTAAGTGTAAAGAGAGGATTTTGTTAGTCCTAACTCTTCCAATAAATATTTTCATTCATTAATTCAATATTATATTTTACACCCCAAAACTAGCTCATAAGAAATGTAATTCGTATTTATAACTGTTATAGTTTATGGATTTACTTAAAGTATTTGATCAAACGCACATCAAACGCAACTCAAAAGTATTTTTCTGTGACACAGACAAAAAAGTTATAAACCCCTACCAAATGAAACTTTTCCACGTTACTCTATCAAATAAGGTCAATAGAATGTCCCGTCGGCCTTTAAAACGCATAGGGAAGTGTGTTAAAGACGGCAAGTATTTTTTTCAACAGCCTGTACTTACCTTTCTTTTGGACTTGATGGACTCTTGCTGTCTCTGCGTGAGCTCGCCGATGGACCTGGAGCCCCAGAGTTCTCTACCCATGGCAGTGTAGCAGCCCACCATGGCAGACATAGGCACGATGTACGTCACCAGGAACAACACCAGGTTATATCTACAATGTCATACATTATATTCATTCAACATGACGAACACTCTGGGAGGCTATTTTAAATATCGTATGAAAGGTGATTTAGATAAGCTTTTTATGTCATAAGGGACGGGCGGAGTTTATAAACATCACTAACACTTATACTCTAACATCATTTCATATAAATGTTGAAGAAGTCTATTAAGCCCTTTTGAACAAAAAGAACCTTGCTTAGTGTAAATTAGGATTCACACAAAACTTTATGATTTTGATATTCAATCTACGTTTCAAACTGTTAGGAAAAAACAATGCAAGGGGGTTTAAATCTTAGAAATACTTGAAATCTAACTGGTCTAGATGGATGGATGTTTCATTACATCATTTCTTTTGTAATTAGTCTCTTTTACATATCAAAGTCAATCATTGCTTAAATGTTAAGGACTAAAAACAATAGCTGACTTTGTTCAATGATTTGTTTACAGCTGTTGAATCAAAAGCAAACGCTTTAACATCGAAACTCTCACTTGAATGTGAAGTTAGGTATAAAGTTCCCTTGGAAAATAGGCTGTTTGAGGCGTAATAGATTTGGACACTTATATGTCAGTTGAGTTAGGTTATTAAGTTAAAATCTAAATTAATAGGTGGTTTCCGCCCAGCAAAGTCTTGGTACAAACTGGGATTGATTTCCTTAGGTTAGCTCAAAAGAAGATAGGAATTTACGTATTGTAAGTTTTCTTTTGATAGTAAACCAGTGACCCATGGCTTTGTTAACGTGATTACGAACCAGGGAACAGCCATCGTGAAATATTGTTGTTACAGCACCGAGCTTGAACCGGGGTCGTTTGGGCGCAAAGCACGCACGCTACCACTGAGCTATGAGCTCCCCACGGGACTTGCTCGAATATTTGAACGCTACACTTACTTCGAAAAGAACGAGGTAAATAATACAAATAATAATATAATAACTACAAAAAATTCAACGTCACAATGGTTCGACAACGTTTTAAGGAAACCTTGTTTTAATTATTGTGGCGACTTTTCTTTACTTTTGACAACATGGGAAGTTGACGGCAAAGGTTAACAAATATCTTACGGAGTAATAATATAACATATTTTAACTCTGATTTGACCTCTAACGCTTTTCAGAGACAAATAAAATATGGTCGGATGAATAATGTTTAACGTACCTTGTAATTAATTTTGTAACGGGAAATAAAGAACGAAAATATAAGTTAAAACCTCCCGTGTACTGGATATTAAACATTTAAAGACCACTTTTAGATGATGTTTAGAACAACTTATTGGATTTTTACCTTCACCTATTCGAGTGTTGCAAACTTCTGTAGACATATAATATTTTAACTGCAGTCAATACCTACGATTTGAACTGGCACATTCAAGGAAATATTTCATTGAAATATACAATTCAAACTATGATGACAAACAAAATTTACGCTATGGTAAATTAGCGTAGTATTACGAGTAAATGCATAGTCTGCAAACATTCTATTTAAATTAGTACCTATTAAAAAGAATTCTTTTGTCAAATACAATACAAAATTGGGTAGACTTTAACATCTTTAAATGACCAACAAAGCCTAATCTTTATTTTATTACTCTAATCTAATACCTACTAACTTAACCTATTCTACCTTTGATGCAGTAGATTATTTAAGATCTAACAACGGTAAGTGAACACAATTGATACCGAGACTCGGGAATACGGGTGGCCTCTTTCATCCTTTTCCACAATGAAAGTACTTAAGAACTTCATCAAAACTCTAAAGTACACAGTTCTCTTTGAGAAGTTTCGCATTAACGTGAACGTAAAAGATAATCTCTAACCGTAAGCGGCTTTCCTGACTTATTTATCTAGTTTGTCGTATTTAAGGAAGAGCTCAGCTTAAATCGTGATTTGCATTGTAAAAGTTGTTTTATATCGAACCATAGACAATGACCCAACCTTACGGTGAAATACGTTTCCTGCTATTCGTTCGTCACTATGCTAATTGGTTGGAAACAATAATTGCTTAATTAAAACACTCTTGTACTTGCATTGCCAATGGGTGAATAGATTCATCCTAGCTGTTTTCAATTAGAATATCAAACAACCGTACTGCTTCTTCGCTCGCATAATATTCTAGTTAGCAATAGTTGGTTGATTGTATTCGACTTATAAAGTTGGTTGATTTGGTGTCAACTTACACATAGTCTAAAGTAGAAACTAGTTGCTGCCCATCAGGCCATACCAGGATACAAGCCGTCTGTCCAGACGATCTGAAACCAAGGAGACAAGGTTACCTAAACACAGTGATAAAGGAGAGGCAAGGAGGTTAAATTCAAGATAGAGTGGAGTAAAGCAAAATAATACAACCAAATAGTTCCTTAGAATTACAAAACCCCTATATGTCACCGATTGAGGTTAAGGTGTTTCACGTAAGCTGTCTCAAACCTATTACAGACATACTGCCAATACATTGGTATTGAATACATTTTATCCTCTGTAAATGACACATGACGAGTACAGGAACAATAGTTTCAAGTCCCTTAGTATACAGTGTGCTCTTAAACTGTGTGTAGGTCACTGGTTTTAATTTCAACATTTTGGCAAGTAAATAAGTTCATGTCACCACCAATAATCATGAAGAAATTGTAATCTTACATCTACGTAGGCTTTTCAACTACACAAGTTAAAGTTTCATAGCTAAAGGCGACATATCAGATTGCATCGTTGAATTATGGAAAAATCACATCTTTCAAGTGAGCGTAGAGTTCTTGTTAAATTTTGAGTAGTGTTTGAAAACATAAGTGATTCATAGAATTGAAGACACAGGTTTTCACGAAGATAAATGGGAACCAATTTGTGTTGGAGTGCTTTTGACGGAGATATATAGTCTTTGATACCCGAGTCTTCCCTTCGGTCTGGCTTTCAAGGATATCTCGGTCTCTGCACTTGGGTATTGCGTAGAAAGCAGTCACTGATATTGCTTACTCAAAAACCTGCTATCTAGGTTTTAACATTTTAAATTTGTACAAGATCTCAGAAGGATGTGATGCCCAAGGTCACACATCGGTCTGTCAACGAGAATAAAATTATAAAGGGGACTGTATAATGAAAAGTAATTAAGTCGATATGGTATTGTTGAAGGTGGTTCATTCATTATTCATGATTGATCGCTAATTGACTGCACACTTCTTTTTCAATAAAACAGTGTTATTTTTCATGAAAAAAAGATGTGCAGCTAATGAAAATTAATTAGTTGGAATAACTTAAATTAAATTCCCAAGCTTTGAAGTTTTATCTGCCATCCTGAACATGGTTGGTTGGATTCAAATTAATTAATTTGGAAAGATTATACCAAATTCAATTAGGGTAGTGTCATAAATGCCGTGTTAAGAGCATAAACCACATCTCCAGAATAAACTCTTAAGAGTTTAACTCTTTCTAAATTTGCTAGAATCCATGGTATAGCTTGTACCAATGCGTCGGCCTTTACTTTGGCCTCACAATCGCATAACATAAATATCAGACATTCAAATATCTTAACTGGTTAGTGGACAAAATTGGAAAATTATGTTGCTTTGTTTAGCAAAGGTAACACTGACTATCGAGTCAGAACCCCCACTCAATAAATACTGTTATTCACTAAGACAAGTGAGAGACGATACTACAAAGAAGCGTTAGAGAAGAAAATGTTAAAATAATTTGCAGCGAAGTGCTTTCTCTCGTCACCCCTTGACATAGATCTCTTTGAAACTATACCTCTCACCCACGACTCTTTCCTACTTATCCGGAAACTTTACACTTGCAACATCAAAACATGAAGCTGAAACTTTCCTTTGACTTTTAAACTTTACACAACAGTGAACACCACCACAACTAACATGCACCCATAACAAGTTCTAGTTTATAAAATAAAACGCCACGATACATAACGTTTACAATACATGCGGTATACACAATAATTACTATGTAGGTATTTTATAAAATATAACATTTGGGTAAATGATATTTAAGGTTTTGTTTCTAAAATTATAAATGTTCAAAATAAAGGCCACACACATTCACATATTTAACACATTAGTATGGTACAGACTGGCAAACTGACTGTACAAAGCCCAAAGTAATCAAAACTGAAAGACCTGGTAAAAAAGATAATGGAAGTTCCAGCATGTTATTTTCAGGCTTATTAAAATATACATAGTAACATTCATTTATATAATTGGTAAACTGACGTTATAAATTATCATCAGATGGTGCAACTTCAAAAGTTGTACTATTTATTTGCAATTAGCTACATTAAATTAAAGTGTGGATACATTTTTTAGACTGTTTGTAGCCTATAATATATTTGGTTCTGTAAATTCTTAATTTCTTGTTCAGCATTAACTAGGAAAACATTAGGATTTAGCTTTGGCAATTATTTATACTAGTTCTGTAAAACTGTTCAAATTAATGAATTAATGAAAAACGGCAAACTAGACAAGCTGGAGAACCAGGCAAGGTGTTCTTAAAGTTAACTGCCAAACCTTAGGTTTTAAGAAGTCCTAATTGCCCCTTCCCTTTCATTACTTTACTTTAAATATAATGAAAAAGTCTTGTATCGCTTTCAAGGAAACAAATAATATTCTTAGTCTTAAACCTGGTATGTTTTTATAGCTCTTTGATGCTTCAAATCAATAATAGAAAAAACGACAAAATTTACGACAACTTAATTAAGGTTTCTTCAGTTTTTAATTAAATACCCACAGAGTAGGTGAAGCGTTACAGATTGGACTGTTTAAGTATAGACAAATTTAACGTAAAAACTGGTTTTGGCAGATTTTAGAAACCTTGCCGATTTCTTACGATTTATATTAAAGCCTTTAAAAATAGCACTTAAAGGTTGTTAAGATCTAAGGCTTACGGCTTACACCGCATCACAGTTGAAATATAATTACTGCTAAACGTTTCGACCTCGCTGTGGATAGTCATCCTCAGTAGCTTGTTGACTGGGTGAGACTGGATTGGCTGGCCGTGATGGCGTCTTGTTATATACCCCATGGGTGGGGGGTCCTGTCACCTGATTGGCCCAAGTGGGCGGAGCCTGTTGCTCGTTGTCGAACTGGATTGGCTGGCTTCAATAGCCTTCTGAAGAACTGGCTGCCAAGTTTTGATAGTTTTATGCTGTCATCTTTGTTAAAGTTGTCTTTATGCTTGATTATTTCTCTAATTCTCCTTGGATAATAGAGTGAAATTTTTGCAAACTTTGGTTTTGTCAAAATCGATTCCATGCTTTGTCTTGTAGCTGTTTCCTGCTATTGCCGACTATTCTAGTTCTTCTCGTTTCGTGTGCCGTATATTGCTCTTGAAGTCGTGTGGAGATTAGCCGCTTCGTTTCACCAATGTAGACTGAGTCGCAACTACAAGGTATCTCATAAACAAAGATGAATGTTGTCTTTCACGGGTCGTAAACAGTTCCTGATTTTGTTGGCCGCCTTGAATATGGTTTGGATATTGTATCTTCTTAAAATTCTCCCAACCTTGTCTGTAGTCCCCTTGACGTTACCAGATGTAGGCTCGTTTCGGTGGAACATTATCTTTATTTGTCGCTGAATCTTCACTTTGGATGAGCTGAGCTTAGAAGTTTTCAAATGTTAGTGTCAAAATCATACTAACATACCAAGTATCAGTCACACAAGTTATAAAATCATACTCAAGTTGTACAGAAGATAAAAAATTGTACAAATAAATCAGCGTTTATTTGTCATACGAAGCATTTTTATACTACGTGAATCCGGAAGTTTGGCACTTTACTTATGAACAGCTTGTTATTTTGTTTTGGTTCAATTATTTGACAGCTTTGTTAGAAACAAGGATAAAGGGGTAACAATATTGTTGACAACAGTTTTCTTCCTTGTGTACAAAACGACAACGTTGTGCTTTGATATCCAGTGCCTGAGCTTGTGTTCCCTTCACATTTCAAGAACTGACAGAATCCTTTTGTCGGTACAATATCAAAATATGATAGCTTGTCACGTGTAGAGTTCATCTCGCTTTAGTGTTAGTTCAGAATTTGAACTTCAAAATAATACACAGTATAAAGGCACACAACCGCTGTTTAATTTGTTGTCTAGTGATTGATAACTGAGTATGAAGTATTCTTTGTTATGCCACTTACAATGTGTGAGAATACTGTAATTTGTTTTCATTTTGTTACGTGACGAAAGATAAACATTAAGTAAAAGTACTACGATACAAGGTCATCCAACAATAAAATATTAAATTGAAACATGTACCTTTGTTAAAGAAACAACACTCTTATCTATATTAAAATATTTAAATCTTATACCTTTTATGAAATAAATATTCAAGGGATTTCTTAAGAGTTTTGCCATTTTGCAAAAGTATTGTTCGGTAAAGTTTAAATATGAGGGATTAAAATCAATTGCAAGGCAATGTTTAAGCTATTATAAATATACGTCTTACCTCTTTTTCAAATTAAAAGAAGCACAAAAATCTTACACTTGTACAAGTAATTTGTTGTCTTTTCTCCTGCTATATAATGAAAATGTGATGCCCCCTTTATATTAGTAAATGTTGTGAAATTGTCAATTTTAAACGCATGTCTACGAGACGTTGGAACAAAACTAGAATAATTTCTCTCCACATGGAAACTCACTTGTAAGTTATAGTCGTGGAGTAAAGCAGACAAGGGAAGCCCAAGCACAGACTCGCCATCCAGATGGTGAGAATGGTGACGTGCGCATTGGTCTTGGACATGCGGGGCTTTAAGGGCCTGTTGATGGCTAGGAACCTGCAACATAAGCATTGTATAGTCATCATTTCAGTTCAGACCCTCCTGTTGTCTTGTATTTTGGTCACCTAATAAGACCAGGTTTAACAAACAAAAGCAATCACAACTGAAACCTAGCTCTTCCGGTTCACATCGCGTCAAATAGTTCTAATAATTACTTTGAAATATTTCGCTCATGCTGTGGAGTACCAACTAGAAGACAGTGTTAAACTTTCCAGAACTTGGCAACTAGTCCTGAAAAGGTCTTCTCGATAGTGTCACAGCCAGTGAGAACAATGACAGTTGGCATCCCTGCTCCTTCGAACAGTTTGCAGCCCTGTCACCAATACGATAGCAGACAGCAAGTAGCTCAGTTGTAGCCAATCAGTGACTGACCCATTTTGATGTTTTGTGAACCGGAAGATAAGATTATGGCTGTGACATCATAAATACTGATTGTCTTAGTTGTTTTATAGTAGTGACTCACCGCTGTATCTCGTATATTGATTCATCTTAAGTCTGTCAGAGTCTCATCGAAGAGACCTCAAGAGTTTTGAGTACAAGTGAGAGTTTCTAGATGAACAAGAGAACCCAGTAGATTGAAAATAGTGACTGTTGCATTTGTGCTGGGAAGTAACGATGTAAAGTGCATCACATGCTCCTATCAGCTTTTAGCTACTAACCCTCCATTTCTTAACTAGCCAGTTTTAAACCATGGTCAATCTGGAAACTGTTCTTTTTCAGTGGAAATTACAGACGCGTGCTTCTAATGGTGAGGAACTGTCGAAGGTGACTTAATCAGAAATTCTACTAGAAATTATTTAGTCCATTTTACAATGTCATGATAATTTATTGAAGTATATATTATTTACAATAGTTAAAAATATTTAAAATACAATAAGACCAATAAAAGTGATATTTCTAATCCACAAAAGCTTTCGACAGCAATGCTGTCATCGTCAGGCAAACTTGTTTCATGGAAATCAAAATAACACTCTTTATTGACCTTCTTGTATTTTAAATATTTTGTCAATATCATAATAGTTACCACGTACAATATTATTGCCATTAACCAGCATAAAAAGTTACGATCTTGAAACAAAATCAACAGTGGAAAACGCAACTTTCATCTTTCATACAATACTTGACGAAAGTAGCGATTTATTTACATTACTGCTCCCATAACTGTTTAAGTCCTCCCTTGCATAATACATGAGTCAAAAACGAAATCATGTTATGATAAAAATCAAACTTTTATTCGGTTGGTGAAATAAAACAACAGTTTTCATGGATTTACAGTTTCTGTGAACGATGAAACACAATATTTGTGCCCAAGAGTAGAGCGCGTATCGTTCATGATCGTTTGGCCAGCTGACTCGGCCTTTGTTTATCTCTTTCTTTCGGCTAAGTAAACATATTCTGTTCCTCGTTATT
Organism: Matsumurasca onukii; assembly: GCA_018831715.1. Classification (NCBI taxonomy): domain Eukaryota; kingdom Metazoa; phylum Arthropoda; class Insecta; order Hemiptera; family Cicadellidae; genus Matsumurasca; species Matsumurasca onukii. The sequence goes on from CM032062.1 coordinate 13,372,772, forward strand.
GTTTAAGCTTCAATGAGTCGAGTGCTAAGTATCGGGACTTTCATTATCTAGAGCTGTACGAAGTTTTAAATTAGAAATAGAAATATTTATTTAACCACTGACAAAGGTGAGCCTTTGCATGGACTATAACAGAACTTATACAACAAAAACATCGATAGTATTGATATAAGTATAAGACAATATAAACAAACATAAACAAAACAAAATAAAACAAAAAGAAATAAAATACAGAAAAAAATAAAAGTAGAAACAAAAACAAAACAATTAAATTTAGGCTTCAGTAGTCCAATCTTCTCGCTCCATGTCATCTTGTACTCGTTAATGGAGTAGTAAACTTTTCACATTAGAAATAATTTAAATTCCTTTCGAATTTCTTCGTATTGACTTCTTTTTCGAATTTGTTCGGAAGTTTTTGAATAATTTAGTTATATTGTACTCTGGGAAATGTGTAAAAAAAGAGGTGTTATGATTTGGGATTTTCAATTTAAAGTGTTGTTGTCTTGCACTTAATATTTTGTAATTGGGATACAAGTATGACAAATTTTGTTTAAAATTCATAATACATTCATAAATATAAATTGATAAAAATGTTAATATATTAAAACTTTGAAATATTGGGGTTTACATGATTGATTTTGTGACTTTCTGAATATTGTTCGTAAAGCAAATTTTTGTAGAATGAAAACATTGTTTGTGTAACTGCTGGAGTTTCCCCAAAAAATGACAGCATAATTTAAGTGCGGAAATATTATCCCGTAGTATAAGGTAAGCAATGTTTCAATAGTGCTGAAAGTTAATAGTTTTCTTAATAAAAAATTCCACTTGATAATTTTCTACAAACTGATCTGATATGTTCTTTGAAATTTAAATTTTCATCCAAAATAAGACCTAAGAATTTTACATTGGTGTTTTGGTGAATTTGTTTATTTTTCATAATAATATTGGCATTTTCTATTTTGGTTCTTCGTCTAGGGTGTGAAAACGAGATATAATTTGATTTGTCAGAATTTATAAAGAGAAGCATTGAATAAAGAAGCTCATACTCCAGTGAATGTGATGATACAATTAGGCAACGCTCCTCTTACAAACGTTGATTCGTCAGCTCAAAACTTAGTTTCTTTGAACGTCAAAATTAAATTATATGTGGCAGATAAGTATTCTTTGTTATCTAAATGTATTGTGCTAAATGTTTGATAATGTTATTGTCATAATTGTGCACGTTGTTACAGATACATTCTCATGACGTGCATGTGTTTTGTATGTATTTATTTTATTTAAAACTGTTATCAATTGGACTATTTGTACAAACCTTTCTTTCAATGTCATCTAGCTTATATATAACTATTTTGTAAACTGTTTTAAATATAAATTGTATACGAGTTTTTGTTAGTGCTTAGTTATATTAAGGTGATACGATGTAGTTGGACTTCATACATGAACTGTAGCATAAATGAAAAAATAAATAAATAAAATTACTCTTGATTTCTTGATTAATAATCAGTTTAAACCATCCGAACAAACCGAGGAAAAATATCTAAACAATAGTTATTACAAACCTATTTGATAATTGGTACGTTAAATACCTTTTAATTACATATACTTTAATACAACATCTAGTATCAAATATTACAAACATATAAAACCATTGCGAATTTCATTAAAGATTTTACGGGAATCTATTTATATTATTACAAGATTATTGCGTTTTTTCAGTCAATTTCACCTAGTAAACTGTGCATTCGACCATAAAATATATTAGGTATCGATGAACTACTTCCACATGAACTTGTATGTAAGGTCAAACGCAAAGGGGCAGTTTTTCACAAACTGGAGTTAAATCAACTGTTTCCCAAGGGTGTCTATCAAGTCAGCTGCAGACTGTTAATGGTAAACACTGCCTCCATACTTGCCAGTTGGCTCTCGTTCACAATGCGGGCTTTTTAACTCATCTTTTGCTGACAAATCTCGTTTTTTCTTTGTTAATCTAAATTCAAGCTTTTGGCTTATACACTCCGATGGATGATGACACAATTCTTTAAAATCCATTTCCCGCCTTGCCCTCATTTTTTATAACTAGGAAAATAGTTATGAATGTTATAGCTAATGTCAATGTTAATGATCAAGTTTTAACTCTAGACGTGATAATTTCACAACATATTTTAATAGGGACTAAAAATATTTTAAACCCAGAAATAGTATACTGTATTTAATCACTAGGTCCTAAAGTGACATTTTTGACATAAGGTCAAGTTAACCAGTCATGACCGAGGGTCAAAAAGACACTTTCGGGCCGAGTGATAAACGCTACTTTTTGTCGTGATGCAGATAATAATGAGAAATAAATGTCAATCAACGTTTTAATTTTATAAAGAAACATAAGTAAATAGTATTTTGAACTCAGCAGTCTGAATTATAGTGTTTGAAATTCAAAACTCGTTGAACCAGCTGATGTCCATACCACGAAAATATCATTAAAATGATCCTTTTCTCTCAGGGAGAAAAACATCATCAAAACAATACTTTATTTACCTGGGTGTAAAAGTGATACTTTAGCACTGTCAATACATGTGTCTAAAGCAGCTTTTTTCAGAGCAGAATGACAAAAAATCTGTTTTGCAAGTACATTAATCTTTAAGTGTCTGTTTCCAAAATACAATGCTTAAATTTTTATATAGTAAATGATAATGTTTTCCAACACTCATTTAACCAACTAGTAGACACGTGAGAAAACAAACCCCATATTTTGTAAACCGATTACTACAAATTATCTTACAGCTTTATTTTATTCCAAATCCATTGATTTCAACAGCGAAGAACAATCTCAACTGTATCGACACATGCCAAGAGCTGACAGCTGCTGTTGCTTGGTTGCGAGGAACTCTGTTTACGATCGTTCTTTTGAAACGTAACAGATGTAGGTTAAACCGTCAAAAGTTCTTCTGAATACCCTTTGCTCACACAACTGGAATGTTTTGACAAGAATATCAAACTTTATTTTCCCTTGTAAAATATTATATGATATCATTTTTATGTATTTTTAAATATCATATTTGTTGGGTTTTTAAACTCATTATGAATTTAATAAAATATTTTTACGTTTGTAGTTAATAAAATCTTTTAAATGCTAAATTTTACTTTAATTAGGATGGTTAAAAGAAATAAATACTCATAGAAAAGGCAAAAAAAACTGTTTAATTCAACAATTGCAACAATCACTAAAAACATTATTAAAATCATCCTTATTAATTTAGTCAATACAGATTGAATCGTGGTAATTACTATTGTTGTGTCCTTGTATGTAAGTATTTGGCCAAGTTCGCTCAGTGTGGTCAAACTGTAGTGATCGAATGCATATTTTCATGTAAGTACTTAAATTGTCTGATACGGTAAGGTACGAGATAAAGTTGTAATCGGTAGTTTTAACTAATCTATATGTTGATGTACAACATTAAACTAAACGTGTTCATATGTTATTGGTTTAGTTCCCAATACATCTTGGTTTAGTTGTATATTTTATTTCCTCACAACCTCTGTATTTTAATAAATTATGATTTCCGGTTTCAGAACCTATTTGAGTTAATTTGCCTTTTAGTTTGAGATCCTGTTGAAGCCAGATGCTAGATGTGGTGCTGCGATCGCTTCAGCATAAGACCATCTTCAACATTTCAAATCCAATTATAACTGTCATATCACACGTTTATTTATGACTACATGGGACAATAAACAAAGTTGTTCCATGTAAAGTATAACAAAAGTAAGCAGTATATTGACAGTTATAGTGTTAGTTTAGTTGAGGTTAAAATGATGATGGCCTTATTATACCGAAACGATCGTCAAACCACAACTAGCATCTAAGTTTCATCAGGATCTCCAGGCTACAAAGAAGGTAATTAACTCTGTATTTTGTTGCTGATAACCTGTAGAGTTTATCACTACAGTACAATTTTGATTGCAATCAAAATGTGGTGCTTTGGACACTTCATTTAGGAAGTGAGGTAGGATTTTAGTGAAACAAAACAACACGTAAGACGCTAGGCTGAGCGTGTACAATAGAATTTCAGATCAAAAGGAGATTGCTTCCTTTGTCAAATAAATTCAGAGCCTAATAGGTCGACAGTCAACAAACAAACCAACTAGTTCCTCCAATAGGATTTGCACAGAAAAAGTTGTAATCTAATTTCTGGTAGAGTATTGAAGAAGAAACGGACACTATTCAGCATGTTTTAAGTTTTCTTCTTTAAAAATAGAAGAATCAATTATGTTTACAAAATAATTAAGCTGTAACTTTAACTGTATGAAAGTGGTTTGATTCTGGTTCTTAATGTGATCTCATTAAAATAATAATATTATGATAGTAATTTATTGCCAAACTGCACAATACAAATTGTTTCTTCGACATTAAAAACATAACACTCAAACCCCCTAATACCACTGGTAAGACAAAAAAAAAATAATGTAACGAAATAATTTAGTTGTCCAGAAACTCTCGTAATTAATAAAACAAATTTTGAAGCAAGTACTTTTTAATATTGGTGTTAAATAGTTTTGAATTTTAATGTTAGTGGGTAATTTATTATACAATTGCCTACCAGCTTCCATAGGAAGCCTGTCACAAATCTGAAGTCTGTAATAGGTTGGCCGAATCGATTGGTTTCTGGTGTTGTATACATTGTTCTGTTCAACGAAAGAATATTTTGACGCAAAAAAACAATACCGTTTCTAATATATAGAGATAATAATGGCAATGATAATGATTTGAATGATTTAGAAATGATAATTTAGCCCGGATATTTTTTACTGCGGAGTACAAAAGTCCAAAGGATTTCAGAGCAGTTTCCCCATAAACACAATCCGTAAATTTGTCATTATCGTTTTGTAGGTTTAACCCACAGTTAATATAATTTGTTTTACTAAAATTTGTACCTAAATCAAGACTTTTAAAGTATTCTATACAATTTTTGTATTTTCAATTACAATATCTTTAAGATCATTGAAGCTGTTTGCACTGAAGCTAAGTGTTGTATCATCAGCAAACAACATCATATTACCGTATGCAAAGTAATATAGTGTTACAGATTGGCTATATCATAACGCTGGTGATTGGGATTCCCATGTTAAATTTCACCAAGACAGAACGACGTATGCAATTCGGTAGACAATTGGACTTCGCCACCCATGTGCAATATAAATCTTGAGCTTGCGCATTGGCGATTGAACTTGTTCTGAAAGGCATATATGTACCTCAGGACCTATGTATACCTCAGGACCTATATGTATATTAGGTCCTGTATACCTCAGAGTAGTTGCACACGGTTTAAGTTTGATATGCATATTAATTATTAGAAGTCTATTGAAAGTGCCTATGGATCAAATTTAGGTTTCTAATACTGGGTGCGCCAAAACCTGACGGGTTTCAATACAAAATAACTTTGGAACAAAATAATATTTTATTTATTTAATACAGTTATTCTGTTAATAATAACATGGCAATACAATTCTGTTACATATCTGCTACCAATACAATTTTTCATGTATGAAAAATAATACTACTAGTGATGAACTCTACCCAGGTTTCCCATTGGTCCTGCGTATTCGCAGTAACCCTCCGTAGCATTGCATGGGGAATAGCAGCAATCTCTTCTCATATACACTATTTGAGTTTAGGGGTGGTATGAAGTTTTGAAATAAACACTTCACTTTTTAGATATCCCCACAGCTAAGTCACATGAAGTAAATCGCTAGAACCATAGATTGTCTTCGAGCAGATTGACTGGGACTTTGCAGCACATTTCGCCGAACAGTTACGATATTTTCCGGTGCACGAATTGAACTACCCGGTCACTTGGTTTGATTTTGGAAAGTTGGCAACCCGAGTCAGAATAGTGTTACGAAAATGAATCGCTCCATTACATAACGGGCACGTTGAAATGAAACAAAAAAGTCGCAGGGTAAGGATAATAGACTTGTTCAACATCAAAAGAATGATGTAGTGACATTTACTGGAGATCCATGTTTGTTTACACTAATCTGAAAACATCGTTACAAAACTAATCGTTTACTGCGAAAATGAAGTCTCTGGTGAGCATATTATTATTAACAATTGACTTATTAAAGAACCGTCAGGTTTATTGGTACACCCTATACAAGCTTTTCATCCGGAAACACGTACTGGGTCGGATATAAGGTTCCTGAGAAACAACGGGAGCGCGCAGTGCGGCGTTGAAAGGACTAAAAGCAAAGCCTTCGTGCTTCGCATCTGAAGCGACTTTGACATAGACTTACAAAGTAGTGCCGTTTAATTGTGCAATTGTCAGCCAATCAATGTCATGGAATAGCAGTGGTTTTTACTTCTTTCAAAAACAACTAACAACAAAAGGGGAGGGACGCAATACACCAATTTCTGTCAAGTGTTTGGCAATTTAATAGCCAACAATGTTGCTTAGAGGTGTTTCAATCCAACATTTCAACGAGCTTAATCTCAAAACGAACCCAACCAAATCATCATTCATTCACTTCCGCAAACAACACAGACGTGATCAACAATTGCCATGCATTGTAGAAATGTTTATGGATTAAACAAAAATATTGGTTGATTGATTGATTCACATCAAAAAACTCATTCATAGAGTTTCACACAATTAGACTACTTTTAAACATGGGTTTCGGTAAACCCTTAGAAATACAAGTTGTGTAAATCATACAGACTTTTGACAAGACATTTCCTCAGTATAAAACTAGCATTAGCAACCACCTGTTTCACTAATGAATTTTGTAGACTGTAAGGCTAGTTATTGTAGTTTAACTAACTTTTAAGACACTTGAGGACAAAATGTAAGGCCTTAAATATCATAGAAGAGCTTATTCTAGAAGAGCCAAATGCCATCTTCAGCAAATTTAAGTTAGTAAACCCACGGAACTCCATTTCTTATCACGTAACTTTGGTCCAATTTAAAAACTTTGCACTTATGATCAGCTAAAATTAAGAACAGCACATTGAAAGGTAACATTGAAAACAATTCATTTTGTCCTTATGAACCTCACGTGTCCTGACAGCAATTGATAGAAACTGTGAACGTAAATTCATCGAAGGTTTAAAACTATTCTTGCTGCACGATAATTCATTTTAAATCCATGGTTACCTTGTTTGAATACAACATAGTAACACATATATTATTATGATTACATCAAAGAGTAGACGTTTCGGTATGACTTAACGTCAAGTTTTTTAATCTGAGCAAAATAAAGGGGCTAAAGTTCACTGGTTTTCAACTTTGAAAGCTAATGTTAGCCAACTCACGTTCAAAGAGGGATTCCATCTCAGTTTCCGACTGTCTGAAACAATTCGTTTACAGACGAAAACTTTGGAAACGAAGTTTGCCTGCGTAGTTTGTTTGTAGCTTCTTCACTGAATGATAAATACACTTGGTGAGTAGAGAAGTAACCAGCGGACCTTGCGAAGAAAATGCCCTACTTGAAATAACAAGGAGTTTAAAGAATAAGACTGTTTGTCTTACGATTGTGCTTCTTCAAACATACTTGTTACTCTTATTTACTGTTTCTACAGAATAATTGGCTGAACGCGTTCTCCAAAAATGCCTCTTTGGCTCAGTAGACAAGCAATACTATGTAACCAAGGTTTCATAGAAAAAGGATTAAAAAGATACCTGCAAAAGAACTTTACTTTTCAAAATTATTCAGGAATAAAAAATATGTACAAGTAATATTTGTACATACATACATTGTTACATACAATACATTGTTCAACGATCACTTTGTAATAACAAATAGTTTAAAATAGTGAGTCAAATAGTCTGTTGTCATTCTGCTCTAAAAACATCTGCCTTAAATCAATGCACGTTATTTATTGACACATGCACTGACGTGCTAAAGTGTCACTTTCAAACCCAGGTAAATAAAGTATTTTTTAATGATCTTTTATCTCTAAGGAGAAAATAGTATACTTCATCACTAGGTCCTAAAGTGACACTTTTGAATCGAGGTTAAGTTAACGTTAAATGACCGAGGGTTAAAGAGACACTTTCGGGCCGAGTGATGAACGACACTTTTTGTCATGATACAAATAATAATTAAAATAAATGTCAATAAATGTTTTAATATAATAAACAAACTTAAGTAAACATTGTTTTGAACTCAGCTCTGAATTATATTGTGTTGAATATTTGTGCTGTTACACTGATTTACTATAAGTCAGTGTTGAAATTCAGATTAATCAAAACGAACTCGTTGAACCAGCTGATGTTCATGCCTCAAAAGACCATTAAAATGATCTTAATCTCCAAAGTGAGAAAAACATCGTCAAAACAATACTTTATTTACTTTAATTGTACCTGGGTTTAAAAGTGACACTTCAGCACACGATGTGTTAAACAGCAAAATGACAAACTCAATTGAAACCCCGTTTCGATAAATATGTCAGTAGGCCTACCGAGGAGAATCCGACTTTAAATCAACACATATAATGTTTAATATGGTAATTAAATATTTAGTGCGCCTAATATATTACAAATGATCGATGCATGTAATCACGGGTCGTCATTTTTAACCCCAGAATGTGCATTCTAAGGCAGGGTCCCGACAACGGGCCCATCAGTGTTATTTGAAAAATAACACAATTTATAATGTGTTCCGTTCAAAAAATATCTAAAAAAGTTGTTTATATAATTATATTCTTTTGATTTTAAAAGTAACCAATTGCGAAGAAATTTTTACTTTTAAAAGACATACAAATTTTATATTTTGATCAGCAAATAACATTATTGATTACATTCAATTTTGTAGAACTTTGCAAACAAATTCACAGAAACTGTAATAAAAAGGTATAAAAAAGATTCACGGAAACAATATCGATGCACGCCATACAACTGTCAGAGAAAAAGTTCCAACGTACATCATCAACCATAAGTATGGAAAGTTATCTTTGTGTTTATTTTACCATAGCTCAATAAACAACAGCTTTACAACAACATTCGGGAAATGATTAATGTCGTAGTTAGTGTATATTATCTGCGTTTAAAATGTGTCTTGTATACTGAGAAACACGACCTCGTATGTTACATATCGTTATTAAAATACGAGTTATTTATGTAATTTTGCATTGAAAATAATAGCTATAATCAGGTGTTGAAAATTACAGTAAACTCAATGTTTAATCAATGTTTTAAACTTCGCAATAATTTAGATGTTTATAGGTAATAAACTACTACCTAAACATCTTAGTATATGAAACTGGTCCGTCTATTCTCAAATAAGTACTTCTTTAAAATATAATAACGCGCTGAATAAATATTTATTCGACTGAAAGGTTTGTCAAAGGTTTTCTGCCCACTTCACACTAGAAGCACTAGTTTAATATTTTTCTGAGATGCAACCCTTTTAAATGCACTTTTCTGTATTGTAAACACGAAACTTGTGTTCAAGATTTTACCTTTACAGGTTTTTAACATTTATTTAGGTTGCAGCTTCTTTTGATAAATTATGTATACAAGTTTAAAGAACTACACAAATTAAAGCTTAAAACTAACTTTAAATAAAATAATTATTGTATTATTATTATTTGTGAGTTTATTATTAGGACATTTTCCATCGTTAGTGAGCAAGATGATTAAGACGTTTCGGGATCTGCAATCTGATCCCGTCTTCAGGTGAATAGCATAAAACATAACACAGAACATTAGAAAACGAGCTAGACTAAATAGTAATAGTTTTTTAGGCGAGCATGTTTTCTAAAAAAGATAATAGTAATTTTCAGGCTAGCTCGTTTTCTAATGTTCTGTGTTATGTTTTAGGTTACTTTTCATCTGAAGACGGGATCAGATTGCAGGTCCCGAAACGTCGTGATCATCTTGCTCACTAACGATGGAAAATGTCCGCAATAAAACTCTGAAATTCTCCCATCGTCAACAACAAACTTCAAACAAATAATTGTTATTTGTGTTGGGGGTTTTTACTGGAGGTTGTACGTATGTACAGTACTACATAATGAAAAGAAAACTTAATTTAAATTTCAATGAAATCGGACTACTTATTCCGCTGTTATAACAAAAATGACTTGATAGGTTTTTCAAAATTTTATTATATTGATGTATAATCACATAAATATTAGTTTAAATTTCATCAAAATCGGACAAACTTTACTGTTTTTAGATCATTAAACCCCCTTTTTGAAAAATCCTCTCCCTAAAAGGGTACTTCCGTAGTCCGATTTGGTGGTAAACGAACTTGACCGAAATACTTACAACAAGATTCATTACCACATTTGGTGAAGATGGGACGAGAGATATGTATATTGTATACATTTATATTTATTTAAAAGTACCAATAATCCTTTTAGGTTTCATGATTCATAGAGATTATGTACGTAGTTTCCCGTACAACTCAAATAACAAAATTAAAATTTCAGCATCTCACTCTTATTTTTTCTACTAAAGACCAAGCACTCACAACGAGTAAACCATTTAGAACTTCGAATGGCCAAGACTGTAGTGTGACTTCTCGAGAACCAAACACCAAAATTAGAAATTAAAATTTCATCAAATCAAAAGCTCGTACGACATCGATCTGTCTCGGAATTGTGTCTAGCCTATATTTCAAAGTTTAACTGAAGAAGACAGTAATCATACTGCTGAGTTTCATTGATAATGTAAACTACAAATGAAAGCAGCAACAATTAGTTGTATTAACAACGTAAATCTGATAGGCTTATTAACAGGCTGGTATTCAATCAACTGCTGTTGGTTACATCGCAATTAATTCTTGATATGACGTGTTGGCATTAGTTGTTAACTTATTGATTACTTTGTTAAGTATCAGCTGTACATGTTCAATCACACTGCATTATCGATGTGGCACTTCTACCAAAGATGAAATTACATTTCACTAATGCGTTACGTATTAATATCTCCATTAGTAATTCAAACAAGCCACTCGCTTGTACACATTGCGTTTAGCCAATCAGCTAATAGTAGCTTATAGCTTCAAAACTCTTGTAGCGTTAAGACGAACCTGCAATTTTGGTTTTATATCTTCTAAAATTAACCGTTGGCAGCTTATTTAGTAGTTAAGGTTTGCGTAAGTTTTTGGCCGCCATTTTGGAGTTGAAATTTGCGTCAAACAGTATTTTTTAAACCTAAGCCTTAGGCGTTTGCGCTCGTGTCTCAACTATAATCAATTTAGTTCTTCCGGTTCGCAACGCGTCAAAACATCATAATAATTAGCTCGAGATATTTCGGTATCGCTGTAGAGTATTTCATTCAGTCTAATTTCAGTGGATTATAGTATTTATCTAAACTACTTTTAAAATTATTCCAATATCTATGAAAATAATAAATTAATTGCCGATTCACCCTGAATATAAAATATGGAAGATTCAAGTAAAACGCTAGGTTTTGTAGCCCTAACTCACACACCAAAAATACCAGGAGAAAGCGAATATAACAATAAACAAAGAAATAAAGGGGTGTGTAACTTTTAAAAGCTTTTGATATTTTTCAGCCACCCTGGGTAATCTTTTTGAAGTTATTAGAAGAATGAACAAATAAGCTTTATAAATTTGTGTTTGATAAAATAGCAAAAGTCAACCGTAATACTGATTGACTCTACGTTCTACTGTCGTACATTCATAGTATACTGACGCACATGTTTCACAACTATGGCAACACAATGTTATATATCTTGAAACAGTTGCTTTACTCATACACTATATTATCTCTTTGGATGTTTGTTCCTGTTCTGTATTACAAAGGTTGCAATTACGTTATTTGTTTTCACCCGCAGGCTGTTTTAGGGCTTATAATCTGAGTTGCGCTTGATTACATTTCGTAATCATATATGCTGCTTCAAGTATTTTATTTGTTTACAGTTCATTGACTAACTCATTGTTTGACTCGACTTCAGTAATGTAAAATAAAAACCGCCAGTTATAGGGCGTCCAAATCAATCAATCAGTTTAAACACAGATTTAGAGGGAACAAAATAGGTTCCACTTATAAACATGTTTGTGAAGAAATCTTTATAAAAAATCAATTCTCTTTGTTGGTTATCATCTATTTTATGAATCTTACATCGCAGAATCGGTCTTAAGCCAAGACTTTTACCACTCAACCTAAATTGTCCCATTTCAGTGAGAGGTTTGCTAGAAAGTAGTTGTTTTCTATCTCAAATTAAATGACGTGGCGGATCAGAGTTCTCGGAACTGGATGCTCGTCTCTCTCTCTCTCTCTCTCAGCCATTTTATTTTATTCACTGCTAAAGCTATGGTTTCCTAGAAAGCGGTGACCGCTACATTACGACCGAAATATGACGGTGAGTTTTGTTTTTCAATGCAATCAGGTGAGAGTGGTTTCTTAGAGAGCGGTGGACGTAAAGTAGCGGTGAAAACTAGTTAAGATTTTTCTCGCCAGGAGACACATTTTGTTTTGTAAACAAAAGTCTAGTTTGTCTATTACAACGCACGTAAATAAACTTTGACAACTAGAATAAACAGCACGTCAAAAGTTGTTTTTATCTACATCTGTTCAAATATCGTATTACGTCCACCGTCACTGTTACGTTAACCACTACATTACGGCCGTAATATAGCGGTCACCGCTTACCTAGGAAACCATAGCTTTACGGATTGAACAATATCTTGGAATTGAGTTGTCGTAGAAACACGGCTGATAAAGCAGAGTTTGTATCTACATGCTACTTGCAGCATATTTGCAGCGTTTATCGCTTCTCTGTTGAATGCAAATTCTGATAGTTTTTGTATGTTACAACTTGTCTATAAAAAGAAAGAAATCCTAAGAAATTTAACTCACAATCGAATTATCATTTAACCCAAGTGCTATATGTGTTATTCATGTTATCATCTAACAGTCAAGTAGAGGTTAAGTAAATTATGTGTCATTTTGCCTGTAGTATTAATGTTTTTGAAATTATCTCCGTTATCTTCATATGGCATCAAGATTGGAATTTTAGAACCGTTCTTTCTCGGGGTGGATTTGCCCAAAGTATCAAATTTTGATTCGATGTTCGTACACATTTTAAACTTACTTTTTATATTTTCATACATATATTATTGCAGCTATAAAGTGTGGAATACTGATGCGAAAGGCTTGGTAACGCTTGGTATCACTAAATCACTATTTGAGATGCCGACCACTCTCATGAGGGTATTTTAAGGAAAATATGTGGTGAAGGATCAGTGTGATGAGTGGTAGTAATGAGTTATGAGGTGTAGTCTTGTTAAAGTAAGGCCGACTCTTCCTTAGAACGGGTCGTTAATTAATGGCCCAATGACCAATGGAAATACAAGGACCAACGGCTTAACGTGACTTCCGAACAACGCAGGTGATGGTCTGATATTTCTAAACGATGTTGGGAGTTGATGCGGGTAACTCGAGGTACTACTGTTGAGCAAGTAAATTTGAGGCTGAAGCAATAGCAAGTACATGGCCTAGTTAACAAATATAAGTAATTATTACTGGCAAATTTACTTATGTTTCGAGTAACAAGTCAACAAGAAATTTTACTTATTTCAATCTAGTTTCAATTTTAAATCGTTTTTTTCAACGGTACCCCTTTCCTGTAAGTAGGTGCAATAAAGTACTAGTCCTCAGGTACTTTAATTCCTCTTGTAAACTGTAATAGTATCTTAGGAAATTTTATAAAGTACTGTACTGTTAGTCTACTGCTTAGCCAGTAACAAAGAAGAAACTAACGCTAAGAAGTTCAAAGGAATCTAACCTCACAATCCAGCTTTAATTTGTAATTCTTAACTGATATAAAATCTATATTAAATTCAAAAGCTTCAGTGTATACTCAAACGCGACATAACGTTCCCATAAAATATTTAAGTAGTGGAGTTTAACTTCTGGAATAGACTGGCAAAGAAGACAATATTTACTTGACTTTATGTAGGAAGATGTTGACATGAAACTCGGTCCCAGACACGCAAAGTTGATAGGTCTGTACTTCTTTACTGCGTTAGTACGAAACCTTTGTCTGTACATTGTTTAAAATAGCATAACTGTAGTGTTTTAGTAATTTTGACCCTTGGCAAAGCCGAAATTGAAATTTGTCAACAGTTGTATGTCAGTTCTGTTAAAACACATCAAGAGATCAAATCCCACAGTCAGTGGTGAATCCAGCAGGGTCCTCGCATGCTTCTTTGTCGCAGTTTCTATATTTCAAACTAACATGTTTTCCTGATAACTAACTGACTGTCTGTCCTGATATTTGCAAGTACACAATGATTTGAGACGTGTTTCTATAGACCAATTCCAACATATTGTTTCATTCGTTAGCACTGAATTGAATACAATACAATGGCTGAGAGAAAAATTAGATCAGTTCCAAGAAATCTAATCCACCATCTCATTTAGTTTGAGATAAAACAATGTATTTTTCACAAATCTCTCACTAAATTTTGTTTGGTTGAACGGTTAAGGTTTTTCATGCCATAAGACAGATCCTGAGATATAAGAGTGGCACATAAACTATTTTTTCAGTATACTCGTATGTATATTCTTACGTTATAAGGAGAAAAATAGCCGAACAACATACGAGGTCTGTCCAATAAGTTCGCGAACTGGTTCAATATGGCGGCCTTGAGGCGACGTAAAGCTCTGCCCACTATATCACGTGAATACTAGACATCTAAGGAAGCGTTCAGTACTCATTTGAAAGTCGAGCAGTGCCTATCAAGCTGCCAGTGTCAGTTTATATTTTATTTGTTTTTGCTGTTCGAATTGAGATCAATGAAACCACAAAGCAAAAAATCAACATCAAGTTTTTAGTGAAATTCGGGAAAAGTTCTCAAGAAATTACAGATAAGTTGAGGGCTGTTTACGGAGATAATGCCTTAAAGAAAATGTCCATGTTCAAGTGGATCAAACGTTTCAAAGATGGCCGCGAAGACGCTAAAGGTGATGCAATGCAGGGACGACCTTCAACCTCATGTGTGGATGAAAACATTGTTCGTGTGCGACTGTGCGAGCTTTGGGCTCTGATGACCGTCGGAAAACTGTTAGAATGATTGCAGACGATCTTAATTTATGCACGTCATCAGTTCATACCGTACTTTATTGGCACATTTGGGTTAAGAAAATTCTGTGCAAAAAATGCGCCAAAACCGCTGACGCCAGAACAAAAGTTGAAAAAGATTGAA
This sequence comes from Matsumurasca onukii, assembly GCA_018831715.1. Classification (NCBI taxonomy): domain Eukaryota; kingdom Metazoa; phylum Arthropoda; class Insecta; order Hemiptera; family Cicadellidae; genus Matsumurasca; species Matsumurasca onukii. The sequence continues at coordinate 13,387,941 of CM032062.1, forward strand.
TGTGTGAATGATTGGAAGAATTGGAATGATTGGAAGACTGACGGAAACTTAAGGTGAGTTCTCACAGAGAGTCACCACTGGAGATTAATCATGGTTTTTGCAAAATGGAGACGAGAGGGCCTCACTGGATCACTTGATGTTGATTCGTTGTTCAATTATTTCATCAATCACCTTTTTTCGACGAACAGCAAAACAAATAAAATATAAACTGACGCTGGCAGCTTGATAGGCACTGCTCGACTTTTAAACTAGTACTGAACGCTTCCTTAGAAGTCTAGTATTCACGTGATGTAGTGGGCAGAGCTTTACGTCGCCTCAAGGCCGCCATATTGAACCAGTTCGCGAACTTATTGGACAGACCTCGTATGTACATCATTCTATTCTATAATTATGTACTTATTCCATTCTATCGTTGCCATGGGTGAGCTTACTATGGACTAAATGGTAAAGAACGTGTTGCTTTAAAACAACCTCTTGCTATTCTCAAACATATCCTTACTATAACCAACCAAAAATTGAATTTTCAGAAAATATGTTTGTTTCCAAACAATTTTTAAATAAAACCTATTTTGTTTCGCCTAAGTTGTTTAAACTTATTGATTGGTTTGGAGGCCTCTACAACTGGTATTTATTTCACACTATTGAAATCAAGTCAAACATCGAGTTAGGTTATGAAATGTAAATAAAGTAAAATACTTGAAGCCGCATATATGATTATAAATGTAGTCAAGGCGCAACTCAGATAATAAGCCATAATAGCAGCCCGCGGGTGAAAACAAATAACTGTTGTGACCTTTGTAATACAGAACAGAAACAAACACCCGCAGAGAATATAGCGAGTCAGTATATTAACTGTTCCAAGAAATATAACACTGTATTACCATAGTTGTAGACATGTCCGTCAGTATACTATGCATGTACGTCAGGATGGACAGTCAACTTTTTGTCTCGGATAAATTATTGAACTCTTATTATTTAGTATCAAACAATATCGTCTTTGTCTACTACCAATTTCTTACCAATTCTTTGACAAACCAGGCCTTCACGCAGCTAAACGCTAAAGCGCCGCTAACATGAGTGAATCCAATTTCCTTTGCAATTTGCAATTTTGCTACGCTCACAGACAAATTATTTGGTCCGCTGCGCTCACAGCCTCGCTTCGGCCTTCTGCCTCAGATTTGCAGGGTTTTCAATTGGAAGTTTTACCTATGATACATATGATTGTTTTATTATTTGCCCAATAATAAGTCACATGTAAAATGGTTATGTTTATGTTATAATGAATTTGTAAAATACAGCTGCAACTTAATTCACTTATAATTTTATTCTTTTTTACTAATTTACTACACTTTATTTATAATGGTGACGAGGATGTTGGACGAAATCAACAAAATAATAAAGCAATCATATGTATCAATCTTCCCCGTCAAAAATCCTTGAGCTCTACTTTCTGTAAAGCTTGCAGGTTAACATTTGGTTTACATGGCGCCTCCATATTGCTCCGTTGTCCATTTTCAAAGGGTAAATAACATTTCCTTCTTTGGCTAGCACCTTTCAAATCCCCACTTATCGCCTCTTTTGTTGTAGTCCAGCCAGAAAAATGTCAAAGACAGAACTACTGCAACAAGACTTTTCCATCCCGGAGATAGAGTTCAAGTGCTGGACTACAACAAAATAGGTGATAAGTGGGGATTTGGAAAGGTGCTAGACAAAGAAGGAAATGTTATTTACATCTTTGAAAATGGACAAATGAGCAATATGAGACGACATGTAAACCAAAAGTTACTCTGCAAGTTTTACAGAAAGTAGAGCTCAAGGATTTTGACAGGAGATTGATACATATGATTGTTTTATTATTTTCCCCAATAATTAGTTACATTAAATGTTAATTTTTATGTTATGATGAATTGTAAAATACAGCTACAACTATTCACTATAATTTTATTTTTTTTACTATTTAACTACACAAAAAAGATTAATCCAAAAAAAAGCCTCTAGAATAATGTCATTTGCACCTTGGCGGTCTTCTTGTAAACAGATCTTAAAGAGTTTAAAATCATACTGTCCTTGTCTGTATATAATGAAAAATTTTACACTTGCCTGTAACCATGACAGTATTTTTAATGAGTAACTTTGAAACATAATTACAGTACTAGATTTAAACACATTTTCAGTATCCAAAGCATCGTTTAAAAAACTTCTAGAGAAAACACCTAAGTACATGGGAAGCTGAAGCTTTTTAACAAATTGCCAAGTAGATATACTTTTGATTATTTTAAGCTGAAATATATCAAAAGTTAACATTGTCAAATAGATGCTTGCTCATAGCTTGATGTAGCATCCTCAGCACATATCTGGAGAATGTCTCAGATATGTCACTGAGGATGCCACATCAGAGTATGGGCGAAACGTCTGACGATAGTGGTAGTTTTATGACGCGGTGTGATAATGGAAGCCTAGGAAATAGTTATGACTCCGGCCGCTGCTCATGGCTAAATTAAAACTTTGATTAATACATGTAAATTTAAAAGTAGTATATTAGAACTGTTAATAGAAAAAAACTATTACTCATGTTAATGAATCTTTAACGACAGTGATTTGTAACTCTGTATATAGTGTATTGGTTGCTTGAAAGCTTAACGACATTTTTTATTTGTAGCTTGGATAAATTATAACATATTCTTGTTTTTATTTTTTGTTGTTGTAAAGTTGTTTTATAATTATGTTTGCTGCTGCATAAGATTTTGAGGAGGATTGAATATAGTGTAAGTTGTTTAGCTGTGTTTTTTTGTGGCTGGGGAGGGAGGTTGAATGAGTTTATCATTTGATTGACAATATTTATATTAAATCTACTTATTGTTCTTTGACAATGTCACTAGTTTGTATAGCAAAGCCATGTATTAATGTATTTATGTGACAATAAAGAGCCGGATTTCTGATTTCTAATTACACATTATATACAAATATTAACAGGAAAGGAAGCACATTTTAAATTTTAAGAAAATCGGACCACTCATTCCACTGTTACAGTAAAAGCTACCTTTTGGCCGCCATTTTGAAAATATTTGACAGATTTTCATAATTTTTCGTAAATGGACGTAAAACAACAAAATACATATTCACTTCAAATTTCATCATAATCGGACGAAATGTTCTGTTTTTAGATCATTCCGGTTTTGCTGAACTAGACCGAGGTATTTACAAAAGGAACGTTTGTACTTCTTAAAAATCGGACAAAAATGCGACGTCTAGAGAGTACGAGTACATATACATATGGATCCACTATGTCCGAAATCAATCTCTTGAATAACCAATTGTTGGTTCTCCCAATTAAATCTAGCAGCAGGCTTACTGTATATTCCAAGCTAGTAGTGCTGACAACTGAATGTAACAACAGAACCTGCTCAGGTACAACACACTAATGTAACTCGGTGTACATATAGCTAATGCATTCAAACACCATATTCTCTCTAGCTGTTTGTTTCTTTACCGTCGGTTTCACAGCTGTTGCCATTATTGTTAGTTTTCACCCGCGGGCTGCTGTTTGTGTTCACCGACTGAGAACGCCACAGTTAGTTTATTCATCTACATTCAATCGTTTTAGGCTTTAATTTGTTAGGCCCACTGCCATGTAGTGCTCTTTCACATGGCTGGCAGGCGCCATGCGGCGTAGCGTGGCGGGCGAGTTATCGCCGGACGCCCCATGGTGGACATATGGCGTCCATGCCGGACTACTTGGCCAAGGGCTATTGTTTCCGCCAGTTTTCAAACGATCCGGCGCGCGCCCACGACCCAACCTCTAGTCAGTCTTGAATATACCATTGAAGAGGTAGTATTGTGTACTCACTTGAGTAATGAAATGAAACGAAATTACATGAAATTTGTTTATCTCTAGCATAAATAAGTAATAATATTGTATGGTATTCACTGTATTTATTATTATTTATTAATATTTATTTTATGTGTTCATACTCAGGTAATAATTACTTTCGTTATTTGTATTATATATTATTTAAATTGTTGTTAATGCGGTGAAACTGTTAACCTGTTGTGGCACAAAACTATCAAGTGGAATAAACTATTTTCATTCATTCATTCAATAACATTACATGTTTGTATATTGGAACTACTGCCCCCAAAAAAGATACTATTATTACTAAAAAGATACCATATTAATCGTGTACTATGGTATTGTTTTTGTTCAATTATCAAGTAAGTTGTGTTTTGTTGCTGACATTTGCGAGTAAAAATGAGTGGAACAAAGTATAGAGGTAGTGAGAATAAATAAAAAAAATTCAACAAGAAACTTTTCTGACAGTTGCCATGCATTGTAACATGTTTTGCAATAAAAACAATATTTATTATTTAGTTATGACTGACCATAAAAGTATAAAGACAGAAAACAAGAATAAAGACCTGAATAAAACCTTCGAGGAACTTATTAGTATGTTGATTTAAAAAAGATGGGTCAATCCAAAACCCCAGTCTTAATTTCGCCGTCCCTATACAAGTACATGGTTAGAACTCCGCGCCTGATGTTTGTGACCCGCTGTGAAAACATCATTTAACATCCAAAATGTTAAGAAGGCCTTAGGCGGCCGGATCGTAAATACATGTAGGCCTTGGGCGTGTACTCCATCTCAAGTCAGGCGTCCAAAATGGCGATGTACGAACGTAAAAATATATTCACGAGCAGCTAGAGGTGTCGAAACTCTGCGTAAACATTGAAAGCACCTTCAGTAGCTTTGCAACTACTAGTTACAATCCAACAAACGCTGTTCCCTTGAGATTACTATATGTATGTATCATATTTTTACATGATAACAAACAGATTACCGAGGCTTAATAGGAGCTTCATTTTTGAAAATCGTTTTAGTGAGGGTTTCAGAACTATATAAGTACTGTATTTTTACGTTTTGTACGGTGGATTTTCTCGTAATAAAAATACAATTTGGTAAATTGGCCTCCGATCTGCCCTAGAGACCATGTAGATCTTCAATTTAAATTTTAAACACTCACAGTAATATTATTTATCATCTTAACTTTTTTTGGAATAAGCCCTCATCGTCATTTTTATCGGAAATTCTAACTACTCCGTAATTTTCATAATATGAAAATTATATTATAATATTATATTATAAAACTATCCAGGATGTTTGATTGTAATAGCCTATGAGCGGGACGTCTAGTAGTGTAAGGCTTAAAATACGCATTCAACGTGTTATGCCGTCGTTTACTTAAGCATTGGGAATATTGCTCTTTAAACAATTCAAAACTGACGTTCAACTCTTGCAAAACTGTTTTACCAGCCATTCATGTTTATTTTATTTAAGACACGCCAAGTCCCATTCGTATTTGAACGCAACATGACGTTCCTATAAAATATTTAAGTAGTGGAGTTTAGCTTCTGAAATAGACTCGCTAAGAAAGCCATATTTACTCGACTTTATGCAGGAACTGTTGACATGTTGCAAGTCACGAGACTTGGCCAAAGACACGCAAAGTTGATATTACTTCAATTTCAAACTTATATTATATATTTAGTATTCGGGCTATTTTTTTAGATCCATGTCGTGTACACACAACAACAAAGGCCTTACAATGAAAGACCTTATGTATAAAGGTCAAACGTCGGCCAAACTAAGAGAATGGTGTCTACCAGATTAAAAGAACACATTCGCCACACAAAATATGAAAGTATTTCCAAATCAGATATTGCTGAACACAGCTTTTCATCTAAACACTCAATATTTTGAAAATACTCAAAATATTGCAAAAGAAAACAACTATTTCCGAATAATTAGAGAGCCATAGAAATTAAAAAACATCTAAATAATTTCAATCATCGTGACGAAACTTTTAAATTGCCAGTAGCTTGGGACCCCTTTACATATATGAACCAAAATAACTATTTTTCTTCATCAAGCTAACAATTTGAAATCACTTTTATATTTACCATCTGGTTTAGTTTGTTTATTTTCAATTTAAAATTATTTTAACTTTGAATTTTTATACTACTTATACATTTTTAATTAATTTTTACATTTTTTATCTATATATTTTATACTCTTCTTGTCTACAACTTACTGATGATGTCTAACACAGTTTAAACGAAACGTTTTGTGTGGTTTAAAATCATTAAAACAGCATTTTCAGTGATTTTTTCCAAAAAGGCTTCTTTATTTACCTTATGTATAAATTTAATAATATAAAACAAAAAGTAAAATTATTTTCATTCACCAATGATAAGCTTTAGAATAACACTAACGCAAGAGACGACATCAGGCGTTGAAATGCCCTGCCCGTATGCTAGTATCGGGTGCGGTAGTAGTACCGTCTGACTCCCAGCTGGAACAGGGAGAAAGGGACTTCACACTAGAGTGTGAGGGTCGCCACTTTTGGTGTGAATCCCTTCCGTCCCGAATAGGCTCTGCCTCTGTTGGACATGTTCTTTAGTAGAACAACTCGACTGAAAGTTAACATGGGTAACACGAACGCACCCACTTCTGACAATGTGAATAGTTGGTGCTGGTTAGTGCCGTATAGCTCAAAGATAGTGCTGCATTTGACATACAGCTAAAAGCTGAAGAGTTTCTACTATTTACACGGCATAATATAATCGTTAGTGCTATGAGAAGTATTGGCCGCCCATCAAAATTTGATTTTTAAATTGAGTCAGGTTGTGTGGTAAAGTGCCGTCTAGCGTGTAGAAATCAAATTGTAGATACTAGATGGTGTTTTAAGCTTCATGTACTGGATAATGAGTGTTTAGCTTCATACTAGATAGTGTGTTTAACCCGTTGGTGCCTAGGTTGCCATATGGACACAAGTCACAATACACTAGACAATGAGTGCTCGTGAAGCATGTCAGCATGTAGAGTATCCGGGATGATACGGGTTAAGCTTCATATAGATACTAGATAGCATTGGCTTCATACTAGATGGTATGTTACGCTTCATACTAAGTGGTATGTTAGCTGCATACTAGACAAGTATGTTGCATTTCATACTAGATAGCATGTTAGAAACTCATGCTAGATAGTATTTTAAGCTTCATGCTAGATAGTATGTTGGCTTTCATATAGATAGTATGTTAGCTTCATTTTAGATAGTATTTTAAGCTTCATACTAGATAGTATGTTAGGCTTCATGTACTAGATAATTATGTTACGCTTCATACTAGATAGTATGTTAGAAAAGCTCATACTAGATGCTAGATAGCATGTTAGGCTTCATACTAGATGGTATGTTACGCTTCATCTAGATGGCATGTTAAACTTCCTTGCTAGATAATTTTACGCTTCATACTAGATAGTATGTTAAGCTGCATACTAGATAATTATATTGGCTTTGTTTTTAGATAAGTATTGCAAGCTTCATACTAGATAGTATGTTAAGCTTCATACTAGATAATGTTACGCTTCATACTAGATGAGCCATGTTAAGCTTCATACTAGATACTAGATGGCATGTTAAGCTTCATGCTAGATGTGCGCTTCATACTAGATAGCATGTTAAGCTTCATACTAGATAATTATTTTACGCTTCATGCTAGATAGTATGTTAAGCTGCATACTAGATGGTATGTGTTAAGCTTCATTTTAGATAGTATTTTAAGCTTGTTCATACTAGATAGTATGTTAGCTTCATACTAGATAGTATGTTACGCTTCATACTAGATGAGTATGTTAGCTAGATAGTGTATTGCTCATACTAGGTAGTATGTTACCTTCATACTTACTAGATAGTATGTTAAGCTTCATACTAGATAGTATGTTACGCTTCATACTAGATAAATGTTAAGCTTCATACTAGATAGTATGTGTTAGAAACTCATACTAGATGGTATGTTGCTTCATACTAGATAGTATGTTAAGCTTCATACTAGATAGTACATGTACCTTCATACTAGATAGTATGTTGAAGCCTCTGCTAGATAGTATGTTGCGCTTTCATACTAGATAGTATGTTAGCTTCATACTAGATAGTATGTGTTAAGCTTCATACTAGATAGTATGTTTGCGCTCATACTAGATAGTATGTTAAGCTTCATACTAGATAGTATGTTACGCTTCATACTAGGTGGTATGTTACTTTCTAGATAGTATGTTGCTGTACTAGATAGTATGTTAAACTTCATATAGATAGTATGTGTTAAGCTTCATTTTGGGTAGTATGTTAAGCTTCATGCTAGATAATTTATGTTGCGCTTCTTATAGATAGTACGTTAGCTTCATGCTAGATAGTATGTTAAACTCATACTAGATAGTTGTATTGTTAAGCTTCATACCTAGATAGTATGTTAAGCTTATACTAGATATTATGTTACGCTTCTTGCTAGATGGTATGTTAAGCTTCATGCTAGATGGTATGTGAACATTTCATACTAGATAGTATGTTAAGCTTCATACTAGATGGTATGTTACTTCTTACTAGATGGTACGTTAGGCTTCATACTAGATAGTATGTTAAGCTTCATACTAGATGGTATGTGTTAAGCTTCATACTAGATAGCATGTTAAGCTTCATGCTAGATAGTATGTGTTAAGCTTCATACTAGATATTATGTTAAGCTTCATACTAGATAGTATGTGTTAAGCTTCATACTAGATAGTATGTGTTAGCTTCATGTAGAATGATGTATTTAAGCTTCATGCTGGATAGCCTGGTATGTTAAGCTTCATACTAGATAGTATGTTAAGCTTCTTACTAGATAGTATGTTAAGCTTCATACTAGATAGTGTGTGTTAAGCTTCATACTAGATAGTATGTGTTAAGCTTCATACTAGATAGTATGTTAAGCTTCATACTAGATAGGCCTATTATGTTAAGCTTCATACTAGATAGTGTGTGGTAAGCTTCATACTAGGTATGTTAAGCTTCATACTAGATAGTGTGTGTTAAGCTTCATACTAGATAGTATGTTTAACTACCTAGAAACAATAATTACCACAAGACTGTGCATTGTAACAAGAATAATCATAATGTATAGTGGATTGCAAAAAAAGGCCCGTTTAAAATTCTCCATTACTAAAAATTGATTTTTACAACAATTTCAGACTTCTTTGTTGTTTTGTATTCAAAGTTCATTGGCCAAGTAGTTTTACTTTCTAACAAATTAAGTTAAAGTTTTGCAGAGTCCAACAGTAAAAAGTAAATTACTATTCGGTTGCACACAACTTAAAGTTGAATAGCAAAGCACTGCATCTTTCCTGTTTCAGATCATTTCGTTACTAGGATATATGTCTTTCAAACAAATATGTCAACAGTAGAGAGTATAAGTTGTTACCGCGGACCACTGGAAGGGTCTGAGCAAGCAGAAACTTGAAAACCCACACTTCAAAGTAAAGCTGGCAAATGGAAGGCAACTTTAGCAGCTAAAAGCTTTTCAAAACTGTATTCGCATCAAGCGGTTGTATGAACAAGGTATTGAGAGAAATATAGAGGGATTTGTCTCGGTCTAAAGTGAGTTTAGTGTTGACATTGCAGAAAGACAAATCCTGCTGCAATCATCCCGGATTTTTCTCCTTTGCCTTGACTTCTTTTCAGTCGACTTCATCCTAAGACCTTGTTAAATCAACGTAAGTGCCGACTGCACTTAATCCAGCTACATTAATTTGCATTTTGTTCTTGCAGCCTGATGTTTCAGACGCATATGAGGGTCAACTATTTTTAGGGTACTAAGCGAGACGGACAAAGTGACCTCTTCAACTAAACTCGTTTTCCTAGAAGTGAAAACTTTAATTTTCTTCTAATTGATAGAACTATAGAATCGAATTTTTAGTTTACTGAAGGTGAGTTCACTTTATAAATGCCAAATTTCCAATTACTTGTACATATTATTGAAAAATATCAAAATATTTGACCCAGAAACTTTAATTTAAATTAGCTTATTTTGTAAGGGTGTTCTGTTTATAACACTCTAGACATGAACGTAAAATGGACCAAGTAGGACTACGTGGCCGGTCAAGAAGTGGCAGTGAGGAGTTATTAAATTCATAAACGTAATATAACTTTTAGGAAACACAATATTTATCCGCAGGTATACATAGTTACGTAAATAATAAAATGTGCCTGCTTCATATCTAACACATCTAACGATAGGGCGGGGTTAGAAATTGTTCAAATCTTATTTCTAATTTGGTGTTGATTAGTGTGAGTGAGCGTGGTTACTCACTTGTACAACATGTAGACGAAGTTGAAGATGCAGTTAAGGACGGCCATCATGAGGTCGGCGATGGAGAGGTTCAGCAGGAAGTAGTTGGTGACAGTCCTCATCAGCCTGTGAGCTGTAAAGAACGATACATCATTGAACCCACGAGACATCATTGAAAGCACAAGACATCATTAAAACAAATTAGACATCATTGAATCAGCGAGACATCATTGTAACAACAAGTCATCATTGAAAAAAAAATTATACATCATTGAAACAAATTAGACATCATTGAATCAACGAGACATCATTGAAACGATGCAGATTTGGGTAAAAGCAAAATCTAGCTGTTATAATTATATGCATTGAATTTTTCACACGTAGAACATCACGACTGACTTCTGGTCAATACCTACCCGTGTCCCCAGTAGACCAATCAAAGACGTAGGCTTGAATTTTGAAAGTGAAAGTGTATACAGTTATCACTAGCGGTTATACGTACACAGTGAAAAGCTGTAATATGTTTTCATATATGGCATAAAATTTAACTGCTCAAATGTATATCGAATGTTTTCCTTAATCTAGCACTGCTTTTGACAGATTACGTAAACTACGGAAAGTCTCGAAACAATATTGTTGCACAACCTGTCCAATCAATTGACGTTGCAGAAAAGGACTTATATTTAAATTTATCTCGGACCTTAAGTTTAAATCTTGATACTTTAAGGGGTTCACAGTTACATATTAGGTAGGATACACTATAGTAAATGTACAGAGTGACATAAAAGGTGACGATCAAATAACGTATAGTTAGGTATTAAACAACTTTTAAAGAAATTTGCCCTTCCTTTATGTTTATGTTGATTAGCTGTAAAGCTATGGTTTCTTAAAAAAAGGTCACCTGGTTTATTACGGCCGTTTTCACCGCTACTTTACGTCCACCGTTTTCTAGGAAACCACTCCCATCTGATTGTATTGAAAACAAAACTCACCGTCATATTACGGCCGTAATGTAGTGGTCACCGCTTTCTAGGAAACCATAGCTTTACGCTGGAAACACCTACACCAGCCGAGCACTAACTAACGAGCCCAAAGCGAACTAATAAAATAAACAAAACAGACACAAAGTAAATGCCTGAAGTGAAATAATATATAAATATTAATGTAATCCAATAATAATATATAATATAAATATCTTTCATTTGTAAATATCTAAGGGAAACGGTTTCAAGAGTTGTATCAAAATGTCTTAAAATAAGATATACGGTTGTTTAGAAAGACGTTTGCAACAGTTTGACCCATTTCATGAACTATGCATACAGAGGTAAGTTCCAAAACTTGGTTAGTATATCACCCTGAGTTCTAACGCTGAACTTCACTAATGGTCAATAAATTCAAAAGTAAATCGATAGCTTTAAACGGAAAACGTGGTTCATTGCATAAGCTGGATTTCTACCAATGTTTAGGACTTTATAGACATTACAACAGACTGTTTGTATCTTTGATAGGAATAATTCACTTTTATTAGATTTAAAACTACTTAATTTAAAGCGATTTTGGAAGCAACGTTTTTCAATTCCATGTAAAACTGTTCTACAAAGTATTTGGCCATATGCAGCACCGTATATGGGGCTCTAACTTGGGGCCTGCAAGTAAGGCAATTCTATCTCAAAGATGATTTTATCTTCCAGCTGGTTTGATCTTTGTTGGCTCTTAAATTACATCTATCGGAAAAAGACTTGTGCACTAAAGATTGTCGAGCTCGGTAAACAAGTTGACTGTGTTCTAATGACAACTCTCCGAGACTTACTGTGCTTTCAAACTAAATAACGACACAAGTTTTCTCATTTACCTTGTATTTCCTTTCAGCTTGAAATATTTTCCACGGCTATGTATACCTTACAGATCGGATAGCTAGTACATATATACAGGGTGAATTTTAAAGGCCTCCCACCATAACCTTTGAAAAAGGAAATATTTTTTAAACCTTTTGGGGAATGTTTTATAGACTTGTTTTGACGTACTTTGCTTCAACCATTCTCACTCAGGAGGGAGGGTCCACCCAAATTTTTGAAATACAAAGCCCCTTGTTTTATCAAAAGAATGGAACCTTCAACACAAATTCAACGAGGCAAAGAAAATTTTTGCTCGACTCGTTTTTATCTTGTACCAATTTAAAGATGACACAAAATCTGGTTTAAAATGCTACTTTTCACATACAACTTATTTTAAATGACAAATTGTCTTCAAAATACTCTGAGAGATAATCCTACAAAAGCATTCCCCAAATGGTTTTTTAAATATTTCCTTTTCAAAGGTTAAGGTGGGTGGGGACATTTAAAACTCACCCTGTATACAAACTACGCTTTATGAGATTGTCGGATTAGCAAAAGCTAATTATTTAAATTTGCAGTACTTTCAAAATGTTACTTCCAAACTCTTTCGGTAGCTTTCAAACCCGTTTCTGCATAACATTCCTGATAGTACATTGCAAACTAACCGAATGGCTGTTGTTTGCGAGACAAACGCTGTTAAAAAGTGATCAAGTGATCAAAGCAAGCTGATTGCAGACATGTGATCGTTAACTTACATCCGATCATACTGGATCAGATTTATCATCCCATTCCACATCACTACTCAGGCCCAATCCTGTAGAAGTCTAATTTATCTGCTATCACGAATATTTTACATAAACCGTGGTGACTTGATTCAGCTCGTTGTGCACGCCTACACCCGACCTTTGCTTTCAAAGTCTTCTTTAATATCCGGTGTTTTACGGTCTGTTGAATGTAATGGGACAAACCCTTCAGTGTTTTACATGTTTTTATCCTCTTGACTAAATTATTTCAACTAATTTTTTTACCTATAGGGCTGTACGTGCCAAACGCCTCTTGGGAAAGCAATCCATATGCCTGCGACGGGAACTGAACCCGCGTCCTCGCGTACCGCACGCCGTGACTCTACTGAGCTAAATAAATAAATAAATATTTTATTGCATACAGACATTTACAATAAATGTATCGCAATCGTCAATCTTTGTGAATCTAAAATTTTCCTTTCATTCTTACATCTAAATCCCATTCAAACATACAGTTTTTACACTCACTCTCTCCCATACATTCGAATGTAACTATTCTAGCCCCTAATGAGTTAGCTAATCATAGGGTATACCAATTGAATGCCATAAACTCGTCTGTATCATAAAATGCTTGAGAAAGAAAAATTGTTTTAAGACGAGCTTTGATTGCCTTAGGCTCAGGGGCATTTTTGAACAAATTTGGTAGTCTGTTGACGAAATGAACTTCTGCCTGGGAAGGCAAACGTTCATGAACTACCGTTCTGTGTCTCCCAGTTCGGTAGTTGTCCCTGCCTCTAGTTTCATAAGAGTGTACGTCTGTACCTCTTATGGTATTACTTTTTGATTTGAAAAAGTAAGTCTCCAAAATGTAGAGGCAAGGTAGAGTCAACAGTTTTAGGGTTTTGAATGCCTCTCTACACGACTCTCTTGCTCGCAATTTGGCGATTATCCTGACTGCTCGTTTTTGAAGAATAAAATCCGACTGGCATTGTAGTATTTCTTGCGGTTCGACGTGAATAGTATGGTAGGTTTTCAGATAAGACAGACGTAAATTCTAAATGGTTTTAAGGGTTTTATTTCATTTAATTGCGTGTAACTTCCGTACACAATTATGATGTTCTTCAAGAAATATCCTTATGTAAACCACTAAATCACTATTTGAGATGCCGACCACTCTCATGAGGGTATTTTAAGGCAAATATATGTGGTGAAGGATGAGTGTGATGAGTGGTAGTAATGAGTTATAAGGTGTAGTCTTGTTTCAAACTAAGGCTGACTCTTCCTTAGAATGGGTCATTAATTAATAGCCCAATGACCAATGGAAATACAACGATCAACGGATTAACGTGACTTCCGAACCACGCAGGTTATGGTCTGATATGTCTAAATAATGGTGGGAGTTGATGCGGGTATTATCAGATGATCACTGAGACTATCTGAGCCGCTTTAGACCTATATCATCCTCAAAACCTGACAGCTCCATGAAGCTGGATTACAGGACCACGCCACGAGTCCCAATCAACATAAGGATACAATTATACAGCTGTATACAGCAAGGTATGAATAATTATTGACAACAATATGATGCAATACCGGAATCACAGGTCGATTACAATAGATATAATTTGCATCATATGAAGTTAAATACCGTGGGCAAAAGCCGAAGGAAAAGATAGTAAATTTTTAAATAATAAAGCTTTGACGACAAATCCTGAGGGAAAACACTAATTCGTAATCGTGGATGAAATACTGAGGCCGGAGGAGACAAACAAGAGTCCATTCGAGTTGGGTGTATGTAAACCAACTCAATGATTTTACGTACAAACACAGATAAATTATAAGTTTAACTGTCCGGGATGATTTTCTAAATCAAACGAGCTTATAAGGCTGAAATCGAGAAAAACAAAACCAGCAGGAAAATAACAAATCGATGTCATTATTTTTAGACGTTCTGAAGCTATACGTTTGTGAATAATGAAATTGGATATTTATGTTTACAAACATTCAAATTTCAAAACAATGTAATTTCATACCACATATCATAATGATGCTTTAAGTTGGTTCATTTGAAAGGAAACTACACAGTATACAAGCAATCTTTAAAAAATAAACCTGTCACTCAAGAATTCTGCATTCTCATGCAGTAGGTATGTTATAGATGTAAAGCGGAATGACAGGTATTCAATATTAGAAACGTCCAAGCTATTCCTTTACTCGGAATGGTTTAGTTTGTTTTATCATGTCAGAAAACTGTTGTTTGCAGTCTACTTTGAAATGTTCACTTGAGAGACTGTTGACAGACTATAAACCCGTGCATTGATTCATGACGTAATTTATATAGTTGGTTGAAGAGCCGTCTAGTGTTCAGTGTTGAATAAATTAGGTCCGTGAAGTTAGCTCCCCATGAAAGTAAAAATGTAAAAGTGGCTTTGTAGCAAATACGATGAATTTATGCAATATCAAATTAATTTATAATGAGATAATTATCTAATGAAAGCTTAGTTTTCAAACTTGAAATAAACAGTGATACATTCAAAGTTTATAGTATCAAATATTCTTACAGAAGCCCCATTTTTGCTATCCGAGTTACGTCTTAAAGTGTGATACAACGTTGAAAATTTTCCGATGCATAATATTTCGCCCCCAAAAGGTAAATAACGATTCTTTTCTGTTATACAGTGTCCCACGAAGTATTTACAGATCTATCAACTATATCGAAGAAGAACTTCTCCGGATATTGCCAAACTTCTTTAAGGCGTACAGTTCGTTTGTTGAACGCTGTTACTTGTGTGTCGCTGTTTATGGATTTTAGTCTTAGTACTCTTCGACATAAGTATTGAGTATGAAGTTTTTCCATAACTTTGTGATCTAGTTTTATGATTCTCCTTGGATCTAGCTTCATGTAACTAAAATGTAACAATTAAAATTATTTGGAATTTAGAGAAAACTGTGTTTTATTTATTTATTGTTAATCACTATGCCGCCATTTTCTTTTGAACATGTAAGGAAGGTGAAAGTTTTCAGAACACTTCTGAAACTAATATCATTTCGTGTAAAGGACAAAGTTATTAGGACACAACCGGCCAAGTTACAAGATATCAAACTTGTAAGCTCCTTCGTGGGACACCCTGTATACTGCAGCAGCAGCAATGGTTTGTATGAATTGTTCATTAACGATCAATCAACTTGATTTGAACACTCACGTTTGATTGACGTACAACGAACAGTTTAGTTCAAGAACGTTTAAACAAACAATCTATGCATGATGTTTCATAATCATCCCTGCTACGTTAGAGCGTTATTTTTATAAGAAAACAATAAAACTTATGAATAATTTTAAGCTTGACATGCATCTATATACTAACAACTTGGCCAACACTTAGCCGGAGGTATAGCCGCGAGTGTGCTTTCAAGATAATAATTAAAGGAATGATCAAGCTTTGAAACAATACTTCACAACTTCTCAAACTAACATAAATCAGATTTATGTAAAAGGTGTTAGGTCTCTGAATCTTAAAACACCGAAATAAAGCTTGAGTAGAATGAGGGAAAACTAACGTTAAACAAAAATAGGCTAGATGGCCAATAATAGAAATATTATGATTAGTTTGTGATGTTAAAAGTTTGCAAGACAGATGCGTGTATTAGGGACTTGAAACACTACAGTCGGAAAGTAAATACAAGAATCTTATGTGAAGTAGTTTTCTTCATTTTGTTTTTTACTACAGTATCCAAAATGTCTGGTCTTCAAGTCACCCCAATATGTAAAAATGTCTGTGTCGATGAAAACTCCCAAAATTGATAGCTATGATAAAACTGCCAGGTCACGAATTTAAAAACTATGATTTATCAAATCAGTTTGCCATGAGAAAACACCATGATAATCAAACATAAACTGAAATTAATGTACTAAAATAAAAATATATAGGGTCAGTTCAAAACAACTGACCTACCTAAGACAATCCAGATGACGATGATGTTGCCTCCGATGGCGATGACCAGCATGAGAGCAAGAGCACACACCAGACCAACTGCAGTAGCCACGTCATCTGTAGTCGGACCAGACGCTTGCTAGGGGACATGGTGCTGTAGACCCAGTCGTAGTCCTCGTCACAACCGAACAGGGCCTAGAACAAACAAAACAAATATTTCAGAACATTTTTGAAACAGCCTTTACCTGCAGCGTAAGTATTAGGCTACGCAGGATATTAAGCTGTAAATTCGTATCTCCTTTGTGGCGTCACTAGAAGTGCGAAAGAGGAGGTTGGTGCTAACACTGCTTCTAAAAGGTAGGAAGTAAGGTCATGGTTCCAAGTCAACCACTGATCGCCTCCGGCTCCTTGACCTCCGAATTTCTGTACAATCAAAGTGTAACAAATTAAAATCCAAATAATTGACTTAATTTTCCATCTTTTGTCTATTGGATTTATCGCTAAATTGTTTTCCCCACTAAGGTCGCAATTTAATAGGCTAAAGAAGAAGGTCTAGCTTTCACGATGGGGTTTTAGGTGCAAAATATCAGGTATCTGTAATAAAAGCAAGGTATTTAATTCCAACTGCAAGTTATGGAAAAATCCTAATTTTCAAATGAATTTGACTGATCTGAAGAATGAACTGCGTCCAACGCTAGTGGCTTAGCGGTTGATAGTCGCAGCTGCGTTAACCGGGACAATGTAACCCAATAAGACCGGTAGCGGATGTTCAGTTACAGACCCAAGTAAGGTGGTATTCGCAGCTAGATAGCTAAAAAAGAACGTGCACAGATTGTAGGCAGAGTAGCGTAGATATACGAGTAAAGATTCACAGTACTGCTGTAATGGCTTTATTTAGAAGAAAAATAAGCTTCAATACTAGAATTATGTTTTAATAGATTGTAACTGAAAACGTAAACCTTTTTCAGCATGTTTGCCACGCCTGGAAGACGTGATTTTAGGCATACTTTGCGTCGACCTGCAAAACCGCCTCTAAACTCTAAAAGCTGTTTTATCGGTTAGATGACCTTTGAATATTTTTCCCCTTAGATGATAGAACAATAGCTTTGGTAGCTAGTTTCAAATATAGGTTAGATGTGTCTGAATAGTTTTCATGGCAAGGAAAATGCCTGCATGAACATCGTGAAGCTGCAGCTGCAGAACCATTTAATTGACCTACCCTCTACACCCACTTACAAGCCACCCACCTATTAGGGTTCAAAGCAGACAAGACATTTGTCACTGTAACGTAGGGAATTATTTTAACCTGCACGTTGATTGAGGTTTTACAAGGTCGAAAACATGGTGCTCCAAAGTCCGCTGTTCAAACGTATCAATCCACACACGTGGGGGTCAAAACGTTTTACCATCCAGGAATGTTCTCTGGGCTTTGGTGTATAGAATAGGAATTTTCTTGACTTTTAGCAAAACTTATTGTATGAAACTTTGATAGCAAAACTCAAACGTAGTGAACTTTAGGGGCTAAGTGTTTTGGCCCGTAACCATTGTGACACTAAAAAGCCCTGCTAAAATGTGTTCTGGGTGTTGTCAATACAGTATTATGTATGGTAAATTGAAGATAAAAGTCTACTAATACGGCTATTTAGTACGCTAAGATGACAGTAGTCAGTCTTAATTGAATGCCCTTCATAGGTTGTCAACCTTTATTATGGTATAATTGAAAAATACTTTTTCTATATAGCTATGGTATATTAGAAAAGTATGGCAGGAAATCACGGGAAATTAGATCTGACCTGGTAATTTCTGCATTATTATACAATAAAATGCTGCAAGCTATGTTCAACTAGATCAGGAAATTACTTCTCTGCTGAGAGCGGATGTGTTGTATATTAGTTAAACATCAGTAACGACTCCCTCCGGGTGTCGTTCTTGTCTCTTGAAAATACATACTCGTATTTCAAACAACTGTTCGATTTACGAGTATTATGTACTCGTAGTATAGTGAGTACTGAGTAGGTGCAGAAATGCACACTAAAGTGTTGTAAGTTGCTAGATACCCGGAATGGATAGCAATCTTAAATGAATCATGTTTCTTTAAAAGTTACAGAAAATAAAAACAAAACCAATACTTTTAATCATTCAAAAGTATTAAATGATTAAAAGTATTGGTTTTGGTTTTTATTTTCTGTAACTTTTAAATTCGTTCCAATACTATGGCTTAAGTTTTCTATTCCATGAATCATGTTTCATTTATTGGTTTTAAATTAGACAAAACTCTGTCATACATACACCATTAGTACCTTTTTACATTTATTTTTTAGTTTCGTCCTATTTACTCTGTGTATTGGTTGAATTGTTTTCTAATAAATACACATATTAAAGTCTGTCCAGTGCTCTATACGTCAAAATTGAGAAATTCTGACCTAACAATAAAACGAAAATAACTTTTAAACCGTAGGTTCTAGAGCGACGGGAATTGTTTTGATCGATTAAGGAGGCAAACCTCGTATATATGTTGAACTGTGTGTTCATTTATAATAAAACATTAATTTTGTAAGAAAACAAAACTTTGAATGGCCACCATTTTAAAACGGCTGATCCGATTTAGCTGGTTAATGGACTTAACCTAGAGATTTACAAAAGAAACATTTGCACCAAATTGGTATGGCAATCGGACCAAAAATGCGACCAGTAGAGTGGTCACACATATGCACATACATCACATACACATTACATGCACATATATATAAAGCTTTGCCATATAAATCAGGAGGTGTTAGGAAGCAAAACTCTGCAAAACGCACCTGTCTACAACGTGTCCTTCTCTTTGGCGATAGAAATGAAAAGCTCTATTTCCCATGGGAATTCACTAAAAATGTATTAACCCAAATTATTCACTCTGTTTTGTTTGATTTTTCTTGCCTTTCTTCGCCTGTTATTTGCCAATTTGTCAACATAACACTTAAACGTACAAAACTGTATTCCTGAATATAGTATTTCACTTAGCAAACAACAATCTCCTTACAGCATGCATACGTAGTCAGCAAATACAAGAGTGCTCGAGGATATTTCAAGTTGGTGGTTTGGAAAGCAGTGCAACCCAAACAAACACAGAACCCCTGCCATTCTATTGTCTCGGAATAGGGAACTATTTCTTAATGTGATGAACAGTTGTCCCACATATTGAGTAAGACAGAACACTCAAGATAAACAGAACAAGCAGTCTCTAGCTTCTGTAGCATACACAACTGTGTGTGTTTAGCAAACTATTGCTATTGGCTGAGAACATTGCAACTGTTCTATCACGTGTAATCTATAGCTGGAGTATGATCTGCCAAGTCACGTGTTAGCATGAGTGGAACCAAAGCTGAATAATTTATTGTATTGGCGATTGTAATGAATTCATCATTATACTTGAGGTTAATGTAGTTAATAGGCATGTTGATTAATGTCTGATTAAAATCTACAAAACATTCTAAAAACCAAACATTTAGCTTTATTTAAGGGTAAAGGGAGCCAAATTTGTGAAAAGGTACAAATCCACGGTAGTTTAGAGCGTTTTAAATGAGGAAACAGCCAATCAAACAGAAACTTCAATACTAAGATCAAGGCTTCCGGTTTACACCGCGTCAAAATTACAAATACTGCTAGATGTTTCGACCTCGCTGTGGAGAGTCATCCTCAGTAGCTTTTGACTGGCTGAGACAACTACTGAGGATGACTCTCCTCAGCGAGGTCGAAACGTCTAGCAGTATTTGTAATTGAACTGTGACGTGGTGTAAACCGGAAGCCTTAGATCTTAGTGATGACAACGGCCGCGAAATCTTAAGAATTAAGAGAAACTTCAATAGTTTTCGTAAATTAATGTGTGTCAAACTTACAGAGATTTGTATAAAGAGCCCCATATTTATAGGATACATACAATGTTTGATAATTAACAAACACCTTTATAAAAAACAGTCGACTCAAGACGTATTCACCTAAAATACATATTGGAAATCAAACTAGTCATCTAAGTGTTTCTTTCTTGCTTACTTTAGTTAGTCTTGACAAAAGGCTGTCAACCTTGACATCCTATGATCAAAGGTTGGACACTAAACTCCTGGTAGGGTCATTAGTGTACATATTAGTCTCTGGTTAACTAACTGAAGGACTGAAATACACAAGTGGAATTTGAGATGATTTCTGAGTGCTTAAGTAACGTTAATTACATTAGACGCATGCGCAAGATGTACTAGACAAGCTTAAATCAGCTCGTTTCCATTCAGAGAAGAGTTTCAGCTTTTTTGTTGAATTTAAGGAAAACGTAACCATAGTCCGATAAGTCCGTTAATTATATTACATGGAAATTTTGACGGCTTGTGGTCTAAAGAGATCAACAAACATCGGCTTATGGTGTTTTAAATTATTCTTCAGGTGTTTTAAGTATACAGAACCAAGATAATGCTGGGTAGCACATCACTGAAATGTCTTTGGTTTAGTTTATATTCTAAGGACTTGCAAGAAACCATGCATCGGGTATCAAATTGGTTGTAAACAAATATCCAATTTATCTTTGCAGCTGAAATCTTTCCTAGCGAAACCTGCATTCAAGAATCAACAACTACAGGAATGTCCGATTATTTTTTGTGGATTATTATTGTTTGGTCTATTAAAATTTGGCAGCATGTAAATTTATTTAATTATGAAGCCCTAAAAATGCTATATTAAGCTCTTACTCAAAATGTGTGCACCCTCTTCAGGTCACAATTTTGTCGGATTTGCTTATACATTTGGTAGAAAATATGTTCCTTTTGTAAATATTCCAGTCAAGTTTGTTAGTCAGGAAAACCGGACCTCTTTTCGGAGGAATTTTCTAAAAAAGAGATTTTAACGCTGTAAACAGTACACTTCATTTGAGATTTTGGTAAAACTTGAAATAAATATGTATTTTGCAGTATCTATCAATATAACACAAATTATAAAAGTCCATTGAGTAAAAATCAATAACTTATTAAAACTTGCAGTGAAAGAACACGGAAAACTGAGGCAGAAGGCCGAAGCGAGGCTGTGAGCGTAGTGAACAGCCTCGTAGCGCCCGTGGTAATAGCATGACCGAATTTCAAAGCGAGGCTGAAAACGGAGTGAATAAGAGTAACAAATTGCGAAGAAAATTCGATTCACTCATCCCAGCGGCACTTTACCACGTAGCTGCGTGTCGGCCTGGTTAAACTTAAATTACCTCAGTCAACAAAGCAAGTGAGTAGAAAAAGGATGTTATTTTTAGTTTTGTTAAAACAGTCAACTGAATCTGAACCAGATGATTGAATGACGGTCTGTATAATTAGCGTTGATTATCACCACTCCAGGTAATTAACACTGTTAATTATTTTGATGGCCAATTTGTGCTGGGTATCAAAACTAAAGGCTGCTTGTTAAAACCTTTTACACTGGCCAAGCACTGATATCTCGACCGTAACTTCATTACAAGCTATATCGTGGCTTTAATTTTAGCCAACCAGTTTCTACTATACCACTGAAACAAATGACTTACTACTCAGGGGAGCAATACATTATATTTTCTATGAAGTTATTTTCAATGTGTTTAACACTTTAGTGTGGATAAAGTCAAATCTCACCAAAACAAAGAAACTAAATCTTTTGATTGTAAAGTCTGAACAAAGTATTTTAATATTTAACTGAAGAAAATGAGTAAAACTGAAGACAATAATGAAGTCTCTCAGATAATTCTGATATGAAGAGAGTCCTTGGAGTTTTGTTTTGTTAAGAGACCTAATTAGGAGATAAACGAATTATTTCTTGTTCTCGTTGCTTAGCTTACACCGTGCTCAGTCGTGCAAGATGCTGTCTATAGAATAGTCTACTGTTTTTACCTCTTAAATACTAGAACTATTTCAAACACCATTGCACGTTGACATTTTATTGTTTCTCTGTGCAAATTCAAAACAATTCTTTGTTTACCTGAATTTAAAAGTGACACATTAACACGTCAATACATGGAGTCTAAAGCAGCTGTTTTATAGCAAAATGACAAAACATTATTAGAATCAATTTAGTTATAATAAATTATGTACGTATAGTATACGTTGACTTTAAATTATCTCTTTGTAAACAATTGTGGTCGAATCTATTAAGTGATTTTCTGTATGAAATAATCAATAGTAAAAGTATCTTATGTATCCAGGTCTGTCCTCTCTTCAGCCGAAGAAGAAAAGAAGAGAAAATATCTTCAGGCATGTGAGGACCGTCACGCTTCATTCACACCACTAGTAATATCCGTTGATGGAATGTTCGCTCCCCTAACAAACAGCTTCATGAAAAACTTGGCTGAACGGTTAGCTAACAGATTGGACCGGCCACAAAGTCAATTTCAGGGTGGCTGAGAGATGTGCTTCAATAGTTCTTCAATTTCAAATATCCCAATTCAAAACTTACTGCATTTGATACTCTTGTTGATTATATTTATATATTGTTATAATAATTTCAATAAAGTATTATTATTCTTAAAAAAAATTATAACAGTAAGATTTAGAGCAAAATGACAAAATATGATTTTTTCCTAGGAGTCTTATTTGCCATCGTTTGGTAAAAAGAACTAGTTTTGTTGTTAATATTTAAAAGTTTATAATCTAAAATACAACTCGCTTGTAAATAAAATAGACTGTGGCATTTCATTTCGTAAATTTGTTACAAAACTGACTTTTTTACCTAAAATTACGTTTTGTGCAAATATTTTGCACACACAAGAAATATGACAATATAAACTTACTAACAAAATACAACAAACAAAATAAACTTTACTAATTTGTAATAAGAAGCCTCCAAAACTATTCGACCATTGATTATAATATGCTTCTACTTTAACGGGACATGTTTGTTTATTTTAAGAAAGTTATATTTTATCTTGGTAAATTTTATTTTAATTTATGAAGAGCCCTGATGGTTCTGGACAGTGTTTGAGAGACCGCGGGTCTGAGGCAAGTTTTAATGAAATCCATTGTCTGGACACCATTTGCAGGGTCACCTTTTGTCTTTCAAATCATTCTCAAGTCCAATTTCTCTTAACAACGTCATCTGCCAAGACAATTGGTCTTTTGTCGTGAACAATTTATTCTTGGTTTGAAGTATGATGTTGACGATGGTAGAGTTTCCGAGGTTCAAATATTATTACGGACGTTTTGTATGGATTTTAGATAACAAGAAGACCACCACGTTTTGAGATCTGGAATCACCTGAAACCAATATCATATTCCAGATTTGATTTATTTACTAATAAAATTGAAAACTACTAAATAATATTTCAACCTCAACAATTCATTGTTTAGTAGTCTCAAATAAAAGAAGTCTGGATATTATTTAAAAGAAAAGCTCAGTTAACCTCTAGGGAGGATATATCTGAGTAGTAGAATTACGCAAAAGTTTGGAACGTCTAATGCTAAATGAGTTTCAACCATAGTGTTTTAGTGAAAAGTGGTAATGTTTTCTGAATAAATCACCTCGCTGGGAGTTTGACAGTCAACAGAATGTGCATATTTCGTCCTCCGGGTGTATATTATATCTCCGGGCATTTTAACTATTCCCAAAACTCCAATATAGTTGTTTACTGTGACCGTACTCAATTAAAGTGTGAAAACAAAATAACATTCCCTCCAATATTTACTAACACGCGTCGCATGCTTCGATGTTATTCTTCACTGGTATGTAAAGTATTGAATACAAATTTAACACAGTAGGCCAATATAAAACATTTTATTTTTGGACAAGCGCTTTCGATAGCAAGCTATCATCTTCAGGCTTGTTCCACGAAAAGATCATCTAAAATATTGTTTATAATGATTGTTCAAATTTGATTTGAATGTTGATACCATTAACTTTTTAACGTGAACAAGTCTATATTGGCTCTTTTACATCTAATAAAATTTTAATACACTCATAATTCATCACACGCCAGAATATTTTTTAAGAACCACGCCTTGTGCAAAATCACCATGAAATTTACAGAAAGAACAATTCAAATAGGATTCGTTTTGGCTATGTTAAGCCCGCGCTCTGAGTCTTGGCAAAATTTCGCACTATTATTCCAAGGAAAATTAGAGAAACCATAGAAATAATCAAGAATGAAGACAACTTTAACAAAGAAGACAGCATAAAATTATCAAAAACTTGGCAGCCAGTTCTTCAGAAGGCCTATTGAAGCCAGCCAATCCAGTTCGACAACGAGCAACAGGCTCCGCCCACTTCGGCCAATCAGGTGACAGGACCCCCCCTCCACCCATGGGGTATATAAGAAGACGCCACGGCCAGCCAATCCAGTCTAACAGCTACTGAGGATGACTCTCCACAGCGAGGTCGAAACGTTTAGCAGTAATTATATTTCAACTGTGACGCGGTGTAAACCGGAAGCCTTAGATCTAAGTGTAAACTTTGCGAAAACGGACAATTGGCTGTAAACCAGTATTAGCGTGAACTTGAACTTCTACTAGATTTTAAAATTCAGTGCCTAGACCCGTGGCAAATGTAGTGAACAGCTTTGGTCTTTTAATCTTCTCATAAGAGTAGTGAATGAACTACCCACTAGGCCACAGGCCAAAGGCTCGTCATGAGCGGTATCAAGCAATATTAGCTTAACGAGCCTGCATGAGCTAAGCGAAAATGTGCAAGAAACAGTTTTTGAGACGTCTATAGAGTAGGATATAGCATTTTGAGTGCTGATTTTGGATTTGCCATTTGATGCCCAACTTGAAAGAAGAAGCAGGCTATAAAAACCAGACCATACTAGGATCACCAGAAAACACCCCTTATTTATCTGAAATATTCGAATATCTCTCATGAATAAAAGTAACCTTTTTTTTTATAAATACGCAATTAGTTAACCTACTACTTGATTTTAAATCAAAGTTTCACTTTATAGATACAGATCTGTAGAATGTAGAAAAAAGAACTAATAGATCATTTCTTTGCTGTTTGAGAGTAGAGCAGCAAATGAAGAATCGAAGCCACCTGACATAGCCTGAAAACGAGTGCAGTTGTCTGAAGAAAGTATATTCCATGTGAAGTTTTGAAACCTTAAACGCATAGCCGTAATCAGGTCACTGGCTGTATTCTGGAATATATAAGTGAGACGAAAATGTAGATTGTCTTGGGTTGCGTCGAATTTCAGCTCATTACAGCTCAAGGAGAAGTGTCTCCCTAGGGCTTTCCCTCCCCAACACCCTTCTACCCACCCGTTTCCCTAACACTCCCACTAAACATTCAATCTATCCCCTCAGTAGTCACTCACTCCGAATGTGTAAACTTATGTGGTTTTTAACGAGTTTCTTCAGGGAATGGAGCTATAATTACTCTACACTAATACAAGAAGAACAAACCGTCTTAAAACAAAACGGTAAGCAGTTTTGAGCTTCTAGTACCAACTAGACAAATGGAAAAACTTTGTATGTGTGTATAAGCATGTGACACTCTATACAGGCCACATTTTCGTCTGACTTTCACGAATCTTGGAACACATTTTCATTCTGTAAATATCTACTGCATATCTGTTGTAAGTTTAGTTTGTTAAACGGTAAAGTTGGCTCACTAGAACTGCCCCTTTGAGGGGTCCAATTTTATTGCATTATAGGATTTTCAGCTATCTAAACAGAATCTATTTTTGGATTCCAATGACAAATTTTATAGAAATTTATGTGAATGTACCTAACAGGTATACCACAACCAACACAATCTTGTTAAAAATATGTTAAAAAATGTTATATGTTAAAAAATAAACTAATTTTAGGATAGTTGTACTTTAATTTAGTCTTTAATAAAAGCTGCATATTTTTATATTACCCATAAGTTATGATCATTTATTTTCAACCACTCAAACCAGCCTCTTTTGATGGTATCTCAACACGTTCTTAATGAGACAACTAACCATTTGTTCTTTTTCCTTGTATTTCATTGTTTTCTGTTACACATAGAATAATACGATTTTAAAATTATATTGCTTTGTAAATTTGTAAAAGACAAATAAAGATATTTGAAATTAAATTTTAAAAGTTAAAGATTCGTCAAAATTGAAAATAAAATCATTGTGAGGAAACCCTACCACTTGAGTTGTGTATTATTCCGTTTCTCAAGGAAGATTTACTAGGGTTAACGGTAGCGGTTGAAGTTGAGTGTCAAATATGTTTTATGTTTTAAATAATTTGTTTCAGTTAGTCTTCTACGAGTCTTAAACTCGTACTGCCAACTAAAACTGCCAAGTAGACTGTTGTTTCGTTGTCTTTTTGTTTTCATCAGAAACGCCACTAAATAGAAAATATTAAATTTTATTAATTATGTGTTCAATTCAATTTATGTGTAATAAAATGTGTTCGAATCATCAACACACTTAAATTGCTACATAATTATATTCAAACAATCAATATGAATCGTGAAAGTTTGCATTTTATTATGGACACCTCAATAGGAGAAGCAAGCTTTTAGACTCAAGTCGGCTTCTAGCTAAATGAACTCTTTTATACTCTTATCAACTTCATAGCTGAGTGGCTTTTACAACAAAGTTCTTTATTTTGTGTTACCAGTAAATCTTAAAAGGAAATAGTAGTTTGTAATTAACCTAATAGTGTATGAAAGAATTTTGTCTAATTCAAAATAGAATAATACATGAAAACTTGTTTTGTTTTATTAGTAATTCACCAAGATTCACCGCAGCGCTTGTGGCTACGTGTCGGATGTTTTTATTTACTGTTTATAATAATTTTCCACCTTTATTTTTAGTTACATCAGTTAATAATGTAACTAATAACAACCTGTTTAATAGACTGAAAATATTATTGCTCCCAGAAAATATAAATGGGCTTAAATACATACCTGTAAATAGTTGACTCTTTAGAGCATGTTTCAATGATAAAAGAATCGCAAATATCAAGTGGAAATTTGTTTATTATATATTTTATTTGATTGATTTGATGCACGGCTTTCCAGAAAATGCTAAAAATACCAACCAAAACAAAGAGATTTCCTGATCATTGACGTGCTCTTCAGCATTATTACAAATACCTGGTCCAAAGTCATTTAAAAATACCCTGCGATCTCTTTAAACTACGCGGTGTCGAATTTACATGTAATAA
Source organism: Matsumurasca onukii (assembly GCA_018831715.1). Classification (NCBI taxonomy): domain Eukaryota; kingdom Metazoa; phylum Arthropoda; class Insecta; order Hemiptera; family Cicadellidae; genus Matsumurasca; species Matsumurasca onukii. The sequence continues at coordinate 13,415,721 of CM032062.1, forward strand.
AAATTACCAGAATCATTAGACTATGTGTACGGGTTTGTATTACGTTTTCCTCAAAGACGACAAGGAAAGCTAAAACTTTGAAGGGAAACACGCTGAGTTTAGCTTTTCTTAGAAGCCTAGCATATTAGCTAGTGTTAAAGCAACGTTAATTAGTTGCTTTAACACTAAGAAATAATATCGAATTCCACTTGTGTGTTTCAGTCCTTAAGTTAGTTAACCAGGAACCAATCAGTAGACTAATGATCCTATCAGGAGTTTAGTGTCAAGTCTTTGATCAAAGTATGTCAAGTTGACAGCTTCATTCAAGACACGTCAAATCGAACCGAAGTCGTCAAGACTAATTTGATTTTTAATGTATTTTTCCTTGAGACGACTGTTTGTTCATAATGGCGATACGTAATTATAAAACATTGTATGTAAATTTTAAAAGTTGATGTGCTTACAAAACATTGTACGTTTGAAATGGATTAATTATGACATGACAATTTATTGAATATTCTGCTTTACCGACAGTTTTGAAGTCACACCACTAGTAGCTTATATAGATTGTGATATTCTGGAATAAATGAATAAAATGAGTTTTATTTTCTGCTAAAATTTACATTTTAGATACATGGTAATATAGAGAAATTGACTGGAAGTACTATTATTCTTTCTAGGAAGGGTGAACGGCATGTACGCTAACATAATATGCCGGTGAGTTTTATTTTCAGTGCAATAATATGAGAGTGTTTCCAAGAGAACGTTGGTTGTTTAAATAGCGGTGAAAAGTAGTTAAGGGTGACACGAGTTAAAGGTCACCAGGTAACACATTTTATTTTGTAAAATATAAAATTCAAACTCATTTATTCTACATACTTAAATAAACTTTGACTCAGAAAATAAACAACATGTCAAAAGTTGTTTTTTTTAAAACAACTGTTTAGATATTACATCCACTGTTGGTTACGTTTACCGCTGCATTACGTCCGTAATAATGTATCGGTCAACGCTTTTCTAGGAAACCATAGCTTACTTAATTGTCATGCTTAGCCATATGAATTTCAAACTACTGACATAACTTCAGCTGTCAAAGTTCGTTTATAATTACAGAGTGTTTATATTATGAAATTAGTAAACAAGCCAATGAAAAAAAAAAACTATTGGGTCATAAACTAAAACTAAGCGATTTTAAAAAAAAATTCTTCAACAAATGCGGTATCCGGCAAATTAAACCCTGTCCCAAGTAAATTCTTACAAGTTCTAACTTAAACGAAGTATGAGTAAAAAAGGAGGAGCTTCAACGTAGGCACACGGTTACCAATAACATGTGTAAAATCAGGCGAGGTTCTCCAACAGGTAAACCCATCTTTGTAACTTGTCTAGGAACATTATTTGTGTAAAACCTTAGAGAATCAACGTAAAATACTGCAAAAACAAACTACAAATTAGAAATTACCATTGTGATTAGCTTTCCTCTTTATAGGTACTTCATCATATGTGTGTTTTATTCTATACTATTTAATTCAATTAAGCTTTGATAGAAAATAATGAACTTGTTTTTATTAACAACTATTTTTCACATCAACATAAACAATCTATAGCATTATTAAACATACGTAAATAAAAAAAAAAAACATATGTTTACACATCATCCTCCCTTAAGATGGAACATCTCCATGACGTTCTTGGTTGCCTTTTGGTATACTGTAACTGGCTGTCTTCTAGGACCTTTGCACAGTTGGTGTTGGTCATGTCTTTAAGATAAGAAGCTGGAATGAGATGGAAACGGTTTCTGCCAAGAACCAAGAACAACGTGGAAACCTTTAAGATACCGAGACATTCCTTAGGAAGACGTTGCATCTTAAGGGAGGATGTTGTGTAAAAATATGTTCACACAACAGTGTGTCAGTCTAATACAAAAACTATTTTATTTACATTTGTCTTACGATATATTATCTCACAGTCCTTCTCCCTTGCATTGATCTCTTTTTTACGTAAGGAATCGTACCTAAATTATTACCGGATTGTATTTTATATATCCATGCCTTTTAAAACTAGAGGCAAGGGGAGTACTGAACTGGAAGACACAGAACGGTACTCATAAACGTTCTTCTTGTACAGAAACAAATTGATCGTATTCGATTTGAAGTGCTGTGGTGCCTAACACGTTTGAAACGATTGTCTTAAGACCTTTTGACAGTGGAAGGTGTTGATAGTTCATTCGAGTTTAAGCTACATGTTTGAGTACATCTAACCCACCTTCCAGGATAGAGTGGACGGATTTAAATGAATTTCTTGGTATTAAAGCAACATTTATGTTTGAAACCGATTTCAATGACGGGATGAAAGCACATTTTAGCGGTAATATCGACAACTGCCGTGTACGACAAGTAAACAAACGCAACAAACTAGTGCTCTGTTTACTTATACTTGCAGTTAACGTCTTATATTCCACGCTAGGTTCACTCGGCGCAGTGGCGGCGGGTGCTGTGGTTGGCTCCTGTCACGGGAAGACCACCGTCACATCCTCGTGCACGGAGGAGCCCACGTACACAGGCAGGTGCGCGGACGAGCTGAGAGCCCTGCTGGAGTGTGCAGACCGACACAAGAAAAACCTGAACAAATGTGAGCCAGAGGAAGACCTCCTGCTAGAGTGCCTCGCAGCCTTGAGAAGACTGAGGCGCGAAAGTTATAAGTACGGCAATTAGGTTTTTACATATAAAAGTTAAATTTTTATTGTTGATTTATTCTAGTAAAAGGGTACCCTAACGTTGAGATTTTATTGTGTCTTCTATACAGTTTCCAATCCCATGTGTTATCGCCATTCATTTAGGTAAGCTTATGTAAGAGATAAACAAGGTTGATTCTGGGAAATAAGAAATTCAGCTAAAGCCGAGGGGCACACGAGAGGTCTTCATCAAATATGAGACAGCCAGTCGATAAGTTATTAGTACTTTTTGCCCTCTACCTTTTACCCGTAGTTTCCTTCGAAATGACCCTGTCATAACAGCTGGTATATCCAAACTAGTTAACCTAGTTTTCTACATGTTGACAACCGGGTTTTGCGCAAGTCATTAAGACCGAATTTATAACGTTGTTAAGTTGCAAATTTCAACTCCTCGTACATTGACTAATTGTCAACTATCGTTGCTTAATCACCGCCTGGAAAGAAACTTAAAGCAAGGAAGAACTCGAGAAAGTGTTTTTCTGTAAATAAACTGTTTTGACATCCAGAAACCAAGATAAATTAATCTCTTCTTGGACAGGACACAGCTAAGCTGTATTCCGAAAGTTAAACTGAAATGAATTACTTTTTAATTCTAACTACACAAATCAATTTTATGTAGTAATTCCAAACAAAATACTAAGAAAATAATTGTAAAAATTATATTTAAATCGTATTCTAAATTCGTGCTTGAAATTGAGTTAGCCATTAGGAACAACCAAAAAAAGAATACTTAATATTTCTGCAAAACTAACTTAATCAAATATAAAACAGCACCTAAAAACCTTAGCAGATGATGTTGTTCAACTGTATTAATATACTGTATTATTGTAGTACGAAAATATTGAATAATTTAGTATTTAGGTCGATGGTTTTAATGTTTAGTTGTTACCATGCATGATGTTCACGTTTTATATTATGAAAAATACGATATTATCATATTGAATACTATTTAAATGTGATTGGATGAAACTTTAAATAAGAAGTGCATTGACGATTGAGATAGGCCTACATATGTATCAATTACATGCATCAATTATGCATTTGTTTTCATGCGTATCCTGTTTACACATGTTTGTGCAATAACAGTATATTTCATCACAAGATTGTTAAGTGAAGGGTTTTGATTAAAGCTGCGTTTTTGTGTGTACGGCTTCAACGTAGAATTTGTTGACTGGCGTACATTTTTTCAATAATCTATTTCGTTAGTTTACTAAGGTCCGGTTTCCCATCTGTTTTTATGCTTGGTATAACTTGTTTGCTAGGTATAAAATCATCACCTCAACATGCAATTGATGTCATTTTATCCCTAGCACAAAATTTATACCGAGCATTAAAACAGGTGGGAAACTGAGCCTAAATATCGTTAATATTGTTTATCTCCAATAACGCCAACCTGATTTGCTGTTGCTAAGTGAAACATACTATGTGAAATACTTAGTGTACAATTTACAGTATTTATTATTGACAAAGTCCAGTATGTACCTTTTTGTCTTTTTGAGTTTATTTCAGAGGATGTTATAAAAGAGCTTTCTGAATATCCTGCTTTATATTTAGTAACAATAATATTTCAACAACATAACCTCATCAACAACTCACCTGCAGGCTGACGTTGAGGTTAGGGTCGGTGGGGTAGGAGCTGGTTCCGTTCTCGTCCGCCAGGAGCGTGCAGTCCGCTGGACTCGAGGTGCGCGTCATCACTTACGTCACTACTATGACGTCACATCTTCACAACACTTCACGTAGAAGCCACTACAGATACTGGTTATGCAGGTTTCAGTTTAGTGTTTAGGGCAACTATCTGCAATGCTAGTTTCTAGACAGGGGTTTTAATTTTACACCTAAAGTTAATCACCCTCTTAAGCCTTGGGCGTGCAGATGGTAATCTACAGTTTCTGTGAACAAGGTGAGCACAATTCGCTGTCGCAAACGGATTACGAATGAACTAAGGCGTCCCGGACTCACAAAACTGCACAAAAATAGTCCAGGAAAATTACTTTCAAGCTTCCTGTTATACAGAGTGTGCCGAAAACTATAAGTCGCCGTTTGGAAAATCGTGATTTTGTCTTGTAACAGTAGACCATACATCGTTAGAAAATGGTCAAATGTTTAAAATATTAAATACAGTACCTACTCAAAGAAATAAAACCGTTAATAAATAGTGTCTGTAAACTTTTTTTACCGACCGACTTATATATTTGGTCTTATAAGTGCACCAAACATAATTGTAAAAGAATATGGAATTTCTGAAAAGAAGATGAAAGGTGAAAACTTTCTTAGTTTACCAACGTTATGTTACAAGTGCAGAAGAACTCACCCCAAAAAACCTTAGAACTTAAAACTTTTCAAAAAGGCATTACATGGGGGCATAACACATTATGAACGGTTTGATGGACATTCATGAGAGGAATTGAGCAGGAAACAAACTAGTTTTTCTATCACTTCTAGTCCTCAAGATTATTGTTGAAAAACTACTTTTTCTCGTAAGCTTCTATTTTTAATAGTTCACTTTTTAGTACAACACTGGTAGGTAACTAATGGAAACTTATGAGGAAAAATAATCTTGTTCATTATTTGAAAGCCAAAAATCGTATTACAACGTAAAAGACTTTCTGAGAGATGATAATTAAATAGTGAACTTATCCTTAAACCTTGATATTGTTTATTTGTGTTACGTTTATGCACTTAGTAGGCCAGTAGCATCACTATATCACTATTTGAGATGCCGACCACTCTCATGAGGGTATTTTAAATATGTGGTGAAGGATGAGTGTGATGAGTGGTAGTTATGAGGTGTAGTCTTGTTACAAAATAAGGCCTACTCTTCCTTAGAATGGGTCGGTAATTAATTGCCCAATGACCAATGGAAATACAAGGACCGACGGCTTAACGTGACTTCTGAACCACGCAGATGACGGTCTGATACGTCTAAACGATAGTGGGAGTTGATGCGGGTATCATCAGATGATCACTGAGACTATCTGAGCCGCTTTAGACCTATATCATCCTCAAAACCTGACCTCCATGAAGCTAGATTACAGGACCACGCCACGAGTCCCAGTCAAATCAATGAAAATTCGGACGAAACTTCCTAGGTATGTGTTTATATACGTACTATCAAACACAAATAAATAATCGTCGATTCATGAGGAAAGGAAAATTAAAACGTTAAATATAATCTATGCAATGCGCTATTGGTTCAGAAACTGTCACTGATCTCTTCAGTGACCGTATTTGACAACAGATACAAACAAAGAGTGGAAAAGTGTGAATGACCCTCTGCAAAAGAGAATATTTCATCGCAGCAGTCTTTTGTAGAAAAGACAAAGGCGGGGTTTCACGCGGATCATGAGTCTCTCGCTTTTATCCTGAGTTGCCATTACACAGAGTGTCAACTACCCAGAGTATTTCACTACTGAGCATTCGGGGAAAACTCCGAGTCGTCTACAAGAGGGGGATTCTACACAGTCATAAGATAATTTCACAATATTATAATTTAGAAATTACAGGTTTATTTGAAATACGGTTCTTTTCATTTTTCATAATACTCAAGTATCCTTCAAAGCGTCTAATAAAAAATATGTAAAAACAAGTCTTGTTAATTGTAAATAAGTTTGGAAAATATCTAGAACAAAATAATAAACTTTGTTTTGTTTTTTTCAAAAGCTTGAGTGGTTAGTCATAATACATTTTTTTTTATTAAATCACTGATTTATAATTTTATTATAAAATATGACAAATAACAAGACGTTTTGCCTTCTACCTATGACATCTTCAATTGTAGAGAAAAGAAGAGCAAACAAATGTATAAATGAAAAATTTAAAATGGAGATAAAATTAAAGGTAACTAATTTTAAATTGAAATAAATTTTATTTACAATAAAATAGAATTAAAATGTTAGTAAAATTTTATCACAATTCATAATTAATTACCTTTGAATTTTGTTCCTCATACATTTTATATTTTCATTTTATACATTTATTTTAACTCTCTTTATCTCACAACTGAAGATGTCTACCATATGTATGAAACGTTTGCTAATTGTCATATATTTGAGTAATAAAATACATTCAGTGGTTTAACAAAAAAAAGTATTATTGTTTTGTTTACTCTATTACACTAATAAATAATAGTTAATCTATTTTTGTTTGTAAATGAATAACTCTAGAACAATAACAGTTTAATTCTCTTTTTCAGTCCTGATTTGTGTGAAAGTCCTTATGGTAAAACTGGAAAGAAAATCATACGGAAATTGAAAAGTTATACAGAAAACGTTGATGACTTAAATTTGCACCACAGGTTTTTGTTTTACATGAGACTGTTTTATTTTGAAGAACATGTAAAAGTTGACCAACAAAACCCTCGTTCATAAAATCATCGTTTATACAATCAACTGTTTTGTTCTGGAACGAATGTTCAAGGTTGAAGAGTATTGGGTTCCAAACTATAGTTTACTTGAAGAACACTCTAAAGTTTCCATTGTTCGAAGAACAGCACACGTGTATCAACCAACTCTCGTATTTCACTATGTGTAACTTTAAACACACTTAATTTCCATTCGAAGGTACAGTTTTGAAAGTTATTACAGTATTTAAATACTAATCTAACTTTCTAAGTAACACAAGCAAACCAAGTTACAGTAGCATTATGAATCTAGCTAGTGTAAACACCTTTGTTTTAATTTGTTCTAGATGTGAAAGCAGAACTTAACTTTGTCTTTTCAAGGTAGATAGATATCATACCTAACCATCCATATATTTAAAAATTGCTGACTTTAAGAAGACGTGTGCATTGAGCTTTTGTTGGTGGCTTCTCCAAAATTAGGTTGGTTTAAGGGGCAAAATAACATCCTCGGATATCATTCGAAACGTATTTCGATTTTCATTGGGTGAATTAGCATTTAGTTTAACGTTCCCACTCATTTACACCTGCATTATTCTATTTTCACCCACATTATCGTTTGATCTAATACTCATTTCTGATTTAAAACTAGTAACCTTGATTTCATTTTCTTGAAGTTAAACATCTATACTATTAGTATTTCGGTTAGGGTTGTCCGGAGTGTTGAGATCTCGGAATCTGGCTGGGGTAATTCAGATTTTTGAATAGAAATGGTCCTTAGTGTGTGGAGGGTGGGGGAAACGAATAAAATTATATAGATTTTTTATTTTTATGGGTTTTTTGAGCTCCTCAATTCCCCATGTTATATTTCTTTTTTTTAGTAAATATTTTATTAGTAAATATTAACGGATTTGTTTGAAACTCGACACATAGTTGTATACCAAATTGTTTGGGGGGAGGAAGGGGGTTAAAAGTGGGGGTAAAACAATGGAAATAAGCCATGAGATAGGCCGGCGGGATGGCCGAGTTTTACAAAGCGGGCACCGAGGCCGTAGGCCGAGGTGCTTAGCTCGCGAGCCTTCAAGGGGGTCTGGGGGCGAAGCCCCCAGCTGGCGCAGCTAGTCTTAAGCTAACGTAGTTTGCTTTGTTTTAACGTATTAGCTTTCACACTAAAATTCAGTAGTTAGGGTTTTTTGATGAATTCTCGTGCTATCCTCAAACGAATTTACAACGAACCCTTAAGATATATGAGCTCTACCAAAGAGTAGTGCAGGTGATGACCCTTAAACTAATAAACTATTGTCGCTTTTTATTAGTGCTATTTATTATATATACACTCTGAGTATTGTAAACTGCGCACTATCAAGCCGATATGGTCGTCCATATTTTACGTTATTCACAGAAGGAATTTCCTCTGAAAAGGCAGTGGGAGACGGGGGGGTTAAGAATAGGGTTCTTTTATACATTGTGTGAATGGCCATTGCAAATTGAAATTCTTTCGTTCAAAATCTTTGTATGAAGCACAAAGAGATTATTCGTACATTTTTCGTAACATTTAGAATATTTTAGTCATTTAACTGCTCTGCTTCAAATGTACGATTCCTTGAGTTTAATCTCTTAGGATATTCTGTTTCTTAAACAATTTTACTTGTTCCATTTAATTAGGAAAGAAATATGAAATCAGGTCGACACGCAGCTAATCGCTAAAGCACCGCTTACATGAGTGAATCGAATTTCCTTTGCAATTTGTTACCCTCATTCCGTTCACAGTCTCGCTTTAGCATTCGGCCGTTTTATTCACTACGCTCACAGCCCTGCTTCGGCCTTCAGCCTCAGCTTGGCCTCCTGTGTGACCACGGGCGTTACGAGGCTGTTCGCAAAAGGTGAGTTTTATCAATGTCAGTAGCCGTTGGTAGCGCAAAAGTTATTTCCTAGTAACCAAGCTAGTAACAAATAATAACTGTAGGCGTGGCCGAATGACTAACACAGTAAATTCGTTGTACTCATAATAAGAACATTTACTAAGCTACAACTAAGTAATAAACAAATTTGTCTAGCGAGCTAGAGCAAAACCACTTTTCAAATCCATGCTATACCGTACAAAATGTGTGCACGTCATAAGCAAATTACTGGAAACACTCACACAATCAAAAGTATATAAAAGACTCGTGGTTAGAAAATTACACTGAAAATCTTCTCAATTTTCCCTACGTGCATAGTTAAAATCAACGTGTTATAAGTTTCACAAAAGACAACAGAACTCTCATGAAAGAAGCACACGGAACGGAATAAAGCAGTGTGGGAGAGAATGTTAAGTAACTGCTTTGTTTGACTTGAGTAACTCAGCTCCACGAAGCTCGCAGCAATGCTGAGTTAGAACGCTTACGTCAATAGCCAGCAGAACACATTAGTCTAAGCGGAAAACGTGTGTTTATAATATCTCAGCCAAACTGTTTCATTAGCCAAAAATGTATTATTTAAACATGATAATTCTGCTACGTTTACGGAGAGTTAATGAACGGACATGTAAATAGACTAAATTGCTTATTGAAATTGTAATTCGCGATGTGTGCATTTCGCTATCGTAGTCAATATAATTAGCAACATAATGTATAGTTTGACTTTTCATTCTCAAATACTTTAGCTATAGTTTAAATAAACTAAATAACTAGCCGTTAGACTTCTCCCTAGACCACTAATCGGCGTACTGCCACAGATTCGTTCTCTACACTTAAGTGCCGCTTCGGCCTGCAGTGCTTATTCATATTCATAATTTTATTCATTTAGCGCTCAATATTACGTTGTATTGCTATGTGACCTACTTCAACCTAAATATGAAAAGAGGGGTCATTCCGGATTACCTGAATTTCGGGTAATAAAAAACCCAACTAGTAGTGGACAGCTGCAAGCCAGGTCAGATCGTTGGCAGTTGTTTATCTGATCAAAACGTCGCAAACGTTTCAGGAAAACGTACGTTAATAATATTTTCGAAGGTAGTTTAATTTTTTGTTTGTTATTGAATTTGAAGTGAGGATCACTCGGTAGAAGTTCTCGTAAGAGGGTTTGAACTTACTCCCTTACAATTTTAAGTTGGAGCCAAACCCCCGATCCGGGCCCCTACTAGTAAGCCTCCTAAAATATAATCATGCCAAAGCGTGCTGGGAATGTAAATCCATGCTAAAGATTAAAATAATCTTAATAAAATGTATGTTATTCATTATTTGAGTCTTGGATACTGAACTGCTGGAGTCTTGGGACAGCTTAGTATCTCTCTTATACTAATAAAGTGTATTACGGTCAACTAGTTGAACCTTTTTTGAACCAAAATTATATACTGTGGTTGTATCCCTATTAACAAGAAATATACAATCGTACAGCGTTTAATATATGAAAAAATAGGCTTAACAACTGTCTATCAAAAATCATAGGTTTTTCCTTATTCTTAACTGGAATATTAACATTTGAATTGTTAGAATATATAACCTTGAATGTTGAACATCTTAGAATAATTAAGGGTTTTACCGGTTCAAATGTGTCTGCGTCCAGGAAGAAAGATAGTGGAAACAGGAGTTTGTCTGTTATGAAAGCTGTACCCTTCCACTGTCTGGACAAAACTCATATACGAAACCACTTAAGCGTGATTCTAGGGAAGACAAATAAGTAAACAAAGCAATACTACCTTTCTGGTCAAACCCCTCGCTTTTTATGAAGAGAATGATTTTATCTAGATAGACAGGAGTATGTCATTTTCTACCTAAATACAATAGTTGTTCTACTGTAAAGTATTGTAAATTGTCTTCGTACCGTTTTTGGTTCCCTCGAAGTTTTACTAATAATAGATTACCTTAACAGTACGTTAAATTCCGGCTTTGTTCTAAAGGTTCTGAATTATTCGTTAACATAAAATTGGAAGCGCTTTATTTTATGTTCACGCGCCTTTGCCAATATCCATAAACATTGTTCTTTATGGTTTTCCGATCACTTTGCGCCAGTTTATAATATAAGTCAAGCATTTTATGTTCCTAAGTTAACCAAGAGAATATTGGTGTTTTGAAATATGTGACTAGCAAATTCTACCATACGTTTCAACTTTTACGCTCTAAGGGTGGGGTCAGAGTAAAAGTTAAAGATAGTGATAAAATAAGTCGTTATTTCAAGAGCGTTTTCCGGGACAGTTGTTTAAATTTCGTTCGCGTTTTACCTGTTTGCCTATATGATAATAGCTTTGACATAAAACTGAAACTCAATTGATTTACTTGAGTTGTGATAATAGCTACGACTGCTAAACGACATCTGTTTATGTATTAAACAAACCTTTTTCTTAGCCACCTAGATATTACAGAGCGGTGTAAATATGTTAAGTTTTTAAATAGATTTTGGAAATAAATTGTAGATAGGGTTATATATTTTTAAATAATTAGTGGATGGTGTTTCCCTTTCAAGTGTAGTGGCGAGGCATATTTTAGATAAACAGCAACAACTAGAGCAATAACAGGTTTAATGTATTCTAGCCTTAGTGTAGCATGCATCAAGTATTTCGAATTAGTAATTTTGGACTTTACTATCGGGAGGAGTACTAACAACAATTACTAAAGCTCTGTGATCCTCGGATCTTTGCAACGATGGATCGGTAGATTGACTAGAACATTACTGACGAAGATGGGATTTTTCCATAATTATACTTTGTGTAGGTCTGGGTCTAAACGGACCCAAGCAATTGCTACAGAACTACAACTGGATGGCTTCAGGTCCTTCAAATTTGCCCTGGCCATACAGCTCAAATACATAGAGTAGGTAAGTTCAGTATGACTGTTATTCTTGGCGTTGGACTTATACAGGGTTCTTCTAAAATGTGTTGCCAAACACCAATGGTAGGTTTCTTATGCTAAATCATTAACAAAGGTTCCTTTAAACATGGATTCTAAAATACTTATTTTACCCGCTAGCCTCCATTTTGTTTTTTTACTATGTTCCACATCACTGGAATTATGCTCAAATTTAATATGTTATTCCAGTGACCATGAACTGTATAGTTGTAACTGACTTATACAGGGTTCTTCTAAAATGTGTTGCCAAACACCAATGGTAGTTTCTTATGCTAAATCATTAACAAAGGTTCCTTTAAACATGGATTCTAAAATAATTTTACCGCTAGTTCCATTTTGTTTTTTTACTATGTTCCACATCTCTCTGGAATTATGCTCAAATTTAATATAAAATTTTATTCCAGTAAGACCATGAACTGAAAAAATACCTGATCTAACGTACCAAGTAAAAATGGTGGTTATTCCATATGATATCTTTTAAGAACTTTAGGTGTTCTGGTTTTTATATGGTTTATGCTGGAGAGAGGATAAATGGTGAAGTTTACAAAAAAGTGTAACGTATAACGCAAATACCATAACCAGCCCAGCAAATGTCAGTCGTAACACAAAAGTCAGTAGATTACCTATCTACTGTTACTACTGAGTTTTAAGGAAAACTCTGGCTGAAAACAGGCAACTTAACAGGCTATTACTTTGTTTTTATTACAGCTTCCACTGTAACTTTGTTAGTTCTCAATTTATTTGTAAGATCCCAGTGTTTACAGAAACCGTTTTCATAGTTTAAGCATAAGACACCTACCTCAGAAGGTTGGATCCCTATTTTAAAATCCCCCTGTATATAACGCTAAGTGTGTATTTTTGTCCAAACGACCACTGATTGCAAAAGTATTTATAATTTTAAATTAAAAACATCAAAAATATGTATAGCCACGTGTTTTGGCTAATTGAAAGCCATTATTTAGTGTACAAGTAGAGAAAAAAACACTTTTTCGCCATTTTTATTTTTATTTTAAAGTTATAAAGTGTGTATGCTCAAGTGTGTGGGTCAAATTCTTTGTCTGCAATTCAGCTACAAACTGCATTTGTTCAACAATTGTGTGTGATGTCTAATGTTTATGCAAACATGAAAGCATGTCGACCCTGGGGTAAAACATTATTTGAAAAGTTTGAGCTTGTTCGTCGCAAACATTGTGTAACATTCCAAACGCTTGACATTTTAGTTTGCAGGTGGCGTGGGACGATGTCGATATCGGTGAAATTTATTGTTCGTGAGCAAGTCTTTAGCCGTGTTCTTGCTAGTTAATTGTGTCAATGACATATTTACATTAGAGAACAGTGTTTACGTTGAAACTAATCTAATTTTGAGCTTAATTTCTAACCGTCTGATACACGGATGAAAAATGTCACATTCGCTCATTTTATTAGGTGTTTGTTGATGCTACAAAGTCCACAACCATGGGTTTTGCAATATTATGTGTATTTTCAAAATATGGAGTAAGCAAAAAGGCTGTCTTACCCATGTTTCAGTTCAAACTCAATTTAAAACATGGTTCGCCTCTGTACACCTTCTTTCCACGGGAAAACAATTACTACATTAAGTAATGCACAGTAAATAGATGATTGTAGTTCTATAGTGTGTACTACTATTTCACGTAGATATAGAAGGTACATACTGAATTGGGGTATGACAGATTATGACGTGAATTTATTTGCCAATCCTTATTGTGCAACCTATAATTTGTTTAACACGAAACAGTTAAACCTTCTAACATATCTTTCATAATTATGCCCGCGATGCCTCTGCAAAAAAGGGTGATCTAGAACGTATGAGGAGGATTTGGTACAAATGTATTCAATACATTAGAAAACTAACTACTTACTGTTGTTTGCAATTGTGCCTGTATACCTGGGAGCATTGGGGGTTTTAGATTAGTGTTATGTGTCCAATTTTGTAAACTCTAAAATATGCACATTATTTATGCTAATTTACCTCTCCTTCCCCAATCTGCCTGACGCCAATATATTTAATAACTAACTCTATTTGCTGATTATCCCAGTACATTACGTGCATGTGACCAAACTTCTGTATATAATTTTGAGGGAAATAACTAAATGAATAGTCTAAACAATAAGCTGATTAATAATAATGTCATTAGATTTTACATTTTGACAAGATATAATGATATTTATGATTGGATCTCTCACTTGCCGGGCGAGAATGCTACCAATTACACTATCTGGCTCAATTATTTATGTATTTGAATTTAAAAGTACTTAAATCTAAATGTTTAACTGAAACATAAAACTGTCAATAGCGACTATGAATCAATACTATTACTATTTATACAGAGTGGGGCCCCTCCCAGTCCATGGTCCACCAATCATGGGATCCTTGAGAATTATTTATATTGATTCAAAACCATGCATGTAGACTTGAGAATGTCTACTTCTACGGCTGATGGTTTAAATGTTTAAAAGGTTTTGTTCACACAGCTCTACTTACAACTGTTGTACAAGACTAAACACAATTATTACTGTTACATATTTTACTAACAACAGATTGAGTGTAGCATTTTATATTAACATAAATACTTGAGATTATGGACCCAAAACCGGTAGTGTGGTTAACAAAATTGGTTGTAAAGGTACTTGATTGCCCTTTGCTCTGTACTAAATGGTTATAAATACAAGTTATAACTGAGATTTTCCGTAAATTAGCATGTTACTAAAGACATTTTTATTAGAAAATAATGAATTATTTATAAACAATATTGAGACGCCGCTTATGCCACCACGCCCATATACAGTGAGTATGTCAACACCTTGCCCAATAAATCAACGAAATTTTCATGTTAATTGAGTTATTGAGTTAGTCTGGAATATGGAAATTCCTCCTAAAATAATCGTTTAGTTCCTAAAATAATATCTTTAAAAAAACCTTTATAATAAGTATGTTTTGTCTACACAAACCCATTTTGTTACTTATACATCACCAGTGCGTGTAGGCTTAAATTATTTTACTTTTCAAGAAATAATTATTATCATTTAGATGAATCTCTATAAAACCCATTGTTTTTCCAGCTGCGTATCCAATAACGAACTGAAAGCTTCACACTAACGACGATGTGAACTCGGCAAAGGTCGCGGATCAACTGACTACTGAGCCAAGTGTTACCCCCTTCTGTCCACCCTGTCAGAATCAGCTGGTATCCCCTCCCTATCTCACCACCCTTCCACCGACCAACACCTGTTCAACAATCCCTAGAATCAACTGAGAGCCGCACCCCAGCCCTTGACATTCAACCTTGACCTACTGCATGTAGTTCCACGTACGCAAGCTCCTTTCGCTGATCCCTCCTTTGGTAGACGTCAGAAATCTTTGTAATTCAAACTGTGCCCGTCCATTTGATAGATAAATATTGATGTGTCCAGACACTACTAGGGTTTTAACTCATGTCTGCCAAGCACGTGTTCACGCGTGTTAAGTCGTGTTGAAGCAAGTGGCCGTGTCTTCTTTGCCTGAATTTGCTTAATGGTTCTGTGTACTATTTGTATTCATTTAAGTTTTTTAGTGAATAAATACACAACATATAAATTGTGTATAAATTAAGAGAAGGAGCCTTTAAATATCAACACCGGTTCACTGAAGATGAACACTGGATTGCCCAGCCTAATTGATTTGTTTTGAGATGATTTTACAAGAAAGAGCTTCTATACCGTATATTGTAGTAATCGCCGCAAGTTTGAATTCACGCACAATCTCAATCAAACACACGTATATCCGACTGGCCCCGCAATTTTATGGTCCTGTAATCCAAGCCTGGTCATACTATAGGCCCAAAGCGGCCTGGTAGATAGTCTCAAAGTCCCGTTCGATGACAATTCGCATCAACTCTCATATGCCCACTGGTCACTCCCAGGCCCAAAGCCCAGTTTGTGCCCTCCCACACCAGCCAGGCACAGCCCAGCCTGAAGCTCTTTGTAACAAACTCCCAACCTTGTCAGTCACTTCTGCCTATTCTCATCACACTCATTGTCCTTAAAATGCCCATGCACGTCGGCATCTCAAATAGTGATTTAGATGAGTTCCACTTATCAAACTTTCAATCAGTTAAATTATTCGTAGAACAAAACTATAGAGCGAAGAGTAAACATCAGTGCCGCCAACGGCTGTGAGATGGGTTTTGTTTGTTCGGTTAGAGTTTATGTTGATTTATGTTAGGTCCCTTCCTTCAGCATAAGACTACAATTCGTGGTAATGCGGAGTTAGTGTAGGTTTTGCGTGGTTAGTAAAACAATGTTCTCCTGTTGTGGCTATTTCGTTGTTTTCTTGTAGAATAGTTTGTTCTAGATGGTATAAGTGTTAATGTAGAGGTCAATCCTTGCTCTGCCCCCTGGTAGAGCTTTGAAAACTTGAGGTTTTATCTTCCTTTGAGGATATACGTCATAAAGAATAGACGGATGTTACAGATCTAAGAAAATTATTTCCAATCCAATAAATCAAATTTGTGCAGTGGTTATATTTTTTAAGCTTTTTTGTTTCTAGTGGTCACACAGTGAGTCGTGGTTTGGTTAGAACCAGGATTGATTTTTAATTAGATTCTATACAGACTTTCACAGTAAAATTTAATGTTCTTGTAAAATGGCTCCATCTTCAGGGTAAAGACTTAGTTGTGTGTCCCTTATCCCATAGTCTCACGGAGTCTTAACCGTTACAACATAATGTTCACAGTGTGTCCCATAAGTAAAGTGCCAGACTCTAGGAATAGGTTTATGGGTCAAACCAAAGAGAAAATTAAGAATAAAAATTTTCCGAAAAGCTTGGTTAACCATGCAGATATTTGCTATTTTATATATGTCACTAATTATTTACCATCTCCCATACCACTAACGGATTTGACTCAAACTTAGCATACATTTGTATCTAAATAAGAACATTAATGGAAAAAATTACCAGAATGATTTATCTTATCATTTTCAAAGGGTATGTTTTATGGTATTTTAGGGCATTTTGAGTTACACCTTAAATAGAGAATGAACGGTGAGTTTTCGATAAAACGTAAAGAATACCTTTTGTAGCGAATTTTACTACATACGCATTGACTTTAAAGTAAAAACTATATTAAGAATCACAAAGTTACAGCGGAAACCGTGGCAAACGTTGATAAGGTGGAAAGTTGTCTGTTTTCATCCAGAGTTTCCCTAATGCTTCGTTTGTACTGAATACTTTTATGAACTTGGTGTCAATAGATAGGTAGTAAAATTCACTACAAAACGTTATCTATACATTTTATCTTTAAACTCACCGTTTATTTGCTATTTTACATGTAACGCCAATGCCCTAAAATTACCATAAAACAGCCACCAATGATAGGTTAGTTCATCATGGTAATTATTTCCATAAACGGTCTTATTTAAATACAAATTTATGTTAAGGTTGAGTCAAATCCGATATATGGGGAGAGATAATAAATAATTAGTGAAAATAAAATGGCAAATGTCTGGTTAACTAAGCATTTTTGAAAAGATTTGTATTCTTGATTTTATTTTATTTTGATCTATAAAACCTTTTCTCAGAGCCTGGCACTTTACTAATGGAACACCCTGTATATGGTTTGCCATTTCATTGCAAGAGTGTAAGCCCAATTGATGATAATACTTTCTTGATCTCAAGATGAAGGACGCCATCTGTAGAGCACACATTGGGGTAGATGAAGTTAGAATGTCTTTTGAGACGGTTCATACTACAAGAGTTTTTCTCGACCATGGTGGTTTTAAATTTTGGCCAGCAAACTTTTGAATTTGGCGACTTTTGAAAAAGGCAGTTTTGTCAAGTTTATTCTCGTAAAGTAGCATATCGTTTTAAAGCTCTTTCATAAAAACTTAATCCGTAATTGTTTTCCGGAATTTGGAAAACTAAGTGACCACATCGGTTTATCTGCTCAAACAATAAAACACGTTTTGGGCCACTATTTTAAACAAGGACATTGTAAAAGATTTAATGGTATCAATGAATCTGTGTTTTACCCTTCCAATAAAGGATTACCTTATGGGGTAAAATAAACATTTCTTAGAGTCACCCCCTAACCCTTATTTCGGGATGGGGAGTAAACCCCAAAATATGTGAAAACGTACTCTTGACCATTCATTCAATAGTTAAGGGAGGGGGGTCGGACCTATTGGACACCCGTATTTAATTTTTATAATGTATACAGTATTACCATGTTACGTTTCTTTACCATGAAACTTTAAATTAGTACACAACGTCCTGCTTGCCGGGTGGTTATGCTAAACCACTACACCATCCGGCTCAACTATTTCTGCCTTTAAATTTAGAGAAGTACTTAAATCTGAATGTTTATCCGAAACATGCACGTAAGTTTTATACTCTTGTCAAATTAGTTAGCTTATAGTACACTAACTATATAATACTGACATGTCAGTCGACAATCATTAAATCACCAAATCACTATTTGAGATGCCGACCCCTCTCATGAGGGTATTTTAAGGCAAATATGTGGTGAAGGATGAGTGTGATGAGTAGTACTAACTAGTTATGAGGTGTAGTCTTGTTACAAATTAAGGCCGACTTTTCCTTAGAATGGGTCATTAATTAATAGCCCAATGACCAATGAAAATACAGGACCAACGGCTTAACGTGACTTCGAACCACGCAGGTGATGGTCTGATATGTCTGCTATGGTGGGAGTTGGTGCGGGTATCATCAGATGATCACTGAGACTATATGAGCCGCTTTAGACCTACATCATCCTGACCATGAAGCTGGATTACAGTACCACGTCACGAGTCCCAGTCGTATGTCCAATACACAGTCAAAGGTCGATTAGAATCATAATATTGATACTAACTAATACAATTGTTTGCTATTTTCCTCATACTGCGTGTATACGTGTTTATAGTTGTGTAAGAAAGGGCCATGAGGCCCTAACTTCGCCTTGTTTGTAAATGAAAACTTTGCAAATAAAGAGATTTCTATTCTATTCTTTTCTATAGTTTTGTTGAATCTTTGTCAAATTCTGGCACTTTCCGCTGTTTTATCATTTTATCCCATTGGTACGTAATTGACGTTCGTGACCTAGTTCATTTATTGTGTTATGAATATCCCGCAACGTGTAAGTGTATTGTATTGTTAAGTTTATTTTAATTTTGGCCTACGCCTTGAAGTACAGGTGACACCCGTACTGGCTAGGGATCGGCATAGTTTAGTTCCATCTGAAAAGGCAAACGGGGATGGAGCTTGCAGTCGTTCAGACTAAGGAGTTCGAGAGGTGCTTTAGACTGGGACTCGTGGCGTGGTCCTGTAATCCAGCTTCATGGAGGTCAGGTTTTGAGGATGATATAGGTCTAAAGCGGCTCAGATAGTCTCAGTGATCATCTGATGATACCCGCATCAACTCCCACCATCGTTAAACATATCAGACTATCACCTGCGTGGTTCGGAAGTCACGTTAAGCCGTTAGTTCTTATATTTCCATTGGTCATTGGGTTAATTAATGACCCATTCTAAGGAAGAGTCAGCCTTAGTTTGTAACAAGACTACACCTCATAACTTATTACTACCACTCATCACACTCATCCTTCACCACAAATTTCAATTTGCCTTAAAATACCCTCATGAGAGTGGTCGGCATCTCAAATAGTGATTTAGTTATTTAATGAGTTCCACTTATCAAACTTTCAATCAGTTAAATTATTCGTAGAACAAAACTATAGAGCGAAGAGTAAACATCAGTGCCGCCAACGGCTGTGAGATGGGTTTTGTTTGTTCGGTTAGAGTTTATGTTGATTTATGTTAGGTCCCTTCCTTCAGCATAAGACTACAATTCGTGGTAATGTGCGGAGTTAGTGTAGGTTTTGCGTGGTTGTTAGTAAAACAATGTTCTCCTGTTGTGGCTATTTCGTTGTTTTCTTTTGTAGAATAGTTTGTTCTAGATGGTATAAGTGTTAATGTAGAGGTCAATCCTTGCTCTGCCCCCTGGTAGAGCTTGAAAACTTGAGGTTTTATCTTCCTTTGAGGATATACGTCATAAAGAATAGACGGATGTTGGTCAGATCTAAGAAAATTATTTCCAATCCAATAAATCAAATTTGTGCAGTGGTTATGTTTTTAAGCTTTTTTTGTTTCTAGTGGTCACACAGTGAGTCGTGGTTTTATTGGTTAGAATTCAGGATTGATTTTTAATTAGATTCTATACAGACTTTCACAGTAAAATTTAATGTTCTTGTAAAATGGCTCCATCTTCATAGGGTAAAGACTTAGTTGGTGTCCTTATCCCTCATAGTCTCACGGAGTCTTAACCGTTACAACATAATGTTCATAACAGTGTGTCCCATAAGTAAAGTGCCAGACTCTAGGAATAGGTTATATGGGTCAAACTAAGAGAAAATTAAGAATAAAATTTTTCCGAAAAAGCTTGGTTAACCATGCAGATATTTGCTATTTTATATATGTCACTAATTATTTACCATCTCCCATACTTAACGGATTTGACTCAAACTTAGCATATTTGTATCTAA
This sequence comes from Matsumurasca onukii, assembly GCA_018831715.1. Lineage (NCBI taxonomy): Eukaryota > Metazoa > Arthropoda > Insecta > Hemiptera > Cicadellidae > Matsumurasca > Matsumurasca onukii. The sequence goes on from CM032062.1 coordinate 13,436,134, forward strand.
ATAAGAACATTAATGGAAAAAATTACCAGAATGATTTATCTTATCATTTTCAGTGGGTATGTTTTATGGTTTTTAGGGCATTTTGGAGTTACACCTTAAATAGAGAATGAACGGTGAGTTTTACGATAAAACGTAAAGAATAATTTTGTAGTGAATTTTACTACATACGCATTGACTTTAAAGTAAAAAACTATATTAAGAATCACAAAGTTACAGCGGAAACCGTGGCAAACGTTGATAAGGTGGAAAGTTGTCTGTTTTCATCCAGAGTTTCCTAATGCTTCGTTTGTACTGAATACTTTTATGAACTTGGTGTCAATAGATAGGTAGTAAAATTCACTACAAAACGTTATTCTATACATTTTATCTTTAAACTCACCGTTTATTTGCTATTTTACATGTAACGCCAAAAATGCCCTAAAATTACCATAAAACAGCCACCAATGATAGGTTAGTTCATCATGGTAATTATTTCCATAAACGGTCTTATTTAAATACAAATTTATGTTAAGGTTGAGTCAAATCCGATATATGGTGTGGGAGATAATAAATAATTAGTGAAAAATAAAATGGCAAATGTCTGGTTAACTAAGCATTTTTGAAAAGATTTGTATTCTTGATTTTATTTTATTTTGATCTATAAACCTTTTCTCAGAGCCTGGCACTTTACTAATGGAACACCCTGTATATGGTTTTGCCATTTCATTGCAAGAGTGTAAGCCCAATTTGATAATACTTTCTTGATCTCAAGATGAAGGACGCCATCTGTAGAGCACACATTGGGGTAGATGAAGTTAGAATGTCTTTTGAGACGGTTCATACTACAAGAGTTTTTCTCGACCATGGTGGTTTTAAATTTTGGCCAGCAAACTTTGGAATTTGGCGACTTTTGAAAAAGGCAGTTTTGTCAAGTTTATTCTCGTAAAGTAGCATATCGTTTTAAAGCTCTTTCATAAAAACTTAATCCGTAATTGTTTTCCGGAATTTGAAAACTTAGTGACCACATCGGTTTATCTGCTCAAACAATAAAACACGTTTTGGGCCACTATTTTAAACAAGGACATTGTAAAAGATTTTTAATGGTATCAATGAATCTGTGTTTTACCCTTCCAATTAAAGGATTACCTTATGGGGTAAAATAAACATTTCTTAGAGTCACCCCCTAACCCTTATTTCGGGATGGGGAGTAAACCCCCAAAATATGTGAAAACGTACTTCTCTTGACCATTCATTCAATAGTTAAGGGAGGGGGGTCGGACCTATTGGACACCCGGTATATATTTAATTTCTTATAATGTATACAGTATTACCATGTTACGTTTCACCATGAAACTTTAAATTAGGTACACAACGTCCCGCTTGCCGGGTGGTTATGCTAAACCACTACACCATCCGGCTCAACTATTTCTGCCTTTAAATTTAGAGAAGTACTTAAATCTGAATGTTTATCCGAAAAATGTGACTGTCAAATAGTGGCTTTAAATCAAAAGCTGGAAATATTACAAACAGAATTTAAATAATATGTCAAATAACTTATTATACATCTTAATTTGTAAGCTCATTTATTACTTGAGAAATTTGAAGACAACAATTTTGGACCGAACCGGGACTTGAACCCGGGTCTCCCGCTTGCCGGGCGGTTATTTACATACTTATATTTTATATTCATTAAGAAAGTTGCATTCAATCAAGTAAGCTTCTGACAACATGTGAAAACCCATGACATTAAACAACGTTATCCAAGCAGACTTCTAGTGCGAGTGCACAGTAAATCTTGTATAAATCTTGTATTTCGTCAATGAAATTGTGTTTCAAGTAATGTTTCTGGTGAGATTTATATTTCATATTTTCTAATGAATAAAGTTTGGCCAAGTTTGAAGTATCTATGAAGAATATACAAACATCAGATAAATATTAGTTGTATCATATTCATTGGGAACTAAAAGAAGAATTTAATAATCTAAAAAACTGGATTGTAAGTAGAGATATCTTCAAACTTCTTAATTAAAAGTTCGAGTCCAAATACCTTTCTTATTAATTTGAACTTTTCCAACAGGTTCATCTCTTACTAAATTTCCTCCGTTAAACAAATTCGAATGTAATGACTATCTCTATTGACGATTTAATGTATCCAATACTTTATTAAAGTGTTAAAACACAATAAAATTGATATTGAATTTGTGATCAAAAACCAATCAAGAATGCATCAGCTTTGGGTTTAGCGATTAAAGTGATTTTATATTTTTAATTCGTACAATAAAATGGCCCGTTAGTTTTGGGGAATTAACTTTTAGCAGGTCGTCCTCAGATAAAATACAACAAATAGTATAACCTTAGTACAAAAGTGCAAAGTTTTTAGCAAACATATTTAGTAACATAATTTCTAAACTGTGAAAGACAAATTTATTATTTTACTCTTTTTGAAACCATTATTGAACTAGCTTCTCCCAGAAAAGCTAATCTATTTTGAAATTCATAATAGGAATAACACATGTTTTTTTTTAGGCAAACTATTTTAAAAACTGCATTTAATGGCATTTTAAAAGGATATTTTTATGTTATTTTTTGACATTAAAGTTGGGGAAGTTGATCAAACTAACAAATGAGCAACAATTACAGGATGACGATGTCGTTAATGCTGGTAGAGCCCCTGCAGCTACGCGCATACTATACCCGCAACACAGTGCTGTACTCAGGTTGTCTTACAACGCCGTACAACCTAATCCGAGATGTTTATTTCGTTACTTGTTGGACTTTGACAACCTTTTTTTCAATACTGAAAGAAATGTATAAAAAACACACCTATTTATTGGAAATACTATTTTAGTTTAATTAGTTTACTTAGTATAAATCGACTTAAAATTTGTAAATTAAGCTACTCAACAACAACAGTCAACAATTAATTATTATAAAAGTGCGTTGATAAATTTGTTCCGATCAATACCAAGTTATAATAATACAATAATTTTACACCAAAAAGGCGTGGCTAGGATAAACCTGCAACAAACCAGATTTATTTTTATTTATTTTAAAAAGTAACATACTAAACATCCCAAAACAGGAAATGGATTGAGATTCAAGATGGAGGCCGGCAGTCAGATTTCCAGCAGCTGCCAAAGCTTCGAGCCTATACCTCCGACTTTCTTTCACCTAATCTACAATATAGTGCATAGTTCACAAGGTGTTATTACGGTATATGTGCAACTAACCGAAAACTAGTATCGCTTATTGTCAGGACTGAAGTAGTGCTCAATTGAAAACTAGTTGTTTTCTAATAATAATTTATTCCAATTTTAGTAACTCATTTTAATCGTGATTTTACTTTACAAAAACATCATAACAACAGATCATATGTTAATCAATAATACAGTGTTATTCAAAAAAGGTACTTACTTTTAGATAACTATATTTTTAAGAGAGCAATTTTATTTTTATAAGTGCCATCGAGATTGAAATGTGTTATATAATACGCCAGTAAATGAGTAATTATAAGGATGATACACAGTACATAAATTTAGAGTGAATTATATGCAATCAAAATATTCTCAGAACCGGTGATTTAATAAAAATTTCAGTTGATCTGATGACATTAGGAGCTCAAAGGCATAAATTTAATAACACTGGAGTTTTCCTTGTTTAAACAAACAAATGTCATAATTATATGCGATAAGTATATCTTATATATTTTTACATATCTTATATATTTTATATATCTTATGTATTTTTATAAGATATGTTTTTCTTCTTTGACTTTCTAGTGACCAAATGATAAAAATGCTACAATTTAATATTGTATATTGCAAGTGCAATACTAGATTGTTTATTTTTGTTGTTGTTGTTTATAAATATTTTCAATTAATAAAATGTTGATATTTTTAGGGTACACTCGTATTTACTCCAAAGATGTGTGGAATCAAGCACCGATTGGAATTTAGTTTTTACCATTGCTCTCATTTTGTTATTCATCCCATTCATTTTGTATTTAATGTATCACTTTCATATTCATCAACATATCAAAACAATGTACTTTGTTTATGACAATAAATGTTAAAATTACTAGCAGGACTTTTTAAGTCTGTATTAAACCATTTGACAAAGTTTGTCCTATAGAATCGTCTATCGGATTGTGTATACCAACCCTTTAGACGTAAACGTTGCTGTGTGCAGAAATTAAAAAACTTCATAAAAAACTTGAATACATTATTTATTTCCATAATTATATTCATAATTATATTATGATAAATAACCTTCTTATTTGAAAACAAATAAAGCTATAACAGCTGTTGTTTGTTTATTTTGAAATATAAGCATTACAAAATATAAGTCATTTGACACAGTATTTAAATTTGTTTGTAATATTTCCAGCTTGTTGATTTAAAGTCACTATTTGACAGTCACATTTCGGATACACATTCAGATTTAATTACTTATTTGAAGGCAGAAATAGTTGGGCCGGATGTAGTGGTTTAGCATAACCGCGGCAAGGGAGACCCGGGTTCAAACCCGGTTCGGTCCAAATATTTTTGTCTTCAAATTTATTTAGTAATACATTACAAAATATATTTATTTAACTAAAACCAATCCACAGAGTAAATAAGACGAAACATTAGAAATGAATAATGACTGTAAAAATACTAATAGTGTATGTATGACGGGGTTTTGTCTAATTTAAAACAAACAAATGAAAACTTTTTATTTTATTGGGAATGTATTGGAAAAATTATAATAAATAATGAGCTTTTTAGTTTAACCTTTTATTACTTTGTACGAATAATGTACCATTCTAAACGTTACGTTCAGTTGTTGGAAATTTTACGTAGGATTAAATCAAGTGACTTCCTTGAGGATTAATGCCCGATAAATACCCCCGATACTTAAAAGAGTAAAATGATAGCTTGTAATATGCAAGGTTCAATGTTTTGCTGAAATTATTATGAAAATAGTGTTGTTCTTAAAAGCAGTTCTGTTTCAGATAGTGTTGTGTTCCGTTTGAAATACATTACGGAATACTTAAAGCTAACCAAAATCATGCATTTAGATTATTTAAAGAATGTGCTGTGAGTCAAGGTCTATTGGCTGCAGAACTACTATAAGTTTAGTATCTGCGTAGTCTATGGTGTTTGAATATTATAAAATATAGTATTTTGAAGTTTTAAATAATACCCAATTTACTTATGTTTAAAATATGTCCTGAAAGCTTTGTTAAACTATTATTTCAAACTTATCTAAAATTGCTTAACTCTATTCTTAAAAGTCGGAACAAGAAAAGATATGGTATCTGCAACAGCAGTGAATTAATTTCTTAAAACAACTGTAGATTTCACAGAAGTAACTACAGCTGAACGCACAATCACGTCAAGGGTTCCAAGGGTACAATAGCGTTGTTAGATTATGATTACCTTGATTGTAAAGGTCATTCTGGTCTAATGCTCTGATTACCTATTAACAATCGAGGCTATGACAGAGATAAACGTAGTGGTGAATATCTCCCTAACAGCAAGCATGTGTGTACAACAAGGTTTTCCAGTTTCAAAACATGTGAATTCATATATTTTCAAAACTATTTCACTAAGTATAATTACTCCGTTCAAATAGCGGTATACTAATGTCAATTAATACTGAAAACTTATTATGTTTTTACTTGTACAAACAATATACTCGTAGTTTCGTTAATCCTGTCACGAAGTTCAAGAAGAATTTAATAATCGAAAAACTGGATTGTAAGTAAAGATATCTTCAAACTTCTTAATTAAAAGTTCAAGTCCAAATACCTTTCTTATTAATTTGAACTTTTCCAACAGGTTCATCTCTTACTAAATTTCTTCCGTTAAACAAATTCGAATGTAATGACTATCTCTATTGACGATTTAATGTATCCAATACTTTATTAAATTGTTAAAACACAATAAAATTGATATTGAATTTGTGTTTAAAAAAACCATCAAAAATGCATCAGCTTTGGTTTTAGCTATTAAAGTGATTTTATATTTTTAATTCGTACAACAAAATGGCCCATTAGTTTTGGGGAGTTAATTTTTAGCAGGTCGTTTTCAGGTAAAATACATCAAATAATATAACCTTAGTACAAAAGTGCAAAGTTTTTAGCAAACAAACACATATTTAGTAACATATTTTCTAAACTGTGATAGGCAAATTATTATTTTACCCTTTTTGAAACCATTTTTGAACTAGCTTCTCCCAGAAAAGCTAATCTATTTTAAATTCATAATAGGAATAACACATTTTTTATTTTTTAGGCAAACCATTTTAAACACTTCATTAAATCACATTTTAAAGGATACTTGTAAGTTATTTTTTGACATTAAAGTTGGGGAAGTTGAACCAACTAACAAATAAGCAACAATTACAGGATGACGATGTCGTTAATGCTGGTAGAGCTATGCGCATACTATACCCGCAACACAGTGCTGTACTCAGGTTGTCTTACAACGCCGTATAATCTAATCCGAGAGGTTTATTTCGTTACTTGGTGGACTTTGATAACCTTTTTTTTAATAGTTAACAAAATGTACAAAATGTAAAAAAACACACCCATTCATTGGAAATACTATTTTAGATAAATTAGGTAATTAGTTTACTTAGTATACTCGTAAATCGACTTATTATGAAAACAGTGTAGTTCCTAAAAGCAGTTCTTAGTTTCAGATATAAGTGTTGTGTTCCGTTTGAAATACATTACGGAATAATTAAAGCAAACCAAAATTATGCATTTAGATTATTTAAAGAATGGGCTGCAAGGCGAGGTATATTGGTTGCAGAACTACTATAAGTTTAGTATCTGCGTAGTCTATGGTGTTAGAATATTATAAAATATAGTATTTTGAAGTTTTAAATAATACCCAATTTACTTATGTTTAAAATATGTCCTAAAAGCTTTGTTAAACTATTATTTCAAACTTATCTAAAATTGCTTAGTTCTATTCTTAAAAGTCGGAACAAGAAAAGTATCTGCAACAGCAGTGGATTAATTTCTTAAAACAACTGTAGATTTCACAGAAGCTACTACAGCTGAACGCACAATCACGTCAAGGGTTCCAAGGGTACAATAGCTTTGTTAGATTATGATTACCTTGATTGTAAAGGTCATTCAGGTCTAACTCTGATTACCGTTACCTATTAACAATCGAGGCTATAACAGAGATAAACGTAGTGAATATCTCCTAAACAGTAAGCATGTGTACAACAAGGTTTTCCAGTTTCAAAACATGTAAATTCATATATTTTCAAAACTATTTCACTAAGTATAATTACTCCGTTCAAATAGCGGTATATTAATGTCAAGTAATACTGAAAACTTATTATGTTTTATTTATATAAACAATATAGTTTCGTTAATCCTGTCACGAAGTTCAAGGAGAGTCTAGATGTAGTATAAAAGATGTAGATTAGTATAAAAACGTAGCCAATACCTGAAACGAAGCCGGCTGAGACAATTTGCTGACACCTATATATGAGAATGGAAGCGTGATTAGAATCTTTTGCGTCAGCAGTTGTAGTTGATCAGCATTCACTGCGGATAGCCACTATAGCCATGCTGATACTGGATAGATAATCTATAATATATAAGATTGAGAGTTGTCTTGAGATTTACCCCACTGAGGCACACTTCTGAAAAAGGTTGTGGAGCTTGCAGCCAGTGTTTTCTTTCATATGGCGTGGGCAGTGTTATCTTTTCTCTTGAGGCAGTTAATTTTTTATTAACTGACAAACTCCTTAAGTATTTTAATTGCTAGATTTTGTTCAGTTAGAAGAGAAATCTAAAATAAACTGTGCGACCCACTAATATTTTATAACCGTATCACAAAAGTGCAAGCTGAACGACTGAATCTGAATGTGCAGTCGATTGGATTTTGTTTCCATGAAATGTAATTTGTCGCTGCTTGAACCTCAAAGCTAAACATTTGCCGCGTGGGATTACAGAGGATATGCCTCCTCCCCCTCGCCTAAACATAGCAAATCCTCCCCACTACTTTCTGTCTGATGATGATTCTTCCTAATTACTAATTCGTTCCTACTGCCTTCCATGCCACATTACTGGTATACTATTATTGATTTTTCGTCATAGGCTACTATTCGGAAACATACTCGTATGTCCTTCAATACTAAAATGCTGCTTGAAACTTGCTGTTTCCATTAATAATAACACATGTATCTGTGTTGTCTTTTCCGATCACTTCTTAATTCTGAAAACTAAAATTTATTTATGTTAATATTATGACGTATGCCTATTTTTACCAGACTGTTCTTTTCCGGTCATTGTGAAGTTTCAAACGCGACGCAACAGCTGACTTTCTTTGTTGTCAAATCATTGGTTAACCTCTTATTGATTTTACACGTTGAGTCATATTGCGGTATGTTTGTTGTTTCTTGATTTGTAATGATATGACTTTTTTGTAGTATGACGAAAAGTATTGTTCAATACTCGTCCTAAAACCCCTTTGCCAGTGCTTGATCCAAATGTAAATACAATATCGCACTGGCAAAGAACACTTTTCCGGACTAGTAACGAAATATACAACTGTATATAGAAACATCAAACTACATAAATATTTTTAAAATGTAGAAATAAAATTGGTGTATTAATTTATAGTTTTCTTCTCTATTCATAAACTACAGAAGTCCTTAAAATATTTTGAACTCAAAAGGAATATTTATACAATAACCTTATTAACATGAGAAATAAAAATTTTGAGTAAGCGATTATAAAATAAAGTTAAACTAAATAAAGCATAAACTACAGATTAATAGGATGAAGTAAAAGCTAAATTTATTGATAAAAGATCAGGTTGAGGTAAATTAAATCTCTTGATATTCTTCACAGGTTTAATCCACCGTTTATTACTTTTGAATTAGTTTACTCAAGACTTTCAATTAAAATTATCGCTCCCTCGAGTAGGCCTTGAATTCATTAAAACACCAAGTTTTCCTTTCAAACGCTATTGAAACCTTGAATATGAAAATTATGGTTTAGGCCTACTTAGTCATATTACTACTAAGTTTTTGTTCATTCTCGTTTTTCTCATTAATAATATTTTCTTTACATAGCCAAAACATTGGAGAAAAGTAATATTACTAAAAATTAAACCAATAAAATTTTGCACCAAATAGTATATCCCTGGTATATTTTTGGTAATGGTACTTTTCCGGTATTTCTTCCAATATTTATTTCTAAGCTTATTCTTTTATAGCTTAGTAATTTCTTTGATGTTATTGTCCCTCCTAGGAGCCTTCTTCTTTGTAATCTTCTTAACATACAATTATTGGTGCATGTGCATCATAGACAGTTTTTATATTCGAAGTTAGAGTCTCTTCAATGTAATCATTTTCACTTATTTCTTAAGTTAGGATAGTTAAGACGCCAGATCACCTACCATGAAAAAATATAATTCACCTGTTATAAGCTCCGGTAGAGTCCGTGCGTTTCTTAGTAGCGCTTGGTGAAGAGAAGTGAGGGGACAGATCGATGTTTTCAAAAAGTACAGTAATAGCCTTCCTTCACAGTACGAATGCCATGGAAAGACTGAACAGCCCCTCGAAACACCAGTTATAACTGGTTTTAGTCGTCAAGGTCAAGCGCCACGAAGAAACGCACGGACTCTACCTGCTAAATTTTTATTTGTGTAATGGGGAGTTGGAGCTTTTGAAATCATGCATCCAACATTTCTCCTAATATTGTCAAATTGTCATGATGAAAGACCAAAATGCATAGGTTCTATATTTCTTTGTACTAAAGCCAAAGTTTTGATTATTTTTGTTAATTTTTCATTGATTGCAAACCATGATCCTTGCCTCTAAATGGCTTAAGCCTTTGGAACGAATGATATGGCACTTTTAACATGGAATTTTTACAATACAATTCTATGGACTGAAAATTTGAGCTCAAAATCTAATAACACACTACAAACTTCTTATTTATTGTGGGTTTTTATGAACCCATGATGCCGTCATCTTAAAAGATAAGAGAACTGTGCTTCAGCCTGCATGGCAACAAAACTTGGATCCAGTGCCAGATCTACCACTAGGCCGACTAGGCCGCGGCCTAGGACCGCAGGCAAAAAAGGGCCGCAGCTGTTTCTAAACTGTACCTCATAACTATAGCCTAGGTAACAAGATGTTCAGAAATATCATATCGACATGGCTGGCTCTAGACCTTAATGCTTACTATAAACATCGTATGTTGGAAGGGGGGTCATGAGAGGGTAACAGAAAGATCTTAGATTTTGGGGAGAAAGGTAAACTGATGGACTGCAAAGAAGATCTAAACATCTACTTAAATAAAATGGCAGATCCAACACTCTTAACGTGACCCACGCAACCAGCAAAAATCCCATTTTCGAATATATACACCGTATGAAAACATAGCATTGGATACATCATCACCTGCCTAGAAGATTTTTATATTTTTTTCTTCTTATGTACTTTGTTTTTATTTTATTAACCTAGATGTTTTAGATGTTACTCTACAGGCTTTATACACTTGAAAATGGGCTAAGCCCTGAAACTAGTTGTGTCAAAATTAAAATATTCAGGGTACTTCAAAGTTTTCTTCTTTCCTTTTTGTTTATGCAATAAGTAGCCCTTTCGGTGAACTGAATTATCAAAATTTAGCTATTTAATAATAAATTAGCAATTTAGCATTTATATAAACTAAGATATCTAAAGATATTTTGACTTTGACTTCCCAGAGCCAAGACCCTGGTATTTGTACCCCTTAAACAAATTAAGAGGTGCCACAGTTACCACAAATTAAAAAATACTTTTAGCTGACCCTGCTTTTCTTACTAAAAAAGATTGTTTTGTTTGAACCAAATAAGTCATGTTAAGCTATGGTTTCCTAGAAAGCGGTGACCGCTATTACTGACGTGTATAGCCGGTGAGTTTTGTTTTCAATACAATCAGATGAGTGGTTTCCTAGAAAAAGTGGACGTAAAGTTAGCGGTGAAAACTAGTTTGTATTTTTCTCACCAGGTGACACATTTTGTTTTGTAAACAAAAGTCTAGCTTTTCCATTACTACATCGTAAATTCTTTGACAACTAAAAAAAAACAACATGTCAAAAGTTGTTTTTGTCTACATCTGTTTAAATATTGTATTCACGTCCACACGTCGTTCACCGCTACAATACGGCCGTAATTTAGCGGTGAACTTTTCTAGGAAACCATAGCTTTAAGGTCCAAAGCATATGTTTATAATCTGGGTAAAACCACACATATTATTAAATGCTTTCCTGTAAGTGATCATTTGGTAATAATTATTGTCTGTTAATCATTGTATTTTAGTAATGTACCGACTGTTTGATTAGTATTCATGTGCTCATGTAATGCAACATGTATACTCGGCACTTTTAACATGGAAATTCTTTATTTTCTAATACAATTCTATGGACTGAAAATTTGAGCTCAAAATCTAATAACACACTACAAACTTATTTATTGTGGGTTTTATGAACCCATGATGTCATCTTAAAAGATAAGAGAACTGTGCTTCAGCCTGCATGGCAACAAAACTTGGATCCAGTGCCAGATCTACCACTAGGCCGACTAGGCCGCGGCCTAGGACCGCAGGCAAAAAAGGGCCGCGCTGAACTGTACCTCATAACTATAGCCTAGGTAACAAGATGTTCAGAAATATCATATCGACATGGCTGGCTCTAGACCTTAATGCTTACTATAAACATCGTATGTTGGGGGGGGTCATGAGAGGGTAACAGAAAGATCTTAGATTTTGGGAGAAAGGTAAACTGATGGACTGCAAAGAAGATCTAAACTTCTACTTAAATAAAATGGCAGATCCAAACACTCTTAACGTGACCCACGCAACCAGCAAAAATCCCATTTTCGAATATATACACCGTATGAAAACATAGCATTGGATACATCATCACCTGCCTAGAAGATTTTTATATTTTTTTCTCTTATGTGCTTATTTTGTACTTTGTTTTTATTTTATTAACCTAGATGTTTTAGATGTTACTCTACAAGCTTTATACACTTGAAAATGGGCTAAGCCCTGAAACTAGTTGTGTCAAAATTAAAATATTCAGGGTACTTCAAAGTTTTCTTCTTTCCTTTTTGTTTATGCAATAAGTAGCCCTTTCGGTGAACTGAATTATCAAAATTTAGCTATTTAATAATAAATTAGCAATTTAGCATTTATATAAACTAAGATATCTAAAGATATTTTGACTTTGACTTCCCAGAGAGCCAAGACCCTGGTATTTGTACCCTTAAACAAATTAAGAGGTGCCACAGTTAAATAAATAAAATACTTAGCTGACCCTGCTTTTCTTACTAAAAAAGATTGTGTTTTGTTTGAACCAAATAAGTCATGTTAAGCTATGGTTTCCTAGAAAGCGGTGACCGCTATACGGCAGTAATATGACGGTGAGTTTTGTTTTCAATACAATCAGATGATTTCTAGAAAAAAGGATGAAGTTATGTGAAAACTAGTTTGTATTTTTCCAGGTGACACATTTGTTTTGTAAACAAAAGTCTAGCTTTTTCCATTACTACATACGTAAATTAACTTTGACATAAAAAAAAAACAACATGTCAAAAGTTGTTTTGTCTACATCTGTTTAAATATTGTACACGCCCATCGTCATCGTTACGCTCACCGCTACAATAACGGCCGAATTTAGCGGTGAACTTTTCTAGGAAACCATAGTTTTAAATCCAAAGCATATGTTTATAATCTGGGTAAAACACATATTATTAAATGCTTTCCGGTAAGTGATCATTTGGTAATAATTATTGTCTGTTAATCATTGTATTTTAGTAATGTACCGACTGTTTGATTCGTATTCATGTGGCTCATGTAATGCAACATGTATTACTCGTACACATATACATCAGATAGTTACAGACTATATACCTGGCATCAATAGAACTGGAGTTTGATACACAATAGGTTGTGTTATTTGGTTTTACTCATACAAACGTGTACTCAATTAATCATATATTTATTGTTTTACATACAAAACAATAATCATCATTGGAAACAGGTAAGGGAAGGATATTTCAATATTAACCAGCTGCCATAACACAAAACTTATTATGATATGTTATTAAAACAGACTAACAATGTTAGCAAAATACAGTACATTTTTTTTGCTACAAAATTCATTGAGGGACTGCAAAAGAGTACAGCACAAAAGAAATTGTGTCACAATAAGTACATTTCGTAACATGTACAACAATCACATAAAACGAGCCGTCCTCTTCAAGTGATGTTAACGGAATTTGATGCATTCTCATGATTTATTCATCATATTTTACACAACAATTCAATTACTCTATAACTGAAAAACAAATTGCAATGTCTAAAAGCTATTTATGATTTTGATTTTAAAAACTAAATCCTAAAGACAGTACAAAATAAAACATATATAAAAATAAAATTTACACAACAATAAATAATAAACATTATGATATTAAACAACTAAACATTGTCATAAAGATTAAATACTGAATTGTTTAAGTATGTCACATAATTTATAAGTAATACTACAATCTGTACGCTATTTTTCATTTGATTCTCAATTTATTCTTTTTTCCAAACATCAAGAAACTTTTATATTTTTGAAAGTTAATTATCACATTAATTTTCCTTACCTATATAAAGAGTTATAAGCTAGTAATCTTTAATTAAGGTATTATACTATTAATTTTTTTGTCATTATCATGTTTCACGCTCTGGCAATTAGTTGTGAGTAAAATTCTCTTAACTAGGAACGAAATAACAGAAACCACAAAACCTATGATATATGTTTGACACACCGTGTATTGATATAATATCTAAGATTTACCTACCGATTCTCCGATAACTTAGGATTTTGCAGCACTTAATACGTTCACTGCTAGCGGCACAGAACTGAGCCAAAGTCTTAACATTGAATCAAACACAAATTTTCATGTTAAAACATGTTTGTAGCAGTTAATGTGTTAATTATTGTTAAGTTGTACAGCAAATCCTCAACAAGAATAGACTCGCTAACAAAGGTATAGTTTTTAAAACATTAAGGCAAGAGAAATGGACGCTTTAAAAAGGTTCACCAAAAACCAAATTAAGACATATTTTCTAATTGCAAATTTTTTTGAACAATATTAATAATAATCTGCGGTTGAGCCCGGTGGGACCACGCGACTGGACAGTGTTTTGAAATGGGACCAGTGAACCCGACACTGCGCGAAATTTCAGTGCACATTTTTAGTTAGCAGGATGGACAATGAGGCGTACCTACTCATTTGCCTCACACAGCTGAGTAGACTGCAAGGGTTTACTTGAAGTCCAAGCGCCTAGAGCAGGAGTTGAAACCGCAACTTCAAGCTTAAGAGGCCAGTGGCTGAGCTATTGGACCACCATTGCTATTATTGTACTTTTGTTTATTAATAAATTAATTTTTTAACACCAATATTGCCACAGTTCTTGACCTGAGTTGCTTACTTAATTTGACTTATTATATTCAAATTTAGTTTATCTTGGAACCATTTGTATCAAACTTACAAGACTACAAAAAACTACATTCCTCTGCCAAGATGGCAGATTGTTTTGTATTTTAAATGTGTTGATGGTGTTTCACTGTGATCAAAATGCCAAAATATGAAAACTGCTTTTGATTCAAAGTAAATTGCAAAGTTCTCCTAGACACCCAATGCTGTGTTAATAGAAAATTATATAACCGTAACTTTGTATTTTAACCCACAATACTTTTAAATGTTTTATACTATAATACAATATTGATATTGGGATTATTTGTGCTTTTGGTCATCATAATCATGGTCAGTTACAGCTGTTACTCTAGATAAACAGGTAATATTCTTGAGAAACCTTTGTGTTTCTATTCTTTATTTTAGGGTGTTATGACCACACAAATTTAATAATGATTGGAAAACCTCAATATAAGTATCGGGAAGACTTCAATCTAAACTAAATCACAATATTCTATCATTGCTATATTGAATTATTATAATCATTAAAAACAACCAAAACTATCAGAATATTTTGATCATTCCTGAAACCAGTTGTGTTCAAATTCAAAACTTATGTTTTGCAATACATTCTAGAGTATGCGGAAATGAGATGAAATGTTGACAGACTTTGTAGCTGTCATTTAAATGATAATAAGTCAACCAAATGACAGCTACAAAGTGTCTAAAAAAAACTTTTGTAAAAATGAATTTTCCAAACTACACTTTCTGTGTTACCAGACCCACACATGCTGGAGAAGAGCAGAGCAGCTTTGAAGTTGAGGAGTATTGATTACACAGGTTACAGGTTACAACTAGAAGAGATGGAGTGCTGAATTGACGGGGATCTGCTGCTGCCTAGAGTCCAGTAGCGAGACAGAGACAGAGACTAGCTCAGAGGAGAAATATTGCACAACTCTTGTAGTAAGTGAAGCCTAGTCACCGTTATCTATTGACAACCTGGCTTCAATCTTCTGGAAATAAAGAATGTTGAATTAGTTTCATCTGACCCAGTCGACTTAAGCTAGGGTTTCCTAGATCAAGCCAGACGGACATTATTTTTGGACAGTGTAAATGTGTCCGGCTTCATAATTTGTGTCGGGCAAATATTTTCCGTTCTAACCAGGTATGTCCGGCGTGAGTGTGGTTTCCTACACATGATTTGTCTGATAGTCCGTTTTTGTCCAACAAACTAATTTCCCGAATTTTTGAACGCGGGAATATAAGTTTTATGCGCATTAATTTAGTATGGATGTCGTAGCACTCGCGTTATTGTTGGAGTAGGAAGCAAATGAGAGTTTGTCGATAGCACAGTTCACCAGAGAATGCGAACACAAAACAGAAGGACAGAGGGTGCTTATAAGATTACGATTTGTATATATTTTACGGCAAATGAAACCAAGTTCGGTGAATACTTTAGGGTTAGTAGAAAACTCTTTTGAAAAATCCTAGTTTAAATAAGTGACGATTTTACCAAGAAACCATACAACAGAGTCTCTAGGCCAATCTCAACTATAGAAAAGCTGTTTTTAATTTTAAGGTAAAACATTGTTTTTAACCGTTTGGTCTTTGTAACCTCTGTTGTTTAAATAAAACACCACTGGGTACTGACGAATCGTTTTGTTATGTCAAATAAAACAAACTTGTTTGTATTAATAATTGACAATAAATCTTGTTGTTGTTGTTGTTTAGCCAGTTGTTATAAGTGTGTCACGGATGCAGACCTTTGAGGAACAACGACCGAGCAATGAAATAAGCCCTTCCCAGTAGTTGATAAATGCGCTGGCGCAGTAAGCCGACAACCAGTCGAGGAAGCACTGAAGCTGGTGCAGAGTCTTCCCGCCTTCCGCCAGGTCGACGACTATTCTCAGCTGAATACCCTCACAGTACCTGTAGTCGCACCAGATGGTGGTACGTTATGAATTTTGTAGTGCGTTGTACCTCTTTTTGTAAAGGCGTTACAACAAAACATCCACAAATGAGACAAATATAATTTATTTTAGTTATACACACAAATTCAAGCAGTCCGTGATGAATTGTTTCATCTCAGTGAGCACCGCTAAAGGCTCATTTTCCTCAGTGACACCATCCGCCTATACAAACATTTACCAGTTGGATGCTCTCCGATCATCAAGCTGACTGTTTATGATGTCCTTTGATAAAGAAATCAGTTTTCACTTCTGTTAATCTGATTGTTTCAATAAAATTGCCTTAGTTACAGGGTATCGGTCGCATCACGCTTTTATTTAAAAGTCTCCTCAGATTTCAATCGGATTTTGCTGTCATGCTAATTTTAATTTGCTACAGTAGTTTCTCAAAAGGTGGTTTGTACATTCAATTTTTCTATTGTAATGTTAGTAAGGTCAATTATCAATGCATAAACCGAAGAGTCCCCATCAGCCAGGATTCTCCCACACATCGCCTGCACATGTCCACTTTCATGAAACCCTAAAATAATATCAGATTCCATGCTGCTGAGTTCCTGTCCAGTTGTTCATACATACTTGTTCTTGAAGCTTTCCTTTGCAGCCTCGCAGAAGGTACAATATTTGTTCAACTCCAAGAAAGATTTTGTATGAAATCCAACAATTGCAGCCTCAGAACAACAGGGTAATAACCTTTTTCTGTGGATTATACAGTGGAATTTTTAAACAAAAAGTGTCCAAGGCTACGATTTTGGTGCTCAAGACAAGACTTGTGCTGCAGTCTGAAACAAAGCAAAGGTCGCCCACGCCGAGATTCGAACGCGGTTCGCCAGCTTTCTCTCCGAAGTTTGCGTCCACCCCTTTGGCAACCCTGCTCTGCTAGAATCACTGTCACCAGGGATTTATGCACATCCTTCCAACACATCAACTGCCTGACCCATCCCATACTACCGCTTTCTACCGCCACGGGTCTCTTTGACAATCAGCTGGAGTTCATTCAGCTGTTTGGGTTGAGAATAACCTAGCAAAAAGCCCAATTTGTGAACCATTTTTTACTCTCACTATCCTACACTACATAACGTAACCCAACTCAACTGAATACACTTTACAAACCTTATTATCATTATATAAATTAATACTACTGTGCTTTTATTAAGTTATACTTACTAAAAGTAAAGAGAGGTAACATTAAAGGCTTTATGACTGACTTGAAACATTATTTGACACCTCATAGAAGACAACATTGAGCAACTGCAGTTACGATTATTTAGACTTCAATTTTTTGGGAGAGTTTGAACGAATTCAGACTAACCTGTTTTGAAATACTTTAAATATTCAGTTTTTAGTTAGCAAAATCAAACCCGCGGTACCTAATCTAGGACAACACCGCTGCATATTAGAATAATGTTGTTCCGTGATTTCGTCATTTTACAGAAATATAATTACCAACATAAAGTACTAAAAATTCTAATTTGTACTGCATTACAGTATACCCAGTATTAAATCTGCAAGAATACTTATTACTTATTTTCAATAATATGTTGTGTGCCACAAATAATACAATACAAGCATTAGGTTTTGTTGTAATTTGTTGACCTTGAGTTTGTTACAACACATAGTATATTTGATCAACAAAAGCATAATTGTGTTTATATAATATATTATTAAAATTAAATTGTTTGTTGCTCTTATTTTTCTAACAAATAAGTTTTCTGAAAACATATATTTACCAAAACTACATTTCTATCAACCCCGTAATTAGATTTTATTTAGCAAATACTGTGGAAGTGGTTATGGAAGAGAGGACTTTATAGTCCCACCGCCACCAATAAAGACGATTTTAATTTCATTTCAATACTGCAGTTATAAAGGTTTTACTGTTACTGCATTATTCCCGTTTAATACATATTTTAATTATTGCTAGGAATAGAAAGAAGAAAGAAAACATTTAATTTTTTTAATAGTATAATATATTACAAGTATACATATATGTTTAAGTATACATATATGTAATGGAATAGAAATAATGAAACAGGCAGAATACAAAATAATATGATTATAACAGACAAGAAAAGTACGTGAACCCATTGCATTGAGGATATTCGGTGGGGAGAATCAGTTGGTCTTACCGCTGACAAGATCCTGTGCCGGTCAGCCAGGAGCACACTACTGCTGCTCACTAGACAGCTGATGTTCGTGACATACCTCTCTTATATAATCATTAAAAATCCAAATGAACGTTAAGCATTGAACGTAGGGTTTTATGTTCACAACACATCAACACTGTTTCAGATGAAGCCAAATTGTATTTTCATTACCGCTAACTAGTAAAATTGGTCTAAACAAATCAAATATTCGATTTTAAAAGTACTTTTAGTAATGTTTTTATATCTTATTTAAAATTTTAATTTCATTCATAACAAACAACTGTTCTTCATAAGTTGATTGTCGCTTTATTTTAACTTAATAAGTTAAAAATTAAAGTCACAGCTTATGGAATGAGTGTATGCTTCGCTATCCGTCGTAGGGTGGACCTCTAAGATGTTTTGCCAGGTTGTATAATTTTTGTTAAAACTAATTTCATAAACCATTAGAGCAATTCAGAGGATTCCAATGGCCAACACGTTACTAAGCACTTGTTAAGGACGTTAGGCCCAAAGGACAAGCAACAACAGACAGTTTTGTCTCACTACAGTTTAGATGTGTACCTCAGTCTAACAGTTGCACGTAGTTGGCCGGGAAGAGGCCGTAACTGCCGTCCGGAGCCATGCCCTGCCACCAACACGCGTCTATCTGATCAATCCTCGTGATGATGTCACCAGGGTCAAATGAGATCTCTGTATCGTCAGCTGTTACAGAATACAACAGGGTTAGATTGCTCTGGTTGTTGGGATGGTTATGGCTCTAGGCCATGTGTACTGTCAATCATTGGTTTATAGAAACTGAATACAACAGTGTTCAATGACTATCAAGTTTGGACTGTTATAGACATCTAAGACATTTTTTAGGTTTTCGTGAGTACTGTAAAAAGTAACTTCTTGAAAATAAACATTTTAATGTTTGAAACCTTCCTTTTTGCTCAATTTTCTTTTCAATTCTGCTTTTCTCATGTGTTGAACAATTGTAAGATTTCTAAAACTATGAATTGAACATATTGAGCAGGATCTTAAATAGTGAGGAACATATTTTTATTACCTGAAATTGAATTAAAGTGACCTCAGTTCCATGAGTTTGATTTTAAAACAAAGTGGACCGCAGTGTAGTTTATTTTAGGATATACCCCAAGATTCTTGAAGAAGCCTGGGAAGCCTTTAACTAAACACGAGTTCAAACAAATCATGACCTTGAAAACACTTCTCAACTGAAAGTAAAAAAGTAATACTAAAATGTAAACTGGTTTGCCCAGATGACACTGACCTGCTTGATAGTCGTAGAGAGCTTGTGCCCGCAAATCTAAGTCTTCGTAGTCCTCTAGAATTGCTCCAGTGTTCATATACAACTCCTCAGCGAAGGGTTGCGCACGCTCCAATTCTGAAACTGCAAATATTTATTAAGATAAATGTTTAAAACCCTTCTCAAAACTAACTGCAAAAGTTAGGATAGATTGATGTGAGGTTAGGTTAAGGTAAGGTGCAATAGGATTTATACCGAGGATACTCGAGTCTAAGCCGCATGCAAATCTAAGACGCACCCATAAGTTCCCCCTGAATATACGGTAAAAAACTATACCCTCTTATAAGACGCACCCTCGTTTTTTATAATGTCAACAGTTAGAGGGCTATGATTTGTCAGGCCCCTGACCTCTCCTTAGCAACCAGTGACTAGTTGCCAGCTGCACCTGTCAAGAGGTAAAAGCAGAACAAAGAATCCATCACGCTTGCCTTTCCCTACCACGCTTGCTAGGCCACCACTACGCCCCTCCCGCAGCACAAAAAATGTTGGGTTTGAAATCATTATCAAATTAGCCCCTCCCGCAAAGCACAAAAAATGTTGGGTTTGAAATCATTATCAAATTAGAGTACAAGGGTCAGCAGCAGGAGATAAGGAAGGCAGGTAGAGAGATAGGGATCACCTGTGTGGGGTCCATGAGGACTATTCTTTGTAGTCAGTTCATGTTTTTGCCACTGGTGATTTACCCATATTTCCAAGCTAGTGTTTGAATTGCAATAGATGCACATCTCCCTCTTATGAACTACTGCATCCCTTCTCTTCTGTCTTTCCTTCCACCAAACTACAGGCAAGGGGGGTGGTGGAGAAGGAAGGAGAACCTGAATGCAATAAGAAGCAATTCTGAGTCTCCTAGTCACTTTCTCCTTTTTCAATGATTCCTCCATTCCACTCTTCAAAACAGGCAACACAAAACGCAACCCTGTTGTGGTCCCTGTGTTTCCTACCTCTCTCGTTGCCTATCTGAATGTTTTTGTCGATGTTTTGAGTTTTTTTGTAACTCTTCAAATGAATTCAATATTTTCATCCTATTGTGCGGTCTACATGCACCAAGATATAAGACGACCCTTATTTTAGAGCCTAAAATATGGTAAATAAAATGCACCTTAGGTTCGAGTATATACGGTACTTCTTTTGGTTTACCAGAAGCATCAAAGGATTGATTAATGCTCAAAGCCTCCGTGAATCACAATAACCTTTGTTTATATATTGATTCATAAAAATATATATTCCCAATTAAGTGTTTATTTTGGGTATTAAAATGAAAAAGAAAGGCAGATGGAAGGGATTCCAAAATTTGTCCCACAAGGTTTCGTTTTGATAATCCGACCCCAGTTGGAAAAAAACAAGCCCCCCTCCCTACCTTAAACTCTAAATAGCTCTAAGAGGTGCCCTCAAGTAAATAAATACAGTAAATAAATAAAGGTAGAATGTCTCATATGCACACAAACACTTACCAATATCTTGTGGATGGATCTCGCCGTTGCCGTTGACAGGTAGAGTGTGTTCCGTTGCTCCATTACTCAGAGGGTGTTCTTGAACATTGTTCTGCTGCGGTAGACTTGCCTCTTCCACGACAGCTGGGCTCTCCTCAACCTGAACAGAAGAGCAAAACACTTTCACAGTGAATACTTGGCAGAAGCTAATGTCACAACTTTTTTATCAACTCAAGGTTTTCATTTAGCTTTTCAGTTCGCTGTTTTTTATTTAAGTTACACTAACCCGAAAGGTTTTATTAGGGATGATAAATATATTCATGCAGGGGGTAAATTTAATTTACAACAAAAGTCTTTTAGTATTATGGATTAGTTTATTTAAACATTTAATTGCACTTGTTAATTAATGATTTTAGCTATTTAACTCTATTCTTACCTCTGGTATGGTATATGGCATATAAAGTCTTCTATAAAACCCTGATCGACTCACCATATAGCGGCTGGAGAAGGTGGCCTCACCTCCGGTAGAGGGGTGGGGGAAGACACAGGGGCAGTGGTGGGGGTGGGAGTGGTGGTAGGAGCAGGGTAGAAGTGGGGAAGAGGCAGGGGGCAAGCTGGTTAGTTGCTCAGGGGGCCATCTTACTTTCTCCACTATCGGCGACGACTTTTCCTTCACAGGCGACATCACTAGAAAAACAAAAGTTGCAATTGTTAATTTATTGTGAAGCAATTTGTGTTTTTTGACGTTATGATTAATGTAATGGATATGTTTTAACTGTTTTCTCTTATTTTGAGACAACTACTCTAATAACCAACTAGCCAGTCACCATTTCTACACTTTTCATGTATAAATGAAATGGTCTGCTGACAACAAAGCTACTGATGTTTGCCACAGAGTTACATACCTGAGGAGTTTGTGCCTGTAGTGGATGTTGGCTGATAAGACGCTCGCCTCTGCAAGAGTTGACCGGCAGAAGTGTTCTGTTCGAAAACCGCTCTGGCGTCAAAGGTCCGTTTTGATATCAATTGCTGTGCTTCCTACACATAAAATTATGTTACAGAGCAAGTATTCCAGAATAGATCGAGATCTTGTTGACTTCTTGTAGTTCAGCCCCTTTTGGACTTAGCCCGTAAACATGTCTATTCAATAAAATATTTAATTATTTACCCTTGGCCCGAGAGGGTAGTAGCAAGGTTTTTTTTCAATAGAAGATTCTTGTATGATTCCACGAATTCATAGATGCTAGAAAACCTGGTCTACTGACTCCGAAGATGTCGCCTCCCTTTGCTTCCTCGTCTCTTCTCTGTCCGCAACGCCACCCCCTGACTTGATTTTGCCACACTGTTTCGCATTACTTCAGTCCTCTCCGCTTCACGCAACACTGAGATACTCTTGCTCCTCTCCTTGATCTTTGCCTCTCTTTGAGCCGTCTCTTCAATCTGTCACAATTGTAGAGTTTAAAACATGTGTATGATGTCTATAGGTGCTATTTTTTAACAGTCATGACGTCTTCAGACGCTGTTACATTCTTATCTTATGGGAAAAGTAGCTATATCAAGAATGATGTAGCTACTTTTGTAATGACTTTTCCTTAACAAAACGTATAATGTCTGATTGGAAACACACACACGTAAAATACTTTTACCACAAATATAAAAATATGGAATCACTGACTGAGTCCATACATCACAACCAAAGTCAAATGAGCTAAAGAAAACTTCCATATTCACCGTCAGCCCATGCCAGATCCAGTATGAAAACTAATAGTCAGTAAAGTTACAGCTGTTTATATGCACAAAAGATTTCACCATGTAAAACTATTTGAATTTGTACACCAGCCGACTACAAATAAAGTAAAATGTACAAAATTTAAACAGCTTTCCTCAAGTGTGTTGCTTTACCTCTCGTTGTTTGATTTCACTCTCCAGTTTTCTTCTTTCCTCATCTTTACGTTTCTTCTCCAACTCTTGCCTTATCTTCTCCTCCTCTTCTTCCTTTTGCCAAAACTTGTCACGTTCATTAGAGTTTATCTCTTGTTGCGGAATCACCCTTTTGTACGTTGTGCCCTGGAATGTCACAATCTTTATCACGTTTGAAGAACAGGGTGTGATCAAATCATTCAGTGAAATACTGTTGTATGTGCTGTTCATATGATGATTAATAAATTCCTTGTTTCAGGATGTCTAAAAAATTTAGTTACTTCAACCATGCAAGTACAGAAGTAATCACACCATTCACCATTCTTGGGTATCCAGTGACATAGCACTTTAATGACACAGTTACCCAGGTCAAAGACTCAAAACTCACCACAGGTCCAGACTCCGGATGACCTCCCCGCGGTCTTTGAAGCTGAAGGCTGAGGCAGTGGCTTTGGACAGTTTATCGACTATTATGTCAGAGTCCACCTCCTCTTCGTGCCTCGCATTCACCGTCACGTGGAACCCTTTCAATAAGTTACTCACGTCTCTGATGTGGTTGGCACTTGTGGCTTTCCGGTGATGCGGGGCACCCTCACCTTGCTGTAAAATATTAGTAGATTTGTAATGTGTTGTAAATTACATAATTATTACATTGGTTTGAGTCATTACATTTGTATCTGACATAATAGGTTACTCACCCAATTCACCAGTACAAACTTCTGTAAACTAGTTTTAGGATCAAGTACTTTGCAGAAAGCATACATTATCTTTCCGCTATTCAAGTCTTCTTTCATTTCCTCGATCCCACCATCTGTAATTCAATCATATCTTCATAAAATATTACATAAAAACTGGTCAAACTAAGGTTATAGGGCAATAATGATAGTCCATTTTTTTAAATAAACATTTTCCATACAAAGCCAGGACATTTATGTAGGCTGACCACCACTTACAAAGGCAGACTTTTCAAGTAAACTCAGACTATATAATGATCAAATGGCCATAGGGATGGGTGTTAAAAACATAATAAAATAACTGACACTTCTACTGCCAGGAAAACATTTTGAGCTCCTAGTATTTACAACAAGACAATCTATAACAAAACTAAGTTCTAGTTTCGTACCTATTTTTAATTAAAAATACCTTGTTAAATATACTATTCATGAAGACCACTGATTGCACAAGTATATATATATCTATATAATTTGTAAATAAAACGACTGAATTGGCAAAAGTGTGTAATCCACCATGTTTCGGCTATTTGAAAGCCATTTTCTAGAATACTATACTAGAATTTAATACTAGAAAATGGCTTTCTAATTACACACTTTTGATTGCCAATTCAGTTGTTTTATTTACAAATTATATACATATATCTTGTTAAGTAGCCTGAAGGACCTGTAGAGAAGTCTTGGTGTTTGAACATTTTAGCCTAATGAGACCATCTTCGGAGGGAGCATTTCACTTTCACAGTTCAGTTTACTCCAAAGTACACTATTTACATACTAAATACCGCTGTTTTTACTGGGGTAAGACAAAAAAGCCCTACATAAACACTAAGACCCCTCCACATGTCCACCAAAGCCTATTGTAGAACCACTAGTTAAGTTTGTGTGTTGGCTACTTAACTAATCAATAACATTGCACGCTGGGATGAATCACAGTCACGCAAGTAACAAAACTTGCCTAATTATTTTATGGCAATTTAATAATTCGGTTGAGGGAGTGCGAATGAGTCATAAATTATGTTCTCTCACTGAATTTCTGTAAAGAAATAATGTGCGGCGTTTGTTCGAAGCATGTGATTAGCTGTACACCGTTTATTGTAAGCTTCTTAGGTTATGTATAGTTTTGCATCATTAAAATGTTATTTTCCTTATATAACTTAGATAAATTATGTTAGGGCTACTAAAAATAAACAGTTTGCATCTCTAATTTGAATATGTACCTTGTGAAAATGAAATTTGTGGAATTTCTGACAAATTTTTTAGGATATCTCATAATAAGTCTTAATATTGTAAAACAGCTAAGAAACCTACTTCTGACTATCTCGCCAAACCTCTCTCAGTTAATCTATCTGTTAAGCATTATGTTAGGTTTGGTATAGTCCATACGCAGCTTTAATTGATCATTAACATCAGTGTTCAACCAAATGTCAACTAAGATATGACCAGTGCTTAATTTTTGAGCAGCATAAATTTATAAATTCTTACCTCCTTTGCTGACAACTTTAAGATCGTTGGTTTGTCCCTCGTAACTAAATAGAGCCCTGTAACAAACAAAATAAAACAGGTAATAAGAGCCTGCAAGAGTAGTCCAAGTACTTAGAATATGTAACTTAGGACTACAATGAATGTAGCTGTTGGCTTTGGCAGAGGGAAAATATGTAAAGTTTGATTATTTAAATGTTTATCACTTAGCCCAAGGTAGGGTGATTCACATTCTCAAAAATTAATTATTTATCAAATGAACGTCCATAGGAATAGTTTAAGTAGAACATATGCGTTCAACGCCCAAGTAAACTTATTGTGCAAACTTACCAATCGGTATTCGACTTGTCGTCAACAACATCTTTCCACGCAGATATGAGCGAATCCTTGTGTTTTTCTAAGTTAACAGCCATTTTTAATACATTTACTAGATTTATAAGTACTAATTAAGTTTAACTAACGAGTTCTCTCGCCGGCTGTTGAGAGTAATAGGTCATTCACACCAATAAATTAGCCTACGGAGTACAGACATTAGAGTTTGACATTGGCAAGTAAAGTGTAAACAGCAACAAACCCACGGATTTCCAAAAAAATAAAACCCACAGATTGAACTTTTTAACGCCCGTATTAGCAAAGGAGTTAGAGCAATACTATAAGATAATTAGTACTGCCTTTACCTTAAAATAATTTATAATTTTAGATTTTAAATCTTTGTTTTGCTATATTAAATGTTAATACAAACTGTAATGAAGAGTGATATTAGTTTTAAGACATTTACATTGTATACGTTATTAATAAAGGTGTCACTGTCCATTTCCTGTAAAAGTGATCATGTTCAGTGTATGTGCTTTAATAATAATATAAAGAAGTGCATTTTGAGTGCTAATTTGCATTATTAGGTTAAATTTAAATAAGTGCTCGATCGATACCAGTCCGTGATTGCGAGGAGTGCAAGTAGCGGGCGGGAGCCAAGGTGTGCTGCGTGGTGAGGTGGGAAGCGGGGAGCGGAAGCAGGCAGCAGCGAGTGCGGAGAGGCAGCGTAGTTGGTGGAATAGGGTACGCGAGCCAGGAGAGGGGAAGTTTTCACCAATTTACTATTTACTTGGACCAAATTAGCACTCACCCTATTAAATATAACACAAATAATTTTTTCTAAACCCATTTTATTCATAGTGGTGCACGCTATAGTACTTTGAACAACAAAATATTCCTATTAATAACGGTGTTTTAAAACCAATAGTTTTATATAAAAAGAAATTTAAAAAATGACTATACTACGACTTTTGTATTTATACCAAGAGTAATCTAAAAATATTTTGACGAAATTTCCAAAAGCGTAAATTCTGTCACTAAAAAATTCATAACAAACGCAATAGTTTTCTTTGGAATTTTGTCGATTGCAGAAATGAATTTTTAGTATCATTGTACTTCATTAAAAAATGAAAAATTGATATTTATTGTTTTTATGCACAATTTTAAAGAGTCTTGATTCTTGACTACATTGGTCTATATAAGGGACGTTCCTATGTTAATAATGCGTTGAGCACATTGTCGCTTTAAAATAGACATGCTCAAAATGAACTACAGGATCCACTTAGCTATTATTTGTTTGAAGTTGAAATCTTCATTAGAAGACGAGTATCTATGAAATATTTGTTTATGCTTCCTAATTTCCTAACCTGACATTTTACATACATTTAACTGTGTTGTTAATATTAGGTACCATTTAAAATCGAAGAAAAAGCCGGATGCTATATTTTTCCAACTGAACACAACTTTTTTGTGTGTCATAAATTATTCGAGAATACAATTGATTCAATACAACAATTGACTTATTAAAAACATATTTTAAGTCAATATTACAACTATAGGGTAACTAAATATACAGAGTGTTCAGTAATTGCGGGTTCAAACTTCACCAGGTGATTTGTCAATCTCGCTTAGTTTTCTGTATGTCTGTATTTTTCACTAAATAGCTTTTTATCTCCGACGTCAATTAAGTTATAAACTTAAAACTGCACGCTTGTTAGTATAATTAAAACCAATAACTAAAAAATAAATATGAATAATTTTCACTTCCGGTTTAAAAATGGTGGTCATATTAAACTTTCTACGCTTATTAATTTAAACCTCTGAAACTTTATGGTAAATACACAAGAATAACAATATGTAGCGAATGTTTTTATGAGCATTTTAAGACCAAGTTTGTTGTACTGTAATAAGTAACAACAGAGTAATTAAAGTTTTCCTGAGCCTAAACCTTTATTTATATAATTATGTTTCTCAATTGTAGGCCTAAATAGACGAGTGTGTTCAGGAAAACTTTAATATGGAGGTTATTATTTGTTGCAACACAACAAACTTGGTGTTGCAAGTGTGCAATGTTTTAAGTTTATAACTTAATTGGCCTCAGAGATGAAAATTATTTAGTGAAAACATAGACATATTACGGACAGACGGAAAACTACGCGAGATAGGCCTATGTGTTATAGGAAATGTTTTGTTTATTATGATCTTACAAACTACGGTGTAGTTTGATCCCGTAATTACTGGACACCTATAATCCTATATATTCAGTATTTGAGCACCCTCACTGTTTTATCCAATTGGTACCTACTAATTGAAATACCGTACATATTAAAAACATGGTTGCACTACATTATTTTAAATTGTTATTGTATTGTTTTTTTTTCAAATGTTTTATGTTGGCAAAATATTTTATACACCAAAACAGATAGCAACTAAATAGTTCGGACTGATTTGTTTTTGTGAGTGTTTTTATGTACATTTGTTTACGGGTAATTAGAACAACTGAAAGAGTGTTTAATTTCTTTATGAAAACCATAGGAAGAAGGTTGCAAA